>OX459113.1:15314405-16514405 GCA_949775065.1 Brachyopa scutellaris | reverse complement strand
ATCAATTTGAAAAGTTAAATTAACTGCAATTCTGTTGGCAACAGCTTGTCTTGCATTCACAAGTCAGACATTGAAAGCTTCACATTCAAAATAGTCTTGCAGTTCAAGTGTCAAGTACCACATCAACGATTGCTCTCTTTAACGAATGAATTATTCTGCGAAGAATGTACTTAACACTTATACTTTTCAAGGAGCCATTTAAATAAACGTGCCTTACGCGAAGACAAAGAATTTACATTCCCGTTACCAGTTTCGTTAGGTTTTTATATACTTATGTGCTCAGTGCAGTTTTATTCGTTCAATATTCGGCGGCACGTCATTCTGACAGTTGGTGGTTTATTTTGTTTGTTTGTTAATTGAATAACGGAACAATTAACAAGATTTGACAGATGATTTGGTTAGTTGGCTAATTAAGATTTTGACAGCGTTTGAGTGTGTGTCGTTTAACAGACACTTAAGAGGGTGCGGAATGAGTAGGTAGATCGTTTGTGAGGGTATTTTATTAAAACTGACTCATTATTAGTACAGTGAAATCTCTCTTAAGCGGATACAGGGTATCCGCTAAATGAGAGATTTCACTGTATACATTTTTATTGGAATCGAGTCATCAGGTTCTGAACTATCGTCGACCAAGCAACTAAGGCCCAATACACACGGAGCAACTGAAAAACAAGTAAACTGGTTGGCAACTCGAGTTGCAAACCAGTTGCGGACTCAGTGGCGACTCGACTCCACAAACGAGGAAACTCATTAGCAATCAAAATCTCTAGTTGGTTCAGTGTCGTCATGGATACCGGCCGTGAAAAACCTCCCCCACCAGCAACATGCTGGTCTATTGTTCGCTCATATCCGACAAACTAGAAACTGAAATCAATAGGCAACTCGACAGGCAAATCAATAGCCGGTTACAAACTGGGTTTTGTGAATCGCAAACGAGTTTGTAACCAGTTGCCTCGTGTGCGGCGTCCCATTTGATTACACAGGTTACGACTCAAAGCAAACTAGTTGCCAACTCGAATCGCTAATCAGTTTTTTTTTTCAGTTGCTCCGTGTGTATTGGGCCTAAATCGGGAAGAAAATGTAGATATGAAGAAAATGGAGTACCGCGCTGTTATAAAGTTCCTTACCAAACAAGGAGAGTCGGCTCAAACCGCATGGAAAGGTTGACATCCGTGAAAACCATGATTTATAAAGTGGCACAGTCTTTCTAAACCAGGAAGTGACTCACTTGAAGATGATCCGCGGCCAAGACCGTTGCTTGGGACTCCGAAGGGATCCTGTTGATACATTATAAAGACAAGGCGTCTCCATAATCGCAGACTACTACGCTTCAATCCTAGAGTAGTTTAAGCAAGCTATCAAAGAAAAAAGAAGGGCACAATGAAGCAAATGTGTCCTTCTTCTGCAGAACAATGCGCCTGTTCACAAGAGTCGCGTTGGATGCACTGCATAAAATGGGCTTCAAAATTTTGGATCACCCACCCTACACTCCTGACCTGGCTCCCAGCGATTATTATATTTTCCCAAAATTGAAAAAGGAACTTCGTGAGAAGAAGTTTTTAAGCGATGAAGAAGTGAAGGACGCAGTTTCGGCTTACTTTTCCGACAAAGACAAAATATATTTTTTTGAAGGTATACTACATAAGCTCTTTGAAAGATCAGAAAAATGTATTAGGGTAGTAGGTGAATATATCTTAATATATAAAAACGTTGATGCTTATATACATATGTCTGACCATCACGTCTGAACCACTGAAGCTATCCACCTTATATTCACACTATATGTTTGTGTGGTGCTCCGGATGGGTTGGGCTGGGGTCGCTTTTTTCGAACTTTTATTTATGGTCCGATTTGGCTCGAATCCCCACCATACAATCACACTTATATTACAAATGGGAAAGTAACTCTGTCTGTTTGTTACCTTTTCACGAGTAAACGGCTGATCCAATCATAATGTCATTTTGCAAAAATATAGTCTGGGATCTGAAGAAGGACATAGGAGAAATAACTGCCCGCTAGGAGTCAAGTTATTAACAAATTCTATATTAATTGACTAAAATGACTCATATTCACAGTTTATGCTGGTATAGTGAGAAGAGAAAACTACAAAAAGTGGACCCGATAGGTGACGCTGGAGTCGAGTTATTAACAAATTCTACATTATTATAGGGAAACAAAAAAAAAAAAACGGATCTATCGGACATGTTTCTTTCATGTTGAATGATAAGGAATTTTATCAAATTCTCAACTGCAAGATTGAAAAGGTTGGCTCTAACAAAATAACTTTGCAACGGATAATCATTTTATCATATAACATTAATTACAGAGATTTGGCGTATTTGCCTTACTACTAGAATATTAATACAATTTCGAAAATAATATATCACAGAATCTTTTAATTTTGAAGAAAAAGCCACAGAGGAAAACCTTCATTAAAAACAAAAAAAGAAGCCTTTTCGTTGGAGGGAAAAGAGAAGTGGATTTTGAACTTAATTTCAAATTTCAGAGCATTTTCAACAATGACAATAGATAAATAATTAGTGAGGTAAATGAATATGTGAATAAATAAATAAACAATCAAAGTAATAAATAAATATTTGTACATGTACATACATGTAGATGACAAATAGATAAATAAATAAATAAATAAGTTAATAAATAAATAAATAAATAAATATATAAATAAATAAATAAATAAATAAATAAATAAATAATTAAATAAATAAACAAAAAGATGAATAAATAAATAAATAAATAAATGAATAAATAAATAAATAAATAAATAAATAAATATATAAGTAAATAAATAATTTAATAAATAAGTAGATTAAATAAATAAATGGGAAACGAAAACAGAAAACAAGTATTTATTGCACTCACTATAAAGCTAAATTTGAAATTAAGTCATTGTCAGATGATAGGCAAGACATATTATACTGATGGTTAAGTTTTTCAATTCTTGTTGTAACCATTTCTATGTTAGCTATTTGGTGTAGTTCCTTTGTTGAGAAAAACCAGGGTAAATTAAGGATCATTTTTAGTAACTTGTTTTGAGTTATTTGGAGCCTGCAAAACTAAAACACATCGCATATTCCACTCTTCACCTAGAAAAGTTTATAGCGACATGGTGGACTTTTCATTTAATTACGCAACGATAAACGCCATAGAATTTTCTGAGGAACTCGACATAAGTAGCGCATGCAATGGCATGGTACGATAATATTAAATGGCAATGCTAAGCCCCATACCTCACGTGTAACAGTACATTTATTAGCTTTTAAATGTTTGCTACTAAATCGAACATTTCATGTGGTAGCTACAATCAAATAATAGTAGAAAAATGATGCTGCTGTTTGTTCACACTTGGAACATTTGGTGTGATTCAACAAGGTTTGTCGGATTTCGCGGCTCTTATTTCTACCCAGAAGTCAGAACCACATTACTAGAGCAGTGTTTTGCGTAATAAAATAAGTAACACGGCTGTTTAAGTACACATTTTTACTTTTTACCCTCCATTCCGCGAACTTGAAAACCCGCCGTCGTACATTCGTTTAGAAAGTGGTCCTTAACCTTTTAGAAGTGAGGGACCATTTTACTAAATTTTTGTCATGCTACGGACCACCAACTGTTTGGCGGAAATATAATAAAGTTATTAAATTTTTTCAATGAGAAAAAGGCAGAGCAAAACAGCAAAAATTTGTGAAAAATGACTAATCAAGTTAGAAGAGAAACTTACAGCCATATGTCAATTGTCAAAAATAGCAACTTCATGGACGATTATTTTACTTACTGTTTTTCTAATTATAGTGTGTATTGGAAACTTATACAAAAACGTTTTGCCTTTTCTCCGATTGAATTTCGATTTCTTCCATTTGGGCTTAAATCTCTCAAGATTTCATGTATTTTTCTGTTCTGACAACCTTACTGAACATAAAGCAGATCAGTTTCAGACAGAAACGTTTCTAACTGAACACAAAACCTTGTAATTATCTGTATTTTTTTTCCCGGAACAGCCTCTTTGAACAGACTTATTATAAAGTTGTTTTACATATAAATAAAACACGTATTCAATTATTCGAAACCAAGAGTATTTTTTTAATTGTCGAAAATTTTACATTATATCTCGAAGTTTAGTGTGATTTTTCTGATTGCATACTGTTGACCAACTGCTGAATACTATCAACAATGAAAGGATTGCGGATCAGTTTCAGAATACCTCTGTCCTCGGAGTCAGGAAAATAGCGATTGAATTCATTTTTAAGTTTTGCAAATGGAGTGAAATTTTCATTTGTTTTTCCCCTTTAACCTCAGCTCACTGTTCGTAAATAATTGGATTCAACGTATCGAACGCAGAAAAGTTCTCTCTTTCGACTTTGCTGATCTAAAGGTCGATTTTAGCAATAAACGCACTGATTTTGTCTTCAAATGCAAATATATTGCTTATGCCTTCCAATTTTATATTTCCCGACCCTTGCAGTTTCACTTAGTTGTGCGAAAAAATCCACTAAATAAGCAAAATATATTTAACATTTGAACAGACAGAACTGATTCTGTAACTCTTTGTTCTCCTTATTAGTTAAGAATATTTTCACTTCCTCTGTCAGTCCGTGCAATCTTGACACCATGTTTTATTTGGAAAGCCAACGAACTTCGGTAAGAAAAAAAAAGCTTTTCGTATTCTGAGTTCATATCAGAGCATAATTTTTTGAAGAGGCGAACATTAAGAGCACTCCTCTTAATAAAGTTGACATATATAGCTGCTTTAAGTGTAATAGCAAGGCATTCCGGAGTGTTTCGGCAGCCAATGCTTGATAAATAAAAAAAAATACAAGTAATCGATAACATTAAGAAATAAATTAAAAATGTATGTGATTTGACAGAATTGACCGTTTTCATATAGGTACATATCTTTCTTCTGGTAAAATTTGCAGTACATATATGGAAATTTCTTACTCTCTCGTGAGCACTCTCTTTTACGTAAAAATTCGCAGTATATGGAAATTTCTTACGCTCTCGTGAGCACTCTCTTTTACGTAAAACTACGAAAAACTACGAAATTTTTGCGTACACGAACGGGTTTACTTAACTTGTCGTAGTTTTGGGAAGATACGCGAACAGACTTAGTTAAGTACAATAATCGACAAGAAAGTTGTCATTTTGACAACTAAAATATGGCTGCAATTTTCTGTTCTAACTTGATCTGACATTTTTCACAAAGTTGTGCTGTTATGCTATAGTAGTAATTTTACGATGACTGCGCGGACCACTTCGGTTGCGTTCAGAGACCACTAGTGGTCCACGGACCACCGGTTAAGAACCATTGTTTAGATAAAACGATTTAAAGTTGATCTTTAACTAAACTAAGGTCAGTCTTTTTTTTTTTCTGAGTGATGTCAAGAAAGCCGCTGATTTCATAAAAGCCTTCGCCAGAGTTCGTATAGCTGGTGTTTCCATTCCGAAAAGTGGGTTATTTATATAACTCAAAGATTCAACCGCTGATTGAGGGTGTAAGCAGATCTATCGTTTTAAGTTTTGATCGTAAGACATCCACCTCTGACGAATTCCATTGAACAATTCTAAAAGTGGTTATTAAGACAATGATTTGCAATCTCGATAGACGAAAATAATTCCAAGAAAAATCAGCTTTAAGCAGAAACCTAAGTAACAATGAGCCGATATTCTTTCTTTCCTTCCTATGAACTAAAACTCCCGTTCGAGCAGTATAGTGCATCCATCAGCTGCAATCTTTTGCGTTTTTTTTCCGCATTATTGGTAGTCTTCCGCGGCCTCGATTCCTTGGCATAGAAATGAGCAAAATCAATAGAAAAAGAACGGATCCATGTCATTTGTATCTAGAAAAATTCACATGGAGCATAACAAATTTAAAGACCCCGATTTGAACCTAACAATTCAATGCATATAAAGCCCCAGGCCCTTACGTATCGTTATGAGTATTTTATTCAGTTCAGCTGAAATGCAGACAAACAAAAAAAAGAGCCCAGTTCCAGTCTAACGTCATTAGACCAACGACAAGTGGACTCCTCCACTTGACATGTAACGTTAAAAGCTTTCACAAATTCTAAAATTCTATCCATGAAGTAAAGTGTTACCCCGCCGCCGCGCCGCCTCCCAATTTGTCCAATCCCAACAATGGATTCAAAATTAATTTGCCCTTTTGAAATGTTGGCTGGAAAAATCTCAGGAAACATAAATTTCCTGATGCTAATACCATGTGATGTTATGAATATAAAATTAAATAAATTTATTATCCATTCGTTCTCCATTGTTGCCTCGTCCGACCAGAAGAACAGCAGAAAAAAGTAAATTTCCAATTCTATCCTCGATTAAAATTAAGTCAAACATTCGTGTCGTGTGGGTCATTACGACCGACGACGGTGGTGCTGTTGACAGGAGCAAGTGTTCTGAAATTTTGACCAGAAACAGGATCTGAACCTGAACCCCCACAAACACTAAGTCTTGAAACTACTATGTTCACCAATACCTCTCTACAACTCTCCCACATCACCACCGACCGGTGGCAGAGTTAAAACTTTTCTGATTACAATTTGAATACCAAGAGGATACGTGACCAGTATACCACCACGTGGCTGGCTGCCTGTCAATAGACGAGCGAGGGGTATTTTCGGGTGCCAGTTGTTTGTAGTCTATCAATTCGATCACTGTTGTCCCTCTCCTGCTCTTAATCTCTTACTCAATGTGTTATGTCAAATATGACATTAGTATGCGCTGCCTGTCATTCTGGTCTCGATTCGGAATGATGACATAAAACCTCAGTGGTTATGTGTGTCTATGTGTGTGTGTGTTTGTATTTTAATTAGAGGGCCGCAAAATATGGGCCTGTTGATTTACACCTGTAGCATCGATGGCGCGGACGAATTCTGGAAGTCAATGTCAGAAATGTGTTTTGAAGTTTTTTTCTTCTTCGTTTTGTTGTTATTTTCTTTGGAATCAAATTAATTGGCAAAGTTTATTTCTTTCTTCTTCTTCTTTTTTTTTTTTAATAAGAAAACAATTTTCACTTACTTTGCGGTTAGACAGCGCCGCGGCCGGGAAAACGGGGGTGGGGATTTCTTCGCGTTTGTAAGACAATTAATTTTGATTGTTTTTCGGGTACTTTTGAGGGAGTTTTCTGAAAAGTATGAATTTTAGGGGTTGGCTGCTTAATTCGGAACTTTCAATCACTTTTCTTTATTATTTGAAGCGCTACAACGATTGGATGGAGTAATGAGGTTTAAAAAGGTTGTAGGCGAAGTTATTATTTTTTTTTTTTTTCTTTTTAAAGGTATGAGCTTCTTAACGTGTAGACATTTTGTGCTTTAGGGGCTTCACGGTACTTTTCCATCAGCTTGGGGAAAGAAATGGGACATTAATTGAGCACGCACCCAACCACAGGACAGGTTTGACTTTGGTTGATTTTTTTTTTTGGAAATTTCTAAGACCCTGTCTGTCTGTTCGACACATTCCAAAAGTTAAAACTGGCCAGAGGTTGAGAACGGTTGAGCAATCACTGGATCAAAGAAAAAAAAAAAAAAGTAAACAACTTGACTTTGAAAGTCGAGTGAAACAATACACGAAGATACAAGGCCACGAACCGTCTCATCCAATATTTGCTGTTTTCAGAGTTCGTTTGATATGGTACTTTGGATTTTCTAAGAGGAGTGGAATTCTGCCATTGACAGGCAATTAAATAGATGCTGCGGCGAGACCTCACTTGCTTTGGGCCAACCCAATGGAGATCTTTTAGGCCAATGCCACACGAGCCTCAAAATGGTCGCGCGCCCAATTGTCCGCGCGCATTGGTAAACATTTCGTTACTGTCACACGAGCTGCATTTTGTCCGCTAGACGAAATATTACGCTGAGCATGCTATTGAGTTTAGCTTGGTTATTCAACATGGAGACAATGGAGAAACAATGATTTATTTCTATACTGTGTGGCAAAAAAAAATTAAAAAGGGAAAGGGCATTTCGGGACTTCGGGTAGCTGAAGCAATACCCGGAAAAATTGTTTGGTTACTACCATCTGATATATGTACCATTTGAATTTAAGCGTCTTCAATTCCCTGTTCGCTTTGCATTCGCCGCCCTTACCATTAATATTGAGTCGCAAGGACAATCTTTAAAAATGTGCGGTATAAAGTTGGAAAATCCAGTTTTCTAGCATGGCCAGCTCTACGTTGCGTGCTCACGAGTCGGATAACCATATGCACTATTTATTTACACGATCGATAATGAAAAAAAACAAGAATGTTGTTTACCAAAAATTATTGCAGTCAATTTTTTAATTTTACCCAAATTGTTTAAAAAAAAGAAGTTTTTTTTTGAATGCCTGGCGAAGCGGGCGGCGTTTAAGCTAGTACCCCACAATTGTGGCCTGTTTCGAATCTCCACTATCATCCTTTCAATATCGATGTGAGCATCCATAATTTCCTCCTTTCCTAAAATCGTAAATTTAATTTATAACTAAATGAAAAATCTCACCGTACATAAAACTTAACTTGCCTTTGCAAAATTAAATTGTAAATGACGCGCGCCCATTTGGAAGCTCGTGTGTTCATACCAATGTACAACAGTACCCCCCATGACGTTCAACAGTTCGCGCGTCTTGGAGGGAAGTCGCTGGGGAAAATAGTTCGCGCGACCACGCCGACGCCTTTTTGGGCGCGGGCGCTCGTGTAAACAGTTCTATTTGTTTTCTATATACTCATGGCGCGAGTTACATGCTGCAGCTTAGTACATACATAGACATGTATGAGTATGTACATACATATTGCTCCAGCAGCAACGTCACAATAAATAGAGCTGGTATTGTCAAAGGTCCGTCTTTGTTATTCGTTGTCTTTATTTGTTTATAATAAATTTAACTTAGTATTAATGTTTAACGTAAAATGAATTAATAAAAAAATTTACTTTTTATTGAAAACTTGTCGATGTTTGCATTTATTTAATCGTTTCCTAAATGTTAAAATCGTAACTGGCGCAGTCGGTAGGATTTACGGTTCAGCATTAAAAAATAATAGTGAATAACAACAGTAGCTATTGAAAGTGTTCGAACTGAATCTGTAACCCACTTCGATTCCATATCGAAGTGGTGGATTTCAATCCTTTGGTTAAAAAAAAAAAAACCTAGCAAAACTAACATCATCTGAAATAACAAAAAACCGATAATAATAAAATACAGTGACGAAATCGAATAATAGGCAGACAATATATAACAAACAATAAACAAAAACAAAAAAGAAAATAACAATTATGAGTGAAAAATTAATGAAACCTTTGAAACAAAAACAGTACAGTGAAGAACAAAAAATATGTACATATAACAGTGAAAGAAAAAGAACTTGATCACACTTAATAAAATAATAATAAATAAATACTAAATACTCAATGCTAAATAAAGCGAAGTACAGCATCCAAAAAGTGAATACTGAGTAGCTTTAAAGTGATGCTGGAAAGGCATGGGGGCACAGTTCGAAGGAATATCGGACTGGTGGATTTTTTTTATCCTTTGGCCTTATAATAGAAAATAATATAATACAAACATTTTTAATTTAACAAACAAATATAACATAAACACAAGAAATAAAATAATTAACTAATAAAACAACCAGAAAATAAAACAACAAACAAATAATAAGTTAATAAAAAAAATTTAGTTTTAAGTGGCTTTACACGAAACCCACTTCAAGGGAATATTGGAGTGGCTGAGTGGAAGTTAAATATAAAATTAAGTAAACATAATTTTGAAAATAAAACAAGGAACATTATGGGAAAAATAAAATATATAAGCAATACCTAAGTGAAAAAAAAAATTCTTTTAAGTGTCTGTACATAAACTTCAAGGGAATATTGAAGTGGTTGATACTAATCTTTAAGCTTAACGTAAAAAAAAAAAATAAAAATAACAGTGATACAACAAAAAAAACAATAAAATAATAATACTTACCTAATAAAAGTAGAATATAATTTGAAATTCCGAATAAAACAGTAGTGATAAGTATAAATAAAAAAAGGAAAAAAAAAAACATTTTACTGAAATATAATCTAGCTCAAATAGTTATTTTGTCGAGGATTAAATAAATATGTAAGTCAATTTAAAATTGGCAGCAACATTTTCGGCACTATACATAAAATATTTGGCTAACAAAAAATAAAAATTAAAGTCAAAAACAAAAATAAAAGATTCCAAAATTCCAAAACGAGTAAAGACAAATATTATTACATTTTTGACATGAGCAAAAATTTAATATAATATTGGTATACGGCAACAACCCTAACTATCAGCATATACATCCCTCCTGATCAACAAATTTTTGTGTTCTTATCTCCCGAAGTCGCTAAGTCCACACTTAGGCGGGAGGAGTTACATGCTGCAGCTTAGTACATACATACATAGACATGTATAAGTATGTACATACATATTGCTCCAGCAGCAACGTCACAATAAATAGAGCTGGTGTTGTCAAAAACCAAGTCTTGCTCTAGTTGTATGTTCAGTTGTTCATTTTTGTTGTCTACGATTTATGTAAAACGGTTAAACCTTGTTGTTTGAGATGTTATGTGTTGTTATCATTCAGTTGGTAATTACCAATCAGTCCGGGCAGTGCGTCACGTGTTGTCAAAGGTCCGTCTTTGTTATTCGTTGTCTTTATTTGTTTATAATAAATTTAACTTAGTATTAATGTTAAACGTAAAATGAATTAATAAAAGAATTTACTTTATATTGGAAATACATAGTATTTATTTTATTAGTTCAAATCTCGGAATCGTAACTCGCGCGTCCAAATGGGAACGCGGAAAAAGACGCTCGTGTGGCATTGGCCTTAATGAACCACAATGGAGCGCTGCTTCATGTAACCGCCATGCCACTGAAAACATTTGCATGATTGGCCTGAGCTGTTAGGAGCTGACATTTTTTTAACTCTCAATTCTAGTTTTGAGCTTATTCTGAACGGTCGACCCTCAAGGCCTCATAATCTACATACAAAACTGAGGCTAATATGCTTAACGGGACAGAACGACAGCATCGAACGACGAACAACATACCTGCCCAAGCTTTTAAATTACTCGTAGATGGCAGAACTGATGGAAGAGGCGGATTATTTTACTTAAGGCTTAATTCTGTACACCACGTCGCACTATAGAATATGGTTGTACAAGACATGATCATAAATACTTTTTAGAAATGTTGTAAATTGCAAATGTTTTTGGTTTAATTTTTTAGTTAAGAAGTCGTACTTTAATATTCACTTCGTTTTTCATGTGTGCTTAGTACACTAAATAGATAGAAAATTACGTTGTTGGTATCATTATGGAAATTCTGTAAATTTTGACTTGCTAATTATATGCTTTCAGAGTTAAATTTGAACCATTAGTTCCTAGAAAAGCCATATTGTATGATACAGATATCGAAAGGATATTGTTTGTAGATTTAGAAACAGTTATTAATATTATACTTCAAGGTAAAATATTGCTGCTGTAATTTTTATCATACAGTGTCAAAAAAAAATTTGATTTTCAACTTTGACGAGACTTTTGACAGTTAGCTAAAAGCTTGCCTAAGTTGTAAATCTTATTTCATTTTATGCACAATGTATCTATCTATTATATATGTAAGAATCAGCTGCGGGTGTTTGCAGTTATAAAGTATCTTATGAGAAAACTTCCCAAAATGCATTATCGTGCGAAACTTTTTCCTGCGAGAACTACCTGGAATGAATTTCAGTCTGATATCTCAAAAACATATGCTGTTTTATTTAAACGCAAAATATGAATGTCCTTATTCAAAATCCCCTTATATTTCAAACGAACTATCGGACTTTTGTTTGTGTGCCACAGATTAAGAAGTGCGTTCCGAACATCACCGAATAAATATTATGAGGAATTTAATCTCAAATTCAACTTTGTTTTGACTGAAACACTCGATTCAAATAGATAAAATGTTAAAATGAGTTCATTCGGAACTCGGTATCATGCCAACAGCCCTAAACGACGAAATCACTGGGACTGCTTGCGTTCTTTAGTAACTTCAAGTTTCGAAAGTCATTGAAATGTCTTAGCATCACACTCTTTCATACATTTTTACTCGAAGTCCAATTTTAAATGTTAATTTTTTTTCCCTTTCTTTGCATTTGTTAACGGTTTTTCCAACTTTCGTTATTAGAGTTGGAAATAGGAATTTTGCAACACTTCAATAGTGATAGAAAACTCTGGTGCTGTGGAGCATCTTCAAAGAACAATTTGAAACAAAACGAAAAACGGTAACAAGCGAAAATAGTTTTTGAAAGTTTCGAACAAAGAAAAAAGATTTTGTGGCAGAAATGCGTCTTGTCTCAGAAACGTAAATTGATAAAAAATAAATATTAAACAAAAGAATTCAAAACGAAATTCAGATCAAGTGGAAATTGTTCGTAAGTGTTTTTTGATTGCAGTCGTAATAAATCAGCTTGAATTAAATTTGTTATTTAATTTATTTATTTTCAAAAACGTCGTCATAGTCGTTTGTTGTTTTAAATTTAAACATCTCGACGATTATTATAGTTTGCTGAACTTTCTGCGCTCTATTTATATCTATGACAATATTGAGATTTATTTAGCTATTCTAATTTTTTCTTTGTTGTAAGCAAAACGCGTGAGGGAGGCCAAAAAAAATTATTTTAGAGTATGCATGCGATGAATATCATGAGTTTTGAATCAGCGAAGAAACTACTAAGTACTAAAACGATCATTATCTTAATGTACAAACCATTTAAATTAAAAAAAAATTTCATAAATGTAATGTATCTCTCAATATTGTTAGCATAACATTGTGTGACATTTTTCAGGTCATCGTCTCGGGGCTAACATTTTTACGATTTTTAGACCTTGGATGCAGTTTTTTTGAGTCAGTTTGTTTTGCACTTTTTTTCTCCTAATCAATACCTATAATTTTTCTGAAGACAGAAAAACGAAATCCCTACGGTTAACCAAGATATAGCCATGAGAAAAAAACCAAAAAGTCCTCAATATAAGGTTTGAGCCAAAATATTCATGAGGCTATAAAATACGTTAGGCAGCTAATCTGGCAAAACGAATGATGCAGAATTTCTAGTTTTGGTAAGTACTTTCAGGATAAATCAAATCTTAGGCCAGAGATTAGTGGTTGCACTGTGTAATATTCTATCTAGCGCACAAAATGCAGCTCGTGTGACAACAACGATGTTTTCACCAAGGCGCGCGATCATTTTACTACAACTTATTTGTAAGTATAAAGCAGATAATCTTACGGGTCACCTAAATATTATCAACAATATTACCGATCAGGACATGTTTTGCACCGTCACTGATGTTATAAGTGAATACTGCTTTGGCAGAAAATTCGAAGTTCATATTGGGGAACTTACCACATGGCGAAACGGCTATGACCCAAAATGTCTAGTTTGGTACACTGATGGATCGAAAATGGCCTCTGGTGTTGGAGCTGGGATCTTCGGGCCCAATACCAGAATCTCCGTCCATCTTTTATCATTTCCCAGCGTGTTTCAAGCTGAGGTCAACGCCATTGAGATCTGCGCCTTGATTAACCTACAGAGAGGCATCAAGGGAGCTAACATAAATGTCTTTTCAGACAGCCAAGCCGCACTTTAAGTGTTCCTGCTCTTCGGACTTAAGACTGGTAAAGTGCTGCTTCAATGCTGTCCATCCCTAGCTAGTCACAATAATGTCAAACTTTGGTGGATACCTGGTCACAGAGGCATTGAAGGAAATGAGATTGCGGATGAGCTGGCTCGTTTGGGCTCGACGGCCAAATTCGCAGGTCTGGGACTCTTTTGTCGCATAAACTGGCAACAGTCTCAGCCTTAATTAACAAATGGGCACATAATCTCCGACTGTCTCATTGCAGAAATGTCCCAGGGTTTGGACAAGCCAAACTATTAATTAAGCCTTATACCCACCACAGGGAACTTCTAAACCACAATAAGAAGGATATTAGGTATCTAACAAATTTCCTCTCCGGTCATTGCCAGTTACGATACGACCTAAACAAGTTAGGCCTGTCTATCGAGACCGATTATCAACTCTGTTTAGAGGAGGTCGAGACAGCCGAGAAAGTCCTTTGCGATTGCCCGGCACTTTTCGGGGTCAGACGGCGTACCCTACATAAAGAACTCGTTTGACCTTATGAATTAAAAAATTCGTCAACTAAGGACATACTTGCCTGTATTTGAAAGGTGATTTGCCTCTTGGACTAATTAATAATGTGGGTAATAAATTTCTTTGGGGTTATTGTGTCGGTTTAAGTGTCATTCTGGGATGAATTCTTCGGGGATCACGATGGGCCCACTGTGGTGCCTAGTATTTTGGGATGGATCAGCCTCTCAACCTCTCTACGTATAACCTAACCTATCTCTAATGTTAAAAATTCAAAAGAGTTGCGAAGTTGTGAATTAATAAAGGAAATGACAAGGTATTGAACTCTTTTCTGTTGATGATCAGACGGACAAAAGGTATTCTCTTGTTACCATAAAATTACGTTTTTTCGGACTAAATCTAGCTATGTAGAGTAGTCTGGAACTCAACAATGAAAAATTGCTGAAGACTCCGGAATTGTAAAAGTTGGTCATAGAACTTGATGAACGAATTGAAAAAAACTCGAGGGTCAGCCTTACAAGTGCACCTTGGCCGGTCTGAAAAATACATAAATCGGGCAATAATTGCAATTTCAAGTCATCAAGTAGGAGGCCTAACCAATTTCCTTATCTGGCAATTTCATTCGCTTTATAAAAGGAAGTCCCTACGCCCTAATACCTCTCATTGGTTATGTTTTGCTGTTCAGTCATTTTCTAAAGACACGGTAAAATGTGAGAAACCAGGGCTTTGATTGCAGCGTTATCTTGTGAAGTCTTACTTCCACCAAAACTGCCTATTGTCCTGCAAGGCAAAAGTAGGTCATTGCTCATGTACGTGCACTTCACTAACTTATAGTAGCCCGCCAAAAAATCATGAGCACTGCCATGGTTTAAATCTTTTTTGCAAAATATGGTACAAAATAATGAACTACCACCAGTACGTACGAATACGGGTTTTTTTTGTGCCTCGTTTGCAAAGTCTACAGTCTCCTCCAACAGACTACACCTTTATGCAGGATGGCGCTCTTTGCCACATTTAAAAAAACCTTTAAATATAATACATTCAAGAAATGTTAACATTCTTCCTTGGGCCGACAATTTCCAGACTTAAACCCTATCGAAAATTGTTGGGCTTAGTTAAAATCAAAAGTTAATTCTCGAAGGAGTTCAAAGAAAATATTGAGGATATATGGAAGAATGACAGTGGCATCAAAGATGTGATAAAGGCATGAATTGCGAGTATGCCTAACAGAGTTCACAGTGTCTTCTCGAAACCGTTTGTGCGTGTGTGTGCTATATTTTTGCACGAATGGAAGGGAGCTACAGTTTTATGCCGTCTTTTAACGGCGAGTTGAGAAGTTTGATACTCCTGAATGCTTATCCAGGCATTCAGAAGAACTGACACCATGAACAAACTAAATATTTGGTGTTTGCTAAGTACAGCATGCGTAGTAGGCCAACGCACTAATCACTACACCACGAAGCCACAGGTGCGGACATAGCCCACCCTCCGTAAGGAATCCAGTTCTTTTCGAACTGTTTAAATCACAACCCAGAAGAGCCATCTAACGAGTGCGTAGGTTTGTAAACTTCGGATCGGGAGCGCAGTAACTCAACAAATTGGGTCACTTGGTGTATCGATTGTACGATTTTCTACAACTTGACATGAAGGAACTTCAAATTTCTAAGCTGCCAAAGTGTTTTTGAGCAGCTTATTGAATTTATTCCATAATCCTACTCACTGCTTCTTCAGAGAAACCCATTTTCTACCATAAAACTGCACATCGAGCACATCGGAAGATAATCCTCTTCCGCAGGATGAAAATATGAAAATTAAAAAACCGAATGCACGTTCGAAATTCAATTAAAGAATAAGGTAGTTCCATCCCTCTTCCTCTTTCCGGTTGACACACACACGTGCCGCTATTTAAATGTCATCGCTCACGACGCGTCGACGTTTATGCAGCAGGAGCAGCAACTACTACCCGTTTTTAATTGGAATTTATGCACCTCTGAGCAAACCTCATTAAGTGGAAAATATTGTACCGATTCCCCGCCGTCATCGAAGTCCTTTATGTCCACTATACGTGTACGTTCGGGTGGCACTGCTGCTGTGAAAATCTATTTCACTTGCAGAAACCAATGAAATATGAATCCTATCGACACCTGTTTATGTGTGTGCATGGGTTAGTGTGGCAGCACACTGTTTAATTAAAATGCACATCGTACTGCTGCGCGAAAACAATAAACGTTCCCTGCCAAAGATGTCCTTATAATTAGCACACAGCGCGGGGAATAGTATTTGAAATTAAATTTCAATCTATCGATATAAGGACGGTACGGATATGTGAGAGAAGGGAAAAAGTTTTCCACGAAAAGAAAACAAAGAACTGTCACCCAAAAAAAAAAGGACAAAAAGAGAGGGAAAAGTTTCCCACAATTTAATATCCATTTCGATCCATTTGAGAACTCTAAATCAGATTACAGTGTTGCTGTTGCTGTTGCCATTCACTTGTGCTGGCTGCCGCTGCCACCTCTTGGGCGGAGGATCCTTGGCAATCAGCAGGAGAATTGCGTTTTCTTGTACACTTAAAGGAAGGACGATGACGATGACGATGAATTCTCTAATGAACAAAAGAATACGAAGCAGTAGTTGAGTGGTGTGGTGTGGGTCCAGGGACGAAGATCCTCGGAGAGTATATACTCTGAGAACTCTTTTAAAAGGTGTTAGAGAAACAGCCACAGATACTGCAAGCATAATGGTGATGGTGAGAAGATTTTATCATATCGCAGGATCTTGTTAGAAAGTTTCGTTTTTCTTCTCCTTTTCCACGCCAACCCAAGCAGCGACTGCGAAAGGACATATAAAATTTATTTAGGAAAATAAAAGTTTTCCTCTTTCATCCATGAGCGGGGGCGGTAGTGGGTGAGTTGACAAAGATGACGAAGATAATGCTGATAAGGATGTGTTTGAGGAGGCGAAGTTACACTCTCGATGATAATAATGATGACATGTTACCCTTGAAAGTTTCATTGAATACGGTCATCTGTCTGATGGTCCTGTGACTGTACAGCGACAGCTTCATACGTGAGTGAAAGTTTTCTATCTATATTGCTGCGGGCTGGGATGATGTGAATGAAGGCGAAAAATTATCGAAAGTAGATGATCTCCCAGGAGGGGTACGCTGTGGTTGCTGGTAAAATGATAATGAATACTGATGATGTCGGTTGTCCCGCGACTGGTACCGAATAGCGTGTACAAAAATTAAAGTGAGTAGGTACATGGCTGACAGTTTCAAGTTTTATTGTATTACCACGGGGACTGGATTAATGGATACTTCTTAAGAGAATTCAATTTTATTATTTGAATGGGAAATGTGAGACTGAAGTAAATGCTTTTCGTACCAACTATCAGCTGTGACATAGAGACATACAAGGTAAAAACATATATTGAAAGAAAACAGACATAGTGTTGATATTTAGATGGCGTTATTGTCCGGAGTGGATCTAGGCCTCAAGCAACTAATTATTTAGTAGATAACTAAAACTCACCCTCAATACCCAAGAACAACGCTAACCAAACCCACGGTACAAGTTTTCTAAACATTTTCATTTGATACCCATAGAATGGAGGCCGTGAAGATAACGGTAGTTCGCCATCTTGGTGGACCGCCATGTTGAATTTCGAATGACGTCACTTAGCGTATTGTTTGTCTTGTCAAACTCTTTCATTTGATACCCATATTAAGAAAGTTGTGAAGATAACGGTAAGCCGCCATATTGGGTTGACCGCCATATTGTATGTTTCTATGAGGTCATATAAACTGAGATACTCTTCGGGACAAATCGAATCCAACGACACTCTATTTCTTGAAATCGGTTGAGTAGTTTAGGGTTTAGGCTGTAGCCGCTGTAGCGATAGCGCTATCCACTTTCTTTTTACCCGCTCTCTACCATCGCTTATCCTTCCGAATGCGATTTTTCTTCTTTTTTTTTTGTCCTTTTTTATAAAACCTTTGCATCCTGGTTTTAGAACATGAAAACCCCCATCCACTTTAAAACAAAAACCTAAATAATGTACTCGTAGAAAACATGGTGCACACAACACACATCCTTGTGGAACACTCGTGCAGTAAAGAAATCCTTTATGATCATAATTAACGTTTGGAATATTATATCCTTTTAATTAGTACCTAAGAACCTTAGAGATTGAGCGCACAAGGGAATGCAAATGCATGAACTCGGTAGCCGTAGTACCGTGCCGTTTCGTGCCGATGTGTACTTCGTCAAGACGGGCGACTACCTTTTTATGCTTTCACTACTCATGCATGGTTATAGAACCATCGTAGTTCTTATTAAAAAAAAAGGAAAGGCAAAAAAAGGAGTTTATTCAACTTTTGGCATAAGGACAAACAGGGAAGCAAAGAAAAAAGCAAATGTCCTGCAAAATTTAATTAATGAAAAAGTCGCTCACCTTTCCTAAATTGATGAAACCATGATCGCTGGCAACTTGGTCGGCTAATCCTTGCTGGTCACCATTCGGTACGTGCACCGCCCACGTATGTGTGTAATGTCCACCCACGGTGGAGGGATTCGCCTCCAATTCACTATCATCGGCGACTACACCCACATTCATACTACACAAACACAGTACGACATAAATTTGAAGACATAGAACTAAAAACTTTTGGAAATCAGTCCGTCTCTCCACGACAAACGCTAGCGGCCGTTTAAACGACAGCAATATCGATGCTGTGCGCTCCCTCCTCGTCGCCGTATTCCTCTTTGTTTTCGCCGTTGACGTTGAAGTCGATTTGTGCCGCAGCCGCCACCCGCTCCCGCTATCTGTGGACATTCCACTTTGGACACAATCAAATAGCTGCGCACTATCACAATTAGTTGTGAGTTTTCTATCTTTGCTGGCTAACGAGGACGATGTCGATATCCTTACGCTTCGATGGGGACTTTTGTGATGTTTTGAGATTGAGCTGCTACTGCTACATAAACTTGACGTTGCCGGCATATGTGCTGCGGAAGTCCATCGAACAACGTCGTTTTTCATTTTGTTTGCTCTGACTATGTCGTCCCTTCGTCCTTAACCAACAAAAAGCAAATAATAATAAAAAAAATTAAATAGATCCGCTATCCTATCTACGAAGTGAGCTGCCTAACACCAATGCTCGTCGTGCAGTGTCCTTATTCTGTTTTCGTCTGATGGATTTGTTCATCAAGGTGTGTTTGGGTATGTGTGCGAGTTAAGTCTGAAACGAAAAGAAAGAAGGATAAATTAATATGGAAAGAGAAAAAGGGAATAAAAATTCTTTAAAATGCAATTATTTCTCGCAAGGATAATTCAATTACAAGGATATTTTCTGTTTTATTATTTTTTTTTTTATATAAGAGATCGCGCGCATTTTTCTTGCAGTTTTCCCCCATGAACTTTTAGCACAAATTCAGTGTGTGGGTGGTGCGGCAGCGGGGTTCAATTAAAATGCAATCAATTTAAATCAGGTCGGACAGAAATGAAGGATAAGAGAGCGGGGATTTCTCGTACCCGTGGCGATTTTAAGGAGAGCCTTTTAACTTTCACACTTGTAGATGGTGGACCTTCATAGTATCTACTAGAGCAGCAATGCAGAGCAACAGTAGGGGGGCGATTTATTCACTGCGGCGTTTCACTTGATGAAGAGATTTTACAGAGAAGGGAATTATTTGGAAATTAACCTCAAGATAGACGAGTACGATGTGCACTGGTCGTAGAGACAATCCAACGGATACGATTAATAAAGAGTTTCAAAACCCTTGTGCTTGTAGGGATTTCTGCGGTCAAGGTGGAAATGGTTTTTTGGAATGGAATCAGGATGTCAACTGGAATTATTCTGGATTTTCTTCACCAAAAGAACAAGGACGAACTAATACCATGCAGGTTAAATCTTTTGACAGAAGGGTGTGGAATCTGTTTGCTTAGTTCTAAAGGGCAATGCTGGGGGATATTTCCCTAGTTTCTGTCATTGAGGTGGAAACAGTCGCAAACTTAACTGGTTCACAATAGTTCTGCCAGACAGAGATCCCTTTTAAGATTATAGGTACATTTGCTTTGGCTTAACAAAGTGCTTAGTTACACTTGCAGTATGTCTGCCCGATAATAACAAACAAACAATTGAAGGTAGATTGTCCGATAGTGTACGAGAAAAGCTGTGGAGTTCCATCCAAAAGAAAGCGCTTTAAAAACCACAGCCGACAGCATGACGTTTCCGAAGTGAAGGTTAGGTTAGGAATGCGGGCTGACGAGATTTATCACATCCTCATCACACTTAGGTTCATGTGAACGCATTGTGGTACCCATTTCGGGAGCGATGGTACTCATCGATATCATTGGGGGCGAGATGCAAATGGTCTATTATAGGAGAACTAGTAACCAAGAAGCGACGGTCATCAAAAGGATCAAGGGAGAAGAAGGAATAACTTCAAATGCCAGGTGACAAGCTCGTTGGGACACCACTACGAAAGGCAGATTGATCCCAACCATAGACCCTTGAACAAACCGAATGCACGGAAACTGTAGCTTCTACCTTACGCAGTTCCTTTCTAGTCACGGTTCGGTATCGGAAATACCTAAAGAGTTTTGGGCACGATATGTCATCTTTTTGCCCAAATTGTCCAAATCAGGAAGAAGACACAGAGCAGGAAGGTAGTCGACGAAAAATTGAACCAACTCTTACAAACAACAACGAGAAGGGCTGACCATAGATGGTCTAACATTGTGGGAAACAGGGTTTCCAAGGCATTTTGGCCAGCCCTGGACCGTAAAAGGACCAGCGAAATCCTTAGACACACATGAGCAGGAATACTATCTGGGCATTGGCTTCTAGGCAAACACGCCAAGAGGCTCGGACTCTTAGGCACGGATATTTGCAGGTATTGTAATAATCTGTGTGAATGTCAGGGCATAGCACGTAGTCCCAGGAACATTTTATGCTCCAACTTCTTTAGCAACCTGGAGGAGGTAGGTCAAATCAACCATAGACTCGTTCTAAAATTTTGCAGGGTTACAAAATGATTTGAGGAAATTGTGTCGGTTTTGGTGCCATCCTTGGATGGATTCTTAGGGGATCGCAATGAGCCCACTTTGGTGCCTAGTATTTTGGGATGGCTCAGCATATCAACCCCTCTCAACCTAACCTAACCTAACAAACAACCAGAATCAGGTTCGCCTTGAGTAAAGGTTCTCCTCTGGGTTCCCGGCCACAGCACAATAGAGAGAAACGAAAGACCTGATGAGCTCGCCAGACGTGGTTTAGCCGTTGCTGACTTCCGGTGGTAGTACAACCTCCCTTAGTTCTCATCAATGGTAAAATCTTTCAATACTCTCTAGTTGAAGCCAATTTCAGGTGGAGGAACTATGCCATATCAATGAAGACATGGCCCGTTTACAACAGAAATAGATCACACGATCTTATCAACAGATCAAGAGCTGAGACCGCCAGAATTGTAGTAATAGGTACAGGGCACTGGGGAATCGGAACACATGCTCCAAGGCTAGGTTTTAAACACAACTTTAAGCATCCACTTCCGCAGTTACAAGAATGCTCATGCAAAGCAAAGCCTTTTTCATGAATGCCCGATAGCGCACACTAAGCAATTATTTCTTTAAGGACGTTTCAGGAATGCCTGCCATACAACAGGCAGTAACATTATTAAGTTTCTCAACTCTACAAGATGGATTTGAACGCTACCTCCTCTTCACACTATGGAAACTAGGTTATTTTGAGATGTGGCATCAAAAAGGCGCAGTAGCGCGCTAATTGTGTATGGCAGGACCTGTCATACAATCACCCTTCCTACCTACCTAGTCTAGTCTAGCCTAGTCACATGACTCTTGATGGACACACCATCAAGTTAAGAAGAAAATATCGAGTAGCCATGGTAACAGGATAAATGCCATTGTAAAGGCCTTAGCAGAACCCGTCATTGTCGTAGGATTGACTTTGACTTGCCCCACGGGATTCATAAGCCAATTCGGCATCATCGATAAGCTTTAAACAGAGATAAAGATAAATCACTATTAACCTGGATATGATCGACGGGATAAGTTATCAGCTGCTTTGACAATCCCAATCTAGAAATCATTCCTAAGATGTACGTTTTTTGCATCAAGAATGGAAGAAGATGTTTGACAACTGTCAATCGGCAACGTTATGCAACGCGAAGTTGGCATTTTATACGACTTTTCGTCTAAAAGTGCTGTTTATCTTTGTGTCATTTAATGCCTGCAGTATAAGTATATGTATGTACTTCACTGTACTCTTATGACTTTCTATAGTTCCAGAGAAGGAAGTATTGAACTGTTATTTTCAACGATTCCTCTGATTTGGATTGGCACGGATTCTATTGTTACTAAATTCCTTCTCGCCCCAAGTGCAGTTCAATTCAAACTTGGGAAAGAGTTTTAAAATTCACGCAAAACAGTTCTGTAGCGGTTGCTAGGGGCAGTTCCTGTTTTGCTGACGGCGTTTTCGAAGTAGCGCTTTCAAAACTAAACAACTTACCTAATGGTAGCTTATGTACAGGGTTGTTGGTTTTGTGCTTAGGGATTCAAATGTAAATAAAAAAAATAGCCGCTTAAGTGGAAGTCGTACTTGCGCAATAAGTGTTCCGTACTATCAGTTATTTTTACATACATATGTAACAGATTTACGAGCATGTTAATGGATATACCTACATATGTATGTACACAAATGTAAGCAACTTGATAAAATTACCTATCGGATGCCCTTTCTTATCTGCTCGGAAGAATAATAATACATCCACACAAAATCAACAAATAAAGAAAACAATAAATTTACACATGTGCCTTAGATTTCATTCTTCGTCTCATTATTCGTTGAATTGTATTAACTGCGTGGAATTTTGCGATTCGTCTCCCTCTCTGCGTCTGTACACAAATTTCGAATGTAGTAAAAGGAGAGATACCTATATTATAAGTATAGGAATTAGGAAACCATTACGATACCTTTATGTTGATTAAAATCAATGGTGTAGGTATAAGCTCAATGTTGATTTTTGGAGCATATTTCTAGGATCAATGATTAAAATTTTACTCCCAACATATAAATTTCCATATAGGTATCCACTTTTATTTGAATGTGATAGGGTTACGTCACTTCTGGAGATGTGAACAGTCCAGGAATTGGAATTAAAAAAAAAAAAAAATTAAGAAATAAAAAAAAACTGTACAACGTAATGCAGTCCTAATAATTTTGGTTCAATCTACACTTTATTTGCAAGGTTTGTGATTTTATTCAGATTTTTCTGAGCGATATTTTTGGAGATAAAGTAAGGGGACAGCAATTTTTTAAGGTTTTTTTTTTTTTGAAAAAATGTTAAGAAAAAAGTAACACAAAAAAATATTTCATACATTTTTGAATTTGTGCTTTAACGAGCTTTAATTTGCTATCCCACACAATGACCTCAAAATTAAACTAACCATTTTTTTAACATCCCATTTATCACCCCAAAACTAGCCACCCAAAGTCGAAGTTCAGCTTTTTAAGTTCTGGTCTGTCTGTATTCCAACTGTTTCAAATTTCAATAGTCTACGTCAGTTAGCTTCTAAAAAAAACCCCTGAACTGATTCCAATTTGGGTGCGGAACACAAAAAATCTAATATGTCAATGATTTTGTTTACTTTGAACTATGTCAATATGTATAGAATACAAAATCGAAGTTTTTGCTAAAGTTACATATGTACATATATGCTCAGACGGTTGTCGATATCTGACAATATTCTCAGGTCTTTCGATGAAAAATTTGTCCCAAATGTCTTACAACCGTGTGAACTGACTATTTTCTATCTGTCAACGTTGTAAGAAAAAACATTGTCAGAGCATTCCCTGTCTGACAATAAATTGTCAGAAATTGGCACAAAATCTGACAACCGCGTCAACTGACAATTTAACGTTGTGAGGTAGTTTGCCATTGCCAGCACATTGGTAGACTTGACAATATTGTCAGATCTGACTACCGTCTGAAGATAGCTAAGCTAAATTTCGACTCTTGTGAGATAATAATTCTCTTTAACTGGAGTCTGCTGATTTGCGGGCATAGCTTCACTGATGTTCCAAAATTTAGAGATTGTCTGCAAAAACACACGATTTTTCGCATAGCAAGAGAAAAAAAAATCCAAAGGTGTTCAGATCAGACAATTCACTTGTGGTGAACAACTGATGACGCCAAATCTCGGAGCTGTCGGAAATGTCCATGACTGGGTGTGTTCACCCACTGAGACACCCCCAGCGGCGATGGTTTCAGTTGATCGAGCATTACGATGTTGAACAGGGGCCTTACGACAACACATTTGACGACCACAATCTGTCCTTAAATTGCCTAGCACAGTTAATACGGAACTGTTATTTTTGTAATAAGATCCAACAATATTGTAATGCGTTGAGTGGTGATTAAACACTCCATATTGTAAAATGGCAAGACAAGAACTATTTTCTGTCACAAATTCGGCAGGTACGTAGATATGTAAAAAAAGCAACACAACCGCCATATTAAATGTCAGAAGTGCCGCCATTTTGTATATTGTAGAATAGGCACCATCATCTTTCAGAGTAGATTCTATTAACATCAAAGCCTGTAATAACAATTGCCTACGGTCACTGTTAACATGTCAATTAGATGTCCTTTCGCCCCATTGCCTTTGTGGCAATGCCAAATCTAATTAGAGTACAAACTACAACTCGTATTCGAAGTATCTTACGTGCCCTCCAGGTCCAATGTTAACATCTCAATTAAAATACTCCCATGTAGGTGCGGTGCGGTGCGGTGTGGTGCTTGTGACTATCCCTAATAAAACCAAACCGCAAATGGATAACTTGTGTTCGTCCTCATCAACAGAGACATTAAAACATCACCCGAATAGATGGTGGGTTTGCTTTCTATTTAATTTAATTATTGAGTTAAAGTTTTAAGACGGGAGTCACCACTTTTTGCCTTCCTGCCAAATGCCCGCCAGTGGATGTCATTAATTCAAAAGCGACCTACATACACTGTACTATCAAAGTGATTGCAATAGAAGTGAATAATGACATCGAGATACTTATTCAAGACACCGCCGCTGGCAGTTAAATTGCCACACGTCACAGGATACGAAGAGATTAGGTGCTGTCAAATTTATTATCCTTAAAAGGTACTAATATCTCTCTCTCTCTCTTTTTCTTCAACTCGTCCTTGTTTACACCTAGAAAAAACATTTGTTCTATCGTTCCCCCCACATCCTGTGTTTGTTACCATTAATCATCCTCCATTTTATGAAACTTTTGACAGACATGCAACAGCAACAGAAGCATCACAAAAACAGGACGAACTTTTTAGCGTGTATTACGCTCTAACAAACAGTAAATTTGTTTATTTAATTTACTTACAGAATCACGGGAGCAGTGAACTCTCATTCTCAGAAAAAAAGAAGAAAAACAGAAGCAAAATAAAAAAGGACATTCTAGGATGTTGGTGGTTGTCGGTTGTTGGTTCTTCGCTGTTGTTGCCTTTTGGCTGTGTTCACAGAGTTTTGTAGTTTTAGTAGATGCTTTCATGTGAATATTTCTACGAATTAATCGCACAAGGTTCACTCCTAATGCAAATAAATTGTTTTCGCTGGCGGTAGTGGTGGAGGGCGGAACGGATTATGTATTTGTGTTCCCAGCGAAAGAGGAGATCTACATAAAGTGAAAAGTTTCAATATTTTCCCATTCAAGCAAGCTCTTCGGCGTGCATGGAAAACATCGTTGAAAATTGTTAACCACCCACTTGGGATGAGAAATTTTTAATAAATTGAAGGGTTTTTGCGTGATTACAGGATTTCAACGACGGGGTGGAGAAAATTGTAGTTTAGCTAAGTTCGCCCCCAATTTAATAGAGCTACAAGTATGTTGGGTGCACTTGCAAGTCAATCTGCATTTAGAGTATAGAGCAAACTGGTTGAACATTACTTGGATGAGGCGTTCTAGGAAACTCTGAGCTGAAACAATGAACATTTTAAAGGACTCAAAAAATGCCATGTATCAGGAAACCCACAGATCCCAATGGACATCATTAAGCTTATTGAAACTTCATATCATCGACATCGACTAACTCGATTTGGGGTTTCTAAAACACTTCTGTATGTACAAAAGGTTTGAAACGGGGTTTTTTTTAAAGGTTCTGACCCGCCAGTGGCAGAGGGCACCGCGACCTTAAAGATCTACTATGCCGCAAAGTCAGTTTAGGGAACCAAAAGATGATCAACTCTTTTGATGAAATTGAGGATTTCACTGGTGGAGACTTTACGAAATTCAATACGAGGCAGGATTTCTCTGTGAAAATGTTGTCTGCTAACGGCACAGAGTACCATGCAGTCACATAAAATATCGTCTTCCATGCAAAGACGACATTCAGTTTCCTGAATGACGCCTATTTTGTTTATGTGATATTGAAGAGGGCAATGTCCTTTCACCTCTTGATATCATTTCTACGGAGGAGTAGGTTTTTTATGGAAGGGTTTAATGGCTCTTTTAGTCTGACGAAGACCCTGGGTATTTTCCAAATAGGAGACACACATGTTGTTTTCCCAACTTCTGATATTTAAGTTTTTAGCTGAATTCGGAATTTTACAAAACGGCTCAGGGCCGATAAAAGATTCAACCGAACCTTTCCTAGTCAGTTTGTCAGCTTTTTCGTTTCCATCAATACCCTCATATCCAGGAGCCCACCAAAGTTTGACGTTATTTTTATGGAAGAGACCTTAGAGAGTATTGAAGCAGTTCAGGACTGATTTTGAGTCATTTAGGTTTGAGCCTAGTGCTTTTATAGCTGCTTGACTTTCCGTGAGTATATGGATGAGGACACCTTTTATTTCCGATTCGAGGATGACGTTGGCGCACACTTGAATGACATGAATTTCAGGGACGGGTTTGGAAGTTTTTAGCTAAGTCAGAGAACTTTTTGATGAACATTTCACCCCAATCCCCTCCCCATCCAATATATCGGATATATTTTATCCCATATATCCGATATATCGGATCCGCCATCTTGGATTTTGCAAATCTGACTTTAGATTCGTGATCAGCGACCTCGAAAACTGCTTTATACCAAATTTGGTCCAAATCGGTTGACTTTGTAAAAATCGTAATTTTTGGCGTGGTTATGGCCGCCATCTTAGATCTTATATCCGCCATATTGAATTTCCTTACTTAATCGGTCCTATCTTCGATTATGCCACCAGATACGAAGTATTAGCCTCCTATCGTATGTGACTTATGTTCAAATTTACGATTGTTTGGAAAAAAAAAAATTAAATTTCACACTTTTTTTGTTTTCAGCTGCCATATTTCAAAAATGGCGGCCGATAGAACAATTCTCTCTCCGAACTCGGAAAGGGCAGAAAAAGTTACGATAGAACATGTTTCTAAGAAAGCTTTGGACTCACTAAAAACCAAACAATTGAAAACAGTAAAAAAAATGTGTGCCATTTGGCATGAAACGGGTTAAAGTCCCACTTCCACATCGGCTGACGTGTGGTTTTTTGGCTCCTTTCTATCACACTTTTGAAGTAGCCTAGATATGTCATTAAAATTCTAGAATTGCTGCTCTTCGCTCTTCCCGATTTGTATGTTGCAAAGCGTGTAAGGGTTTTTAATGGTAACAGAAAATTACATTCTTGGTATCGGTGATATATTTAAAGTATTTTAGCATCCGGTATCTTTAACATCTTTAAACAGATAATTTCCTTTTTAAATGAAGCCGGACATTATGTTTGGGGATACCTCTTGCCTCATTTATAAGTTTATTCTGTGACCTTCGGATGTCACTTAGATATTCTAACCGCCATAAGTGATTAACAGATGCCTACTGCTTTGTCGAGAGAATTTGTTTTATTTTGTTTTTTCCTCTTAAGTCGTGTCAATACCTTCTGCATTGCCCAGCAGCTAGAGAAACTAGTCGAGCGTACCTATAGTCTTTCGTGAGTCGTCTGGATGGAGCTTGGTCAACATTTTGAAATCTTCGTGAAATTTAGCGCATATTCGAAATAAAAATATAAAAAATATTTGGGCTTCAGCAGTCCTAGGTACAACCAAGCCTAGCTTCTCACAACCATTTGTGTGTGTGCGCGTTATATTTTTGCATGAATGGAAAGGACCTACAGTTTTCTGCCGTCTCCGAACGGCGAGTTGGGAAGCTTTACATGAAAAATGATACTCTTGAATGCTTGTCAGGCATTCGGAAGAGGTGGGCACTGTGAAAAACTTTTTAGGTCTTTGCGGTGGGATTCGAACCCAAGACCGCTGGCTCAGTAGACGCACTAACCACTTGCGCTACAGTTCCCACATATTCGGAATAGCTCTTCCAAAGATCCAGCGAACTAGCGCTTAACTTTTTCATCTCGTTAAAAACGTAAAACGTCTCTCGGAATAAACTGGAGATTTTTCCAACTCGAAGCGCCTTGTACTTGAGTCATGATTTTTTCCACAAAACAACTACAGCTTTTGAAGGGTCTGAATTTTGGGCAGATTGGTTATTTTGGTGGCTAAATGTGGAAATGCTCCCCACAAGAATTTCATTCGTAGCTGACCCTCTCATTCTACGATTGCCTGATGACCAGGGTTGCTAAATGACACACTTTTTGGTTTTTTTATACATTTTACCGTAAAAAATGGTATAAAAGTGTATTTAAGTGTACAAAAATGTGTTAAAGTGTATAAAAGGGTATAAAAGTGCAAAAAAGTATCTAAAAGTGTATACAATTATGTATGACTTTTATACATTTTTTTCAGTTTTATACCTATTACTTGCTTTTATACACTTTTATACACCAGCAATATTTTTCAGATGTATAATACACACGTGTATAAACGTAAAAAAGTGTGTATAATACGCCAACTATTATACGTCTACAACCCTGCTGATGACCCTTTTAGTTGGAAATTTTGCGTAGAGAAATTCTCTCACGAAAAGTTTAAATTCAGCTGTCAGTTCTCGCTGTCGGGAGTTCTTTACTTCTTTGCGTTGAAATGCCTTTTTTCCGTTGAATTTCCTGTCTTCGGGTGTATTAATAACCAATTGAAATATTCTTTCCAAGTCGTCTATAGAACTTCTCTTTTTCCAAAACTTTTGATCAATAAAGTAACTACAAGACTACTTTCACAGCTTACAGCTGACTCTTTGCATCAAAGACCACTGTCCAACGGCGGCTACCGACCTGTTTTCAGGGTCCATTTCCCCGAAGTCTCTATTACACTTTGCGACTTCCATTCGAAAGTCAATTTTCTAGAATTTGCATTTCCAACTGAACGAAATCACATATAAACTTTGTCTAATTCTCATCCTACCGTTGGAAGACTTTTTTGAAGAAACTTTCCAGGGCTCCTTTTTGTACACACAGGAACATATGACAACGTGACTCTGTCCAACTCTAATTCCGAACTAAAAGTACAACTACAACTCTCATAACTCACATGAGTGCGATCCAATTTTGCATGTTTTCCATTGACTAACAACACACCCGCCGTTCCGAGCAGTGCCAGTTGCACAAATTTACATTGAAAATTATGAGGAGCGGGTTCATGAACAGGAACAAACTCCCCCATGCTCCGTCCCCTGCGTCCGAGATGCGCAAAGATTTATCCTTTACCCGACGATATTCTGTTAAACTTACGAGCACGAAAATACTGACTGACCTACATACGAGTACATCCTCCTGATTCCTGGACCACCCGCTAAAGCACTCTCTCTCTCCTTCTAAACAGTTCGACAAGAATTTCCTCTAAGTCCATAATGTCTGATGGCTGAGATAGTGTCGTGGTTCTGTTAGTGTGCTCTGTGTTGTTCGTTTATTTAATCCTGCAGCACATCTGTTCGTGCATCACTCGGGTGTATTATTCCTTCGCCCTAGCACAAGGAGAAGTCGAGGCCCACCAAACAAACCAACGACACTCGACTTACGAAATGAGGAAAATGTGCGGGCACCGGCACAGACACCGCACAGGAGGACGAGGATGAGTGGTAGTAGTCGAGGATAGATTTTCTTAATTATCCTCCAGGAGAAGATGATTTGTGAAAATTCAGCGCCACTGTTCTCCGTGCTGGAAATATGACTTTAATCGCTTGAGGAGCATCGCAGAAAGTCGTAGGCGGCACCGCCGACCGACGCCACCACCCGCATCATTATGACGGAGAATGTGCATGTGTTGTGCGGTGTGTATTTTGCTGGAAGCTGTTATGTGGTATTAAGCCACAGAAACCAGGAAGCAGGGGCTGTTGTTGTATTGCAAAAAGGTCTCATGTCTCATGACTTCGTGCGAGAGTCGTTTCGATGAAGCCTTGTTTCCTCGGGTGGATTAAGAGAAACATGAAGCTATTCATGTTCCACTGGTCGGGGTATTTTAATTAATTCAATGCTTAACAAGATGTTTGGTTTTTTTTTTTTTATCTAATTTTTGTCGACAAAAGGAAAGTTTTTGTTTTTATTTTTCTTAAGTGGACATGCATGCATCATTCACATAAAGCCTTTGGATAATTTTTTTAGATGTTGGGTTTTCACTTGAAACTATCTTTAGACAGGAATCAGAAAAACCTATGAACAAGGGAAAACTCCTAAAAGTATGCACCTTTTTTTTGTTTATAAGTTATATTTGATCTTTGAAACAAGATGGCACGATGATGCACGAAATGTTTAGTCACAATATTTATTTATTTATTCATTTATTTATTTAAGAAAATGTCTTATAAAGAATTGCCATCCTTTAGGTTGATGGAGATAGTAAAAAAAAGGGGAAATTTCAATTAAAACTGAACTAAAGCTAGGTTAGGTTAGGTCAACGACCACGCCACGCTGAAAACATCGGTTCTCGTCCACGGCGGGTTCGACGCCAATGCTAATGAGCTCCTTCGTTTCAGTACCGCAATTGCGGACCGGGATATAATAGATACGGAAAAGCAATATACTGAATTATGGTGGCTCTCCCTGGTCGGTGCGTTACTTTTGTAACATCCTAGTTTTTAAGTTAGGTTGGTTACGTAGGTTAACCCTCTAGTGCATAGTGATTCATATTATGATTCTTCCACGAACAAACTTTGTCTTAGAAGTGATTTTCTTCCTGAAAATATTTCTTTCTTTCGAAAATTAAAAATCAAGCACTAGAGGGTTAAGGTAAGCTGGGGGGTCTCCGTGGAGTAGCCGGACCCGCTATTGCGATGCATCTTCTCCGAGAGCTGACCGACGCTGCGGCCTCACTCAGGTCTCGGTGGCGCGAGGGGGCGTCTTATTAGCGATGGCCAAGCGCCCGAGGATGCAATCAGGATGGTGACCACTCGGGGCACTAGGCAACGGCCGCTTACCACACTGATTACAGTTAGGTTAGGCTAAGTAGCTGGGGTATTTTAGGTAAGTTAAGTTTTTATAGTTTTAAAATAAAAATAATAAAACATTGGAACCCAAGTTTCCAAACTTTTTTTGGGATGTTATTGTAAGTTTAGCGTAGTCGTAATGCAGTTAGGTTAAAGCCGGAAGGCAATAGTTTGTAATTATGGAGTTAAGCCTAGAGTGCCCCCTAAGGGCCAGTAAGCTAAATTAAGTAATTTTTGTTAGTTTTAAATTAGAATTAAACATTTTTGTCTAGTATGTAAGTAAATATTGAAAATTGAATAGTAAAAATGTTTTTAAAAGTAAAAAAAAACATCGGTTCTCGTTAGATCACCGAAATCAAGAAGCGTCGGGCGCGGTTAGTACTTAGATGGGAGACCACTTTGAAATACCGCGTGTTGTTGACATGGGAGTAGGAGTAGGGGAGTGTCGATAAATGAATCGACTCCATGTGGTAACACAATGGACCTTAAGTGTCTAACTGAATCCAACCAGAGTGATGGGGAAAACCACCTTAACCTAACCTAACCTAAACTAAAGCTAAAAATATAATAAATCATTGTGCAAGTTACATGTTAATTAAGTTTAATCATTTGCCAAATAAATGAAAAGAAGTGATTTAAATGGCTTTGTGAAGCTGACTCTTCCAACTCGATTGGCAGGGAGCTCCAAAGGCGAAAAACATGAGAAAAGAACTGTCGTTCAGTAGTTAGATAGTAGCATCTAGAAGGAATAAGCGTGCATGACCTTGTTGATCGAGGGAAATTCAGCTTGTTGTACAGGTCGACGGCCGACACGTGGTCGTATGTGCCTATATTAAAGACATACCGAGCAATGTTGTTGTACAGAACATTAAGGGTTCGAGCAACAATAGAGTCCACGTTTCAAAAGATTTCGCATCCATACTACAGAACAGGTAAAAGCGTCTTAGCTAATAGACACATGAAGGACGCGAAGACTGCCATAGACCTTCGGAATAGCACTATTTAAATTATCGTTCCAGGTCAGGGTGCGATTAAAAAGTATGCCAAGGATAATTGCGGATAAGATTGACACGTCAAAGGGTTTCCTGTATATGGGAAGGATTTTCGATTTTTGTGGATTTAGAAGAAGATGGTTATTTCTAGACCAATGAAGAATGGAAGACAGGTCGGTATTCATCAATGCTACGGCTTCGTTTTTCTCAGAAAAACTTGTTTATTAAAAGTTGCACATCATCAGCATATAAGTGGATTAACTTCAAAAAATGACATCTCGTCGGAAATCAAACGAAGGATTACTCTTGCCAACCCCTGTTTCTTTGGGCTAAGAAGGCAATTGAGTAGTAAAGTCCTTTCTCGATCGACTAACGAGACTCTATATAAGATCCCTATCATCCCAGTTTTGCTATATGGAGCTGAAGCATGGACTTTATCGAAAGCAGATGAAGATATCCTTGGTACGACCTCGCCTAAGGTGGCGCGCACAAGTAGAACAAGACCTCGGCGGTTAGCTAAGGACCGGGCTAGCTGGAAGAGGTTGTTGGTTCAGGCCTTGGTCCATCCCAGACTGTAGCGCCACCTTAGCAAGTAAGTAAGTGGATTACACAGTTTTTAACGATTCGCGGAAGTCATTGATGTAGAGCGAAAAAAGAATTGGTCCAAAGATTGAACCCTGGAGGCAAGTAAATTTGAGGAGAATCCGTTAGCCACTACGCACTGTTGTCTTCAACTAAGGTCGGATTGTATTAATGTAAAAGACTCTAAGGTGAACCCGAAATTGTTTTCTAGTTTAAAACAAGGAATTGAGTTGTTAACAGTGTCAATTTAGTATCAAAAAATAATGTTTCAGACGAATTATTGAGCTGGAAGGAAAACAGTGAGGCGAATGTCAATTTTGGATTAAGTCAGGCTTATTTTTAGGGGTAACTAAAAATATGAAGTGAAATAAAAGTTAAAACGTCATCATCCAGGGACGCTTTGGTACCTAATTCAAGATAATTATTCGCTAGGATCGTAGGAAGGATCGTACGAAAGAAACAACGATTATGGGTTCTTTGTATAAGGGCAGCGAGATAAGGACCATTTTAAGCCAATGGTTAAGCTTTGGGTCAATTATACTTGGAAAAGCATGAGCTAATTAATACAGCGGGTACCAAGTAAAGAGGTATCCCTCGTAAATTCTGCAAATGTTCCCTACAAATCCTGCCCACCAACGAATTCGAATACGCAATTTCGTTTCAAAATTCCAATGAATTTTGCACTCAAACTTCAGCGAAAATACCAAATGATTGCAGAAATTCGATTTTAAATTCCATCCACCATACGCTTATCTATTATCCGGTATCCTATGAACATTCCGTGTTTACAGATTTTACATCATTTTTACCGAAAAAATGTTTGGCATGGCCCCACCAACCAACCGCCCGGCCTTCCAACTGCATCCATAATTTATTTTCCAATGGAAATACATATGTATGAAAGTATCCTGCCACGTGAAGGATATTGGAGGGGAAGGACGAGGGTGGATAAAGCAGTGGTTAACATTCAATGAACCTCTGTGATTTACTCTCTCGTAATGCGAGTGGGCGGCAGCGGCGGAAACCATTAGCCCTGACGGTTGTTATTGTGTGTGTACGTGCGTTCCCTTAAATTACCTATTGTGGTGCCGCCACATTCATTTCCCTAGCTCCCGACTCCGACCAAGCCAGGCCACACAGTTTTATAGGCAGCACCACTTGAAAGAGGGATTAAACCGTTTGTGCAAAAAAAATTATTTTACCGAGGGAGCATTGCTATTGCAGTCGCGTTAAGCACTGCACCGGATACGTTCCGGATACGCTCTGTTGCGTGTAAACTTCCAAGTTTGGAAGATACGAGTACGAGTATCCAAATGGGAAGTTATCGAATCGAACATCGGGTTGTTCAGATTAAATGTCCAATGAGAAATACTGTTACCATGTATGGTATGTATAGATATGGCAGCGGCAACCTTCGCGCTTCACTGATCCACCCAGAGTGCCAGAAGCGACCTGCTGGACCACCATCGAATCCTATTCACTTTGGTTGATGTAATTTCACCCCCCGGGTACAGTAGGTATGCCAATGCCAAGCTGTTTCCATATGGTAAAAAGTGAGGGACGCGGAGGTGGGATGCCATGCTGGCTAAGTGGAGGTACGCACGGAGTACAAATTTCGGTATCCTGCTATTAAACTGCTCATTTACATCTATTACTTTGGGCATTCGCAATTCGATCAGAACTGCTTTGAGCTGTGCCTGCATGTTGTTCTGTTACCTACCCCCACTCCTGTGTGTCACCCTGTAATCCGGATGATACGTACACTGCTTGGGGTGACACAGTCGCTTATGCTGCCACGCTTAATTGCAAATGAAATTACATAATCCCATAGCGTACGTAGTGAACGCACTCTCTGCTAATGCGTTCGGATGAGAATTTTAATAATTGGCCGGCGGCTACAAAGCTCCGCACTGTGTTACTAGTGCGGTAAGGTGGTTATATGACATCAAAGTAGTTCCTATGAATGGTCACCTAGGTAACAACGGATTAGAGGAGGTCTGGTGTTGGGCGCCAATCAGTTTTTGATACTCCTATATGACATTTGTTGATACGATTTATTTTGTTGCGACCTCATGTTTCGGCAGAAGTTTGACATCAGGGATTATGGCTGATAATAGCCCACAAAGTAGCATGAAAAACCGGAACATAAATTGGAAGGGGAAATTAGATTTAAAATATTGGTGGAGAAAGCAGGGTAGCATAAGGAACTGGGAGACCGAAAAAACGGATTTTTACTTCTGCTCATTAGGGCACATTTCATAAAAGTTCATGCTTCTCGATCCACTGATCTTGATATGAAGGGGTTCTTCTTCTCTCCATTTAAACGACGAGGTAATGATCAGAATTATAGGGATCACAACCCTCTCACTTTACTGCATTCCTACTGGTCCGCCTGTGGGGTTTGTCGGTTCGACCTCAAAAAATATCTGCAGGCCTCCCGATTTTGAATCACTTCATCATTGAGGCCAATCAAATGCTGGTGTGTCTGCATTTGTGTGATCCAGGAGTTTTTAGGCCTGCCTCTTTTAGGCGATTGTAAGAGAACGTTGATTGCCATTGCCTTTTTGACGGTCTTCATAGGGTCCCTCCTTTGAACATGGCAATACCAACTGAGCCAGTCGTGCTGCAGTTTCTTCGAGATGTGTTCTTTGACGTGAAGGCTTCCTCGGATTTTGGAACTTCTTATTCGATCAAGCTTTGTTGCTTTGCTGCAGCAGGAGTTGCTGTCATGCGAAGCATTTTCATCTCAGCTGCTGTCAATTTGCACTCATACTTTTGAACCGTATGTGAGCGGTGGACGAACAGCTGCGGTGTAGAGCCTTTCTTTCAGCTTAGGGGACATTTTTCGATCACAGAAGACGCTTACACGCTTACACGATGATTGATGTCGTCATCAACGGTTGCTTCGCTGTTGATCATTGATCCCAGATATTTGAACTTTTCACACTTGGGAACCACCACTCCATTCAAATAAATGTCTGGAATGGGTTGGCTTGGGTCAGAGAATGGGCACTACAGATACTCTGTCTTTTTTTTTTGGCCAATACGATACCCATTCCCCTCCAAAACATCTACCCAAACATCCATCGTCAGCAAAGAATACCTGATGCACTTTAGGGTCCGTCACTTTTTTAAGCAGATAATCTAGGACTGTAATAAAGAGCAAAGGACTTAAGACACTTCCCTGGTGCACACCGACTTTTATTGGGAATTCATTGGTGACTCCTGCGGGACATCTGACTTTTATCCTTACTCCCTCGTACATGTCCATGATCATCTGTACGTAGTTTTCAGGAACTCCACGTTGTCTTAGCGCTACCCATATCAGATATCTTGGTTGTCTATCGAATGCTTTTTCAAAATTCACCAGAATCATATGCAGACCCCTTGATAGAGTCGTTTGGGGAATGCGCAGTGGGTAAGAGTACGCAGTGCCATTTTCTCCTTCTGTGAAAGAATTAGCAGCAATCGCGAAATGAGAAAATGTGTGCTTCACTAACCGCCAATGGTGAACAACTTCCATGAAAATTTTCCAATCAACAGTATAAAGAAAATCAACAAGGAAAAAAAAGCCGGATATTGTTAAAAAAAAAGTTAATTTCTAAAACTGTGTCAGGAAAGCGTGGCAACTCAATACCCCATAAGTAGTATGGAGGCTTAAACAGTGTATATGTGTGTTTGATTTAGGGTACAATTTTAGTGCATAGTATTATTCGTTGTTAGATTTTCAATACAATGAAAAAAAAGTAGCATCTAGGGAAAGAGTGCGCAGTCGTTCTGTGGGTAAGAGTGCGCAGTGTTTTTATAATAATAAAAATGTTTGGGCTATTACCTTTTGTCGAAAGATGCAACGAGCACATCACAGTCGACGGCGGTAGGTGGTAGCTCGTAACTGAACTATTTTTCTGTTTTTGTTTTTCCATAAAAATGCCTCGTATCTACCAAACATAAACGGTAAGGAAATTGACAACCCAAAGTTGATTTAAAATGGAAGCGGCCCATAAAACGCTGCCGAAGAACTTGGTTTGAGTGAAAGCACAGTTTCAAACCATTTAAACTACGAAAACTGTGACTTAAACTGGGTGCGCACTCTTAGCCATACCTCTGCGAACTCTTACCCTGACTTCGGGGCAAGAGTGCGCAACTTGACTTACTTTGGTTTTTTGATCAAAACATATGAAACATTAAAAAAAAATATAAAATATTTTTGTATAATTTTGTTCCTAAAATATAAAGCTACCAAATAATAGGCTCTTTGTTTGCTATCTGTTGTAAGTTTTTTAGAATTTAAGCCCGAAGTCCAAAATGCGCACTCTTGCCCCGAACGACTATATGAAGGGGTCTAGCCGAAAAAATACTCCCTTACTCTTAAATTGAACAGAAACATGAAATAAAATCGAGCTCAATTGGTGGGTGCCTTAAAATAAGGCTTTTCAGACTTGCTCTATTGTATAACCAACCACACCAAACAGTTTGCTTAGAGCCTGTACATAGTTTCGTCAAGTTTCCGTTTCGTTAAATGTTATTTTGACAGTCCACCATTTGCAATTTCTTTTCTACGGATTTTCTCGTATTTTGCGATTTTCTGGTACAAATAGAGAAAACAAAAAAAAAAAAGAAGAAAATACAACGACTTGACAGCAGAACTTACGGTAACTTTGTAACGTTGCTCTTCGTTCAAATACATACGTCAATTTGTTGACGCTTGTTCTTTGATCCAAGTAGACGAATACCTCTTTACATTGAATTGCAAATCTTATGGCAGTCATGCGAATTAATAAAAAGAATTTTCAAAAAAGTCACGACAAAGTTTCATATGCCCCAGTTCATTCGTTTGCCTTTAGTGCACCTTCAGCGAGGACTTAATGAGTCAAACCAGACTGAAAAATGTTTCGCTCTCACTATCACCATTACTCCAGCAATCTAGTTCTGTTGCATTCGGTTCGTTGGAATGTGCACTGCTTCTTTTGACACAAAAACTTCTTGTCAGTGCAAACGCCCATGAAAGCGGAAAAATTGTTGACCGGATATTGACACGTTTTTCCACTACAACAACACACACACACACAGAGGAAGAGACGAATCTAAGATGATTCGCACAAAAGAGGTCCTGCACGCTGTACACTGCACATCGTGCATGTAAACTTTCGCTTATGCTGCTGCACTTATGCGGGTGGGTGAGTGTTACAGTGGGCGGATGACAAGGGACACATTCACGTGGACGACGAATCTTAAAGAACACCATTCTATTTCTGTAATAGGATGAGTCAACTCATTTCCACAGTACTAACAGGAAAAGGACGCGGTAACGACTGGAGGAATAGAGGGAGTCCTTTCTAATGAGATGGTTTCCCCCGCATTTGATTCAAATATTCTCGCATGTGCAGAAGCATATTCCAAGAAAAGAGTGCATCTGTCATCGGTGAAAGCAAAGTGCAAGCGGCGGCAATCACAGAAAAGAACTCGCGTACTCAAAGTAAATTTACCTTCTAAAGTATGCAGGCGGAGTTACACAAAAGGAAAGAAGGAAAGAAAGAGAGGACAGCAAACAGGGCAAAAAAAATGTACGATAAAAGATTGAATTTCTTGCTTTGCTTACTCTTTTTGCATTTACATTCAAATTAAGAAGCTCCAAGGATATACGCTCCCAGGGTATATCCGGGATGTGAATGACTTACTGGGACAGATTGGAGGACATTTAACTGTTGTGCTACTTCGATGATTTTGTGCTGCATCGGAAGGATGGAATTTGAAAATATTATTTTAATGATGAATAAGTGGGTGATCCCGATAGCCGTCGGGTAACAGATATCAAGGATGTTAAGGAAACTCTTTTGAAAGTCAGTGACGGTTGAGTTGTTTGGTTTTCCTTTTATTTTCTTTCTTCCTTTTTTTTTTTTCTGTTGAACTCATTGCTTGCCATTTTGATTGATATTTTCAGTGACCTACACAAAAGTATATCATCTACAGGGTGTGGCTTTACAGGGAGACAGGAGTACACGATTTCTTAAATAGATTCGATTCCACGCCAAGTAATAGGAAATACAGTAGCGGACAACTCGCATTAAAGGACACCTGTTTGGGGAACCAATTTCTAATTTCCCATACAAAATTCGTTCTAATAAACGGACAGCTCTCATAACCGGACAGAAAACACCGGTCCCGTGGCTGTCTGCTTAAGAGAGATTTCACTGTAGTCAGTTCTAATGTTTTACCAAATATACGATAGAACTTTTTACAGCGATATGTTTGGAAAAAAGTCACTGTCATTCGTTGACAAATATCTTCGAGGTTTGCTATTGCACAGTAGGTACCTACATTGTTTTTCGTGAGAAGTTTCCTAACAAACTTAAGCCTCTCATCTAGTCACCCTTAGCTTCTTTACATGTACATACAGTGAAATTTCCAATTACGGGAAGCTCTATTAGACGGACAGATCCTTTAGGCGGACACATTTTCGTAACCAAGCTTTCATGTTTCAGATTGTATACATTTCACGTTCCCTTAAAACCAGATACTCCATTGATCAAGCGCGGACATGCAAATCTGTCAGTTATTGTTTAATTTAATTCCATCGGACGGACAAAAACAAAAAAAATCCTTAGTAGCTGTAGTCCAAATTTTTGTTTTTATTTAGATTTGAACTTGAAAGAAACATACTTGCTCACAGTCGCAACAGCTGCAAACGAAAAGACAAAATACAACTGAAATAATGCACTAAAATACAGCCTGCGTGTAGTTAGGTTAGGTAAGGTGGTTTTCCAGCGTACTCGGTAGGATTCACTTAGTAGTTCCATTGTGTTGCCACGGGCGCTTGGAATGATTTTTAAAAGTTGGATAAATTTCCTTAGGAGGAAATATATTGAAACCAGCTGACCCTCGTCGAGAACGACGAACATTTTTACAGAGCTTAAGGGGCAAAAATATATGTAAGTTAAGAAAATAACTGTGTGAATTATATTTACCAATAAAAGCTCAGTGTAGTTGGAAGATTCAATGCCTACCTCTGCAGATAAGTAATTCGCTATTCATAAGTTCTCGTATATTCTTTTCGTATGCTTTTAAGCGCCGCGCCGTATAAACGGAGTTTGAATTCATAGCTATAACGCAGAATTGAATTGGGAGAACTGAAAGAAAGAAAAAGACAACAACAGCACCATCATCCGTTAAGCCCACAACATTACCATGTTCTTTTTTTTCGAGATTTCCTTCTGGTGTCATCATGCTTTCGTTGTATGTGCCCCATTATTTGCTGTAGTTCAAAAAATATATTTTTGAAAATTTCATTGCACTTTTGAATAATTTTAAATTGATTCCTCAAATTTATTTATAAGATGGATTGTCTTTATTTTTGTAACCTAACCTAATTCATACGCTTCCACTTTCATACCGAATTGTATTGCAAGAGGAGCAAAACATCCGAGGGATATACATTATACATACATATGTATATACATGTAAACACGTTGACGTTCTTTTCACATTACATCGTATTCTTATTGCTATTTCACTTTTAAACGGTTACTATATGACAATCGGTTATACTGATCGACTGAGCAATATCCGAAAAGTATCCAATTTTAGAAAATCGGTTAAAAACTCAAGTACCGTTGTACAACTTTTTAGACAAAAACCTGGTACATATGACATTTGATAGGATGTGTCTAAGCTAACTACAATGAAAATTCCAAATTGGAATGAGCGTTACTGCTTTATTATATAGTATACTAGCTGACCCGTCGAACTTTGTACCGCCTCAAAATTAATGAATGTTGTGTCAACTTATAAGCTGAATTAAATTCAGTTTTTTATTAAGGTAAAATAAATACTCAAAATGAATTAATTTCATAAATGTACAAAAATCAAAATGAAATGTCTATCTATCTGTCTATCTATCTGTCTGTCTGTGTATCTGTCTTTCTGTCTGTCTGTCTGTGTATCAGTCTGTCTGTCTGTCAATCTATCTGTCTGTCTGTCTGTCTGACTGTTTGCCTATCTATCTATCTATCTGTCTATCTGTCTGTCTGTCTGTCTGTCTATGTATCTGTCTTTCTGCCTGTCTGTCTGTGTACCTGTCTGTCTGTCTGTCTGTCCATCTGTCTGTCCATGTACCTGTCTGTCTGTCTGTCTATCTGCCTGTCTGTGTACCTGTCTGTCTGTCTGTGTACCTGTCTGTCTGTCTGTCTATCTGTCGGTCTGTCCATCTGTCTGTCTGTCTGTCTGTCTATCTGTCTGTCTGTCTATCTATCTGTCTATCTGTCTGTCTGTCTGTCTTTCTATCTGCCTGTCTGTCTATCTATCTATCTATCTATCTATCTGTCCATCTGTCTGCCTGTCTGTCTATCTATCTGTCTATCTACATATCTGTCTGTCTTATCAACTCCGAATAATCCGTTCCAGAGGAGTTCAGTTTTAGTGCGATCACCACCAAAAGTGATCTTAGTAGAGGAGTCGTCAAGCTCGAAGCCACCTGAGATAGCCGACCAAAATCCAGAAGTGAGGGAATGTACACCCAGCGTGGAAGGAAGAAAAACAGCAGACCCCAACGAAGAAAAGGCTGAAAGTGATGCCATGAACATCCTCGGCCAAAGAATTGAGGACCTGATGAACTTCTACAAGGGCAAAAACAATGTTCATCATGAGATCAGGAGACTGACAAGTTTGGTTCGCTCAGCCTATAACAAGATAGTTGACGCAGGATATGTAAGACCTACACGAGATGAAAGTGGCCGTGCCCCCATACCCGCAACAAAGATGACGCAAACAGCGGAGGGGTTAGAAAACCGAGTACTTTGCCTGACCAATAATCTGACAGCAAAACGGCCCGTAAACCATCAGGGGGAAATATGCGACACACCAAAAAGGAAAAGAGATACAACACCAAAGAGTGCATCGCGTTTGAATATGTTGGCTAAACAGCTCCCACCATCGAAAAAGAAAAAGGCGTCGATGGAAAAAGGTGCGACGAAAGATAAACCACAGGAGATTAAGGAAATACCAACCCAGTCGCTGGCGGAAGGCAACAAAACTGAGCCTGACTGGTTCAAACAAAGACCACGGGCAAAAGATCGGAGAAAACCAACCCGCCCCGACGCGCTGGTTCTAAGAACAAAGGGCGATATGACATATGCAGATATGCTGCGAAAGGTCAAGAGCAATCCTCAACTAAAAGAACTTGGCGAAAATGTTAACCGCATCAAAAAAACGGCGAAAGGCGATCTACTCATTGAACTGAAAAGATCTACCAACTCGCAGGCCACTAAATTCGAGGAACAAATTAAATGTATCCTGGTGGAACAAGCGGAAGTGAAGACGCTAACACATGAGACACTGATTGAGGTGAAAGATCTTGATGAGGTCACCACGAAGGAAGACGTGATAAATGCCTTAGCAGAGAACTTGGCAAACACCAGTGCCATAAAAGCAGTGACAATTAAGTCACTTCGGAAAGCCTACAGTGGTACCCAGACGGCAACCGTGAGCTTACCAGCAGAAGCAGCCAAGCAGCTCAGTGAAGCAGGCAAAGTGCGCATAGGATGGGTTGTGTGCCGAATACGCGAGAAGCTTATCCCAATTAAATGCTACAAATGTATGGAATTCGGGCATATAGCCAGAGCTTGCAAAAGTTCTAGTGACTGGTCCAAACACTGCCTACGGTGTGGTAAAAATGGTCACATAGCGAAGCTATGCAACGAGGAGCCAAAATGTCTACTCTGCCAAGGCAAAGAGGGTATCGACAGTAACCACTTTACAGGAAGCCGTAGATGTCCATCGTACCAACGAGCATGGAGGGAGCTGCTGCCGAAACAATGAAATTACTGCAGCTAAATCTAAACCACTGTGAGGCGGCCCAGTCCCTTTTAACACAAACAGTTCGTGAACTAGATATTGATATCGCAATCTTAAGCGAACCGTACCGGCAATATGATAACACTGTATGGATAGCGGACACGACAGGCAAAGCCGCAATATGGACTTGCGGTAAGCGACCCTTCCAAGAAACAGAGGTGAACCCTGGTACATTCTTCGTGCGTGCCAAAATTGATGGCTGCTACATCTACAGCTGTTACGCTCCACCGAGTCTTACCATCGAGGAATTTGATAGTTTTCTGGATAGATTGACCATAGATGCTAGAGATCGAAGCCCGACTATCATAGCCGGAGATTTTAATGCATGGGCCACAGAATGGGGCTGCCCAAGGACGAACACGAGAGGATGCAAACTACTAGAGGCTTTAATGGTCCTTGACGTAGTGCTCCTAAACACTGGTAATGAACATACATTTAGCAGGAATGGGGCGGGTTCGATAATCGACCTAACCTTTGTAAGCAACTGCCTTGCTCCGAGAACAACATGGAAGGTCAGCTCACACTATACTCACAGTGATCACCAAGCTATATTGTATGAAACAAGGAATGAAGAAAGGCGACGTCAAAATACATCCGCGAGAATAACTAACAGATTAGGGTGGAAGACAAATACATTCGATGAAGAAGCTTTCGCCCTTATGATCGCGGATGCTACGTTGACGGGTTCGGCTAATGAGAAGTCTCTGCAACTGATTGCGCACATTACAACGGCCTGCGACGCATCTATGGTAAGAAGAACGACGAATATACGCTACCCATCAGTCTATTGGTGGAATGAGGACATTGAACTACTGCGCGCAAGATGTCACCGCGCAAGGAGACAGTGCCAGCGCAGTAGAGGAAGAGACGATTTCACCGAACTCCACCATCGGTATAAAGTAGCGCGAAAGGAGCTGAAAACGGCAATAAATACCAGCAAACGTCGGAGCTTCGCCGAGCTATGCAATGGAGCAGATGAAAACCTCTGGGGAAGAGCGTACCAAGTGGTGATGAAAAAGCTGAAAGTTTTTCGAGCCTCATCCCCCACATGCACAGATGTATTGGAGCAAATAGTCGAAGGCCTATTTCCAAGGCAACCGGAAATTTTACTGGAGAACGAGTCATCTTTAGCAGCTCAACAAATTCCTAGGAAAACTCCAGACGAGATCCTTTTGGCAAGCAACAGGTTTGGAAATAAAAAAGCCCCTGGACCGGATGGGATCCCAAATATAGCCCTGAAAGCTGCGATTAGAACCAGAATGGACCTGTTTGTGGATATTTATAATGCCTGCTTGAGTGAAGGAGTTTTTCCCGATCAATGGAAGAAACAGAGACTCGTACTACTACCGAAGGGAGGTAAACCGGCAGGAGATCCATCAGCCTACCGCCCGCTCTGTATGTTGGACACCGCGGGAAAAGTTTTGGAGCGCATTATCGGTAACAGGTTGGAAGCGGCGATTGAAGAAGCTGGTGGACTATCAACACATCAGTACGGATTTCGAAAAGCACGCTCGACAGTTCATGCCATTAAAGAAGTGGTTGACACGGCGAAAAGGGCCATAGAAGGAAGAAGATGGAGAAAAGGCGCAAAGCAGTACTGCTGCGTCATAACACTAGACGTTAAGAATGCATTCAACACCGCAAGCTGGAAACATATCCTTGAGGCGCTTCGAAATATGAGAGTACCAACCTGCATCAGGGAAATTCTGAAAAACTATTTCCGACAAAGACTGTTGCTCTATGAAACAGATGACGGCGTAAAGCAATACGCCGTCACTGGAGGAGTCCCCCAGGGCTCAGTTCTGGGACCAATACTATGGAACCTCATGTACGATGGCATCTTTCGTCTTCAAATACCAGGCGAGGCAAAAATAGTGGGATTTGCGGACGACATCCAAACCCAAACGAGCTGTCAAATGGTTAAGCATTAAGAAGTGTCACTGTGGTAATTGTTTTTAAGCGTTTTCCGAAATTACACTCCATTAAATTTCTTAAAGTCTCTTAAGTTGCGCATAAACACCGTGTTTTCACCGGACTCATTAAAAAAATCCAATCAAAATATTATAATAGTAAGTTTTTATCGATAAAAATTTCCTTTTATTTGCGCGCTCAGTACCTGTCAAAATGACTGATTCTCACCGTGAAACAAGATTTACCTCCAAAAACGCTAAATTGCCAAATTCACCTGCCATCGTAAACAAAGATGATAAATCTAAACCATCAGACCTGCGTATCATGAAACAAATCGATGAACTTAAATCTGAACTTAAATCATACATAAAAGATACGTGCGACAGTTTATCTGAAAAACTTGATAAGATTGTCTCTGAGTTCAACAGCCGCCTCGATGATGTCAACAGAAGTGTTTCGGCACTTACGGTGCGTATTGAAGTTCTTGAGCAAACCTCCGACTCCACTCCATCATATCAATTGGGAAACCAAATATCTGTGCTCGAAAGCAAAATTGACGCGATGGAACGTGAAAAATTATCTGCCGACGCTGTCTTGCATGGTGTCCCAAAGTGTGATAACGAAGATCTCCGTAGCATGTTTGATGTCCTTTGCTCTTCAATAAATTGTACACCAGCACCTACTCCTCGGGACATCTTTAGGACGAAACCAAAAGGTAATGATGTAAATTCAGCGATAATAATAAAATTCGCATCTCCGGTGGACAAGATCGCCTTACTTAAATCTGCAAACAAAACATTTAAAACTACACGTAAACCGCTTTGTTTACACAATCTTGGATTGGAATCTGACAGACCGATATACATAAACGAAAGTCTAACATCAACCAATTTCGCTATTTATCGGAAAGCTTTCCTTTTAAAACGTCACGGTCAGCTGTTTTCTGTTTTCACCCGCAACGGAAAAGTTTATGTGCGGCGAACACCTAATGGGAGAGCTTTTTTAATTGAGTGCTGCCAACGCTTAGATTCACTTGCTGCTGCCACTGATCAACAATAGTTTTAAAGTTGAATATGTTTGTTATTATATTACTTAAGCTGCTCTTTGTAACTTTTTCCACATTTCTTTACATTCTAGCCTTCTTATCATTTAACTGTACTATTTTATTACTTATTTATTTCTTTTTCAGTTTCCATAATTTGCTCTATATATTTTCATCCGGTGTGTCATTGGCCTTTTTATGTAGGAGGAACAAAAATTTAAAATTAATAATTTTCCCATATGTCTAACATAAGTGTGCATTCCGAAAGAGGCAGTGGTACGAGCAATAATGTGCGCATATTGCTTGACATATTTTGCAAACAACGCGATGGGCTGCGTGTATGCCACATAAATGCTCAAAGTCTTTTTAAAAAAATTGATGAATTCAGAAATTTGTTTGTTGGTTCTAGTGTTGATGTTATATGTGTATCCGAAACTTGGTTCGATATTGAAATAGCTGATCATATCTATTCACTGAAAGGTTACAAAATTTTCCGGGCGGACAGACAACATAGGAGAGGGGGTGGTGTTGCTATTTATGTACGTAACAGTATTGTAGCTAAGATTGTCAGCAGTTCTCATGGATCGAGCCAAATTGAATATTGCCTTATTGAAATCATAACCAAAAAAACTAAATGTCTTGTTGGAGTTGTTTATCGACCGTATAATAACATTGATATGACTCCTATATTTCATGAATTGGAGACCCGCTCTGGCTCTTTTTCAAATGTCATTATCTGTGGCGATTTCAACTGTAACGTCTTCAACCAGGAATGCTCTAACACGTTCATAGAAACAATGCAATCGATGGATTTACACCTCGTTAATAAAATTGTTCCAACTCATTTTACCAGTAGCACCAATACCTTAATTGACCTTTTCTTCACCAGTGAGCTGGAGACGGTTTATTTTGGTCAAACCTCTGCTCCAGCCTTCTCAAAACATGACCTCATATTTATAACTTTTCCTACTGCTTGCAATAGAGATAACATAAAGTTCACCTACAGGAACTTCAAGGCCATAAATTCTGAGCTCCTAGAGCAAGATTTGCATTATGTCGATTGGCAGCCAATTTATCGAGAATCTCTGCCTGAGAACCAAGTTAACTATTTTCAAGAAACAGTTTCCCAGCTATTTGAATCACATGTTCCTCTTATAACAAAAACACATAAGAGCTCATCAATTCCTTGGTTTTCTGTTGAAGTCCAGGAACTAATTAATAAACGCGATGTCGCCTACGCCAAATGGAAACGCTTCAAGCTCGAAGAGTTTCATAACATTTTTCGCCAAATGAGAAATTTAGTTAACCTGAAAATCAAAGTAGCTAAACGAATTTTTTACCAAAACATATTTAATATCAAACTGCCCGCGAAAACCCTATGGCGAAATTTAAGAGAGGTGGGAATCGGGCGAAAAATTGGTGCTGAGATGGATGAATTGGACCCAAATCAGCTTAATAGGCAATTTATTAATGCTCAAACAATAGGTGCTACTAATCGCTCATTCAATCAAGCCAGCAGTATTGTTTATAGTGATTCCTTTGAGTTTTATCGAATCGAGCAAACTGATGTAGTCGAGGCTATCCTACAAATCAAATCGAAGGCTTCGGGGCTCGATAAAATTCATCCATGCTTTATAAAACTCATATTGCCACATATCCTTCCAGTTTTAACCCATATTTTTAATACGGTCCTAACCACATCGTCCTTTCCAAGTGCTTGGAAGTTAGCTAAAATTATCCCAATCTTGAAAAAGAAATCATCCGCTAACTCGCCTGCTGAGTACCGACCAATTGCTATACTTCCATTCTTATCCAAGGTTTTTGAAAAATTAGTTCATCGTCAAATTTCAACTTTTCTTTTACACAAAAAGTTACTCTGTCCCAATCAGTCTGGGTTCAGGCGTAATCATAGCTGCACAACGGCGCTACTCAAAGTAACTGATGATATTAGGATAGCTTTGGATGATGACATGGTAACTTTTCTCACTCTTCTTGACTTTTCCAAAGCGTTTGATACTGTGGACCACACTCTACTCGTATCAAAACTAAGAACAATGTATTTTTTCTCTCCCTCAGCCTCAAATTTAATTTTTAACTATCTGCATGGCAGAAAACAAGCGGTTGTGGTTAAAAACATGACTTCTGAACAAATAGAATCCACTGCAGGGGTTCCGCAAGGTTCTATATTAGGGCCTTTACTCTTCACCCTATTTATCAACGACCTTCCAAGCGTAGTACATAATTCAACAGTGCACCTGTATGCGGATGATGTACAATTGTATCATAGTTGCAAACGGATTTCTGTCGAACATGCAGTATGCAAAATTAATGACGACCTCCAAAGAATATTAAACTGGTCATCTGAAAACTTTTTGACGCTAAATCCCAGTAAATCCAATTGTATGATAATATATAGACGTGACTTATCTGTTGAACATTTGCCAACCATTCGACTTGGTAATTCGCCCATCAAACACGTGAATAAAGTTAAAAATCTTGGCTTATGGTTCGGCTGCTCACTAGATTGGAATATTCACATCTCCACTGTAATAGGTAGAATTTATGGATCTCTCAGAAATCTATCTTTGTCGCAGAATTTCACTCCCTTGAATACAAGGTTGATGCTGGCGAGATCTCTACTCATTCCCAACATAACATATGGCTGTGAAATTTACTATGGCACTAATGCAGCTATCAAAAGAAAATTAAATGTTGCATTCAATAATATCACCAGATACGTCTTTGGCTTACGTCCCTTTGATCACATCTCGGCATTTCGTAAAAAGATACTCGGATGTACATTAGATGAGTATATTGACTTTTGTACGCTAAAGCTTCTGCACAAAACTATAACCACCAAACAACCATCTTACTTATTTAGCAAGCTAATTTTTTCGCAGTCAAATCGGTCTTTGAGCTTGATACCTTCGCGTGTTTCATATCTTGTTTCGGAGCGACAGTTTTTTGTCCGTGCTATTCGTCTCTGGAATGCGCTCCCTCTTGCCATAAAAAGACACAATGATAGACCTAACTTTGAAAAAATTTTATTTAATCACCTCACAGGTAGAACGAGTAGTACAGGCATCTAGGTATGAAGGCTTATTCTAAAATTGCAATTTTTTTTTTTTTTTTTTCTTCTCTTTCCTTATTTTTTTATTTTTATTTTTTCATGTACATATATGTATTTGTTCACTTTTCACTTCTATTTAATTTTTTCCATTCATTTTAATTTTTAAATAATGAATTGCAATAGCAGATTCATCTCACATTTATAGAGTAAAGATATAGTGCTTAGTATCTATTATAAATGTTGTTAAATTGAATTAATAAATATACAAAATATACAAATATACATCGCAATAGTTGTAACTGCAAAACTCCTGGAAGAAGTTGTTCAAATTAGCAATGAGACCATTTCAGTAGTTCAACGATGGCTAGCATCAGTCGGCCTCGCGCTAGCTGAACACAAAACAGAAGCGGTACTAATAACCAGTAGGAAGCAGCGAGAAACCATCACGCTCGCTGTAGGAGAGCATGCCATAATATCAAAACCAGCTATCAAATACCTTGGCGTTATGATTGACTCAAAGCTTACATTTAAAGAACACCTGGAGTACGTAAGCAACAAATCTTCCCGTGTGGGTGCCTCCATTGCGCGGATTATGCCAAATATAGGAGGGCCAAGATACAGCCGCTGACTTCTCTTAGCTAGAGTAGTCACATCCGTAGTGCTTTATGGATCACCAGTTTGGGCCGAAGCTATGAAAGTGACTTCATACAAAAGAAGAATCATAGCAGTAAATCGACTATGTGCACTAAGAGTTAGTAGTGCTTTCCGCACCACCTCGGACCACGCAGCCTGCGTCATCGCAGGAATGCTACCAATCGATATACTGGCGGAAGAACTGCAGAAAAAGTTCCTAGAGAGCAGACAGGACCGGCGGCTGACTTACAGCGAAGCGGACACCAGAGAAAGAAGCACAGGATTGATAGAGTGGCAGCAACGCTGGAGCCTTTCTTCCAAGGGCCGTTGGACTTACCGCCTTATCCCGAGTATAGAGACTTGGATAAACCGCAGACATGGTGAAGTTAACTTCTTCATAACGCAACTGCTCACGGGACATGGTTGTTTCCGGTCATATCTTCACAAATACAAGAACGATGACTCTCCCACTTGCCCATCATGCAGTGGTACCCCCGAAGACGTAGAGCATGTATTCTTCCACTGCCCACGATTCCAACTGCAAAGGGATGCACTTCAAACAGCGCTGGGAGAAACACCAACTCCGGAGAATCTAGTACATCACATGCTAGAATCGGAAGACAGATGGAACGCAGTGAGTTTCTATGCCAAAGATGTATGCCAGGAGTTGAGGAGACTAGAGCGAGAAAGAAGAAGCCACAGAGTGGAAACGAGCGGTAACGCTGCTGGTACCAAAACTCACCTACGCAAAGGCACAGACAGGTGGACATACGAATATACATGCGCTCACAGAGGGACGCAGACGTGTAACAAATTAACTGCGGCTACAGCGTGGAAATGCCGTTCAGGCAATAGCTCACACAACAGGACCTTCAAACCGAACTTCAAAGACATGAACGTATACGGAATGACACACACACGAACTTACGCATACACCATACGAAACTAACGAACTAGACTAGACCCACACGTACTGACATATACATAAACGAACAATACCCTTCAGAACAGTTTCAGACACATTGACAAAGACCTGTGAAGATGAGGAAAAGCTACGGCTGAAGTCCCCCCCATGACGAAATACTTACAGTGGTACCGTTGGGACCAGGGAACAGAGGCAGGAGGTGGTTTTAGTGGATTAAAGTCCCACACACAGGCTTTTGATGCTTTCCACCTTTCTTACAAAAAAAAAAAAAAAAAAAAAAACATATCTGTCTGTCTGTCTGTCTATCTGCCTTTCTGTCTATCTGTCTCTCTGTATATCTGTCTATCTATCTGTCTTTCTGTTTATCTGTCTATCTATCTGTCTGTCTGTCTATTATATATTGTGAATATGAGTCATTTTGGTCAATTAATTTAGATTTTGTTAATAACTCGACTCCAGCGCCACCTATCGGGTCCAGATTTTGTAGTTTTCTCTTCTGGCACTATACCAACATATATTGTGAATATGAGTCATTTTGGTCCATTAATATAGATTTTGTTAATAACTTGACTACAGCGCCACCTAGCGGGTCCAGATTTATACACAAACCTGATGTACAGCAATACGAATAAAACAAAAAAAAAAACATGAAAATCGGTCCAGCGGTTATCGAGTTATAGCGTCAGGAAGGAAAACCCGACTTATTTTTATATAATAGATGAGTACTATGATATTCTCCCAGAATCTTTTTTTTAGGAGGAGAGGGCGGGGAAGCTGCACAGGAGATAATAGGGGGACTCTTCTTCCCCCTCATCCATGCAGCTGCGACAGAAGTCGTTCCCAACCGTTGTTCTGTTTTGTTTTAACAAAAGTCGCATTGTTTTTGCTATGTTATGATGAATACAGAATTTATTTAAAAAAAATTGTGTTTATCCTTTGAACGGACAACTCCCTTGGGCGGGCAGAAATGCTGTCACCATCACTGCCCACCTAAGGGAGGTTTCATATACATAACCGAATACTTACACTTAGCTGATTCTGTCCTGAACCCAGCGTTGCCGATTAAAAAAAAAAATCATCGTGTTTGTTTGCCCTGCGTTCGATGACGACACTGGTTTTGCGCTAGATTCGCCCTGGATATTTCGACAGTGCAAGAAAGAAGAGCTGTCAAAACATTAAATCAGCTGATTTTGTCATTTGGTTTTTTTTTTCATTGCTTTGGTTTTGCTCATTGTGCTTGTGTTTTGTTCTGATTGGTTAATAAATTAATTTAAAAAATTGCGAAAATATACGGAGAAGAACAAAATTCAATTTGTTTAGTTATTAAACTATTAAACGCGGTGCACTGGGTTTTCTGACAACCACGAAAATACACTGGCACTAACCAGGGCGCCCTATACGGCTGGTGACATCGAACGAAGCTACGAGTAATAGTTAAGTTAAATTGGCTGTCAATCCGAAATTATTAGGTTATTAGAGGTATGTTCGTTTTGAAATAGTTGTGGGGTTTGGTCGTGCGAATTTGGGCGGGCTGTGGTTTAATAGGAAAATTATAACTTTAGAATTTTGTCTGAATCTGATAGATAATGCGTCCCATTTCAGTAATAAAACCAGTGTTTCCTTCAGGTAAAACTGATTCACCAGAAATCCTAGACCGTCCATTTCGACATTTGGACAAAATTACTGTGTGGTTTGCACTATGGTCTGGCAACGTCATTCGCGAGGATGAGCAAGGCAAACATTTTCTTTTTCTTCGGGAGCACCATGAAGTTCCTAACATCTCACGTTCAAAACCCCATTTTTGAAGGCTTGCTTTTTATTTCCCTTACCCGTTCAACTCAATTCAATCTAATTCCACTTAAACCCCGCATACTCGCAGGTACACTCCACTACCAGATATCCACTCAATGTCCCGTACAATGAGAATGGCAGTCCTTTTGAAAAATATAATATATTACGAAGGATATTCCCGCAAAAAATCCACTTGCAACCCTCGGCATTTATCAGCGAGAATAGTCACTGCCACAAGTCCACACATAACCCACTATCTCTGGCTGATCCTGGTGGCGAATATTTATCCTTAGCGCCCTCTTTGTTGTACCTCATATACGCGGGCTGTGTTCGTGAAATTGCACTAAATCATCTGTCGCTGACGTTTGCAATTAAAAAAGGTTCAAAGCATAATACTTTCCGGAATGGGGACTCTATTGTCCCTAGTAACGCACAATGTATGCGACGTGACGGCAGGCATTACCCCGACCACACACTCTTCGTGCGTGTTTGTACATTTGTGTCGTGAAGAGCGAGTGCCGCATTTTAATTTCACGAGATTTTTGCTTTTTTCTATCAACTGTCTTGTGTCATAGTCATCTCTCCGCTCTCTTAAGGCAAACAAAGTACCATCAGAGAGAAGGATTTCAAGTATTGTCTACCCGACTTGACAGAGAGCAGTAGTAGGAGCAGGAGGTGGAACCAGCCGCCATTGAGAGCACTCTGTATTCTTGGACGAGTGTATGTGACGGTGGTGGCGGCGGCGGCACTATGCACACAAATCATAGGTCACGCGATGAGCTAAGTGGCCACCACTTGCGAATATATTATGCAACCACTTCAGCACTGGCTGGTAGTGGTTTTGCCTTTTAGCCGACCTTCGCAGGTTGATCTCTTCCTGTCACTGGCTGGCAAAAAATCCTTGCTTTGTGGTTAATTTGAATGCAGCAGCCGGGACGGGGTTATACTCACGAATCACGAAATCTCCACTGGCAGCTGCGGCGTTTGTGTGTGTTTGTCCTGGCAAGTGCATCACCACCGAGCACACAAAGCAGCTCTTACGGAAAGGAACCGCATCGCATACAAATAAATAAATCTCTATGAGTATACGGCGAAGCGGAACTCATCACTCGTATTCGCTCTTAGTCAGTTGGAGAACTACAACTGGTGCAATGTTTTACCGCCTCCAGGACAATTCAATTGATCATCTTTAAGCTGCATCCTTGATGAATGGATTGCACATTCGGAATGGTGATGCGCGATGGTGAAGGTACACAAGTCCATTTGGGAACTTTTGTGTTGGCAGAGTGCCATGTTTGCAGCCGACCAACGTTAACTATTCAGCTTAGCCAACCACGCGGTAAGTCTCTTATCCGTGTAGGGCGGCAGTAGTAATCATGTGTCAAGGATGGAGGGGACATAAATTCGTCAGTTTCAGGTCTTCATTTGGCAGCGCGCACTGGTGTAATTCGAAATGCATACAGACAAGGAAGCGTTTAGTTCATTCGTGTAGAGGCTGCAAAAATGTTCGTTTCGACCGACAAGGATCTGTGTCCTTCACTTGCACCGATTGTGTGGATGGAGGGTTGAATATAAATCATCGAAAATATCAGTAAGCCAGTCATCCACGCTGCAATTGAAGGTAGCGTGGGGTAGATTCAACATACTGCTACTGCAAGTCCTTTTTTTTATTTTGTTAAATCGAGCGATGAATGATTTTGCAAAGTTTTTCTTTTCGCTCACTGGATACGTGCTCCACTGTATTTTTACCGTTTTTTTTTTGCCCCTAAGGATGAGCTGAGCTTGTATGTTGCATAAATTTGCGATTATCGTTGAGTGGAGGTGATGGTTTGCAACAGGAACATGGAAAAGCTTCTTTTTCAATCCGCTTATAAAATCTTCCTATAATCGGTCACTTCCAAGCAACGTATGGATTTTTTTTTTATTTATATCCTTTGGAGGGTTCGCAGGATGAAGAAACATCGGTTTAGTATTTGCATGTGGTTGGATTTGCATTTTAAACAGGGCTTTAGTTTTTTGCCAGCATGATACATGTTATGTATATTTAGAAGCTATGGAAATCGATAAGTTTCTATTAAGAGGGTCTCGTGGGGCACCTTTAACCAGCTATTGCCAATCTAAAGCACAAGTCTCAAATGTAAAAGAAGCTGGCTTTTTACCGATTTCTAGACCACAACGCTTTTTAAACAAAAAAAAAAATCCTTGGCTGTATACATACTTACTACAGCGGCACTAGGTCCAGAAATACGAGGGTAAGTGAAAAGTTATCTGCCTGACGCAGAGATGGCGTACCAATCAGCAAAAATTTATGTTTCCTGCCTGGGTGCACATGTCATAAAGAAATTCATCCAAAGTTGACAAAATATTACGTTAAAAAGTGGGCAGCTGAATTTAAACGTAGTCGGACATTCCCTCGAAGATTACCCACGTGAAGGACGGTCAAAAACCGCAACCACATCCGAAACCATCGAAAAAGTGCATGATATTGTGTTGGCAGATAGGCAAGTGAAGTCGAGTGAGATAGCTGTGGCTATGGATGCGAAAGCCTTGCGCAAGATGGGTACCGCATTTGCTGAATGCCGATCAAAAGCAAATGCGCAAACGATTTTGCAGCAACATTTGGAAGCCGGTGGTTCAGCGCCAAAGAAAGCGAAGTCGATCGCATCTGCCGGAAAGGTCATGGCCAAAAAACACGCTTTTGGGATGCGAAAAGGATCCTTATAATTGATTTCTTTGAAAAAGGCAGAACAATTACATGCGAATATTACTCCAACCTTATTGGACGGCTGAATGTCAAATTCGCCTGAAGAAGAGGCCTGGCTTGAAGAAGACAATAATCATCTTTCACCGGGACAATGCACCTGTACACAAGGGTACGTTGGCGATGGGAAAACTGCGGGATTTTGAGTACGATTTGCTCGGCTATCCCCCCTATTGTCCTGATTTGGCACCCTCAGACTTCAAGCTGTTTACAGACTTGAAGAAATTTGTTTCTGGGAAGCACTTCGCATCCATTGAAGAAGTTGAGAGGGCCGTAGATGAATATTTTCACAGCCTTTCAGACTCTCACTTCCGGGAAGGAATACTGATGTTGAAGAAAACTTGGACCAAGTGTGTTGAAGTCAAGGGAGATCATGTAGAAAAATAACATAATTTTTTAACTGAAAATCGCAGTCTTCCATTCTCGCCGAGAACTTTTCATCTTACCCTCGTAGCCCGTTTGTGACCACATATTTTTTATGACTATGCTTTCATAGAGGGCGACTATACAGGGTGGTCCGGTTTGAGTTACAGATTCATTGGTTCCTGTTATGAAAAAAATCCTATTGGAAGGGGGGGGGTCTATCTTTAATACCCACTAAGCTACAGGGTGTTTAAAAAAGATCCTTTAGAAAAGTTGGTACCAACAGTTATTCAATTATAATTTTTAGTGTATGAAACTTAGGACAATCAAAGTAGGCTCGTTTCATAGACAATTGAATAGTGTTTATAACAGTTAAAAACTATAACCATACGTATTTTCATTTTCGAAACACAGATTTTTTTTTGTTTTGATTTTTTTTGATTTTTTTTAAACCAATTTTTGTGAAAATCGCATTTATCTCGGGAAAGTGTGCTTACAATTTTTTTCTACCATTATTATAAATACAGTGGACGTCCAGTATTACGAATGCTCGATATAACGAATTTCCAGTATAACGAATGAATTTTTATTTCCCACTAATGATTCTATATAACGAATGGTTTAAACATTTTACGCTCGATATAACGAATGCCTTGCAAATTCCTGTAGGTGCAAGTTTACTTTTGTGGGATATTGTCATATTTTGTATGTATCCTTACTTCTGCTTCGACTAGTAACATCTGTTGAGTGTACACTGGTCCCTCGCTTTGCGCAACTTCTTTTTGCGCGGTTTCGCATTGCGCGAGACTTTTTATTCCCATAACCACCGCGCAAAGCGAGGGACCAGTGTATCAATTTTTTTTTTTTGTTAATACCAGGTAATGATCAGTTATGCTAACATGTACATATGTATGTACATAAATGTAATTTTAAAGAAAAATCAACTGTTTCAGTTTGTTGGGGTTTTGACGTTTTATTTTTACGAATTCATTTCGCGAAGTATTTCTAGTGGCGCACTGAAGAAAAAATTAAACATTCAGAAACAATGCATTGCTTCAATAAATGCATACAGTGGTCAGTTCAAAACAATATCGACTGCTCAAAAACACTTTTATTAAGAGAAATGCTAGAGGCGCCGGTCCAAAAAAGCTTGGAGGGAACCAAAAGGCAAACTAATATTAAAGACTTTTTCCAAATCATAATTGTTTTGTTTACCAAAACTTTATTAATTAATTTCTATTTTCATATAAATACATACATAAATTTCATTGCAAAAATCACTTGCTTCTTATATTCTAGTACTAATTAACAAAAAAAAAAAAACGATCGATAAAACGAATTTCTCGATATAACGAATGACTGTGCATTATATAATTCGTAATACTGGACGTCCACTGTATATACGATTACCGGACCACCCTGTAGAAAGAGATTGCAAAAATGTGTCTTAACAGTAAATTGAAGCAACAAAGTGAAGGTCATACAAAAATACAGGCCTCGAATGCCCATTTAACCACCAGAACGAGAGATATTAAAAAACAAAAAAATAGAGAATTGAGCTGGACCATATTTTAAAATCCAAATTCAAAAAATAAATTTTTCCTACTTTTTAATTTCCTCATCCTTAATCCCTCAGCCATATGTGCGTTCTTTTATTCCAATTTTCTTATTTTCGAAGTCTATTTTTTTTTTCCGCTGCCTTCATTGCCCTAACATGAATACGAAGAAGCGAGACAGAGTTTTGGAGACCAATATTCAAATCTTCAGACAACAGAAAATAAATATACGATTATCTAGTCACATTACGTTCGCTCTAATAACAAACGAATAACACACAATAACTGTTAAAATAAATTACAGCTCATTAGAATTACTCAGAAACCACTTAAACAGAGATGGCGTTACACTAAACGCCACTGATTAATAAATCTCGAACTAAAATCGTTCCGCCAAATTGAACCAGAGACGACAGTGCGAGTGTTAGTAGTGGGCCAAGCACAATCCCACTAGATCCCACCATCCATGTCACACAGCAACCCACACATAGACACAATCCACAATCGTGTAGAGAATGTGTATATTGTTGCCAGGATAACTCGACGGATCTCATTTGAAAATGTGGAATGGCGGCGCCGGCCTCCTTCTTCCCATTTACGTCGGCAAAAGGATTTCTCATTGTAATAACAATTATGGTAAAAAAAAAGCAGAAAAGAAAAAAGAAACAAAACAACAAAATATAACTGTTTCGCGCTGTAATTGTTTTTTCCCGTAATGGCCTATGAAAGCACCTTAATGGTGCTTTCAGTCTTAATCACATTGTTGCCGCCAACCCGTTGCCGTTGTTGCGTGTATTCCACATGTACTCGTTCTGTGTATATCTGTGTTGTGTATCTCAATCGCTAATGGAAACTTTTCATTTCAGTTTGTTGTTGTTATTTGTTATACCGTTGTGTGTTTATAAGCAAATTAAGGTCGATGAAAAATTACCCACGCTCATTTGTGCGGGAGATTTATTACTGCCTCTTTTTTGTACGCCCCGGCCGGAAAATCTGAAGCACTTACGATGTAAGCTGCTATTTGTGGCTTTGACGTTACGTACAACTGTCAAAACGGGCACCGAATGTTACCATCGAATGCATTCCCGGTGGGGGATGCACGAAATCCCTCTGCTACGAGGAGCCAAGCCAATTTGTCCTAAATTTAAGTCCAGCGCTGCGGAGTGACTACTGTCCATGCCCGCTACCAGCGGGACGTAAACGAAGCGAAACAGAATTCCATTCCGTATTGTTGTGGTTTTGGTTTGGTAAGAATGGCCGAAAAAAAATAAGCACACACATGGGAGTGATTTTCTTCTCCTTTGGTGGAAGTTTTTATCTCCCTGATGATGGTGGCGCCATGGAAGCGTCATGCTCATTATTTTGCATTCACTATCGTGTTTTTTTCTTCTTCTTCTTTTTTGTGTGTCTTTTTAAGTCACAAAATCTAAAAGATGAGAAAGAATGGAAGCAACTAAAACAAAAGATCGAAACAACAGCGGTGGCCTGATGCTGGGGTGTTGGGAAAGTTTAAACAGCAATAAACTATTTTATAGGAGTTTACCGCCACGCAAAATAGCAAAAAAAAAAAAAAAACTTTATTCTCGGTCACATAAATCGGCGATGAAAATGGAAACTTCGTGTAGAAGCAAACAGCAGCACATAAAGTTTACACAGTCTTGGCTATTTTTAAGAAACCATTTTGTATATACACATTCTGAAGGTTAGTTCCAAGAGAAACGATTGCTGAAAGTTTTTATTGCAACAGAAGAAGCACGAGACAATCAAAAACGTGTACGTATACAAGTGCTGACATAAAAGGTTTTAAAAGGAAAACGGATACAAGGTCTCCTTGGAGTGGATCTGATAGAAATCGTACACACGGACACGACATTGAAAGTCAAAAGTTTGCGACGGGTCACACATTGAAACGTGTAAATTTACTCGGGTAACTAGAATCCGTTGTGAATCCAATGGTGCACTAACTCACTTAAGTCACTTTTCATTACTTGCATACCTGGTGCATAGATGGTGCTGTCGTCTGTAGTGTTTGGCGCCGCTGACCACCTCACGCTCCCTCTAGTAGCCGATAACATAAGATTCATTGCTGTCAATTTCGACGGCCATCTAGAAATTCGATTACGCACGTGCGCCATCATACGCCATTTAATTTTATTATTCTTTTCTTAATAAGAAATTGTGTTTTTTTATCTTTAATGTTATCTTTTTGGACACAAGAAATAGTGCACTTAATTTTTGTTATATGTAAATATAGTAGTTTGAATTATAAATAGTCAACAACAATTCACTACAAGTGAATTCTCTAAGGTTCTAGGTCCAGTGTGTTTTTTTTTTTTTTTTTTTTTTTTTTGAACAAAATGTTATCTGTCAAATATTCGACGTTTATTCGTTTGATATTGGTAGAATAGGTTCTAATATTTTGCAAAATAATATAATCGGGTGCGAAGCTTGTACATACAGTGTTTACAGTTACAGTGAAATCTCTCATTAGCGGACACACTGTTTAGCGGACAACTCGCATTAGCGGACACCTTTTTGGAGAACCAATTTATAACTTCACATACAAAATGCATTCCTACAAACGGACAGAGCTCTCATAAGCGTGACAAAAACCTACGGTCCCGTGGCTTAGTTGTGGTTTAGTTGTTAAAACAAAAAAAAAAAACAACGTTGACACCAAATAAAAATGTGTTGTCCAGGAGATTTGATCAAACGTCATACATTTTTGGATTAAATCTTGTTATGTAAAATGCACAAGTTTAAGTTTGACAGCAGTGTTTCGTGGTAAAATAATATTGTACCCATGGGTGTTCCTGAAGAGTCCGTTTCAATCCAGATCCAGAGAAGCTCAATCGTGACAAATGATACTCTTTGATGCTTGTCAGACATTCGAAAGAGGTGGGCACTGTGAAAAACTTTTAGGTGTTTGCGGCGGGATTCGAACCCAAGACCGCTGGCTCAGTAGTCCGACGCACTAACCACTTGCGCTACGGTGCCCGATGAAAGAATTTAATAGCCTATTATTCACTCACTTTAACCTGGGTTAAGACTTACACCCGGGTTAGAGTGAGTTTAAACCGAAAATTTAACCCAAGTCCATAATAATCACTCGTTAAACCCACACTTTAACCCAGTTGAATTAACCTGTTTGACGTTAAATCCAAACAAAAATTAAATTGCCTTTGGAAACGAGTTCAGATTCATAATATTGACCTTGACCCTTTTCGATGAACTGTTGATGTGTTCGTCTTCAGAAGACGAATTTTTGAAACGACCTTTGGAGTCATTGTGAGGACAGGAGTCGGCAATAAACGAGACACCACCTCCTTAAATAAATTAAATGTCCGGCTTGTTGTTGGCGTTTATGTCCTCTAATCGGTCTCAACTGGTGCGAGTCCTGCAAGCTTCAATTGCAGATAAAACTGCATATTTATTGACCACCTCCTTAAGATCAAAAGAATCAGACGGCAATTTGCGCGGTGGATGGTGACCGCCTCCAGTTGTTAGGGTCGATACTTTTTAGAATCTCGAAATACAATAGAAGTCATTGCGGATGTTACTCGCACGATCCCGAAGTTATTTTCCTGTGCTTTGCTCGTTATGAATGAAAGAGAAAGAACAGCGATTGGACGACACAGCGCGAGGCATTGAATGACACACTGATTGACTCCCATCCCATCGAGAGCCCTTTAGTTGTCATTCGAGTTAATAATCACTGCTGCTGTATTCGTTGTCAATATCGTTAACTTTACCGCCACCTTTCATTTCCAATATAAAACACTGTGTGACATTTTTCAGGTCATCTTCTCGGGCCTTATTTTTTACGATTTTGAGGCCCTGGATGCAGTTTTTTGGGTCAGTTTGTTTTGCACTCTTTTTCTCTTAATAAATACCTATAACTTTGCCGAAGACAGAAAAAAAAATCCCTACGCTTAAACAAGATATAGCCATGAGAAAAAAACCAAAAAGCTCTCAAAATAAGGTTTGAGCCAAAATATTCATGAGGCTATAAAATACGTTAGGCAGCTAATCTGGCAAAACGAATGATGCAGAATTTCTAGTTTTGGTAAGTACTTTCAGGATAAATCAAATCTTAGGCCAGAGATTAGTGGTTGCACTGTGTAATATTCCATCTAGCGCACAAAATGCAGCTCGCGTGACAACAACGATGTTTTCACCAAGGCGCGCGATCATTTTACTACAACTTATTTGTAAGTATAAAGCAGATAATCTTACGGGTCACCTAAATATTATCAACAATATGGCAAAATGAATGATGCAGAAATTCTAGTTTTGTTAAGTTCCTTCAGGATCAATGCTCAAATCTTAGGCCCGATTTTAGTGGTTGCACTGTGAAATGCAGAAAACACAAAACACAGAAACGCAGTTTTTTTTTTAAATTCCCAATTTTTAATTATTTCAACCGACCATATCATTTTATGCCAAATTTGCCAATACGTAGGTTTTAAATCGGTTTAAAAACGGGTTCAACTATTTTTAACGTGCGGGTTAAATGAGTCTTTAACCCACCGGGTTATAAACGTTTGTGAGTGTTTATTATGAATACCTACATGTTTAAATTTTCGGGTTTAAAAAATGCGGGTTAAAGATCGAGTTTCAAACTAATTTAAATCTGATTTACACATGGAGTGTATAATATTGCCGTGACAGTCAGAAAGTTCACCAATCAGAAAGTCTAAAATCTTTTTTAAAGGAAGAAAAATTACAAATCCGCTGCCGATGGCGATCGTTTGTGGAACTCCCTGTGATCATATTTGTATAGCTTTGCAAGAATACTCAACTTTTTACACTGCCTGGTGGAAGGCAGCTCTCAAGAAAAACATATTGGAAAAATTAGCGGCGGTTCAGAGAACAGCTAGTGTGGCCATAACGGGATCACTGCCATCTTCATCGACAGTCAGGCCGCGCTGAGAGCGCTAGAATCGTATATCGTTAAATCGGCACTGGTAGAAGATTGTCGCTCTGCGCTCAAAATCCTAAGCAGACATAACAGGGTTGAACTATGTTGGGTACCAGGACACTCTGGTGTAGAAGGAATTAGGGCATTAGGGCGAAGACTAGCATGGCGGGCGTTATTTGGTCAGGACATAGGGTGTCTAAGGCTCTTTGGCCAGCCTTAGACAACAAAAGTACCAAAATAATAGGGCAAAGTTAAGAACTTTAAGAGGAATACTTTTCGGAATACTCTCCTGAGAAAGCATGCCAAAAGAACGGGACATTCTAGTACGGACGAATGCAGATACTGCAATGACTTGAGTTCAGCGGAAGATGTCGAACATATCCTCTGTGAATGTCATGCCATTGCTCGTTTGCGCAAAAAAAGTTTTAGGAATTTACTTTTTTGATACATTGGAAGAAGTGGGCCAAACCGGCCATAGTCAAATTTTAAAATTCTGCAGGGGGATAAAATAGTTCGACGAAAATGTTTCGGTTTAGGTACCATCAATGGTAACCGATAGGCCCACTATGGTGCCTGGTGTTTTTGTGATGGATCAGTCTCATAACCGCGTTGTAACCTAACCTAACCTAACCTAATTGTTGCAAAACCTAAACACCTTGGCTTACTTGTCTGAGTCAAAAATTGTATCCAACAAGGACCATAAAAATGTTAATTGAGTGTTGGAAATGCATGCGATTGAAGCGAAGCAAAAATTAATTTTCCAATTAGAACAGAAAACCCAAAGATATTGTCAAAAAACATTGTTACCCATAACGAGTGAAAATTTGGTGATCTTTGTTGTCGAGTACACACGACTCACGGCTTCACGGCTTCACGGCTTCACTGCAACGCGCGGCTTGAAAGTTGCCGGGACTTTCTCTGTTCACCCCCTCAAACATTTCGCGTTTAAATTCAGCATTCCTTCAAACACTCCCGGAAATAGCAACTCAATTTAACAACACAAGCGATACAACCGTCCCTTTTAGTTGACGACGTTGACTGCAGTTCTTAGTTCGTTCTTTGAATAATCTCAGTAAATTTTTATTTTGTGTACCAGAAGGTGGTGGAATGGGACCCCACTTTTTTCGTTTGAAAGTGCAGAGAATCACATCGTTTAACCATCAGTTTCCACTATAGAACCTTGCTCCCGTTTCCTTGGTTTGAAAAATGAGGAACAAAAAAGCAATTTCTTACTCAACAGCACGCATCCAGCATTTGTTTTGAATTATCCTGCGCTTAATGTGCATCCTTTTATACACAATTCGTCGGCAAAAATGCAATGTTGCATGTACAATGCGGAGATATTTTTGTTTAATTTGTTCTTCTTCATTGTTGCTACTCCTAAAGAACGACATAATAAATACCAGCAGCAGTAGAACCAGAAAGAGGGAGTTACACAAAAAAAAAAGGAAAGAAAAGCTCTTTGGTGATAATAAATCCTTGAATTAAGCATTTTGCCTAAGTAGGGGAATGCAAATTAAATGGATAACGTGATGCCTGCGCTTGATGCAGTAACAAAGCACCTGTGCGACGACGTCAACGGATCCTCGGGCTCTTAGTGAAAACTGAAAGAATAAATATTGCAACTAATTTAGAAATTAAAATGGCCTACATTAGTTCACATTGGCAGCAGAAGGAGTAGAAGGAGGAGCTACAAAAAAAAAAGAAGAAGAAAAGGGATTCATTTTCTTAGTAGCCCCCACCCACTCTACTTGTTGTCACCATTCTAGGTATATCCTTTTGTTTGTGGATTCCTTTTATCTTTTTATGCAGTAGTATCTATCTATTGAAATTTATCTCCTTAAGGATCCATCAAATACAGATTGTGCTGCGCTTCTTTTTCTTTTCATTCTCTTCAGCATCAATGCACAGTGAAATGCAAGCTCTGTGGCGTGAGTTTGGTCTATAGAATTAAAAGACGAACTGGAGATAATGATTAAATGGGATTGCACGCAAAATAAATGGAGGAGTTGGGTTTAATGCATTCAATTCTTTTCCCATTGCAAGAGAATGCAGCAACGCAGTGAATCGCGTTCAAAGATAAACAATTCAATAGAAGAAACGGAGCAGCTATAAATTTCCATCCAATCGTCCTTTCTCGTGCATTATGAGGCTAATCGTTTGGCTGTTTCTCACTTGAGAGGTAATTTGGAAAGAGTGCTTACAGCAGTTGAGGAATACAAGACGTCAGTTTTAATCAATTTTATTGATTAAGAAGTGGCATTCTGCGCATTGCAAGTGTTTCATCGGTCATCTAAGATCAGGTTTCCTCAGGAGGAGGTAGGTACGGCAAAATTGAGCATCGCAGAGGAAGGTTACTGAATCAAATGCGAGACTTGAGAGATCGTGAGACCATGGGAACATCAAACACAAGAATTGTTGCCAATGTGTCCGAAAAGACCTCGTCTACTTTGCCCACTTATGATTCATAGACAACCGCTCGTATCTGAGCATCTACTATAGTGTCGAATAGACCATTTAATTTCTTTGAATGAAATATTTCCTTTTTTGTTTAAACTCCCTCTTTCTGGTTCTACTGCTGCTATTTATTATGTCGTTCTTTAGGAGTAGCAACAATGAAGAGAAAAAAAATTAAACAAAAATATCTCCGTATTGTACATGCAACATTGCATTTTAGCCGACGAATTGTGTATAAAAGGATGCACATTAAGCGCAGGATAATTCAAAACAAATGCTTGATGCGTGCTGTTGTAAGTAAGAAATATCTTTTTTGTTCCTCATTTTTCAAACCAAGGAAACGGGAGCAAGGATCTACAGTGATAGCTGACGGTTAAGCGATGTGATTCTCTGCATTTTCAAACGAAAAAAAGTGGGGGTCCCATTCCACCACCTTCTGGTACACAAAAAATAAAAAATTACTGAGATTATTCAAAGGAATGAACTAAAGTCTTAGATAAGCTTACGGTTGGAGATTTAATGCTTTCTCTAATGGCGTTAGTTCAGTTATTATGGAGACTGACAATAGCTTGATTAGTTCTGCTGTTCACCGTTGAGGAACATTTTACAAGCATTACAATTATGAACTTCACTTTTGTGAGCATGGAATCTGGGAATCGATTCTACACCCACTTCCAGATATTCGATTATCCTGAAATTTTGCACAGGTATATAGTTCCGGAGACAATACAATGTTATTTGATGACGTTTCAAATCCAATATGGCGGACGCTTTTTTAACTTCAATTTCTGTAAGGGCGGAATCTGGAAAACGATTTTACACCCACTTCCAGATATCCGATTATGCTGAAGTTTTGCGTATCCGGTGACAACTCAATATAGTATATTTCATGATCTTGTAAATCTAATATGGCGGACGCCCAAAGATGGAGGATTACCATTATCTTCACGACTTTCTAAATATGGGTGTTAAATGAAAGGATTTGACAAGTAGAATACGATTAGCTAAGTGATGTGATTCTAAATTCAATATGGTGGGCGCCATAAGATTTCGGATTACTTTTTTCTCCACAACCCGCACGTCCTGGATATCAAATAGAAGGGTTTGACGAATAGAATCTCAAACAATATAGTATATTTTATGACGTTGTAAATCTAATATGGCGGACGCCATAAGATGGAGGATTACCGTTATCTTCACGACCTCTTTAATATGGTTTAAAGAGATTGACAGGCAGAATTAGACTAGCCAAGTGACGTCATTTTAAATTCAATATGGTGGGTGCTCCAAGATGGCGAATTACCTTTTTCTTCACAAACACCATGGCATGGCGCATGGGTATCAAATGAAAGAGCTCGTAGAATCTCAAACATATTGAGTAAACTTTCTTATATCCAACCCACCCAAGCTAATATTATGTACGTATAGACGTAAATTTGTAAAAAAAAAAAATCAGATACTAAAAAGGAGAAAATAAATATAAAGATAAAAAAATATTTTTTTTAAAAACAAGCTTTAATGAACGAAAAAGTAAAAAAATTATTTTTTTCCAAGTCACCAATGTACGACTATAAATTCACCCACTATTCTCACCATTCAGATGATGAGATACAAAAGAAACAACTGCCAATGGTTTTTAATCAAACGAAGAGCTGACAGCAATCGCTACAGCTTTAACGACTAATGAGAGGATAGCAGATGCATTTAGTGATTGGCATACTTCCGTGGGTAGAAACACCTGCAACAGAGGATTCGTTCCGCAATGCAAATCCCTAACAGAGAAGATGCGCTGCAGTAAGTGCACATTTCCCCATGATGAATATGACAGGACATTCATATGCATGCAGTGAGTAACTTATGCATACTTCAACAGCATCTCAGGGTGACAAAATGAAAGACAAAGTTAATGTTGGTAAAAGATGAACTTTCTGTTGGATCTTTCGTATCCTTAAATTCAAAAAAAGTCTCAGTCGAATGCCCAAGTGGTGAGACGACCCGAAATCACATCCAACGTGTCCCGGCTTTGCCAGAAGAGAATCTTAAGATAACTTTTTCATTCTATGGAACGAGAAGCATCATCCATGTAATCCTTTTGGTTGACATCGATTTAAGCACAGCTATCTGTTATAGAAGCTAGAATACGATTCTCTGTCAGGATGCAAGGGAACATCTTTACAGTCGCGGGAATATCTTCGTATTGTCTGCGATTCAACTCTGGATTAGATCCGCACTTTGGTTGACCAGTCCCAGTTATAAGACGATTAAAGCTTTAGACAATTCTTACTCCAGGGTTACAGAGAATACAGTGCAGTGCGATGTGTGAAGGACTTGGCACCACTAAGTTTCTTTGTCAGCTTGTTTCCCTCTGTACTGATCTACGAGTTTGAAGAATGACATTGAATTTGGCAGTAGAGCCTGAACGAGCCAGCTCATCCGCAGTCTCATTTCCTTCAATGCCTCTGTGACCAGGTATCCACCAAAGACGAAACTAATTGTGAGTAGCTAGGGACTGGGGAGCAATCAAGCAGCACTTTACCAGACTTGAGTCCAAAGAGCAGGAACACTTTAAGTGCGGCTTTACTGTCTGAAAAGACATTGATGTTAGCTCCCTTGATGCCTCTCTGTAGGTTAATCAAGGCGCAGATTTCAATGGCGTGGAATTCAGCTTGAAACACGCTAGGGAATGATCCAAGAGGGACGGAGATTCTGGTATTGGGCCCAAAGATCCCAGCACCAACACCAGAGGCCATTTTCAACCCAATAGTGTAGCACACTAGACATTTTGGGTCTAGAGTGGGTCCGCCGTTTGACCATGTGGTATGCCTAAAAATTACGTCTAATATAATAATAGGGCGTAGTAAGATTGCGCACCCCTATAAAATCAAACCTCTAGCCTATGGTTATGTAAGGCCATGTTAATTTTCCAACTGAGCTTCATATGAGCGGTGTATAGTGCCGAGATATGAATGTATCTTACACCGAACGATATCGAGAATAATTGCTCGTTCAATCGGCGAAAGGTGGTCAAGCGCATTAGTTCCGTTCAGCTTGGATTAACCCCTGCCTTGGGCTTCTATTATTTCACTCACCCACTGAACTAATTTGAAGCCCCACATGTTTTCTTTTTGAACATTCTATAGACCCCTCCTTATACCCACTTAAATGAACAGCAATAAACAAACACTCACATGTAAACCGATTTCGATTGATGTACACGGGCTAACTAAAACTGGCAGTATGCAGGACTGCTGATATGAGGGCTTCTGTTCCCGAAGAGCTAAGCTGGCACGTTCCTCCTTTGATGGGGCACTGCAAAAAGAGAAAAAGAAAAAAAGTTAAATTAGAATCCTTTCACATTTTTATTTACAATATACTTAGTGCCTAATACTACAAGAGAAATCGTAAATTTTATTTCCTCCACTTCTTCTTTTTCTTTGCTTTTAACTCCAGCCCCCCATGCCGTTCTCAACTTTGAAACAAATTTTATATTGCGGTTCGAACTTTTATTGGAATGAATTGTCTGAGTGTTTTCAAATAGAGACGAGAAGAGTGGCGAAAAAACCAATCCAAACGAAACCCTTTTTTTCGTTTTATGTGTTTCGCTACCCACACAATAGAGGCGCGCCGCCCTCTCACCCTTAACTCACCCATGAAATCGCCCCCCTTTCCCGAAGCACGAAAAGGGCCAAAAAACGAAATCAGTTTACAGTTTACACTACACTACATCAAGGATAAAGCAAAATATTAGAAGGAACTCTACGTCGATATGGGACGAAAAAGTAGTCTAGCATCAGTGTGTGGTGTATGTTGTGTGTGGTACGGAAGTTCCGTTTTTTCCCCCATTTTATTATGTTGTACGACGACTTCGGTTGGGATTTGTGTTCAGATGTAAGAGCGCGCGAAAGTAAGTGGCTGACTCGAAGAGTTGGAGTTGAAGTTGATGATTAATGTTTATCCTTGGTTCTGTTTAAGGATCTGAAATCCTTTAGTAAAGACCAACGAGACAGAGAACGAAAGAGTTGTTACAAATTACAGCTTTCAGTGGATAAAGGATAAAGGAGTATGTATAGATCGTTTGTATACAAAGTATCGATGCAGTTAAGGAAGGAGATTTGTGCAACGCGACAGCCGGATTAAATGTGAATAGATGCTGTTTAACAATAGTTACATAAAGTCGAAAAAGATATGAATCTGGTGGATTTAACCATGTCGAAGTTGTCAGAAACTGATTTTAAGCTAAAAAGATACTCATGGTCGAGAAAACGGACCCAATTGAGTCCGTATTCAGTTTCGGCAAGTTTTTGGACGTCGCGTCGTCGCTTGCAATGAGAATGCTCTTGTATATTTTTTTTTTGTGTCGGTCGTACAGCGTTGTGTTGTTTGACAGCTGTCATGTGTGAACATTTAGGTTTAGTCATGGAGAATTACACGGATGCATAATGCATAGAAATCACGAAATCCATTACCGAAATAGTGAAAAGGTCGTGAATTTTTCGGTCTACATAACTCGGTGTACAGCGGTCCGATAAATCGACAAATTTGAGGCGATTGGATCAGTGCAAACCCAGAAGAGATCTGTCAGTGTTCGAGCAGCTTATTTTAATGAAGACATTGCAGCAGTTAGTGAGAGTTTTGATCAGAATCCTTGCGCCTCGATTCGCCATCGTTTTCAGCAATTGAGACTTTCACGAAGCAGTTTACAGCGAATCTTGACTAATGATTTACATTTGCCTGCTTCCAAGATTCAGTTGATACAACATTTAAAGGAAAGACATATGCGAATAACCCAAAAACAATTCCTAAACTGAAAGAAGAGACTCGACGTGCTTTTAATGAAATTGAGCCGACACTGTGCGAAAATTTCACCGAAAATTCACCAGGCGGTCATTTATTAGATATTGTGTTCCATATACATACAGTTCAATCATTAAATTTTTACTCTAGCACATATGTACATACAAATGTATCTGCTTTTAGGCGATTGTGATAGGGCGACATTTTTGGATATGTGTGCAAATGTTGAGTAGTTAAAATTAAAAAAAATTAATTAAAAAAAACTGTCGAACGTAGGGCGGTCCTGATAGTTTTCCCTCCATCTACAGTTTAGTCTCAATCTTTGTGATTTTATTTAGGTTTTTCTGAGCGACACTTTTAGGGATATGTAGAGGGACAGCAATTTTTAACTTTTTTTTTTTTTTTTTTTTTTTAAAGTGTTAAGAAACAAGTAAGACAAAAAATATTTCATACATTTTTGAATTCGTGCATTAACGAACTTTCATTTAACACCACACACGATGACCTTAATTTTTTTTTTTTTAATTTCCCATTTGAGACCCAAAAACTAGCCCCCCAAAATCGAAATTCAGCTTTGTAGGTTCTGGTCTGTGTTTTGGCCACTAATTGCTACAACTGTTCCAAATTTCAATAGTCTACGTGAAATAATCTCTGAGAAAAAGGCCGTTTTGATACGGACGGAACACTAATGACATCAGTTTTGGTTGTCAGTTTTGATCGATAGTGTGTACCAACGCTTAAGTCACGTTCCCGGTTATTTTGACAGTAGTTTAGCAGTCTGGCTATTAAAAATTACACGAACATACTCCAGGAAAGTTGTTTGATAGAAATACAAAAAAGGCAACGCGTAAAAAAATACATTTTTAGTAGGTCTGTTTGGTAACTTGCAATTTGTACACATTCGTACAAATTTTTACAAATTCCTGTTCATTAACCGAAAAAACTTGCAACAAATCAGAAAAAAGAGAGCCATATGAGAGAGTCAAAAACGTCCCTTCAATTGAGAAACTTGCGAATTGTTACAAAGTGCTATGAAATCTTTACACGTACACCACCTTTTTCTTCGAGTGAAGTGGGTAATACCTGTCAAAACAGCCATCTGTCAGTTTCTGTCGTATGAATTCGGATTAACTGAAAAGTGAACGTTTCGACAGTGTCACGCTTGAGAGTTTATACCCACAAAATGTAAAAAATTTGGTTCAACGCGATGGGTAGCTTTCTTGCGAGCTTCAAACACTCTGAGAGGATTTTCTCCTTCTTTTAAAATTTGACAGGTTTTACCTACTTGATTACAAAAAGTCAGTTCCCATAACTGTCCAAAACGAAAATCAGTCGAATCCTATTCCCGTACGTAGATTTTTTCTAGTTTTTCACAGAAGAGGGAGCTAACATGAGAGTAAAATATTTCCCCATGCTGCGAATTTTAGCCCAAGAAAACTTTTTAGGCAGCTTTATGAAAACCGTCAAATCTGTCATCCATTTTCCATTTTTGTTGTTCAATGCGTTTCTGTACTTTTTCACACTTTTAGATGACGCTGATAGATTCTTACCTTGAAATTTGAGGATCAGTGTTTACATCCTGTTTGGCGCAGAAAGTACGGGAACAGACCTAACAACTTACCAATCGGACCTAGTTAAGCACTCAGTTATTTTGACAGTTCATAGTTGAGCATAATTTTTGTCCCAAAATGACACTTCCATATGTCACAATGCTATCACTGTCATTGTAAATCTGACAGATAATAAGATCTTTTTAATCTTTACCTCCATGTGGCTGTTTGTTTTTTGTAAAAATCCCATCAAAAAATGCAAACAACACACATTTCGCGAATATACCCATTACAAAGACGACAAGAGTTTTACGATAGATAACGTTCGCTTTTTAAGATTACAAATCGATACTTAAACTCAGAAACATTTTTTACTACCCGCTTTATTTGGCTCTATCAACTTTTTTATGACAATTCGTGACGTACAAGTTCCAATCATGACACTCATTTGGAAGTACCACTCTCATTTGTGACAAAAACTCTATAAAATCCAAATCCTCTTGCATATTCTTTCATTTGCCACTTCAAATTGACGTTTCCATTGTCTGACCATATCCAATAAAAAATAAAACAATTTCCCTCCACTTGACAAGTGATACCAATATCGTTCACAGATAAGTGCATAAATTCATTATATACAAATAGTCCAACCAATTAAATTCTATCAGCAGCAGTGTTCGCACCAACACACACCAACAACAAACATGCACAAAGTGTGCATACGAATTTAAGAGCAACAATAAAACATGTTTCGGTTTTTTTTTTTTTTTTTAAATGTCAACACACTGACAGCTGACAGAAGCGGCACTTTGCGGTGGCTCTGTTCGTTAAGTCTAAAAATTAAATTGTTTAATTTCCAATTAATTGCCGTGCTCTGGATCCTGAACCTGATAACGGTGTGCGCGGATGGAAATAACTTTCACTGCGCTTCCCAATTTAACTGTGTTTAACTGAGTGCTAATTAAATTTTAAAATTGATGTGAAGCACACAATGGCGGTAATAGTTTCGCGTCAGCAGGGTCCAGATGTTTTGTGTCAGATAGGCCCGATGGCGTGTGTGAAAATTAATTATTTTCCTTTCGTTAGATTGTTTTTTTTTTTATCATTTTATCGTGTGTTTATTTGGTTATATGACCCACATGTGGCGCATTGTGTGTAATTTGTCTCCGATGCGCGCTCCTCGATTGGGGGCAATATAACAGCGGCAATACCAGTGGGAACATTTATTAAACCAAATCAAATGGAGTGTATGGTCCCTTTAGGCGCCGATAAATTCCAATGACTCGTCCCGCCGCGCTTCTTGCCTTCGTTCAGTTACAAGATACTTTCTGCCATTTGCTAACTCTTCCACTAGCGGCGAGGAGTATGGGAAGGTTGGCGACAAAAGGCATTGTTGGTGTATCTTCCCTTCCGGCCAATCATACATTATGTGGAACGGGTGTAAACACCCTGAGATTGAAACAATATCCTCTACGCATAATGGGCCGGAGATATACACCCGCCCGCACACATATCCACTTGTTCGGTTGTGTCTATTGATTCGTTCAACCAAAAGTTGATTAAGTTTTATTGTGGGTTTTTGTCATCACTCGTTATCCTCCGCAGAGATTTCGAATTTATTGTCTGAATGGATGGGATATTGTACTCGTTTTACTTTGCTCTTCTTTCGTGTGCGTTTGTTTTTTTTTTTTTGTTTCTTTTTTTTCTGGGTCAACTACGAATATGTATGTGAATGTCTTTTGGTTTTATTACTGTTCAGGGTTGCCAAGCAGTAAACAACAAATTGACCTCATTTTGAAAGCATAAATTTGTCAATAAAAAAATTGCTCTCCAAGGGTGAAACTTATCCGTCTGATATTCATCAATGTGTTGATCATCCACTATAATTGATAATTTACTTTGAAAGGTTGTGCTAGCGACAAACAGTTTGAGAATCAACTGATCCTCAACATTTGCAAGTGATCGACGAAGAAGTGTGAGCCACAATCGTTACTGATCATCTATATTCTTCGATATTTATTCCCTCCTGATCAGTGACCTATGAAATTTTATTTTATCCAATGGATGACCGATCTTCGACTACAATTCGATCTACTCTCATCATCTAAAAAACTTAGTTCTACTCTCCACAATTAATCGTTTAAAAAAGTTCAATGACAACAGATCAATCGTTACAAAAACTTCAGTGATCTTCCATGACAACGGATTCTTTAGAATAATCTCAAATACATAACTCTCTATTACTTGTATAAAACTGATCATTTACTTTGAAGGGTTATGCTTACGACAAAGAATCTGAGAATCAACTGATCCTCGACTTTTGCAAGTGATCGACGAAGAAGTGTGAGCCACAATCGTTACTGTGATCATCCATGTTCTTCGATATTTATTCCTTCCTGATCAGTGACATATGAAATTTTATTATATCGACCGATTTTCGACTACAATTCGAGCTACTCTCTGCAATTGATCGTTTAAAAAAGTTCAATGATAATTTTACATGACGACAGATGAGTCGTTACAAAAACCTCAGTGATCTTCCATGACAACATATTCCTTATAATAATCTCAAATACATGGATTGATTGGATTGATTCCTGATCTTCAATTGTAACTGCTTCTTCATTTCTTCAGGCACTTTATGAACTAAGATCATTTAAAGTGTTTTTTTCTAGACTTCTTGCTTCAGAGTCAGTCCTCAGGACCTTTAATGATCATGATTGTAATCTGGCATTTAAAATTCGACCACACGCAAAACAAAGTCCTTTGAGATTTTCAGAGCAAGCCTGATGGCAATCCTACCACTCTTTGCAAAAGAATAAAACCACCAAAGACAAGTTCTTCGCAAATGGATATTCAAAGTCATTGGATATACTCGGCATCATCACCCCGTCTACCCTAAATAAAAAAAGGACACTGGGCAAAATATTTTCTCGCTCCATCGACCCGTGTGGGTATCCTTTTATTTGTGCCACAAACAAAGATTTCACCCGACAATGTACGAGTATGCCCCAGTTTGGTCTCGGGTGGAGTTAGCCCTTCACATAAATATCGCATTAATGCCACAAAGCTGGAGTAAAGACTAAGTTGACACACATCCATCTATCACTCTAGGGGGTGGGTGGTGACGGTCGGCGGGTGGAAACAGTTGAAAATCGCTTAGAGTACTGGAGGGAATTAATCGGTAGATGACCGGACAGCTTGCATATCACTCCGGTAAATAACATAATTTCCTACCAAATATTATCTTTTTACGGACGTCAATCAATCATAGGAACTCACATATACTCACAGGAAGATGTGTTTGTATATACTCGTGACATTTACTTCACTGAAGTATCAAAGAAACAGTTTAAGGGACGCTAGTTGTCATCGTCGTATTCACATTTTGAATTGCCATGACGACCTAGAATAACATCTATTACTTGCTATGGGAGCAAAGATTAACAGCCAACCAGTAGATAGATAGAATTTCAATTAAATTTAATTGACATTTCAACTTCATCTCCTGTTTGTAGTGAGCACTCCTCATGCGTTCTGGTTACCTAATAACAGACCGACGAAGGATGTGGAAATGGCATGTGCTCCTGTGCACTGTTCATTGTGCAGTCAGCTATTAAATATCGATAGTGGGTTATAATACCGTGTAAGGATGAGCATTCAGTTGGGTGACAAGGAGGAAATATTTAGTTACCTATTTCGTTGAAGGCTTTTCTTGTCAACACGATAGTAAGCCGCCGCCGTCGTCGTCGCGGCGCACAACTCGCATACTCATATTTCTAATGGAAGCAAAGGATTAAAATCGATTCCTTTGTGCTTTGTAATATCAAATGAGACGTCTTGAGCAGACAGCTGTGGTTTCAAAGCAAAAGCTACAAAGACTACATGCAAAAAGTGCATATAAGAGAAAGAGCAAGGTTTTTTCGTCCTTTGAGTCCGTTGGGTAGTTTTTGTAACGGGCGCGGCGGTGGGGGATGAGTGGAGAAGTGTTTAATAAGTGTTTTAATGCGTTAATATAATTTCTCTCAAACCAAAACTCGATGTCGGAATTGTCTGGATGTGGAATTGGTGGAAATGTCACTTGCAGCATAAATTCGCTATATACGAATACCATTGGTAGCAGCAGTGTCCCGCTCCTTTCTGTTTTTACATCGACAGTCGCAAAAGCTCTGGATACTGCAGTGATCAGATCAGCGACATCTAAACAAAATATCCAAAACTAATCCAGAGATGGTCAGGAAGCCATCTCCAAAGTCAATCACGCCTGAAACCCTATGCCAGCTCTATGACAGAAAGTTCGTATTTTACTATGATTAGTCGGAAGGGTGAACGATTAGTCTCTGACATCACAACTGGGCATTTCACTATTGAAATTCATGCGAAGCGTCTTCAGAGTACTTCGCAATGACTATTGTAAAAGCTGCAGCAACTTTGCTCTTCAATTGCCCTGCCCTAGGCCAAGGAAAATTTAGGACTTTTAGCAGAAACTTCTTCATTGAGTTGACGGACATACAGTGATGTTCAAAAAATTTTGCTCAAACCTTTTCTTAATTCTTCGGATGGAGTTTTTGGAATTAATGAGAGCACGATGTTTTTTGCACTATGTAGCAAAATGTCGTTCAATTAGTGCACAAAAGGCGATGTAATTGTGAATAAGAGCTGCATTTAGCTCGTGCTAGCCATCCAAGAGGAAGCAAAAAAAAAATGGGAAGAATCAGTTCCGAGTGCAAATCTAATATTTTGTGTCTGTCAGGTCTAAATTTGACAACCCGTCAAATTTTAGAAATATTTAATGTTGCTCAAGGAACTGTGGCATGGAATTTAAAAAAATATATTGTGAGACCAGGACTACCAGCAGAAGGAAAGGCTCAGCGAGGCCAAAAAAGACGACCCCAGTGGAAGATCGTTATTTTGTCCTCCAAAACCGTCGGCATCGGTTCAAGATTTCAGATTTCGAACTACACAAAAATTAATTTAAGCACGCTCAGTAAGCAAAAAGGTTGGTTAAAGGTGGACTTAGAGCACTCAAGCGAGTACTGAAACTAGATTTTCCAATATGAGTCAGAGAAAAACGAATAATTTGGGCTGAGAAACATCTTAATTGGATTTAATACATGCGGAACGATGTTACCTTTTCCAACAAATCCAAGTTTAAGCTGCATGTTCGATATGGGAATAGTCTTGCGCAAAGAGAACCAAAGGAAAGCCTGAGCTCTGAATGCCTCTGACGGATGACTTCAACACTGAAGGTGTGATGGAGATGTAGAAGGTAGAATGGCATCTTTAGAATCGAAGGGAAGTTTATCTACGAGACCTAGAATATGAATTAGTACCCCCTGCTTCAGAACTTTTTGGTGACACTTGCAGATTCAATTTTCAACTGGACAATGCTCCCAGCCATACAGCCAAAATTGTAAATATGAACTTGTTTCTTTCTAAAAAATAAAAGGTTAATTTGAAGCTTAAAAATAAGCTACAATTTTTATGACTAAAGACTACATTTGTATTTTTTTTTATTTCTTCGAATAAACAATGTTGATGTGCTAAGCTGTCCTCCCTATAGTCCAGACCTCAATCCAATCGAGAATATCCTGTCAATCATGGAACTTAAGTATGCAAAGGAGCGCCCAGAGTCAAATGAAATCCTAAAATATTAACTAATCCATCACTCTTGAACACCACGTGAAAAAACCTATCTGAGTCAATGAATCGCAGATGTGCAGCAGTTATAAAAGTAAGAGGAGGCCCAACAAAGTCCTGATTAAATGGACAATGATTCTAGGAAGCAACAAAAAAAAAAATGCAAAGCATTTTTCATTTATTATTAAAATTAGTTAAAAGTAGTTATCGCAACCAGTTCGCCAAACTTCGTCAAAAAAATAGTTTGAACGACATTTTTTCGAACGGCACTGTACATTCATAAAGTTAAGGGACGTTCTGAGATTCAGTCTCCTTCTCTGGGTAATTTTACATTCCTTTCTGCTGTCTATAGGTAAACTGGCTCAGAAGAAAGGATAGTTAAAGAAAGGAGAGTGGAAAAGACAAGACACAAGACTTTTCTTAGATCGGAATCGGATGACTGCCGAGCCTTCAGGTTTAGGGGTTGTGTGCTAAAGCCTTCAAGGAAATACAATTCGGAAACAAATAACTCCTATTTCTGTGATTTTTCTACTGATTAATAGTCTTGAGATAGTAAGGTTAGGTTGGGTGGCTATCCCCATATTTGGTAGGATTTACTTAGACCAAAGGAAGTCCATTGTGTTACCACAAGAAAAGGACGATATACCACTACAATGTCACGCACAAGCAGAAACGAGCTTACATCAGCAGAAGTGATCTCCAGGGAGTTGTTCGGTATCCTTTGTCGCGTTCGGTTGTTTCCTCCTTTTAGATTAACTTAGTTTAAGTTTACTTTTCTTATTTTAATTATTTCATGTGTTCTACTACTATTTAATTTTCATTAAAGTTCTATTATTTATATTTTAAACAAGTGTGTCGGCTTTGTATTGTATTAATACATAAGCCATTTTGAGAGTTGGAAAGATAGATCTTGCTCTTGGGCTTCCTGGTGTTGGTCATACAAAGCCGAGTCTCGAGCGTGGTCTAGATGTGATCTGAATCTTGGTTTTGCAGCCGTAAATCGAATAAAAATCTTAACGGTAACTCAGTAGGACTCTATAATTTATTCTTATAGTTGGCTCTCTGAGAAGTTAATCTGTTTAGCAAATTATTGAATTTTCGATAGAAATCAGATTCGCTTCATATCTGTTATGTATTAATGAAGTATATAAGAGACATATACAAGAATCATACTAACATGCGTTAGTATGAGTCATGTGTATAGCAACATAAAAGGAGTCGATTGCCAACCACGAATGAGTTAACACTCCAATTATAATTACTCTCTCAACCCAAACTGTACATTTAAGTTACTAAGCATAATATTAATAAATTAACTATTTCCTATGAATTAAAAAGTCAAGTCTATTATTTACACACAAGTGAAGGTGCAACAAAGTGGCGACGAGGAAAAACAAAAAAAAAAAAAAAAAAAAAAAAAAAAAAAAAAAGCACGTGAATGTCAAAAAATTAATAACCTCAAAATACAGTTGCACGATGTCTAATAGTCACAGCATGGGTAAATTAGAAGAGTTTGAGCCGGGTGAAGATTTTGATACGTACAGAGAACGTCTAGAAATTTATTTCAAAATAAATGGCATTGAAGATACCAAAAAAGCTCTCATTTTATTGAGTCTGATCGGCAAAAACACATTTAAAATACTCAAATCACTCGTGCAACCGAAAAGTCCATCAGAGTGCTCTTACAGTTATTTAATCGAAGCTCTTGAAAAGTATTTTGCACCGCGATTAAATATTCGGGCGGAGCGCTACAAATTCAATAAAATCGTTCAAGAAGAAGGGCAAAGTGTACAGGAGTTTATCATTCACCTTAAAGAAGTTGCGCAAACATGTGGTTTTGGAGATTTCGCAAAGGAAATTAGTCTGACTAGAACAAAGTGCTGTGAAAATATGGAAGAATTTAAACCAATACAATTAAAGTCGTTTGCGTTGGATGACGCCCTGACAGATCGATTTATAGCAGGTATAAGGAATGAAGAAATACAACGTGCCTTATTAAATGACTCTTCACTCAATTTTGAAAAATGCTGCAATGTGGCGCTCACTATGGAAATGTCCACGAAAGAATCCAAGGCGATACATCCGAGAGTCTCAAACCAATTTTCTGTCAAAACATCATCATCAAGTCCGCAGCATAAACATCATCGCGAAAGTCATCAGTCAAAGTCCAACAATAATAGTGGTAAATGGGGAAAATGTCAAAGGTGTGGTCGTCATCATGATTGCAAATCTTGTCCAGCGAAGAATTGGAAGTGCTATAATTGCAATCGAATCGGACATACATCCGTGGTCTGCACTCATCAAAAGTCTAACACAGTTAAAGTCATCAAAACAATTGCGAAAGTCGAGTCTGAATGTGTCATTCGGAACATTATTGTCGAAGGTCAACCGTTAGCAATGGAACTAGATACTGGAGCTTGTCATAGTCTAATAAGTCTTAGTGAATATAAATCGAAATTTTCGTATTTAACATTGCAACCAGAATTAAATACTCTTATTACTGTTACAGGTCAAAAACTGGATGTTCAAGGGAAAATCAGAGTCCGAGTGGAGTTTCAAGAACACACATATGATTTAGAGCTGATAGTGGTCGAAAGTCCCCAAAATTTCATACCATTAATGGGTCGAGCGTGGCTACAAATTTTAACACCGTGTTGGAAAGAAAAGTTATTTGGAGATTGTCCAGGTTCAGTACACAAAGTCGAGGTAAAATTTGTTGATTTTATTAAAACTAACTTTCCGAATGTGCTTACGTCAAAGCCAAATGAACAAATCGAACTGTACCCTCTATTTTTATCAAACAAGTTAAAGCACTTAATTCTTTTAAAAATATTAAGTTCCTGGAGGGAGAAAAGATTTTGTTTCAAAATGTTTTTAAAAAACAATTAAGAATTTCGAAATAAGTATCGTTCTTAAGGAAAATGCTTCGCCCATTTTTCACAAGGCATATTCAGTGCCACTAAGAATTAAGGATAAGGTAGAACAAGAGTTATACCGCTTAGTTCAAAATGGTATCCTGATTCCGGTCAAGTCTAGTGTGTGGGCAAGTCCCATAGTTTGTGTCCCGAAGTCAAACGGAGACATACGAATTTGCATGGATTGCCGTGTGACAATAAATAAATTCATTGAATCATATTATCATCCATTGCCTCTAACAGAGGAAATATTCGCAAGCTTCGCGAATTGCAATGTGTTTTGTGTAATTGATATGTCAGGTGCATACAACCAGCTGCGAGTCGCTCCGGCTAGTCGACAGCTATTAACTATTAATACGCACATAGGATTATTACAATACACAGTGTTGCCGTTTGGTGTTTCAATGGCACCATCTGCGTTCCAGAGTACAATGGATGAAATTCTAAAAAATTTAAAAAATACGCGTTGCTTTGTGGATGATATTGTTGTCGGGGGTAAGGACGAAGTAGAATGCAAGCAGAATTGCATTGAGGTGTTAAAGAAATTAAATGAGTATAATGTCAAAATTAATCTAAGCAAGTGCCGATTCCTTGAGAAAAGTGTACCCTATTTGGGCCACATATTGTCAAACGGGAAAGTGTTTCCAAATCCCGAAAAAGTTCGAGCAATAGTGGATGCTCCAGCACCTACTAACTTGCAACAACTCCAATCCTATTTAGGATTATTAAACTATTATGGTAAGTTTATACCAAACCTATCTTCGCATTTAAAAGATTTTCATTTTCTTTTAAAGAAAAACACTGATTTCATATGGTCAACAGAGTGTCAAAAAGCATTTGAAACCAGCAAGCTTTTAATTACAAAGAATAATGTCTTAGAATTGTTTGATCCAAACAAACTTGTTATAGTCGCGACCGATGCGAGCCCATACGGTGTGGGTGCGGTTCTTTCACACTTGATTGATGGTGTCGAAAAACCAGTATTGTTTGCATCGAGCTCACTCTCTCCAGCTGAGAGAAATTATTCACAGCTTCACCGGGAAGCTCTAGCAATTATATTTGCCGTCCGAAAGTTTCATAAATATATTTTTGGGAAACCTTTTAAAATATACACTGACCATCAAGCGCTTAGAGAAATTTTAAGTCCACGTAAGGGAACAGCGGGTGTTGCAGCTGCACGTTTGCAAAGATGGGCTGTAATTCTGTCCATGTATGACTACAGCATTGAATATCGTAAAAGCTCACAAATGCAACATGCTGATGCTCTATCTCGCTTGCTCCTTACCGAGTCAACGAATGTGGATAGTGTATGCTTAATTAACTCAGTGAACTTAGAGTCGCCTAATGAATTAATCATTGATACAGAACTTGTGCAGAAAGAAACTGTTCGGGATGAAGTTTTATCATTGATATATGATTGTGTCAAAAGTAACAAATGGCCAAATAAACTACCTAGCCCATTAAAAAATTATTTTAGAGTCAGAAGTAGTCTTTCTTCAGAGGAGAATAAGTTGTTTTATGGAGATAGGTTAGTCATTCCTATGAAGTTAAGGAACGAAGTCCTGAAATTACTTCACAGTATGAACCATGTAGGCATGGTTAAAATGAAGTCAATTGCAAGGTCTTACGTCTGGTGGCCTTGTATTGAAAAAGGCATTGAACAATTTATAAAAGAATGTAACATTTGCCAGTCAACAATGAACACTCCAAAGGAAAAGGTCGAGTCAAAGTGGTACGTATGTGAATATCCATTTCAACGTATCCATTTGGATTTCTTCTATTTTTCAAAATTTCAATTTTTAATAATCGTGGATGCATTTAGTAAATTTCCAGATGTGGTACCCATTCGCAGTAACACGGCGGAAAATTTGATTAAATTATTGGAAAATTTTTTTGCGACCTTTGGTCTTCCAGGGGAAATAGTCACCGACAATGGCCCACCATTTGGGTCATTTAAATTCGTCAATTTCTGTAAAAGCCTTGGCATTAAGGTTAGTAAGTCTCCTCCATATCATCCACAAAGCAATGGTTTGGCTGAGCGTAATGTACAAACGGTAAAGAAAGTTTTAAAAAAGTATTTTTTAGAAAATAAAAACATGGATATGCAGAAAATAATCTCCAAATTTCTTTTTAACCAACGTAATACTCCAATAAATAAAAATTTGCAAACACCTTCGGAACTGATTTTCGCCTTCAAACCAAAAATTTTATTAGATAACTTAAATAGTAAAAAACAAGATAGTAGTAAAAAGATTCCTAAAATTGTACAAAAAGTAGACAATAAAATGTTAATCCAACCAGAAATTGGTTTAAAAGCAATTAATTCATTTAAAAATATTAAGTTCCTGGAGGGAGAAAAGATTTTGTTTCAAAATGTTTTTAAAAACGATTACGTAAATTGGATCCCAGGCACATTTTTAAAAGAATTAAGTGCTTTAACTTGTTTGATAAAAATAGAGGGTACAGTTCGATTTGTTCATTTTAACCAAATAAAAAAATGTGTAAACAGAAAAAATAATACATATTATAGTAATCCTTATTTACAAAATGTAAATGAAAATTCTAATGTAAGTCAAGATAAACTGTCTTCTCCAAGTTTAAATATATCATCCTCATCATTAAACAATAAAGCTGAAATAAAAAGTTCAGCACGTATAAAAAAGAAATATGCTAAATTGAATAGAAATAAACACTTAGTAAATGACAAACTTAGAAGATCTGAACGGTTAAAGAAATTGGGGAAAGTTAATTATTGAAATAGTGGATGACTTATTTAAAGTGGGGAAGATTGTTATGTATTAATGAAGTATATAAGAGACATATACAAGAATCATACTAACATGCGTTAGTATGAGTCATGTGTATAGCAACATAAAAGGAGTCGATTGCCAACCACGAATGAGTTAACACTCCAATTATAATTACTCTCTCAACCCAAACTGTACATTTAAGTTACTAAGCATAATATTAATAAATTAACTATTTCCTATGAATTAAAAAGTCAAGTCTATTATTTACACACAAGTGAAGGTGCAACAATATCGTTGGCAAAGTATACAAGTTTTGGTGTAAAACGTAATGAACCGACTCGATGTTTACACATTTAACCTTTGATTGCATATGGGATCAAATCGACCAAAGGACCGATTCGAAATTATTTGTAGTTGAAAACACTTTAGGTCGATTTGGGTTCATTCGGAGCTGCTAAGGGTTAATACCAAAATAGAAAGATAGCATATTTAAATATTATATTTCACACAATTACATCGACAATTACATACACATAACCTCATCCTCCTAGCTCATACCTAAGACGTATCTTTTCACTCACTGCACTTGGCTCAATACTGGATGGAATGAAATTCATAGACAAACAATATCAGATACTTGGCAAGCGGAAGAGAATGCAGAGGATCGTTCATATCGTGATTTCATTTACGTTTGATGCATCCAACCGAAACCATCCAATCATTGTTCCTCCACCTCTCTCATCGTCTGCACTCAAATATGGTAACTCTACTCGTATAGCGATGATGACGATGCATTCTTTCTTCTCAGTTTACGTTTACCTCATTACAAATCTGCCTGTCTACCTGTGTGTGGTGTAATCACGTTTTTTTGCATTTCGAAAGTTTCTTTTATCCGGAGAAAAGCAAGAAAATTTCTATTCAAATCGAAAGTACTCATACTTTGTGAGTGGATTTATCTCCTCTTTTTAGCCGAAGTTGACCTTAATTCGAACGATCGACTTTTTTTTAGGTGAAAAAACCTCATGTGGAAGACCTAAACCTAAACTTATTCAATTGATTTATTTGACCTGCAGCTTGGTATCTTTGCATCTTTGTATCTATTTGGTCACATTCACCACCCTTGGTTGAGACATAAATTTTCAATTGAACATTCCCTAAATACGGTGCACTTCGGGTATACCATAGATACATATAAATATGTCTGTGTATTTGTATTTTGAGTGCAATCTGTTAAATATTTAATCGCTCGAGTAAAAGATACCGAAAATCTAATTGAATTCGATGCACATAACACGCATACGGCATGGCATACACCTAAAGCTAAACACACATGCAACGGAGTAGGAGTAGAGTGTATTCTAGGACCGATATCGTACTAGTTTTGGTCATAAATGAGTGGTGGACGGAGGGTGCCGGGCGATAAGGACTGACCAGGATTTTGAATGAATGAAACTTTGCTTGGTAGTGGGTAATTAAATTTCCGTGCGGAGAACGTAGATAATATTTTTTACAGGACGCATGGTGGGGGGTTAAGTTGTTAACATTGTAAAATGGGTAAAGACGATGGCGAACGGCGGGCGGGGGAAAAACGGGAAATAACAAGCTGCGGCCAGAGCCGTAATTATGCTGCGGCACGAATCCTCTTGAATGCATTTTTCTTGAAAAAAATTACATCGGAAATTGTGTTGTATTCAGTGGAGGTGGGGGAGGGTGTGTTTTTCACTTTTTTTTTTTTTTTTTACTTACATAAATAGTTCCGAAGTATGACCAGAACTATGTACGAGTATTCTCCAACGGGAGAGGATGAATGGACGCTCTTCAGATGTAATTTGAGTAAAATGTGAAAATTTTTGCCAGCAGCGATTGATCGGCAGCGAGTTCATTGTAAGTGTGTGCGGGATTTTTGTGCTAACACGATGAGAATTTGGTGAGCTGGAGCAGGCAGGAGGAGGGGGTGGAATTAATTAGGTGCAATTGCAGTTAATTATTTTTGTTTTCTTTTTGAGGGTGAGCGCTTTTTGTAAAGTTACAATGAACTGCTGAATGTTGTGCATTACATCTGATTTTAAGTGCTTTAAGCGTTGGGTGACTGGTCGGAGTTAATGATTTATTGTGAAGATTTAACGCAGTTATCCAAGCTGCAAGGACAATGACCGAGCGTCCTTAAAAGATACCTAATCTAGCTCAGCTAAAGCAGACACATCACCTTGTAGAAGCATGCCTGTCGACTAAACTCCGTCTAATTCTTTACTTGCTCACGAAGAAGACCGTTCCTTTTAAATGGGTTTTCAATAGCTATGTCCGAACAGTGATATTCTTTGCCGTTTGTCACTTAAAACGTTTGGTGGTCGCCGTGGCCGTGGTGGTCAGTGCGTTGGACTAGTACGCATGCTGCCCGGTATCAATCCCAGCAAAAATACCTAAAAGTGTTTTCACGGTACCACCTCTTGCGAATGTCTGACAAGCAATCAAAGAGTATCATTTGTCATGAGAAGCTTCTCAACTCGCCGTTCGGAGTCGGCAAAAAACTGTAGACGCCCTCCATTTCGTGGAAAAAATAACACGCACACACCAATGGTTGACGCCGTATATTTATTTTTTTTTTTTTTTAGTTTGTGTTCTGTCATAGTCACCATTTCACCATGGAGCTCTACACCATTCAACAACGAGTCGACATTGTTAAAATTTATTACAAAAATGCATATTCTGTTCGCCAAACTTTTCTGAACCGAGCGAGCAATTTAACGAATTTTTTTCTCTGGAGCTACGTTAGGTCGCTGTTTTATGGCAACAAACCAGCAACGATTGACCAACTGAAGAACAACATCATTCAAACCATTGGTGAGATTTAACCCGACTTATCCAACAGAGTCAAACAAAGTTGGACCTCTCGGATCGAGTCCTGTAAACGAAGCCCCGGAGGCCATTTGAACGAACTTTAATCTGCAATAAAGGTTTCTGTCATAGCACACGTGGTGGGGGGCCTTCTTTATACTGCAATCAAAAAATATTGCGTTGCCAACTGTATTTGCTATTCAGAGAAATGGTCTCCTGTATGCTTCTTGTTTCCGCTGACCTAAGAAGTGTTACTATTCACTTGAAATATTCTGTCCGAAAACAACTGTCGTACAAAATTCTCGAGCAGTCTTTATATAAGAAGACACGTATTTAGCTTGATTGGAGTGATTAAAGATGTCTCGATTTAACAAGCTGCTACATTTTCGGGAGCAGAAATATCCACGACCAAAAAACTTAACGTGACCTTTCTAAGACTACACTGGCAAAGAAATCAAAATCCACACCTAGTGAATTTTTTTTCTATCAATAACTCTCTGCCTCACTGTACAATTATTAAATCTCAACACAGCAAAACCCGTTTCATTGTTGCCACGGTTATGGTACTCGAGTCAGTCAGCTAGTTCCAAATTGCGGAGACTTTACAACGAACGCGGGCTTTTGTTAGGTTTCCATCCAGGTGGCTGGTAGGTAAATCTGCGCGCGTACATAACGTGGATCGTATGACTGCAGGCAGGCAATGTGAGTTCCTGAAACTCTAAACGAATTCCAATGACAGCAGCACCATTAGTCGCCATAGAACACAAAAGACACCCAAGCAGGAGCGTTTGTGTCAGCGTAGCTACACAGAGCGAACAGTACTCGTAGTCGTAACTGTATCCGTAAGTGTGACAAATTCTTTTGCAATGACAACTCGACTGTAATTTGCGAACGCTGGCTGGCCGGGTAGGCGCACCCTCCACCAGCTCGGGGATGGATAAATTGCCATCTCGCGACACTGCGAGAATGCTCATGATTAACTTAATGGTGCCTAATTTTGAAAGGAATTCACAGTGCATTCAGCCGTCATTCTTTTGTGTGAAGTTAACTGGCCGCCCGCCCGTCCGCCCGTCCGCCCACGCGATTGTAGCGCGCTTCTTTGCCAATTTTCCACACAAACAAACAGTGCTGGTCTTGAATTTCAAGCGATGTTACATTGTTGGTGAAAGGATCGAGGTAACGGTATACTATACACGACTCGTACATGCAACAATAACTCGGATTAGTATCGTTCGTTACGTGTTTACTTTGTGGGCTTTGTCCGCCAAGACATTTATAAATCTTCATGCTAATGATCGAGTCGGAGTTGGAGTTGGCTATCGTCATCATCATCATCATCATCGTCGTCGTCTCGTGACTGGAGGTTATAATTGTGTGCCATGGAAACGAGAGATGGAAGCCAGAAATTACTCAGATTAAATCTGACATTTCGTAGAGTCGAATAGACTTGGAATTGGCTACCTTTACCTTTTGGAGAACGCTGCTGGTGGTGATGGAGTGCCCATGAGAAATGGAGACTATGAGTTTTCGCGCGGGATTTCTTTGATAGGTTCAGCTGATTCTGATTACTTGTATGTCATTAAGAAGGCGGTTCACATGGTTACCATTCACTTGGTCTTTGAAGAAAAAGGTCATACAGCAGTGACTCCCATTTTGGTGTGAAATGTGGGGTTCCTAAAGGTTGTGTTGTGTGAACTGTACTTTTGACCTTGAAAACTTGTTGGGAGAAAGCCGCATTTTTGAAAAGGTACACATTATTTGGCATTTATATTTCAATTCCCGACAGATGGCTGAACTTTGACAAGCGTGGGAAAAGAAAACCAAACCATCCCAGTTATCTTCTCATCGAAAAAGAAGAAGCACAACGAAATATCGACAAATCATCGTCTAACACAAAATGATTTATCTTTAGGTTAAATGGAAGACGATCATTCAATTGAGTTTTGTTAAATAAGGCTTCCTTAGTAAAAGATGAGCAAACGCTGCGGATATGACTTAAAAGTAAGACCCTGGGGTGGAAATATGGTATACTTTATACACCAACCGAGAGCTGCTTAAAACCGGAAGACTTCGTTCCGATATGCAAGGAAGCCAAAACTACAACGATGACATTAGATCGAATTAGAAATTGTAAAAGGAATACGTTTGGTGGGTTTAGTAAAGTGTGTTCTCCTTCTCCACGCGATAACAGATGACGACTTCTGAAAAATCTATTTTGGACGTTTTCCATAAACAGATGTGGTGTTATGTGAATTGATGTCACGATGAAGCAGATATGTAACTAAACAGTTATAATTGTAAATCCTTGTTATATTGGTTGCGAGGTAAAGAAGCACGAAATCGATGCTTTTTGAAAGGGAACTGCTGTCAGCTCTATCATATGGCATCGAGGACTGCATCTTTGAAGCCTTTTTTGTCGTACATATAGAGACATTATAAAAACTTTTATTGTACACCCTATTTCATAACTATATCACCACCCCACAATTGACATTTTCTTAAGATTAAAATCAATTTTTTCTGCAAGAACCTGGTTTTGAGCTTAATCTTAATGACGTACCACCCGCAAATTGGCAGGACAAATTTTATGAGTGTATCGCGATCGTTGATGACTCCTCTTATCTTAAATCCTTGCATAGAGCCCAAACTTCTCGAAGTAGATTGATCTACAGAGAGCTTAATCACACGCTTTTTGTACATAATTACAAACCGCATAGAAATAACAATCCAAATTGTAACCTCTGTAACCTAAATGAAGCCGAAGATATCAACCATTTCCTAGCTGTGTGTCCAATTCTTCAAGAATTACGTAGACTTTATTTTTCAAAGAGTTTTCTCACGCGTCAAGAAATGAAAGAAATCTTAAACGGAGGATCAGGTTGGAAGGCTCTTTATTATTTTATTAATCATGCCTTAGGTTATCGCAACAGTTTTCTAGAATAAATGATTAAAAACATGAATAAATGTAAATTTAAATTTTGTAAAGCATAAATAAAATTTTTTAGTTTTTTTTAAATTATTATAATGTACACATAACAAACATTTTGTATCTTCAACTTCAAAACTAAAACTTTCTTTGTCTTACACTCGGTTATGTCAATTTTCAGGCAGACGGCAAATTTTTTGCCATGCTAATGTTCTTTTAATTTTACCCAATGTAAAAATCACGAGTTTGTTTAAAATAAAGAATTCATAATAATAATAATAATAACCTGTTTTTCTGCGAAGGATTAATAAAACACAGATAATTTTATGAAAAACCAAAAAATACCGTTATCCTTTCTAGAAGGAAAGGGAGATAATGCATTTTAGCTACTATATCACCATGAGATGGGTACGAGTGTAGTCGATAATTCAATTGAAATCTTTTCTGCAAAAATGTGCAACGGTAAAAATAATTAAGTTTATTGAGTGTTTTTAACAAAATTCGACGCGAAAAATACTAAACAAAATAAGAAAGAGGTAAAATGATTGCTTATCACGATGGACGGCTATCTTTTCGTGAAATTGGTAGAAAGCTCGGACGTAATCTCGTAACGGCTTAAATTTTTTTGAAAAATCAGGAATCTTATGGCTCTTAGAAAACTGGTGGTCCGAAAAAATATATTTTTAAGACAAGAGCATTTCATCGTCAGGGCGGCAAGCAACTTAACTAAAAGATTGAAATAGTTCAAGAATGAACTGAATTTAAATGCGTCTTGTTCAACCATTTATCGGGTTATCAAGAACTATTATAACCACCTGCGTAATCAAAAAATTAAGGCCATACCGCGATTGACAATGATCCATAAGGTTACCCGCCGAGAATTCGCTCGAAAAAACATGAAACGTGATTGGAGCAAGGTTAATTAAAAAATATGTTTCCTCTCTTGCCTGCATATGGTTCTATTATGCCGTTTTTACCTAAAGGGTAATCAATTCTGACGAAAAAAAATTCAACCTCGATGGCCCGATGACTTGCAGCACTACTGGAGAGATTTCCGGAAAGATCCCGTGTACTTTTCAAGAGGAAATTTTGGTGGTAGAAGTCTGATAGTGTGGGGCGGGTTTTTATTAGCTGGAACATTGCCATTAGCCTTCCCATCCACAAGGATGAATAGTGACGAGTACATTGGTGTTCTTGAAATAAAACGTTCACCTTTTTTAGAAACCAATCGAGGCACAGAGTGGGTTTTGCGGCTGGACAACCCCGCTATTCACACCAGTAGAGCAACCAAATCGTGGTTTGGTCGACATGAGGTTAATGTCCTCGAATGGCCTGCTTGCTCACTAGATCAAAACACGATTGAAAATCTTTGGGGCATATTGCTGCTAAAATTTTACGCCTATAACAGGCAATATAGTAAGGTGGTAGATCTAAGAGCCGCAATAATAACCTCTTGGGCCACCATCTGAGAGGATGTGTTAAAAAACTTAACTGACAGTATGCCAAATCGAATTTTCGTTTTACTGGAAAACAAAGGAGGCCCCACCAACTAATAATCATTTAGGAATTAAAAACTTTCTAGCAGTAATATAATTTGTATCAAATAAATAGTAAAGTGGTGATTATAAAGGATAACTGTATTTTTCGGCTTTTTATGAAATAGTTTGCACTCTTATTATTCCTTCACATTAAAACAGTTACTGGCAAAACATTTATTTTTATCATAAAAAAACACCAAAATAGGGGTGGTGATAGAGATATGAAATGGAGTGTATGTACATGTGTACATATGTATGTATAATGAGATCAGTTTTCTGAGGACGATATTGCAGTGGAAAACAAAAAAGCTAACTTTCGAACAAGTATTCCTTTTCAAAAGACTAACCTAACTAATGGGGCTTTTTGAGGTAATTCTTTTACATCATTCTCTTCAAATATGTATACTTCCTAGGATTAAAGATTTAAGGGGTTAGGGGCAGTCACAAGGCCACAATTTCCACAATTTTCGGGAATTTTTTTCTCCTCCCCATATTGATTTTTTTTTTTTTGTGTTCGAAAGACCATCTTTTCATTCAACTTTCCTATAAATAACATTGAAAAATATTGAAAATTGAAAATGTCACAGTTTTGGAACAAATACGTCACGATCTCTCGAGACACGTTTTGGACTTGTTCATAGTTTGAATGTAGGTTTTGGAACCAAATCATATCAAAACAGAAAGTAGAGAATTGCTTTGTAAATAAACAAACATACATATGATAAATACGTTGCTAAGTAGATTCGGGATTCTCTGCAACGCATTTTACCAATTTAGCCGTTTTTGTTTCATTTTGGTTTCTGTGCAAAATACTTCAAAGCATTTTTTTCATTGGGAAGTGACGTTTCTTTGCATTTCGACTTGATTTGCAATTAATCATCGGAGGATTTTTAAGCGCAAAGTGGGATGCAACAAGGTTGAATATTAAAATAGATAACACGGTAGGTATAGGTAGATAGAAGTCATGGTTTCAGGTGAAAAAAACCTAAATAGCGCAAAAGGAAGCCGTTTTGTAGCACAACCTTAGGTGACCTGTTTCTTCGGATGTAGTTTGAGAGACTTATATCCACCCCGTAGAGTTTAAGAAGAGGATCAGGGGCCGAATTACCACAATCGTTAACGAGTTAAATCGGTAATTCGGCCCCAGTTCTCCAATCCTCTTCTCGGATACCTCATTAAGGTCGTTGAAAAAAGGTTTTCCCAGTATGCGTCTCTGGCCCTCTTTGCACAGATAATAAAAAAGCGATCGGCGAAAATTGTTGTGACGCATCGCTTGTTTGGCTGCAAGGTCCCCTATTGGCCAATGCCCTATAATACTAACTGCCAGCACACTTGCGTTGCGATATCTACGCGAGTTCTTTGTAGCAGCTTATTTGTTTTTGACCTGTTGTAATTTGGCCATATCTTTCTGGATATGACACAGTTAGTATAAGACTGGTCCACCTGAGACCAGCAAGTTCTAAGAAGTTTGAAAGTCTATTTCCCTTGACAGCTCACTAGGCGAAAGTGTTCAATTGTTCTTATTCCTATAGGTGCTGGTAAGGGATGACCTCGGCTCTCACGTTTCCCTCTATGGCACTATGACCTAGAACCCAGCGAAGAGTGACTCCAGCTTGATTGTATAGGCGATTAGAATTTTATTGGCATTGATATACCAGTTTCGATGAAGTGATTTCTGAATTTATGGCTTTAATTGCGGCTTGGCTATCTGTAATAATAGCGATGTTGTGTTTGGATGCAAGGTCGTTTATTAAGCTGTAACAAGCCAAGCGGTAGAATCTATAATCTGATAACAAAATAAAATGTCCGTCCAGATTTTTGCGTAATATTGCCGGAAATCCCCGACCCGTTATCGTCTTTTAGAGTAAACATAGAAACTATTCTTCAAAAGCGAACCATAATTCAGTCAATCAAGCCCACTTTTGCTTGATTTGCTGGCTTTAGCTAGACCGTTAAATATGATTACTGTCCTATTGCTATTGCTGTACATTCGAGTTTCGAACTCAAAAAGAAAACCTAATTCCCCGCTCAAAGGCTGAACTTTTCAACGAGTCAATTTGAAAAAATTAAAAAAGAGAAAAAACTCTGTGAATTCCAATTAAACACTCACACACCCCCACTAATCTAAACATCACTTTTGAAAAAGGCTTCAGGCTATCAACGTAATCAATATTTTCATTTGCTTTTTGGTTTTAGATTTTTTTCTATAAAAAAAAAAAAAAACGCTGGAAAATCATTTCCAAATGTACTGCTTGCTTTTTAATAAATTCCCGGACTCGCGCTGCAGTCGGATATCCCGTCCAACCCCTATCGACCGATTTCTGTGGTCATATTGGGAACGGGTGGGGTGGTTTCCCCGTGTTTTTTTGTGGTGCTACTTCAGCAGTGGGGTGGTGAAATAACCCGACGCGGTTAGTGTTTCACGAAGTTACCGTTGTGGTTCGGTGTTTCATCCGTTTTTTTTCTGAGAGAGAACCAACCCACCTAGGAGATAGGAGCACCGAATTTTGATTTATCCCTGCACACATATGGTCTTTACTAACTGAAGTGAATGGTCTCATGGTGCAGATGCCATACCAAAACTGTAATTACAGTGCCCGGCAGTAGCTAGTGAAATTGTATCCGTTTGGAGTTTGTTTTTTTCGTGTTCTCTTCCCCTTATTTTGTTACTAGGAGTACGATGGGAAACCATGGATAATGTGGATGTATGCATGTCCTCCTCTTTGGCTGTATCCTGATATCGAATGGCTCAATTAATTTTCAGTCGTCTCATTTTAAAGGATGCACTGATGAACGAATAATAGCGAACCAAAGTGGAAGTGTATAAGCGGAAAATTGAAATCCTTTGGTGGAAGAAGTTATTTTGGATTTGGATGAAGGATGTAGGCTCCCAGCTAGAAGTTGATTCGATCGGAAAACAGACGGTCGATTCTAGAATACGAAATGTACTCAAGGACTCTCGGTAGGATAACATTTGATTGATAAATATTAGCACAATTCCTGAGATTGTCATGGCGACACACTATGCATAGCCTCAGTTAGCCCACAACCCCTAATGCCGTTTTGATTAACATACAACACGTTCCATCAATCCGTTCTAAACAACATTTCCCAAATAATATTTCAAATTAATGATGACTATGTGGTGTGGGTGGTTGGTCTGGTGTGGTATTGTACAAGGACGACTAGAGTTCATGCCTCCAGGTCTATACTTCATGCATACATACATACATACTGGCAGATGGGATTGGTTTTCATCCATAATTTTCAGTTGAATTGAATCATGTCATGCCTCCTCCGGATATAAACGAATAGGAAACCCTTCGACCACATGACGAGGCATTATGTCAGCACCCAGAGAGCACCAGGAGCAGTAGCAGTAGCAGCAGAGTTTTGGATCTTTAATTACATTAGACTTGAATATTTATCGAGATTAAATTGCATGCCCCAGTTACGCGATAGAAATGCATTTGCATGGCATGTGTGCTGGCGCATTTGCATATGCAATGCACCCTTGTTTATGGCAGTCTTGAGGGCGATGGTAGGCGCCAACTACAGGGGAAAATCCAGGAAGAAAAAAAAGATAAATAGGATCACAAGTTTAATAGTCAACGAGACAGAAAAGCGAGAAGTGAATGCCACTGATGTTGGTGGCAGAGATGTCAACGCAATTGTCGGTGTATGCACAGTGGCGCTGAAAAGGGGTTAAAATGCATTCGACATTGAAAATGAGTGATCTTATGCGGAATTCAATTACATCGAACGAATGTTATTTGGATAGTTCCATAGTTAAGGTAAAGCAGTTTCCCATGGCGTCATGGTCCAATATTCGGGTATTGTCTTCTTTATTCTATATTTATGGCTAAATAGATTCCAGCTTACTGCAGTTTGCGCATTTCACCTTTAAAACTCTCATGGGCTGGAATTCAATAAAGTAATATGTGAATTGTTTCAAACCAGATTCTCGACGAGATTGAGATAAATGGTTTCAGGACCAACGACGTTTTACAGTGGCATTTGAATTTTAGAACACAGTGCAGGCGGTTGAAATCTCTAAATCCGCTTAAATTAAATAATTCAGTTAATAATTTTTCACTATTTGTCAAAATCAGCTTTATTGAAAAATAAAATAAAAAAAAGAGTGCTTAAAAAGCGGAAGAAAAAATGGCTGAATGGAGTTGACTTTTCAATTTTTTAAAATCTCTTCATCTACAACTACCAACAGTGGAGTCACCGATTTTACCAACGCCTAGATTCTGCCAATTTCGGTTTATTTCAACACGTATTGAGCACGTGTGTACCGGTTGAACTAAAGACTCAACTTAGGCACACAATCTTCAAAATGGTCGCGTGCCCAATTGTTCTACAGTTCGCGAGTTCAGTTCATGGCGGGAGGTCACTGGCTAAAATAGTTTGCTCGACCACACCGACGGCTTTTTGGTCGCGGGCGCTCGTGTGTACAGTTTTATTGGTTTTCTATGTATATACTAATAACGTGCGACCAAATGGGTGCGCGGAAAAAGGCGATCGTGTGACATTGGCCTTAGGCTGGCTTTACACTTTCGTTCTTTTATCCGGTGTTCGTTGTTCGTTGTCATAGACGTACGCGGAACAACGAAAGTCTTAGTGATAAAATCGAACAACGTTCGAAGTAGGAATGAAGAACGAACACGTACGCAAGAAGTTCCAAGCTGTTAGTTTCTGTGTACGGTTTTACCCAAACACTCCCACTGCCAATAATGTGATGTTATCCCCTTTGATACAAAGAACGAAATGGGTCAACAAACCGTATAATGTGAATGCTTCTTCGTTGTTCTGTTTACGTTAACCGAGCACCGAGTTTATCTTTAACTGGAAGTAACTATACCTTCATGCTATTTATCGATAGCTGGTGCTGGCAAATAAAACCAGTTAAAGGCTTCGTAAAACATATAACCGTGTCGACGTTTTCCAGCGGTCAGCATTGTACACTTAATTCAATATCTCCCCACGTTTTTTAACTCTCCACGCTTTTGTCGCATGAACAAGGATAATACTTTTTTGCCATTACCTCCAAATGCTAAGCTTGAAGGCATCCTTTTCGGTCCTTAACTAGACTCCCGATATACTTTGACACTTTTGTTTTCAGGACACATGAACATTTTTCTAAGTCCATATTCGATTTGATTTCATCTTTGAATCTATAGTCCTCCTGATCTCAACCATACAAAACTACAGTATAGGATGACCCTATAGCGTCTGATAACACCGATGTTTGGCTTAAGCTCGACCTCACTGTGATTCCCATCTCGGGCAGCAGATTAATGCGGTAGCACGAGTATGCACAACGCACACATACCACCCGATGGTAATAAATACCATCACTGGGGTTTCCTTAAAACTCATTCCAGCAGCCATATTTAATAAAAGGAGATGAACAACAAAAAAAGAGCCATTTAACCAGATATGCGTTGTTTAGTGTCCCGCAGCGCACCGAGATATACACGTACACGTGTGTGCATGACCATAAGTGTCACTTGCTTAGTGCCTTGATAAATGAACTAAGAATGTCATCATCAACGACACCAACAGCAGCAGCAGTAGCGCAGCGGTAGTAGCACAGCTCGAATCAGCGTCACCATCATCTCCATCATCTTTGTTTGCAGAGACTTGTGGTAGCTGTGCTGTAGCTAGCCAAAGAAAATAGAATTGGGGACACACCGACATGGAATGATGCCGCTACAGCTGGACCGTTGTCATAGCAGATTCCGAACTCCTTCCACCTCCTGCCTCTGTGCTCTTCGCGCAAAATGAATATTTCAGATTTCTTGTGCACGTTTCAGCCATTGTTAATAAATTAAAAGAAAAAAAAAACCAAGCCACCCACATCCTGCAGAGGAGTGGTGGGTGGATCTAGTTCTAGATTCCTGGGGAATGTTTCAGAATCCATTAGAGAGTGCAGCGGGATATCAAAAGAATTTGCGACATTTAAGTGCACTTTTGTGCACCTATCTCATTTGTCTGTTTGATTTAGTTGAGGGGTGGAGGGTTTAGATGGGTGGGCGGTGGTACAACAGCCCCACAACGGGTGGTTGCATTTTATTTTGCCGAAAGTGAAAGAATTCTGTATTTGGGTTAACTGGGCGGCTTACACGCTGTGTTTGTTGCTACGTTGGCGTAATGAATAAGGACTCCTAATGGAAATGCTAGTAGGTACATAGATTAAGTGTGGTAATGCGATTGTTAAGGGTTGTTTTGTATCTATTTAAGTGTTTTTAAACTCGCGAATAGTTTATCGCGCGCAACTATAGAAACTGGTCAACAAGAACAAAGAAAGCTTTTAGTTTCCAATTTATTGCACGGAGTTTCTATAGAAGGGGACTATGGGGATTTTTTTGCGCTAATCCCTTACGTTCCACTTAGACAGGCTTTGAAGCTACAAACCTCTGTTGTAGCTATTTGGAAGAATAGTTACCCAGTGGGTGCTTCGGTACGGCAAACAAATGATGGTGTAAGAGAAGGTGTTTTCTCAGGCAGACCAAATCTCCGCCTCCCTGATCACTGCAGCGTGCATCAAGCAGAGATTATGGCGATTTCAGAAGCACTCTGTCCTGGATCAAGAGGAATGTAATATCCACTAACGATATAAGCATTTTGTCGGATAGTCAGGCGGTCTTGAAATCCCTGGAATCAGTCTTATCGACTTCTAAGACCACCTCCAGCTGTCTTTCATCTCTTATAGAGATGGCTAAGCAGTTTAATTGCTACCTTTACTGGGTGCCGGGGCACAGAGACATTCTAGGGAATTGTAAAGCTGAGGAACTCACTACACCAGGAACAACACTACCTATGCTCCTTGCTTCTTAAAAGCTATCACTCAAACTTGACACAATCAATAAAACCAGTGTTAGACGGGATGCCTTGCCACCAGACAGATCTGGCCTAGACTGGAAACCGCTCTAAGTACTTTCTGTCCCTAAAAAGACTATTGGTATCATTACAGGACATTGCCTTATAGGCAAGCATGCAACTAGGTGTGGCATTCTTTCAAATGACGTCTATAGAAGCTGCAAAGACGAGGAATAGGAAGAGAGCCCAACACATCTCCTCTGTTCAGTCCCAGCTCTTTCCCGCAGTAGAGTACTACACCTAGGAGAATACTTTTCAATGATCTCAGTAATCTAGTACAAAAAGACGTTGGAAGCCTATCTCGCTTTATATGAAGCTTCAAATGGTTTTTATACGTAGTGCGGTTTAACGTCTCCAAGATCCTTGGAATCACAATGGGCCTCTAAAGGCCTTAGTGTGCTGTTACTCGACTTATCCGTAGCCTAGCTACCTACCTACCTACTTTATGGTTATTCACTTGTCAACCAGAAGGTTACAGCTTAGATGAATCGGTTTTAGCAGTATAGATCCTATTGTAAGTTCACGCTTCTAAGTGAGTGAGGTTATTTCTGTTAAGAAGGAAATGTTGCCATAACGGTTGCAATCAGAATCCAAACTAATACAAGTCAGTCAATCCCTGATACATAATAGACTCATTATGTGCTTTATGGGAATTTTAGTCGCCTTATTATCACCTAAAGGAAGATACTTTTGTATTTGTTAAATTTTCATAAATTGTCTGCAGTACTTTTAGTAGCAATGTCAGGGGATTTCTTACAGACAACAAGGACCATTCCTCTGCCAGTTGTGGAGAGAACTGGGACCTTAAGGATCCTTTATACCGCAATGTCAGTAAAGGGGACCAAAAGAGGTTCAATTCTTTTGATGAAATTGAGGATCTCACTGGTGGAGACTTTAAGCATTTCCCAGGGAGTTCAGATTTCTCTATTGTAATTACGATTCTTCAGGGCGTATAGAGCTATGCAGTCACATAGATATGTTCCGTAGTTTCGTCGTCTGCCATGCAGAGATGACATTCAGATTCTTGAGCGAGACCTATTTTGTTTAGGTGATATCGAAGATGGCAATGCCCTGTCATCTTTTGATATCATTCCTACTGAGGAGTAGGTTAGGTTAGGTTAGCTTAGGTAAGGTAAGGTTAGAACGGAGTTATGTGGCTTAGCCATCACAAAAACACTAAACACCATAGTGCGCCTATCACGATCCCTTGGAACCATCTATTGATGGTATCTAAACCGAAAATATTCCGTCTAAAAATTTGATTTCCATGCAAAATTTAAGAATTCGATCGTGGCCAATTTGACCCCCCCTTCTTCCAATGTATCAAAAAAGTCAGTTCGTAAAAGGATGTGTTGGACATCCCCGCTGAACTCAAGTCATTGCAGTATCTGCATTCGTCCGTACTAGAATGTCTCATTCTTTTGGCATGCTTTCTCAGGAGACATTGTCCGAAGAGGAGGAGTAGCTATTTTATGAATTTATTATGGAAGGGTTTAATGGCTTTTTTATCCTGACGAAAACCATGGGTATATTCCCACACATTTTGTTTTCCCATGGATTGATTTATAACTAAGTTTATAACTAAGTTCGGAATATTGCGAAACGACTCAGTGCCGGCAAAGGAGTCAGCGAATCTTTCTTAGCCATTTCCCCCCTCATGCTTGCATGCTTTTTGACTTCCCTCATGTCCGAGCATCCTCCAAAGTTTGACTTTGTTTCTATGGGATATGCCTTGGAGACTATTGAAGCAGTTTGGGACTGATGGAGTCAATCAGGTTTGAACTGAGTGCTTTGGGGACACCTTTCAATCCTGATTCGAGGATGACGTTGGCGCACACTTTAAAGGCTTGAATTTCCATTCCATTAGTCTAGCTGAATCCTTAAGAGTCATGCTGCATTCGATTGTATTTGCTAGAAACCCAAACGTGGATGGAAACTCTGACCGGACCGAGGGCTGAAAGACCCAATGTGGGTTCAAATATCCATTAGAGATCTTACTTACTCTTGATTTCTTACACTCAGAACAGATTAAATGTTTTCAGACTTCCGAGCGAATAGAATGGGGAATGAGTACAGCTATTTAAAGTGTGAAGGCTGAATGTCCCTATAAACGCACCATAGGTATAGTCCGCAGCCATTGGGATAGCTTCATATATGTATGTATATAGTTATAATAGTCTGCAGGGAAGACACTGAGTTGTAAAGTTTAGTGTTGTCGAATTCCACGAAAATACCAACGCTAGACTCCTGTCTAATTTTATACCCATCCATGACTCAGCCTCAGACTTTGGCAAGAGGTGTCTTTGAATTTTTAAAGCAGCTATAATCTGTGTCTGATTGTATTGGACATTTCTTTACGAATGCGAAACCTACCAAGCATTAGCTCCAAAAATTCATAACACATAACAATCTAAGGACTTTTCTTTGTATATGCCTCAATTGCTTGGTGGGCTTAGCATTTGTAAAGTAAACTCCTTAGATTGTTATAAAGAATGAATTTTTGGTGTACTTTACTGTGCATCCAGGACGACTCGATAAGCAATAAATACACAGATTACGCGGTCCTGTCGAAATGAATACACTTACATAGGTACAAAAGCCTTTGACGTTGGAAAAGTGAAAAAAGTCTACACACGATCACTTGAAACATCATTTACCACTATGTATCGCAATGACAGCCGGTTGAAGTTTATTTTTTTACGTTGTACCTACTGATCATATAGAGTTCTAAATGAGCAATTTGCGATATTTTCTTATGGCTAATCGAAACGAAACTACCGTTTAGGTGCGAAAAATGGTTTGGAAGTTAAAAAATTAAGGAAAATCAATGGCAGAGATCGGTCGACCATTAAATTTGACAAAGCCAACCATTCAAACAATAATACTACAAAACTACAATAGCAGAGGATCAGTTGAAAATAAACCAAGAAACAGGCGGCTAAGTAAGATTGATGAGAGTATGTCGAGGAAAAGTGTTCGAGTTGTAACTCAAAATCCTAGACAGAGTAAAGATAGCTAATGAGATCCAGAATACTCAAGGAGTAGCTGTTCATGCCAACAATTCGTCGCGGTCTAAAAAAGCTGACGGTTGGAGTATGGAAGTATGAAAACAAGCACGAGTGGATCCATCCTTTCCGGAGAGAGCTATATGTCCAGACGAATGTAAATTTAATTTTTTTGGAAACGACGGACAAGCAAAAGTTTGGAGAAAACCAAATAAAGCACTTGATCCCAAAAAGGTAGTCCTTACTTTCCAAAGTGGAGTCGGAATATTAAGATTTATACAATGCACATGTATATTGACATGTTGAAAAACCAGTATCCAAAAACTTAATTTGTCTGACCAATCCATCTTTCTCCATAACAACGACCCAAAGCATACTTCGAAAATCGTAAGAAAATGGCTACTCTATCACGTTAAGACGAAACTTGATCACCGTCCGCGATCTCCGGCCCTCAATGTTATCGAGTATTTCTGTGCTCATTTGAAGATAGAAATCGGAAAAAGAAATGTTACCTCAGTCTGTGGTCTTAAAGCAGCGTTAGTTGAAGAGTGGCAAAAGATCTCGCCTGAAGTAACAAGGAGTTTGGCAAATTCGATGCCTGCTCGACTGAAGGAAGTACATAGTTAAAGCCCATGGTGAACCAACACATTATTAGTTAGTACAGTACATACAATGCACTATTTCCATACATCACAGAAATTTACTTTTTTTTTTGTTTCTATTCTTATTTTGAACTAGCTGTTACCCGCCCGGCGTTGCCCATGCACTAAAACAGTCGCGTTATTTGCTAATGGTGTAATAGAACAAATGTTTTCGAACAAATGTACTAAGAACCGAAATTTTCCGGGATTTTCCTCCATAGTGTTCTTCCTTGGGACAATACGAATCCAACATGCCCAAAATCGTGAAAATCGAACGATCCGTTCTCGAGTTATGAGTGCACACACGCACGGATATTTTAATATATCGATTCAAATTTAATTGTTATGTTACAAAAATTAAGTTTTGTTTTTTTGAATTTGAAGATATTGAAATTACGAGTATGTTGGTCGTATGTTGACTTTTGTGACTTTTCTGTTGGCGCACTTATATAAAAAGCGAGACGTTTCTTCACTATAAGGTGTCCAAGAAAATAACTTTAACTTTCTTTCCAGTCGCTCAGTTCTTTCAATTGAATACATCCGCCCGGCTCTAAAATCCACCGAATGTGTCTACAGAATCAGTGAATTCGAAAGCGACACCACTTCAGCAAACAATGGAGTCCCATGTTACTTTAAACGTCGACCCTCCACCATCCTGGAAAACAAATGAACTTCCCATGCCTCTACGCATTTCTATTTGATGTCTCCAAGCAACACTCCAATTGTTGTCTTATTCCCACTCGACGTCCACATTAAAATGACTCCACTAATGCCCAGGTGTATCAATTAACATGACCTTCGGTGTAACTTCCTGTCCCCTATTTGTCTGGGATTTAGCGTTTCAAATTATTTTATTACTACCCAGACCCACACCCTCCCGCCTACGGACGATGAAACAAAAGCTAACCTCCTTTTGTTTATAACCCCACCGAGTGTCCCCAATAACACGTCAACCAGGACGTGCGTGCACATACTCGAATATGCCATACGCAAAGCAGCATCCTCCGCAGCTGGTATGAGGGCGTCATAGCTCAGCTCGTTCCTTCTATTCAAGGGTGACAGACCAAAACAAATGAATATCCGATAGTAGTTGTTCTGTCGCTTCTCTTGTTGTTTTGGTCGATATTTTTTTTTTTTTTTCGGGGCCTTTAAAACAGGGATACACTGAAGCAGCACATGTCCACCCAAACTCATGGTACTCATATCTGTTGGATGTGTGTGTGTGTCTATCCTTTGGATCTGTATCTGACTTTGTTGGCCAATGATTATTATTATTTTTATTTTATTTTGTCCGGAGGGAGGCTAAAAATGTAAACAAAACATTATCTCTTTGTTGTGATTGTGAATGTCGTGCCGTGCCAAAGGTTGATGAGAACGAGAAGAGGTTTGGCTGTTGTTGGCTCTGTTTGGCTTAGCCCAAACGCCTGCCACTTAGAAGCGAATGATGTGGAAAACATTATTAGGGGTGGTTGTGTTATTTTATATATCTCTGCGATTATCCTCTGGCCGGTGGAAAAAATGCCAAAATAACAGAAAAAAAACAGCATAAAAACACACGCTTAATTATTTAATTTTTGTTTTCCTGTTGTTTGTTTTGTGTCCATTTTTGTTTCCCCCTGTGAATCGTCCTCCGGTTGTGGCTTTTGAATTTCAGCTAAAAATTTATGATGCCACTTATTTTTGCTTTTATTTTTCCAAATGGCTCCTTTACGGAAGAAAAAACAAAAAAAATTGGACTCAATTAAGAGGTAAGAGGGAAGTAGAATTCCACTTTCATGTAGGCCGGAGGATTAGCTATAACAGGAAACATCCTTAATACTGTTGGACCGAACATTTTCAGAATTTCTGTTTTTTTTTGTATTACCCCAAAAAACCAAACAATGGAAACAGCACTGTATGTGGTTTGGGTGACGGGGGGTGGGTGGTCTTGGAGAAGACGACGTTCACACTTTATGGCCTAATTGGATATTTAGTGTGCGGCGGTAGATGGGCGGCATTAATGATAAAAAGAGAATATTATCCTTGTTTAATCCTTTCGACGTAATTTGTGCTTCGTGCACTACATACATACATATGCATGCTAGTGTCCCTTGCCTATTGTTAAAGATACTCGTATCGTAGATCACACAGAGAAGAATGTGGTTAAAGTGGATTTAATATAAAGATTGTGGTCCTATGGACCATGGTCGTTACGAAATCGGAAAACTTTTAATGGGCCATGTAGATATTTATGGATTTTGCGTTGTGAATAGCCCCACTAAATGGATGATACGTGGTGATTATGATTCAAGTGCCAGTTAGAGAGATGTTCCCCAAATCTTTAATGCGCGTGCTGTGCGGTGTGGTTGTTAATTTCATTCCAAGACGAATCGTTTTCGGAGAGGATCGTTATCGAAGGCAGTTTTATTTTATTTTTTGTGATGGTGCGTTTGTGAAGCACTGAAATAAAATTTAATGTATACGAAATATGAATCTGAAATTATTTCTGATGTGCGGCTTACGGACGATTTACAGTTTTTGTCGAGACGTCATATTTGACAGCTGCCATCAATCAGACAACGAAGTAATAATGGGAAAGTATAAAGTTTCTATCGCCTCGCTCTCCGCATTAGAAATGTCGTATTTGAAAGCTGTCAAGACTGTCAGTCTTCTGGCATACGTCACAAAGTCTTCTTTTCGAAATTCAAAAAATTCACAAACGCGAAAACGATGTTTCCGATCAGAAAACTCTAGATTTTTCGATTTCATGAACTGTCACTTCAGTGAACGTTGAGCGTTGTTCTGACATTTGCCATTTGCCTTACCTACTGATTTGTTTGTCTGACAAAAAGTTCTGCCATGAGCTGTCATTCTTTAGCGGTTATACATTATTCTCTTATCTGAAAGACTGCTGGTGGCATTTTTAAACGCAACTATTTACAATTGTTCAACAAGTACCTAACAGTAATCTTTTAAACTTTTGTTTTATTTGTAAATAAGTCTCCTCGCTGATTGACAGCTGTCGAAGTTTATTTTTGCGCAAAATTAAATGTAACTGAGAACGGGCTTAAGAATTTGAAAAATTGAAGGACAAAATTGATGCTCTACAGATCAATGAGTTCTGATAAATTCTTTCCCTCCTTTAATGATTCTTGTTCTTGTTCATTCATTGAAAAGGAATACTTTGCTTAGCGCTTAACCTCAAACCTCTGGCAAAACAAAAAAAAAAAAAACACAATTAACTCTTGACAGCAGTGCGATAATGTGCTGACATACTGTTTTGCACCACACCTTTTAATAACATTCGATTATTGTACACTCGTGTGTGTGCAACGAAAATAGCAGACACAATGCTAACAAAGTAATGTTAATTACTTTGACCAATTAACGTACATAACGGGCGGACTTAATCAAGGCCGTAAATTAATTACACATCCCTCTCTTTCTCTCTCCTGTTATGGGTGTAGGACAATGATTTTCCGTAATTTTCAATGAATTACCGATACAATCGCACGCCAACAACCAGAAATGCCATTGGCTAGAAAATGTACAACATGTGATATCGAGTATCTACGAGTGCCTTAACACACATATGTATTGCATACATACCTACATTACATACATATGTATAAACCCGATTGACCGAGGACCAAAACAAACAAAAAAAATAAACCAAACATATTTACGGCTCGGTTAATGAAGTTCCACAGATTACAGCGTTACTTTGTGGCGCTCCCCGGCAATTTAATTATTTCCATGGAAATTACTTTCGGCTGGTAGCGCAGATTAATATAATTGTATCTGAAATTTGGTTGCAAACTGTATAATTATATGAACAAAAAAGAAGAGTGAGTGCCTGCGACAAGTGACACATACGCAATGCAATTACAATATGTATATAATACTTTGTAGTTGAACTTGTCCATCTCGAAACTTGTCTCTAAGATCTGACCTAATGGGCAAGATGCGAATTACAACAGTAAACAAGAAATCCATTACTGAGAGACTAGTATTTGGTACAACCACCGCAAGAGTCACCCAGCATAGAGTTCACGGTTCAAATCCAGATGTATCAAAAAATGTATTTCTACCAAAATAAAAATAAGCCGATTAAATTCAGAAGTAATTGTTGACACTGTCAGTAGAAGAAATTGATCGCACAAACAATGAGAAATAAGAAAAATCTTAAGAAAAAAATACTGTGAATCATTAGCAACTACAAAAATAATCCAAACACATAACTATGCAGTTATCCTAGACACCACCCATGTTGCAACCAAATATCCGAGTTTCCTACCATTATGCCGATTTATCTGTCTCTCGTTCTCTTGTCCATCATGTGCTCGCGCTGTGTATAACATTATAAAGGAACGATTGTACGATTGCACTTTATTGAGTCTTTTGAAATCGAATACAAATATGTCCTATAGCTATAACTAGTAGGTACATTTGTGATATTGAATTAGGATGGCGGCTGTAATGTATGGCCTATGACCTGCTCAGTCGATTTTCTTTACGAAATGTGAAGCGATACGCCTCGTGGCTACAATTAGTGTGTTATATTGGGACTACTCAAAGATAACTGACAGATAATGAAAATTCATTGTAGCAGAATATTATATCCAGAAGAAGGGAGACCTCCTCAATCCTCAGATCCTACCTGCCATATTATGTGAACGCCTGAAACCTTTCGTCACCAACCTGATTGGCCCCTATCAGTGCGGTTTCAGGCCAGGAAAGTCAACCATAGACCAAATTTTTACACTTAGGCTGGTCCTGGGAAAAACCCAAGAAGTCCAAATCGATACCCACCACCTGTTCATCGATTCCAAGGCCTTATGACAGCATCTGGAGGGATGAACTGTATAGAGCCATGTCTAGTTTTGACATCCCTGCCAGACTCATCCGTCTGTGGAGAAAGCGATGTCAAAAAAGGATTCAGACAAGGTGACACACTGTCAGGCGACTTCTTCAACATCATACTTGAAAGAATTGTTCGAAACTCACAAGTCAACACACAAGGAACGATCTTTCAAAAGTTCAACTACTTGCTTACGCCGACGACTTTGACATCATTGGTAGAACACAGCGAGCTGTCATCGGTGCGTTTGCGAGCATAGAGATGGAAGCGGTTAAAATTGGTTCGGCGGTAAACGAGGACAGAACGTCACAATAGACAGCTACAACTTCGAGGTTGTAATGGATATTGTCTACCTCGGCTCTGCTATAATACCACAAAATGACATCTTGTCGGATATCAAACGAAGGCTTACTCTTGCCAATCGCTGTTTCTTTGGGCTAAGAAGTAGTAAAGCCATTTCCCGATCGACTAAGGAGACTCTATATAAGACACTTATCATCCCAGTCTTGCTATATGGAGCTGAAGCATGGACTGTATCGAAAGCGGATGAAGATATCCTTGGTCGCTTGGAGGGGAAAATCCTTCTCAAGATATTCGGTACCGTTTGCGTTGACGGGTTTTGGAGGAGAAGATTCAACCACGAACTGTACGAGCTGTACAGCGACATCGTCCTGGTCAAAAAAACTGCACATTCGGCGTTTAAGATGGCTAGGACATGTAGAGCAAATGAACATCAACGCCCCAACCCGGATGGTCAGCGCAGCTGAGGAAAAGGTTCCCAACCAACTTGGAGTTCGCAACTGAAGGGGTTGTTGGTTGAGGCCTTGGTCCACCCCGGACTGTAGCGCATCGTAAGTAAGTATGTAATCTTGCTCCCGCAGCGATACATTGGAATTACGGTAGACTATTGTCTGCACTATACATTTAGCGTGTATAAAATACATATGTATATAAAAAAAAGTTTGTTGGCATTTCTTAAGCTTTTCTGCATTCTGAAATTCCGCGATTAATAAATCGGTTTTTTTTATTTTTAGTTTTTTTTTTTTTTAATTTAAACGTCAAATTTGCTCCAAATGCCATCTGACAGTTGATGAAATGTCATTGTAGCAAAATATTACTAATACTAATAATAATAATAATAATCGTATATTCAAAACTGAAAGATGGCACCACTGTCGATAGGTGTTTCAGTTTAAAATAACAAAAAATTTCAGCTTAAGTAGAAAAACATATAAAAAGCGTCGTTAAAATTGAGCAGGTTAAAGAACTCTCGTACCGTATTTCTGTCAAGAATACTCATTCTATCAGAGTTTCTCAAATGTTCATCGTAAAAGGACGTTACCCCTAATCAACTTGATTAGTAGATAATGTTGGAACAAATAAACGACCAAATAAATTGCTCTTTCCGGAGCCTAGAACTCGTAAAAAAAAAAAAAACAAAAAACACTATGCCCTCTCATATAACAACGACTAATATCCTTTGTCCCAAGTTGGGCAGTAGCCAATTTCTCTCGCTAGCAAGCCTTATAAAAATAAAATTCTATTCAAAGCAATTTTAAAGTGATGCAGTAACAAGCGAATGAATTGAATTTTCTATAGTGGTGCCAAATCACTGTTTTTTTTTCTTTTTATGTGTGAACGTCGCCTAACTAGTAATAAACTTAAAATAACGAGATAAATTTAAAACGAGTGGTCATTTGATCTTTTATTGTGCCCACTTGAACACCCCACTTTGGCTGGGGCTTACCCGACGACAAGGATTGTGTAAAGGCGATTTATGGTTCTTTATTTTTATCGAACAGAGATTCATTTATTTCGTTTGAGGACAGTTCCCCGAAGAATACCCATTTAATGGGGGTTAACAAAACAAAAAAACATCTAAGGGTCTCGGTCTCATTCCATCCGCACCACCTGCATAAAAAGAAAGATAAAAATATGCACAGAGTTTTAGAGGACGAAATTAATCCACCACACAAATGTAAACTCACACGCACACGCATACAGTCAGTTCATCTATTTGTAATCAAAAAACAATTTTAGATATTCTAAACAACCCACGCAAACAGACAAACAAATCCCCTTGGAGCGACCCACCGGCAGGATGATGACTACGACGACAATGCGAAATTCAAATTAGATCCAGCCGCCAATAAACAAAGTGAACTTAGTCAGGGCAGAAGGGTGGAATACATACTACGACTCGGATGCCACAGGATCGGGTGATGCAATTAAATTTTATAATTTAAATATACAATTTAATTTGTGAACAATAAATTCTCACACCAGCATCAGCCGCGCCAGCCCCTTTCACCAACGCCGCCGCCGGTATCACGCTCTCATAAATATGCGCAAGCTAATATATTCAATTTCGTTGCGATACGGCCGCCCCGCTTTACCGTTATTGTTTCGCGTATAGAAAACGTCAAAACAAATTGTTGAATTAATTTTTGCTCAGTTTACGCGCTAAATTGATTTTATTTTATTCTGTTGGCTTAAACCGGGGAACTATGGCGAAGGCGATTAATTAAAAAGAAAAACAAATAAATAAATAAATATAAACAAATGGCCGCCACGCGTGAATTCGAGATCAAAAATGTTTGTCGGTGTCAATTAATTCCGTTCGATGAATGAACAAGCGGATAATGACCTACAGAGGTTTTTTTTTGTTTGTTAAGGATTAGAACTCAAGACATCAATTGATTTTGTTGTTGTCAAATTAAAGTTTCTGCTGTCAAAAATAAAGATTGTGCATCAGAAATGAGCAAGTGAGCATCGTGGTGTAGCGGTAAGTGCTGCCGGGTTCAATCCCAGCCCGGGTCCAACACCTAAACGTTTTTTCACGGTGCCACCTCTTTCGAATGTAAATAAAACGAAATTTCTTCCAATTTTAAATTTACACACCCGTTGAAGGCAAATGCCAGATTTTCGTGCGAAAGAGCGAATCGATTCGCTCCTTTCGTAAGTGAGCAAAAGTGGACGAAAACTTAACGATTCGAAGCGAAAAGATAATATGGTCGTACGATACAAATTCCTTGTGTTCGCACAGTTTCGTACCTGGTCGTTCGAACCCATTCTACTATTATAGTTCAGCCTTTAGGCGCTGTCACATCAATTTGTTTTAAAGGGGTATTCTAGACTAGCGGTACGAATTTTGGGTGTTTTTTTAAAATTCGATGAAAAAAAACTATCAATATTTTTACCTGCCATTTTTTTATTAGATATTTATTAATATTTTAGCAATACAAAAAAAACTAAAAAAAATTGAAAAAAATACAGGCTGGAAAAGTGGGGTGGTGAAAAATTAGGGTGCGTCCTTCTTGACATGATTCCAACCCTTCTGGTTATCAGAAAAAAAAAGAAAGAAAAATGGGTTCTTAATCAGTAAGAATGTCGCTATCGTCTGAACTACGGAAATAAAAAACAAAATTTTTTCACAAAATGCCGGCTGTTTGAAAAAAGTGATTTTTTGCCCTTTTTTCAAAGTTTTGAATTAAAAAACAAAATTTTCACATAATTATAGTTCCAACCAACGATAGAGGGATATAAAAAGAAGTTCCACTCCAAATTTCAAGTTAATCGGTTCATTAGAACTTGAGAAATCAAACGTCAGACGTGTTGGAAAAAGTAGTATAGGAAACGTTTGGAGGATATATTTTTGAAGGGGTAATCTTTAAAAATATGAAAAAAAAACGATTTTTTCAAAATTCTAGACTAGAATATCCCCTGCGCCCTTTAACTTTTTTTTTTGCTTTTTAAAACATTTTTTTATTTTCCATCAATGGGCTTATATCCTAGACAAAAAATGCTTAGATCTAACTAAAAAACTAACAATTTACTTAATCTAGCTTACTGGCCCGAAGCGAGCGCTCTAAACTTAACAATATTATTATTACTATTGCCTTTCGGCCTAAACGTATCTATCTTACGACTAAACTTATCTAACAGTGGTTTTTCTAAGGAAAAATGGGAAAACTTAGATTCCATGTAATTTTGTATTTTATTAAACTTAATCTAGTTAGAAATACCCTAAGCTTGTTAACCTAATCTAAATATAATCAGGGTGATGAGCATTCGTTACCTTTCGCCCCGGATGGTCACCCTCCCGGCCGCGTCTTCGGGCGCCAGGCAGCCGCCATCTTGTCCGCTCTAGCTGCCGAGACCTGACCGAGGTGGTACAACATCGGTCACCTCTCGGAAGCATCCCAGCATGATGACGAGCCCGGCCCCTCCCAAAGACCCCCTAGCTAGTTTAAACCTATTAAACTAACCTAACTTAAAGCTAAGGCTGCTACGCTAGTAACGCACCGACCTAGGAGTTACCCACTCACCCTGCAGCCACCAATACTCGGTGTACTGCTTTTCACTATCTGTGATGTCCCTCTCCGCTATTCCGGTATTAAAGCGGAGCAGCTCTGGAGCATTGGCGTCAAACCCGTCGTAGGTGAGCCGCTTGTCGCGCGCGCCCCGGTGGCGGTGATATAAAACCGGGATACCATCCCATTTCTGAACTAACCCTATCGCGTCTGCATAAAGGAATGCCTCTGGTGGAATAACTCCCGAATGGAGCGTACTCTCATGGTACCTCTCTTTAGGGTAGTAAGCCCCAAAGATCAGGCTATTGTCGCTATTGTCGCTAGTCATCGCCCTCGCAGCATGCCTTCGAATCGTCTTAATGAGGAAATTGTCAATCCTGTTCAGTTGTGCCCCATTGTATAGGAGCTTGTTGGGATAGTATTTTATGTACTGGGGCTCTGGTGTTCTGTATAATCCAAGACAGGTCCTAAGACACTGTCTCTCAAACAACCGAATCTTTTCCATGTAGTATGGCGCTACATTGAACCACACGGGACAGCCGTAAGCGATGATTGGCCTTATCAGGGCCACGTAGCATATGACCTTCACCCTGCGCTCAAGTTGACTGCTGTGAAACAGTCTTCTTGTCAGAGCGAAGGCTTTTTGGCCCCAGTAAGACAAGCATCTATATGATTATTAAAATACAGATACTGGTCAAGCCGGATACCGAGATACCTGACTACATTTCTCACCGCCAACGGTCGCCCATGTTGTCCAATGATGGTTAATTTTTTCCAGTTTTTTTCTGGTATCCCTAGAGGCCCCACAAGATTGTTTTGAAAGTTAATTTTCAGCTTCCAATCGTCACAATAACCCTTAATTCGATCGAAGTCACGCTGCAGAAGGATATTTATGACTTCGATTCTAGGACCTGATCTGTACACCACCAGATCGTCTGCGTACTACTCAGAGATATATGTACATTCATGTCATATCATTTAATATAGAAAAAACCCTGTTATGCGTAAACATTAGATTTCTGAGTATTTAATGAATATTAATTGACTTGATAGCATTGCACCAAGCATATGTACGTTAAATATATAATAATTGAAACAAATTAAATTTTACCCATTTATGACTTATTTATTTTAACAGTAATAGAATATTGATATCATTAGTATATAACCGTATAAATGTTTTGCTTGGTAATAAATAAAAGCTGATGCTTCCAATGCTGTCAAAAATTAACGCTGTTATTAAAATTGATTATTAACGCATTAAGTATTCCCACAAAAAAACTGAGTACAAATGTATTACAAAATAAAATAAAAAATCAGTTTTAAATCAAGAGTCAAATTAGATTTAAGCCGCAAACATTTATTTTCAATTTCGCAGTTTTAAAAATTCAGAGTGAACTAAATTGCTTTTGGGAACATTGGACAAATCTACTATTTTAATCTCCAGTTCAACTGCGACGCTTAAGTACTAGTAGATACACACTGTACTAGCATCGTGGGGGAAAACGTGCCCAGCTGTTTTTCCCTAGGGAACATGCCGCCAGTGTAGTTGCCCCTGCCACGCTCTGTCAATACAGAAATTGCTGCTGTTTCTCTCTCAATGAATTATGCATTATTGTACTCGTACTTGTGTGCGCTTTGGTTCAAATTCAAAATTCGTTTGTCTTTGAATTTGAACTGAAAACCAAACAATTCGAGGGAACGCTAGGCCTATGCTCGAGTATCTAATACTCGTATACTGATAGTCGTCGCCGTTGCCGTAAAGTTGAAGGGATACATAAAGTAAGATAACTGTTTCCTGCACGGAATCCCCTCTTCTATACAAGTACATATGTATGTATCTACGAGTACAAGTGTTTAAGTACCTTCAACAGAACGCATACATATGTTTGTATCCTCCACCACTGTTAGAATCGTTTGGTGCAGTTTTTTTTTTGTGTACATCACTGCCTACTATCTGAAACGAGAAGAGGCAATGGGGGGGCAAAATGACATTTTGAATGTTTGCCAATGATAGGACATAGCTAGAGAGAGACACAAACCAAAACCATCAACCAACAGCCTCCCCTTCAAGAGATATACTCAAATGCCGCCCGCCGCCCCGATTGCTATATCTAGCGAAGCACTCTCCAGAGAATTATGCCAAAATACTTGGCACAGGAGACTAGTGTCCTTTGTTGCGGAGATAGAAGGAAAAAGGCGCACTAAGCAAACAGAAAATGATAAAAAAAATTTATGTATATGTATTAAGGGCCAAAAACCCTAAAGAAATTATGAACTTGGAAGGATTTATTGATTTTCCGATAGCGAATGGATAGATTATTTGGTAAAAAGGATACCTAGACCTACCTACCTACTTCCTATTAATCATTTATTTTAATTGTTTACAGTTGATGTAGTAATTCCGTCCGCCTCCGCGGTTTCTTTTTTAAGGTCACCATGTCACCCAGTGGGGCGGCTTCCGGTATTTGAGGCGATAGATATGGTTTCAACGAGCAGACAGGATATTTGAGACTGTGACTATGAAAGATCAAACTCTCCTCTTCAGTGAGTTGTTAATTTAAAACACTTCACAAAGTGTGTAGGAACACTGTGTGGTGCCGTGAGTCGGATTACAATTACAAAAAAAAAAGGAGAGTTGCCAGGAAATTAGAAATAAATTCAACGAGGTGTCCTTCTTATGGTTATGGAAGCGGAAGCACATACACACGAGATAGGACAAGCTATAAGCGCAAGCCAGAACAAAGAAAAAAACACAAAACACAATGGAAATTGTAAACCATTGCTGGGGGCGGTCGGTGATGAAGAATTTAATACACAGCGGGTGATGTGCTTTGAATTACACTTTCTGAAATTTAATTAAAAAAAAAAAACAAGGATTACGGATTGCAGGGGATTGTGGTATGAATTGTTGGTCTGAATTTAGAGGGTACTTTGTAGTACTTGTATGTATATTCGAGACTTAGACAGACATTAAATTGGGGTACGAGTATAATTTCTACCTCACCTTGAATAAATTAAAAACAAAAAGTTAAAAATCCCATCAGGCATGGACTTACCTACTTCTGCTGTCTTACAGGATAGAAATCGGAAAAGCAGGGAAACAAAACCCATTCATGTTATAGATAAAAGAAATTGGAGTCCCACAAGGATATGCACTAAGGCCAGAACTTCTTTTCTAAGAAAATATTTCTTTGTTCGGCAAAAAAATATACGCAAAGCGATTAAAGTTAGATTTCAGCGGTGAAAAGCTGGAGTCCCACAAGGTTGTCTACTATGAACACGTCTTTTGTTTCTATGAAAAAAGTCAACAAAGCGAATCTAAAATTGCACTCATATCCACTTTCTTGGACCACTTTCTTGTATGACTTCAGGAAAATGCACCAAACTAAAAAGGCAAGCTACACATTTGGCTTATTGTTAAACCTTTTGAATTCAAAATAGTGGCAATCATTTGATAAAATATTAATTACGGGAGACCTAACATACTAAGGCTGGCAATTATCAACCGCTCATAAATCGCTCTTAAAATTAAGAGGCTCATAAGTTAAAATTTCTGGTTGCTATGGTACTTCGACTTTGAGAGATCTCAATTTTCGGATTTCCGAATGCGTTCTCTTTCGAACATTCGGAGTCAATGGCGCCCTTTTTCGAACATGTCAGTGACATTTGGCACTTTGGCAGATTGGCAGTGTAAATATGGGGATGATGCAACACAGCTGTAGATAGTGAAATTGATGCTGGTGGATTCATTTTATTTTCCAACAAGACAACGATCCCAAACACACCTCTCGTCTTGTACAGGAATGGCTCGTATACCACAGAAAATAGTTAAGAACACTACCGCAGTCTCCTGACATGGACCCCATAGAGCACTTATGAGACGAAATCAAGCGACGACGTCTTAAAAAATGACACATCACAAACAGAATGGCATTCAAAGAACCAAGCCTAGCTACTCGCAACCATTTGTGGGTGCGTGTTATTTTTTCCACGAAATGGAAGGGACCTACAGTTTTTTGCCTACTCCGAACGGCAAGTTAAGAAGCTTCTCATGACAAATGATACTCTTTAAATACTTGTCAGACATTCGAAAGAGAGGTGGCACCGTGAAAAAACTTTTAGATGTTTTTGCTGGGATTGAACCCGGCCAGCATGCGTAGTAGTCCAACGCACTAACCACCACGGCCACAGCGACCACAAACACAAAATTGTTTTGTTTGTACATTTTTTAAAAGTTGGGAATTTCCTATTTTGGGGATTTTCCAATAATGCTTGGTATTGACAATAGCGTAGGCAATTTACCGTCTATTGCTTCATAGAAATGATGGACTGATAAGAATTAAACTATTTTTGATTTAGTTGTGCAATATAAAAACAATAGATGTTTCACTTGTACATCGAAGCATCTGCAAATCTATGTAGATAATCTAGAATTCACCGAACACAAAATCCTCTATAGTTCGAGTCTATCAAATAAATTATGTTTGCCCGCCAATATTTAATAGACTCGAACTATAGAGGATTTTGTAATTGGGGATTTTGGTTTGTGAATTTTGATATGTGGATTTTAGTTCGAGGATTTTGTAACTGGGGATAATGGAACCAACCCATTAATTATTATTAGACAGAAAAATGAGGTTCTCTCGAAGTGACTTCGTTTTCAACGTTGTTTTGGGGTTAGTGATTTTGTGAGGCCTTCCAAATGTATGGGTGTCTAGCTCTGCAACTCTGACAACAAATAACCAAGTGAATTAAGTCTGGCCAATCCGAGGACCAATCTATTACTGCAATAAAACAAGGTTCTTAACTACTACTCAGTATTGGCTTTGTGTGCGGTGCCCTGAAAAATCATGTCTCCACTTAAAGAGTATTAAATCCTGCCAGGAATCACTTTTTTATACACTTATGCCTCGAATTAAAACTTCATTGGAAGACTCCCCCTATCAAACTATTTCCGAAGCAGGATAATGACAATGCTTAGCTCCTTAAATAGCACTTTTAGCTTCTTAGACGTTTTAACATAATCTCTTCAAACGCGGTTATGTTAAAATATCCATGATTATCTTAACGAAAAGCATTCAAATTTTGCAATTTCACTCTATTCTTTTTCTTTACGTGTGTGGCTATAAGCTGCGAAAAAAATTATTTTCAAAATTCTCTAAGCAAAGGGCTAACGGTTGTTTGTATTTACCGCACGTGAAGAAAGACTTTTTTGAACTAAAAATGAAAAGATTTGCTAGATGAAACTGGTAAGTCCTCTTGATTCAAACACCATTCAAGGAGTGCGGATAAGAAAGGGTTTTCGGTTCATAATAAATCGAATAAATCGAAAAAAGAGGTTAGATTTTTCGCTAGTGCTCACCAACAACGTTGAAATGAGTTCTGGTAGAAAGTGATTTTTAGCGATAATGTAAATTTAATATTAACAACAATGACAGTTATAGTTTAAAGTATGGCGTAAGCCCAATACCGCATTAAAAAAGTTCAATCTTGTTGGTACAGTGAAACATGGAGGTGGTTATGTACTTGTGTGGGGTTGTATATCTGGGGCGGGAGTTGAAAACCTAGTTTTCATAGACTCAATAATGGACCGCTTCGTTCACTTGAATATTCTGAAAAATAATATCTAACAAAGTACTATTAAACTGGGATTGGGGGAATCGTTTATTTTCCAACAAGACAACGATCCCAAACACACCTCTCTTCTTGTGCAGGAATGGCTCGTATTTCGTATACCACAGAAAGTAGTTAAAAACACTACCGCAGTCTCCTGACATAGAGCACTTATGAGACGAAATCAAGCGACGTCTTAAAAAATGACACATCACAAATGGAAAAGCATTCAAAAAGGTTCTTGAAGAGGGATGGAATTCAATTGAGCCTTCATTTACAATAAACATGGTCATATCGATGCCAAAGCGATCTTATTGATAAATCTTTTAATTCGTCTAATTCGTTCTTAAGCTTTTGTCACCCTTATTTTGATATAATTAAAATAAAATTAAGTTATTGTTTATTTTTAGGTTTTTTATTTTATCTGTTTTAAGTGTGTACATTTAAATACATACATACATACATAGCATATAGCATATAGTGTACGTACCCTTTGGTCACTTAGTGTAGTTCTTACTGCCGTTACTAAAAGTCACGGATGATATGCGGCAAACCCTGGACAATGGTGATATTAATTTCCTAGTTCTTTTAGATTTCTCCAAGGCGTTCGATATGGTCGACCACCTTGTTTTATGTGGGAAACTTCTTCGACAGTTCAACTTTTCATCATGTGCTGTGAAACTTTTGCTCTCCTACTTAACTGATCGCATGCAGGCAGTCCAGCTAGGCAATGTTTTGTCCGATCTTCTTCCGACCTCACGTGGCGTCCCACAAGGCTCTATTCTGGGCCCTCTTCTGTTCTCGCTCTATGTTAATAACCTACCGTCTATAGTAAAACACTGTTCAATCCATATGTATGCCGATGATGTACAAATGTATTTGAGTTGCCCACTCGGTCTTATTGAACACGGAGTAAGTTGTATTAACAATGATCTCGAAAATATTGCATCCTGGTCCGAGCAGAATGGTCTTTTATTAAACCCAAAAAAGTCTATGTCTCTTGTGATATCGAAGAAATCTGTCGATCTATCATACTTTCCCCCTGTAATCCTCCATAACATCCCAATCACGTATGTCGAAACCGCTAAAAATCTTGGCATGTTGTTTAACCGCACCTTAACATGGAGCAATCACATAAATACAGTTGTAGGCAAAACATACGGCGTTCTTCGAACTATATGGGCAGCAAAATCCTTCACCCCACTTAGAGTACGTTTGTTATTGGCGAAAACGCTATGCTTACCCACTCTCATCTACGGCTGTGAAATATACTCTAATTGTGATTCTGTGAGCAAGAGAAAACTCAATGTTGCATTTAACAGCATAGTTCGACATATTTTCGGTCTAAGAAGATACGACAGAGTATCTAATTTCTCTAAACGTCTCCTCAACATGACCTTTGAAAACTTCCTCAAATGCCGTGTCCTAACCTTGCTCTCAAACATCCTCGTAAGTCATCAGCCCCAGTACCTCTATGAAAAGATTCGTATGGCGTCTTCGTTAAGGTCACGAATGCTAATTCAAACGCGCCACACTTCCCTAACATCCGAGCGTCAATTTTTTATACATTCGATCCGCTTATAGAACTCTTTGCCGCGCTACTTAAGAGAAATAGACGATGCCGCAAGATTTAGGAACAAAATTAAACTATATTTTTTCCAATAATATGGATACTTTTTCCTCTTCTCTCATTTTTCTCTTTCGTTTCCCTTCTGGATTTTTACTGTATGGATTATATTTAAATTATTTTTGATATCTTTGAATATTGAACGATCGAAACTGTCTAACCTTAGCATCATATTTTAATGTATTAAATTGTAGCTTATCACAAAATTATAAGACAATTTGTCCTAATGTGCATAAGCATTTGAAGAAATAAATAAATAAATAAAAAATAAATAAATTGTTTTTAATAAACAAAGGAACAAATATCAAAAACATTGTTTTTCCTTCTTCTTGGTCTTTGACGAACAAGTCTATCGAGAGAATATTTCTTTGACAGCGCCAGCACGTTAGACGTGTTAAAGAAAATACTAGTTGTGTCCGAAATCACATTCGTGTAGTTTTTTTATGCTTTACTGTGGATTTTTCTTATTCATGTGAAATAAATATACCTTTTAAAATTCATAGAAAAATAATCACAGCCAATGTCAATAAGCAGCCGTATTTCTTGACGTCTCGCAAGCCTTTGATAAGGTGTGGCACGATGGCTTGAAATGCAAATTACGACAAGTACTCCCCGTGTACCTATACGAGATTTTGGATTCATATCTCGGAAATAGACTCTTCCGTGTTAGAAATGGAAACGAATACTCAGAGCTCAAAAAAATTTCGGCCGGCGTACCGCAAGGAAGCGTTCTGGGGCCGCTTCTTTATCTGTTATATACTCGTGATATACCGAAAGAAGATGGCACTATGCTTGCTACGTTTGCCGACGACACCGCTATCCTAGCAGTAGGTAAAACAATCGAGGAAACGACTGCCAAACTGCAAAACGCATTGAATAAAGTAAATGAATGGACGAGGGACTGGCGGATCGCCCTTAACGGAACTAAATCTGTTCACGTGAGTTTCACTTATAGAAAAATTAATGACTTGCCAATTTTTATAAATTTGGCCCGAATTCCTATTGCAAATGAAGCCAAATACCTGGGAATGACACTTGACGCAAAGCTGAAGTGGAATTCGCACGTGAAAATGAAACGTAAAGAATTAGAAATCAAATATAGAGAAATGTACTGGCTGATCGGGAAACATTCCCACCTCAGTACCGAGAACAAACTGCTTTTATGCAAGCAAGTGCTAAAGCCGGTGTGGTCCTACGGTATACAACTTTGGGGTTGTACCAAGAAAACAAATGCCAATATTTTACAGACCTTTCAAAATAAAGTGCTTAGAGAAATTGTCCAAGCACCGTGGTATGCTAGAAACGACGATATCCACAGGGATCTCGGAATTCCGACAATCGAAGCTGAAACTAGAAGCTTCGCGCGAAAACATAGAAACCGACTAATCGGACATGTTAATAATACAGTCCTACTTATTTTGGATGAGAGCAATTTATTGCGCCGACTACAAAGGACAAAACCTTTCGACTTGGCGAGATAAGGATTAACCGCATCTAAATTGCGGAATATGCAGGATCTTTCATTGGAAAGTAACCTGCCAAACGTTTATATTTCGTGATAGAAAAATTGCTTGATAAGTAGTATAACTTAGTTGCAGTATCTAACAAATTTATATCGAAGGGAGGTGTTTTTGGTCAGTAAGAATCTGACACTACTATGAGCACGCGCTTGCTATTCTCATAGTGTCTATGGAAGATTTTCACCTACCCTCGGGAAAAAAAAAAAAAAAAAAAAAAAAAATGTCAATAAGGCTTTCTCTTTTCATTCCAAACAACACTTAAACATGGGATAAAAACAAAACAAAGCAGTAAATGAATTCATAATCAGAAATTGTTTAGAGTTAAAACTATATTTTCACAATACGCGACGACAATGCTTAATTAAATTTCTATTTTTGTAGAATGATCGTAAAAATTGTTATCGTTGTACTTAAATTTTAATGGCAGATACACTTGCTTTGTTTATCGAAATTCATCCACTAGTTAACAAGTCATCAAATTAATAGGCGCGACTTAACGATGAAGTTTGAAGTGATTGTTCGATTTTTTTTTTACTAACATTTACTCGTACAATTTAATGAAATGAGAGGACCCATTATTTTATTAAAGATAGGCCATCTCATTTAAAGTGTCAAATCGAATTGCAATTTGACAGAGAATTAAGGGGGACAAGATGGTTGATTGTAGCAGAGCTCTGACAGCATCGAAATGTCACTAGTTTCGAACAAACAGATTTAGTAGGTCTGTTTAGTGTGCGGTAATTTTACTTAAAATTCTAAATCTGTCAAAAATCAAGAGAAGAGAGAGCCAAATAAGGTGTCAAAAAATTTAATGAGATTCTCAAAAAATTTGAGTCACCGAGGGACATCAATCAAACAGCCATCTGACAATGTGTGAAATGTCAACCACTATTTGTTAGAAAAATAAAAGAAGATTAGTTTTTCGTGAAAATATTTATTAGTTAAAAAAGAAGAAGACAGGATTTTCCCCCACTTTTCAAATTATTACTATTTGACAGATGTCCCATTTTGATCACAAAAAACAGACCTAGTATATCTCGCTCTGTTGCGTTAGCATTTCAGAAATACAAAATAAAAACCCTCGGTGTAAACCCCTAACGCTTTATCTGTCACATTTTCCAATAGCGTTTTGCAATATACACCGCAGCACTTCGGCTTTCACACAGTCCGTCCAAATAAAAGTTTCATTAAATGAACATTTGACATTTCATTATTCAAGTGAATGAGGTTGATTATCACATGAATAAATTAGATGAAATTTGCTTTCGAAATTATTTTAAATGCACCTGTCAAAGTTCTGCCAGCAATTTTGATTGTTTTTTAAATAAAAAAAAAAATATTTTTGACTGTCTGCCTATTGATTTCTGGAGAGAATTGCATAGCGGCACACACAAGTTAAAGTGTCAAAAGAACGAATATTGCATTTTCCACCACTGAATTCAGCGAGAGCATTTGCACGAGTCAACAATGACGTTTAAACGAAAATCAATTTCCAATCGAAAATGGGAATTCAATTGTTATGAACTAAAAAGCTTTTAATGGAATTCGAGTTGCTGAATATTTTATATTGAATACATTTTTATATTAATAATTTATTACGGTTTATTCGATAACCAATTCGAATATTAAATTCCAAAGAAGCATAAATGACATTTCCGTTTTACATGTAAATTTCCCATCTTCACTGACAGACGAAAAGGAAGTGATCAGAGAATCGTGACATTTGATCTCATTTACTGATTAAATAAATCATTATGGTAATTGAAAGCGTCATTGAGAGTAGCAATGGGAATGCAAATATGTATGTCGATGTCATCTAGTTTTGACACTAGATTTATGCAAACAAAGAAACAAAATGTTAATGTTGAAATTTTTAAATAAAACCCTGCCCGCATTGTGCAAGTTTTTGGCGCTTAGTCGCTAAGAGGAAATATTTGTTTGTGCTAGTTATAATTTTTGATTCTCTGATAACTTTTAGTGTATAGTAGTAAAGAACTAGTGTTAACCACAAAAGCATGTCCATCTTCGTTTCTTCTTTTTTCTTAAGGTCAAATCAAGAAACGCAAGTGTTTCTGGTGTTGGCGTTTATAAGTACGTCAACGCCCCTGAGTATTGCGTACACTTCCGCTTGGAAAACAGTCACTGAGGGTTCTAAGTGAATAGACAGATTTATCGGAGGATCAAGACAGTGTACACCGGCTCCGTGTATATTACTTTGCCCCCTACTTCGGCGATCGCTGTGCCTTGTTGCCAGTTTTCACGGCTGTGGTCTTAAATAATTATTCTCTCTCTATGTGATCACTAGGATTGCTGACAAGTCCAGAGGAATCTGAAACATCTTTCCGGATGGTTCTGAGTGCTGCGAACAGTTCGTCTTTGAAGTGACACGGGGCCCGCAATCTGATTGCAGAAAGCCCCGCTGTCTTTTTGACCTCCAGTTCCATAGGAAGAATATTAAGGATATTTGCTATGACTGCCGTGGGTGTGCTGGATTGTACCCCGTTTTTCGCTAGACAGGCCATACATTGAGGTTTGGTTAGCATTGGTTCTGGCATTGCTGCTGGTCACGACTGGCCACCATATTAATACTCCGTAGAGTAGAATGGGTTTGACTACACACAAGTAGATCAGCTGAACTAGTTTTGATTTCAAACCCCACACGTCTTGCCGAAAGCCCTCCGGCAGATCCAGCAAGCTCTATTGGCTTTGTTAACTCTGTGTTCTAGATTTTCTCTCCAAAGTAGTTTTTTATCAAGTATAACCCCTAAATAGTTTACATGGTCAAGTTGAAAACCCCCTAGGGAAGGGGCCTCGAATTCTGAAATCTTTTGGAGAACAGTACCATATTGCTCTTTTCTGGGTTTACTCCTAGCCTAAGCTGCGTGTATTTAAGTGTTTTCCTCTCGTGAACAAAGCAAGGTTGTCGGCGTATGCTATGCATTTGAATCCATTTATTGCAAGGACCTTTAAGAGTTCGTTTATTTCCATTTACTAAATGGTACTTTTTATTTAGAATACAAAGACAGCATCAAATATCAACTTAATTCCTATTCAATTCTTGTAATAATGTCGCTAAGAGGAACGTCATATCAGCTATAAAATTTCAGAATCAGTCTGAACCACATCAATAGCTGCATCAAACGGTCGCTCACCTCATATGAAGATGCGAAGCATTTCAATATTCACCTTTGCTGGATGCCAGGGCGTAGAGATATTCCAAGAAACTAGTACTGAACTGAAATGAACTCGACAGACTAGACTGACATGCATGTCACTCTACGCGGGCCTTTTTACCTTGTCACCAATTAGAACTGCTGCAGACTAGACTTCAAACCTCCAAGTCTGTACTGTCGCTAAAAAGACTGGAAATTGGCACAATGATAGGTGTCATAACTTGATACTACGTTGCATGCTTGGAATTTGGAATCCCATCAAACGGAGATCTGTAGCAGCTATTGAGGCGAGGAGGAGGAAGCAAGTACCGTTCAATTCTTTGTACCTGCCCAGCTCTATCTCGCAGCAGGAAACGCTACTTGGGGACATTCCACTTCGATAATCTCGGCGATCTGGAACAGACAGATGTCAGAGGCTTTTACGCTTCTTCCTCTATGTGCATCAATGGGTGGGGGAAATATCTTCGCAGATTCGTGATATCACAATGGACCTCCACTGTTCTAAATGTTCCGGATTCAATGCCGGTAGCCACTCCACTCCTATTCTATCCTACAATGTCTCTTTAAATGTCAGTTAAAGGTGTCATACAACTAGCTGACATCTAGAAACCTAAGCTAACCTTAAAAAAAAAAACAATGTTGAAGTTGTTTTTAGAACTGAGAAGAATTAGAAAAACACTAAAAACAACGAATGACAATTTCTAGAGACTTTTTTATCCCCCACTTTCTCCAATAACAATTATTCCACTTTATTTTAATGCTCTTTCACAATTTATAGCATTCTTCTTCTTTCTACATAGTTACTTCGTATGTTTAAACTATTTCGTGAAATTTTTAAGAAATAATAAAACCATGAAGATGCTGCGTTTCATTTAAGCAACTGAATTGTTCAATAATAATAATAACCTTCGCTCAATGAAATATGAATAATTTAATTAAAAACTATAAAATCACGCAAAGAAAAAAACAAACGTAAACTTTTAAGACCGAATTAAAAATGTTACAAAAAGAAGTAGTATTATGTATATTTATATTCACCAAAAACCTCCAAATAGAATCGCACCTGGAAAGACAATAAAAAAAAACAAATATTATTTATTATTCATTAAAAAATAAAAATTAAATAATATTTAACATCGCAGACCATCATAACATGGTAATTTGCTGCTCAATAAACTTTTGTCTTAACAAATTGTTTAAAAACAAAATGCAATCAAATTCTCCACATACGAGAAAAAAATTATTAATGGCCTGTGATTGCAGTAAAAATAAAAATCTCTTGCAATCTTAAAATCAATTTAATTTAAAATAGTGGTTCCGCTTCGCAAGATGATCGTTTTAGTTTTTTTTTTTTTTGGACTTAAGTGTTAAATGTAAATCACCCGTCGAAAATTAAATAATTTGTATTCCCAAAGAGTCAATCTAAAGAAATCAATTCCAGTTATAACATTTACAGCTGCATACTTCGAAAATTAATTCACATTAAATTGATATGTATTTTTTTTATTGTATATTTTACAACGTAGAACGAATGTAGTAAAGTTAATTTAAATGCAAAACTCATCCCACCTCAGCACTTATGTTAATATGTACCGGCTAAGGAGATCGACTGGCGTTTAGTTCCGTGATTCAAAAGTCATCAAGAATCAAGAATCACTTCAAAACGAAAACGCAAAATTGACATTAAACGAACGTAGAGTACCACCACCGTGCTCGATACGGAAAGGTCAACTGAGGTAGGAATACTCTTAGCAATTTAAGTACATTAATTTATGAATCTTCAAATTAATCAACAAAAAAATATAAACAAAAACAAAATGGAAGATAATTATGTCCAAGTATCCAATTAATCATTAATTTTTTAGTTATTTCAAGCGAATTAACTTGACGTGCATCGAAGTGGAAATTACGAGTGCAGGCACCACCACACCACTTCATCACCCGCAGTGACCCTGCCAAGGAAGATAAACAAACAAATGAAAGAAAAACGAATTATTTAGAGAACAAGTATCGTCCTTGGTTTTTTTTTTTAGTTTAGTTTTAGTGCTTTGTAAATCTTCGGATGTATAGATTTAAAAGTTTTTTTTCCCCACCTAATAGGGTGATTCAAATTGACATGTGTTGAACAATTCAAACAAAATTCAGGTTTTTTACTAAACGTCAGCTGAAGAGCAGCCACTTCAACTTGTAATTCTAATCATTCACATTTAATAACATTTAAAAGATCCGGGAAGAAATAAAAAAAACTCTCAAATTTGTTTTGTACTTAAATTGCAAGATTTCGACGAATAATTGGGTTTTTGATGTCTCAGCTCGATGACCACCTGGGTATTTAAGACTTCACAAAAAGCTATTAATTCTTGCGTTGTATGACGAAAGTGACAATCCCTACAGGTTTGCAGGTTTAAGGCCGGTATTCACCGACCAATCTTAAACTAAGAGCCTCATAAACCTATTCACCAACAAATATTAGTGCGTATAAGACTTATGAGTGGTCCCAACCTTAAATCTTAAATAACTTCGAAAATTCGCAATCAGCTGTCAATTCAATTTTACGATATTTTTGTTGATGGATAGATAAGAAAGTCGAATCTATCCGACAAGTAAAAAGAAATAATAATTATGTAACTTCTTGTAAAATATAAATCTGTATTCAGGAAGAATTGATTGCAAAAAAAAAAAAACATATGGTTCAAAAAAAAAGTATTGCAAGCAGAGTTAATTGAGTTTTTACCAAAACTCAAACACTAAACTAGACAATCCCTTACTGGGCCTGGTGTTATCCGAAACTACTCCGATATTCAACTCATACGACAGCAATAGCACTTATTTTAAAGAAGTACGTTACGTTACGTACTATGATTGTTCACGTAGTGTTATGTAAAAAAAATAAGTAAAACTAGTGTGCCCGTGCGAGAACTCTCGCAAGAGAAAATCCAACCCCAAAATCCAAACTTCCTGTATGATTTCCATCTGTCAACTGGAAATCCCGTGGAAATCATGCTCATGCTCACTTTGGGTAGAATATTTGTTTTGATCAGTTTTTAATCTGTTAAAATTTATAAACTGAAAGTGCAATTCGTCAGTACTCCAGGAAACTCCCTTTCTTTTGACACCTCATTTATTAAGATTGGTTAAGTGTGAGAGCCGCAAATGGTACCAATACTATAAAAATAATACATTATGATGTTTTGTATTTACACCGATATTGACAATGACATGTTCGAATGAAAGTTCAGAGACTAGTTTTAGGGCGCATTTGCAAATCCGAAAACTAATTGTTCGCATATTCAAATCAGCTTAGACAAGAACCAAGTGCTAAGTGAATACGTACCAGAAATTTAAAACTAAGATTTACTTTATTTTAAAATCGACCGGCCTAAAACTTACAGATCATTAAAAAACCATTGTTATGTCACGAAAACGAACACGACTCGATGACTCATCTAGCGCACCTAGACTCAGGTTAATAGTGAGTTGAAATGGGAACACTGACTGTTCCCCTTTTTTTTGTGTAAACATCTTAGCTCTCGGTATAGGAATTTTTTTCGCTGTCGTCTGTCACGCGTAACCAAACTTAGTATTAGCGCGATCTCTGCATATGATTCTCTTAGTATTAGTGCATTCTCTGTTTATCCCCCATTATACACAAACGTATGTTCACACATCAAATTTCACGAGTATCTGGTACTCACGCCTTTTTTTAAATATATATTTTTGGGTTATTGGCTTAATGACACATAAAATCGACCTTGAACTTAAGAAGGCGTCAGTTGTCTAATTTTGTTCTTTTCCAATATCAAATTGACACATGCCAGCTTTCAAATATGACGTATTTAGACTTATTACGTCTGTTTGGTAACTTTCGAATTTGTACAAATTTTCACAAAATCCTGTTTGTTAATACAAAAAGTTTGTAACAATTCGCAAAAAATAGAGCCAAATAACATTGTCAAACATGTCCACTCAATTGAGAAACTTGCGAATTCTTGCACCAACTTTTTCTTTGTGTGAAGTGGGTAAAAACCTGTCAAACCACCCATCTGACAGTTGGTGAAATGTCATAATCTTCATTTTTGGTTCAACGTCTATTAACTGTCTTCGGAATTTTCCACTATCTGAGAGTGTTTTCCCCGACTGTTCAAATTATTTATAATTATTGAAATGGTTTTACCTACCTGACCCAAAAAAGTTACCAAACAGACCCATTCCAAAATAAAACTTCAAATTCAAACTACTCACGTCAATGTGAATCACCATTTAAATCCAACCCAATATGTATAAAGCATACATATTGTACATGATTAAAATAATGGAAGAAGACTATTAGTTGTGTGAACTTTATTTATGGATTAAAAATAATTAAGTGCTCATTATTTATATTAATTTAAAATTTAATAGATAAGATAGGAAATTACTTTTAAGAACATTAAAACCTAAGGATTTTAACAACGCTCAAAGTCGAACATTATATGATGTTGGCCATGATATTTAAAGTCGGTAATTTAACTAGTAAAAATGTATTACTTAATTGCTTTCAACTTGTTTGCTAATAAAATTATGATGGGATTCTCAGTAAGAAATTCACATGCAGGGATGATAAAACAAAGCATCTCTGGTAGCATATACGCGGCTTTAAAATTTGGTTTAGGAATTTATTCTTTTACTAGCTGTCCCGCCCGTCTTCGGCCGTGTCTAAAAAATATAGTATTACTCACAATACATACATCGTCATTTAGTTCAAAGAATTAAAAACAGTACTTTATTCAGTGTATTTCTAATAGTAGTCAGACTAGTTCTTTTTGCCCATGCTATTGCCCCATAGGTGATCACAGGTCTCACCATGCCAATATACGTATGTACATCCATCTGAGAATACGAGGTCGACAGCCCCAAGACTGACCGGCTATTTATGTTTTATACTAACGGTTAAGGAGACAGACGCCTCTGACGTTGAAGCATTTCAAAGGGTCTGCCTAATTAAAATCAGGCAAACCCATCTGACAGGCAGAATGTGAAATCCTGTTTGATTTTATCTGTCACTGAGTTACAACAAATACCGACTATTTTGGTCACCACAACTAAAATTGTAATAAGGTTATGCTTCGACCCTGAGCTTAGCCTACTTTTATCGACAGTCGTAAACTCCTCTTTGCAGTGAGTGGTTAAGAGTGTCAAGAGGTCAAATTAACTTATGTAAGTCAATTGTGAGCGGATGGTAATAGAACAAACCTACAAAAAAAAAATAACCCAACCCATAGCAAAAACAATAAACAAAAAAACACACACACACAAGATTTACCCAAACAACACCTAAATATTTAGGTCGTCGAATACACTTCATAGTGATCGTGGTCAGTTACATACTTAATTAGCCAACTGGAACAGCCACATAAATGCGGGAAATAAATGCATAAATAATCAGAAAATGCTGTTCAAGTGAAATACCAGACATGGCAACATTGTTACGAGCTTTGCTTTGACATAACCCGCTTTACCGCTGACAAAGTATGAATTCGAATGGAATAGGACAACTCTGGATAAATTGACACAAATAATATGGTTCTTAAGCATTTTCTTTGAACTAAATTTGTGTGTGCCTAACCAGCTTAATTAAGGACGATAGTCTTTGAGACAAGTGCATTCCTAATTTATAGAATGGAATTCGACAAATGAGAACGCGCCACCCGAATGCAATTGACTCTATCCGGCGATGAAAAATCCGCTACACAAACGCGACGTGCAATGGAAGCCATTTAGAGTGCCAACCTTTTCATTTTCATTTGTTCCGAATTGTTGCGTGCTCATAGCCGCGTGTGAAGGAAGTCGACTCTCTCATTGAAAATGTAAAATATTTCCTGTTGTTTTGATTTTTCTTTTTTTTTTAATTTTGAAGTTTTCCTTTACAAATGAGAAATATAAAGTAAAAAATGGGCCATGGAAAGGTCGTTCGGCACGGTAGTGTCCCGGTTTTCGACTGCATTACCATTGCAATCGACGGTGTTGCAATTGTTGTACGTTTGTGTGCGTGTGTTTGCATACTTTGCACAGAACCGGAAATGAAAGTAATTTACTTTTCGAAGTAATTTATGAAAATGGCAGGATATCAAGGGGGACAAATTGGTGTCACGGGGAGGATAAAAAAAAATTAATATCAATGGTTTAATGTTTTTTTAAATGCACCACCGAGAGGCGATCGGAAATTAGAGCTTTTATAAACAAATGAAAATATGAATGCTTGATGGCGGAATTTATAGGAAAACGGAATTTATAGATTCAAGGTAAATGTTAAAGCTATCGAACGAGACAACTGCTGCAACTTCATTGTAAAAATGTTTAAGCGTTAGAAATCAGGGAAAACGTTCTAAAGTAAAGCGAACACGGGTCTGAAAGAATGATTAAGACACACTCCAATGTATACAATACATACTACATAGTTTAACCCTTTCGCCCTACCATTAGGGTCCAGCGCGATGCACACATAAAACTTTCGTGAATATGTATTTCTTAGACTACGAAACTTACGATGGCGCTGCACTGTTCAAGTTATCTCAAATAACCTTTTTTGTTGAACACGTTTGATTGGTAAGTCAAATCAAATCAACCCCAAAAGGACAGGATCTCATCTTGCCGAAAATGGAAGAAATGATTACTTGGCCAATTTAACCTGCAAATCTTCAAGTTCTCTTGAGGGATATTTTAGAAAACTAACGGCCATTATTTGAGTCAAATCCTGCAAAAAAATTGCAATCTGTCTAAGGGATAATGACCGGAAGACGAAAATAAGGTGTGGTAGGTGTCGAAACCCTCTTTGCAGCTTGCATATCCCGGCTGTGTGCCAGGAGTGCATCGATTCTGAACGTTAAGTTATTTTAAACATTTATGTATCTAAGTGTATGATCTCAATAAAAATTGATTTTAATTAAAATGTTTTTTTTTTTTTTTTTGAAATAGGAACATAAATATGTTCCTATTCCACCCCAGGGTAGTAATAGTGTTTTTCCACGGATGGGTTAAATGCAGTCGAGCCTGGTTAAGTGGAATACCTCTTTTAGTGGGCCAAAGTATGCTGCATCAACAGCTTTACTAAGAAAAACCTCTTTAAGTGCAATTGTGTGATATTAACAAAAAGAACCTCTACAAGCAGGATGATGAGTATTAGAACCTCTGTAGTTGGGTCAGGCTGAAGGAAAATTTTAATTTTGCATAATATTTGCTTTTGTGCTGAAGCCCGAGACCGAGGGGCAAGACGCATGAAGTTGTTTTCTCCCACGGGAGCAAACACAGTAATATTTTACAAAACTTCGACTCTTGCCCTGGCTCAATGTATCTCAGGAAACTGGGTAACTGGAATACCTCTATACTTACTTACTTAGTTGGCGCTACAGCTCGAGGTGAACCTGGGCTTGCTTCTCGCAACCATCTGTGTGTGCGTGCTATATTTTTGCACGAATGGAAGGGACCTACAGTTTTTTTTTGCCGACTCCGAATGGCGAGTTGAGAAGCTCAATCGTGACAAATGATACTCTTTGATGCTTGTCAGACATTCGAAAGAGGTGGGCACTGTGAAAAACTTTTAGGTGTTTGCGGCGGGATTCGAACCCAAGACCGCTGGCACAGTAGTCCGACGCACTAACTACTTGCGCTACGGTACCTCTATAAGTGAAACGAAAATAAATGACCCATGAAACTTCTCTTAACCAGGTTCGACTGTATCAAATACAAGACTGTACACAAAAGATTGATAATGCTACAAAATCGAAGATGGCGGCCTGAACAAGAATTTTAGAGATGGAAAAGATCAAAACCAAAGAGCAAGTTCTAGAGCATATGTATCTAATCGTTTATGACGATGTACGAAAATATGTTACCCATAAAAAATCGAAGATAATGGTTAAAGGACGACCGGTCACATTGCAAGTCCAGAGTCACCGAAAATAAATGAAATAACTGAAAGCTTGGTTCCTGATAAACAAACAAATATGTAGATAAATCCTCTTAACCCTTTACGGCGCAAGATCGTAAAAACATCAAAGTACTAGTTGATTTGATAGCTTTTCGAATTTAATGAAACACGTATTTCTTAGAATTACAAAATTTTATTTATTTTTTGAAAAAATACTTAAAAAAGGGTTTTTGACACTTTCAGTCACAATGTATTATAACGTATCCCTATGATGTATGGAATATTTCGAAGCAATTATTTTGCTTACTGTAGCATAATGCACCGAACTTACTGAAATTTTTACGCAAAAATATGCACTGCCTATCACTTCTGAGTATTTTTTCAATTGCATACCCATATTCAGACATGTGTTTTTTCACAAGTTTCGCGACAGGTGAACTGCAACTCAGAGTCGAGCACCTAACGCAATCTCTTTCAGCTGAAACTTACTAAAAAAATAATAGAACGGTATATGACAATACTGTAACATTGAGTTATAATAGACTTAAAACAGTTTTTCGTTTTTGTTAGCTTTAAACGGTATGTAGCATTACTGCATCATGGCGCTGTAAAGGGTTAAGATAACCCAAAAGTGGGTTTTGATCGCTGCTCCTAAGGACTGCCGATTATGACGTCTTTCAAGAAGCATTGCCATCTCAGCTACTAAGTTTTCCTGACCACTTCGAACATAGTCTACCTATCTGTCAAAATCTTCACATTGACACTCCATTCAAACTACAATATTTGGCAAGTCTGGCAACAGTAAAAGTGTTGCACACATTGAAGGAGCGGTCGGCGAGATTTGAGAATTGAGCAATTATTGGCGGTGGACTTTAATTTGAATAAAAAACAAGAGTTGCAACAAACAAATGAATTCAATTCATATATCATATCAATTGGCATAAAAGTAACCAATTAAAACAAAAATCTCTCACAAAAAGAGCCCCTTGGTAGGTACTCCATCATCTACTTCTGATATTTATGTCGGACAGGTATGTATGTGCAAGTACGTATCTTTTGCTCGTCATCCGTCACCCCTCTAAACAAACAATTCACTCAAACCTAACAGCTCCATTCCAATTTAAACATCATCGTCATCATCATCATCATCAAATCATCAAACAAAGTAAAAACGAAAAAACAGCCAATATCACGATATGATCTAAATATACCCTTTCCTTCTCATCTGTATGGCATGTCAAGTGCGTTCCCATCGCACCGACCCTTTGAGGCGGCACTTAATAAAAGGGGAGAGCAAAGCAAAAATAAATAAAAAATAAAAACCTCAAAAAAGAGTTGAAAAGACGAAGGAGGCTAAAATGGAGAGTCACGGAAAAATTGAATGAGCACTCAGCAGAATCTGTTTTCTCTTTTTTTAAATAACGTTCTTCCCCCCCCCAACACACACCCGTCGACATTTTCCCACACACACACACACACTTTGTGCCACAAATCAGTTGAAGCAAAGCCGTATCAACATTATTTTGGGTAATCGAGCAACTAAAATAGTCCTTCCCGTCGTTTTGCCACTAGAACCACGACCCACATCCTGCGCTTCCCTCTGTGAAAGGAACCAGGTCACTTGGAATATTGCGTTCCGTCCGCCATTCAAGTTTATATTTTTTCACCCACAGAATGACAATCACCTTTTACCTCCGGCTAAATTGTCTGTGGTGAGTTTCTATTTATGTTGTGTCAAAACTACAAGCGGGGGTGAATACGAGTATGTGCGACCGACGGTTTAAAGGTGATGACTTGAACTCAACACCTGTCCTGAAGGGCGGCGCGTGTCACTGTGTCCGACCACTTGTTGTGCCACATCGCGAAGTTTATTTTTGTTGCTTTTAAAGTAACATACGTTACTGTATGTGTGTGCGGCTAATGACAGGCATGCATTAATCTACTAGAAATCCTTTGAAATCAATTCAGATGTGCAACACCAATCCCCAGAGATTCAGAGAGCAAATCTCCTCAATCCATTTGCATTTGACGGGCTTCGCTCGCTGAATGACATTTAGTTTTGGGTTAATGTCACTTGATTGACAGAAATTATGTTTGTGGACGATCAGGGTTGGGGGTAAGTGAGAATATAATTAAATTCAAAGTAAACGCTTTCAAACTTCAATTACCTTTGCAAGAACTAAGAACCCAGAGACGAAAGTGCAACGGAGTAGGCTAGGTAATGGCTGCCAGGTAGGTATAACAGTAATACACGAACAGAAGTGAGGGAAGAATTTCATTTTCTACTAAAGAAAAGTGTGCCACCATGGAAAAGTTTATGATAATAACGGTGATTTTCTTTTTTGAGTAATAACTTGCATCTAAGTTTTATGAGATGACTCTACTTGAATGCAACTTTTGCAATTGCATGACGTAAAACGTAACACGTAAAGTTGGAAAGAGGGAGGGTCGTTGTCATATCTTTCATCTCCATACTTCGTTTTACCAAATGAGGCTGAAAGTTACTGGGGGTCATATTTGTTTTGAGCGTTGTCTTAGTTTGCTATTCAAATAAATAAACCCAAATATTTTGTTTACCAGGTAGGACAAAACTGGGCATTAATGAAGATAATTTTATAATTAATTTTCTTGGACTATGGGGGTTCTCAAACTTTTCTAATTCAAAGTTTGTGAAGCTCTATACATATATCAAAGAAAAGTAGGACCCACGCCAAACTTTATATTGGTATCCATAATACTCATCCGCAGTTAGTTACGCAGAATTCTTAAGACTGAATATGACAATAAAAGTAGAGTGAACCAAAACAAAAGTTGGACAGAAACAGGATGCAATTAGAAAATTGAATAAAACCGCAACCCGTAGAGCTATTAAATTCAATGAAAGTGCAAATGAAACATAATTTTTTAAGCTCTCCAAACAGTTTTAATTGATTTTTCTAAAAAATGTTTTTTTTATATTTAAAACACAAAAAAAAAAAAATATGTGTGAGCCTCATCCACATAAGCTCACGGGGGAAGTGAATACTTATCCAATCCAAAGCAGTTGTATGTGTAATGTGTAAGAGAAGAAGAAAGTTGTCTAGTACAAGCGATAGCAAAAGTGTAATAAAATTTAGTAAAAATGAGGCTGATATTCATTTTGGTCAATTAATATAGAAGTTGTCAGCGCCTACTAGCAGGCGGTTTTTCCACCTATGTCCTTCCTCAGGTCGCAGACTATCTCTGCCAAATTACACTACAATTGGTTCAGCGTTTTAGGCGTGAAAAGGTAAACAGACAGATACACGAAAAGACAGACAGATAGACAAACAGACGGACAGACAGACAGACAGACAAACAGGCAGACAGACAGACAAACAGACAGATAGACAGACAAACAGACAGACAGACAGACAGACAGGCAGCCAGACAAACAGCCAGACAGGTGGACGGACGGACATACGGACAGACAGCTGATGTTTTCTGTATACATATTTCACCGGTATGGAAATATGTATGTACATTTATCGAAATTTTTCGAAATTTATCGTAACACATTTATCGTAACTCGTTTTCAAAACAAATACGTCACTAAAGAAGTATTCACTTAAAAAAACAGTAGTTTTCAAAGCCAAAAACAAAACTTGGACACTTATGGAATTCGTTATAAGAACCGAATACATTAACAAAAATATACATTTTAATATTTAGTATGGTGACCCTTGGCATCCATAACAGCTGGTAGCCTTCTATACGTAGACATAACTAAATTGTTTGTTACATTGGGCGGTTTATTGGCCCATATATCCTGAGGGGCGCTTTTCAAGAGATTTTTGCTGCATATTGGCATTTCCCTCAATTTTTTCTCCATGTGCACTTTCAGGTGCGCTACATGGTTTAAATCCGGGCCTTGTGGATGATGGGGCAGAATATTTTTCACGTTTTAGAGCAACAATTTACGTACAATATTGGACGCGTGCTTTGGGTCATTATCACAAACAAAGCAATAACTTTTGCTTATGCCTAGCTTAGTAGCCGTTGCTAGCAATTTGTTTTTTGGGATGTTAAGGTAGTCTATGTTCTTCATAATACCTTCAACGAACACCATGTAAGCCTACTCCACTCGAACCCATTGCATCCCATACATTAGGGCATGTTGCAGGTGCTTCTTTATGTTTCTTGCAAACATATAGGAGGGTGTAGGCTCTCAAATTCATTGGCCCTTAGTAATAGAAGTTCGTAAAGTCGCTCCTAAAGTCGAATTTTGTTAGGTGTAGCTATGGTACTTTTAAGTACTCGTAGTATTAAATCAGTTTTAACAAAACTCGAATTTAACGTAATCATTGTGACTCAAATTTACCCATTCGCTATTTTGAGCTAGCACAGCAGATTTTGACAGAACAACAAACTCAAAATTTGATTTTTTATTTGAAATGGCAAATTCGAATGCTCATTAATAAATTTCACTTTCATTAATTTATTTTATCTATTATACTATACTTTTATATTTAGAAACGTGAAAGGGAGCGTAATTGGACAATTGAGGAAAAAGAATTTCTCAAAGATATCATCGCTCCGCTCCGTATGTGAACATCGTGGATTCAAAAGCCAACAATACCACAATGAAAACAAAAAAAAGAGATTTGTGGATAAAAATTGGCGAAGAAATGGCTAGTATTAGGTACTAAGTGTCAATTTGCCAATTCCGAAATTAAAGGCACAGTGAATGAGGATGAAAACTTTAGCACGCTCCAACATTCTACATCACTGTAATATCCTAGTGCATTGAATCGTGTTTTATATATTTTTCGTGTTCTATTATTTTCTGTATCATTGATAATATCCAAATCTTGTAAAACTCGCTCGAAACTCATTTTGAAACGTTTGACTGTCACTGTTAAATTCGGCTTAGATACGACTCGACCACAACTAAGTATTTGTCGATTTTAGAAGTAGATCGATATTTAATTACTACGGATTTCGTGTTAAATTCGAGTTTACATAAAACTCGAGTTTAAATTCGCTTATTACTAAGGGCCATTGAATTTATTAAATTTCTAACAGTCCGTGGGTGCACCTCTACAATTGCATTTTACTGTGGCTCTCTAGCAATGTCTACTGCAGAAATGTTGGGATCGTTAACGAGTAATTGAACAATTTTTCGTTCTATTTGAGGAGTCGAAATTTGTGTTGGTCGTCCACGACCACTAGGTATCTCCAAGAAACCATTTTTTTCCAGCACTTGATTTTTCACAGTTTTGGAAATTTCCCTCAAACTTTTTGTTCTTCCCACAACTTTATTGACAGCTCCCTCATGTTAACTTTTTATCCATTTTTTTTTAGTCAATCGGTACTGAAAATACGTCTTATCACTACAAACAGAAAGATTAAACAGTGACTCTTAAAAAAACACAGAAAAAGATGTTAAAATAGGAAAATGGATCAATTATTAGAATAAGGAAAAAACTGTCCAAATTTTTTACTATACATTACATTTTCGGTTAATTATTTGTTTTAAACTAACATTAAATAATTTGAAAAAGTATATAAAATTTAAAGAATTAAGCTTTATTTGCAGTTTATTTAAATTCAATATTCCTCAAAACTGCATAAATATTCAAATTACAATTGCAGTGTAGCTGCTGTCCAACTTTTTTTTTTGTTTGTTTACTGTATGTTTTTGGCATCATGTAATCAATCTATCATCGTGTTACACGCAACGTAATTTGACACAACGTCATCTGTCTTCAAACATGCGAAGGAGAACGGAGAATGATTACGAAATATCAGTCTATCAAAACGATTTTTTGACTGTCAAGTTGTAACTGAGCACTGCTACAATGAACGTGCAGCTGCAATTTGACAGAAGAAAACGTGCAGCGGAAAAATTAGGATTAAGTCATCAAATAACAAAACGTGCTTGAAAACTATTTGAACATATTTTTCTGTTTATTTATATAATCTGTGCAATACTGTAAAAAATTACAACTTGAGAACGAGTATTTGACATTTTTGAATCATCAATATGAGGTTTCTCAATACATGTAGAATTTCTATTATTGAAATACAATCCTCCTTTAGCAATCGAATGACGTTATCTGTGTTTCAGTTTAAAGACCCAATGACCAAATTAAAGTACAGCTTTAGTTCCAGTGTCCTAACGTCACGCCCTTATAACAAAATACCTTTAAATTTAATTTTTTCAAATACAGTAGAATCCGGTTAAGACGCGTTTCAAAGGACTGGCAGAAAATATAGAATAGCTAAAAAGTTCAGAAAAAGGTAAACATTGCATGTACATTTAATTTTGACAATTTTGATGGATATCAAAGTTATCTAGATTTGCTTAAGGTTCTTCGATGATTAATGAGACAAAAAATTTTCGATTTTGTTGAAATTAACGTTCTCAGAAGTTTGACAGACTGTAGACCACTGGCCACTGAAGGTATTTATTTATTTATTTATTTATTCAATATTCTTAATTTAATTTAACAAACATTTTAATTAATTAATTGCTTAGTCTACCATAACTATATTGCGATTAAGAATATGTAGTGACATTGGTATTTATATAAAAACTAAATAGTGATTATGTCACTTCATAAAAGAATAACTTTGAAGAAAGTGGGGTGAACAGTGTTTAATTCATTTTGCAAGAAGAACATTTAATTCATTTATACATAAATTTACAATAAAAAAGAGATAGCATTAATGAAAAGAATATACATATGCATATAAAACTAATATTTAGATAACATAGGGCAGCAAAACCTTAATTTCCTCGTGATCAAAATCGAGAAGCCATATTTTTACGCGCTTTAGGAATAGGGGCAACGATCGTATGCCTCGGATATTCATAGGAAGTGTGTTAAATAATTTGCACGAAACGACGGTGTAAGAGTTTCTGAGTAGAGTGGTACGGAAAGGAGGAATAACGACGACATTAAATGAGTTGCTTCGCAAATTGCGAGTGTTAGAAATAGGGCTCTGTAAATAGCCACCTCTCATAAAAAAAATTTTTGAAACTTTAAAATAATATAAGTGTTTTAGTGGCAAAATCCCCAGAGTTCTGAACAAAACCATAGAAGAAGCTAAACGATTTACCCCACATACTTTTCTAATAGCGCACTTTTGCAATACAATCACAGGCTTGAGCTTTGTATTGTAAGCACCACCCCAGCAACTTAGTCCGTATTGTAGCCTTGATTGAAATATAGCATAATAAACTGTTTTTAAAGTTTTTTTGTCACAGAATTGTTTAAGGCGGTAAAAGCTTCGTACTGAATATCGTAAATATTGTTTCAAAAGCGAAATATGTTTGGACCAGGTCATATTTTGGTCAAAAGTAATACCTAAGTATTTAAACTGATTAACCATTTCAATTTTAAAACAGCGTGGGTCACAAGATACTTGTTTATTCAACAATGACATTGTGGCTGCCTCAGAGCAATCACAATTTAAGACTTTAGCCCTTGTGCAATTGATTGCATGGAAGAGAATTTCAAAGCTTAAGGACTCCTGCTTATTAAGACTGAAGTGCATCAATTTGGTCTTGTTGCTGACAACCAGTTTGTGTTCTAAAAACCACAATCTCAGGAGGTGGACATCGTGATTTATATCCGCGCTTAAATCAAGAGGACTATCTGAGCGGTATGCAATGCCAAGATCATCTGCGAACGCTGTAACTTTTCCTATAAACGGTTGGCTAAATAAGGAGTTGATGTAAATTAGGAACAGTATGGGACCAAGAACCGAACCCTGAGGCACACCTAGGCTCATTGCTTTAGATCTACTAACAAAGGTACCTACTATAACTTTTTGAGTTCTATCCTTTAAGTAGGACTCAAACCAGGTGTGCATAAAACCACGAAACCCTGCATAGTGTAATTTAGTAAGTAGAACGCTATGGTTGACCATGTCAAAGGCTTTGGTAATGTCTACAAAAAGTCCGGCGCAAAATTGTTTATCATCCAGAGCTTTATAAATAAAGGAGCAAAACTCCAAAAGAGCATCTTCTGTTCCAAGGCCTTCCCTAAAACCAAATTGCGCAGGACTAAGGAAATTTACCTTTTTCAGGTAGCTCATCACTCTATTCTTAATAGCTTTTTCGAAAACTTTTGAAATTGATGGCAATAAAGAAATTGGCCTATAATTGTTTTTGTCACTTCTAATACCTTTTTTGTAAAGAGGGATGACATTAGCACATTTTAATTTATCTGGGAAAGTCCCGGTCAAGATGCTTAGGTTGAAGATATAAGCTAAAATGTCTACAACATTAAGTGCTATATTTTTGAGGGTCAGATTGGAGATACCATCATTACCGCAAGAACCCGAGTTATTTAGAGAACAAATAATTTTATAAAGCTCTAAGCCTGTTATTTCTTCATAAAAGAAGCTATTATTTATATTATTATCATTGACCAAACAAGACGCGCACCCATTGCAATAATTAGGAGACTCACTGGGAAAAGACATAAATCCAACCGAAGAAAAGAAATCATTAAATATGTTTGATACTGCTGTAGGATCGTCAATGGCAACACCATCATTACATAGAACTATAGCTTTAGTGGTATTGGGAGAGTTGCTGTCAATGATACTATTTATAGCCTTCCATTCCTTTCTAGAGTTACCAAGTGCATTTCGCATTTTAGAGTAGAAGTACCTATCCCGAGCTATCCTTATATTCTTGTTAACTTCCTTACTCAACATTCGGAAACGACTTTTCAGCGCTGTATTAAGAGGATGTTTGAAGCATTTTTTTCTTAATTTATTTTTCAGTTTAATTTTTTTTAGCACAGAGTGGGTAATCCATGGCTTTAACCTTACTTCAGATTTTTTACGTACAATGGTATATGTGAAATTTCTTATATAATTCTGAAGAATTGTTAAAAACTGGTCATAAGCATTCGAAGCATTAGCATCCACATAAATTTCCTCCCAGGTTTCAGAACGTAGTTCGATATTAAGTAGGTCGAAGTTAACTTTCGTTATCTTTGGCGACAAAATATACTTAGCAGGTTTCCTCTTTTTTAACGTACTAAAGAGAATACCTGTCATGCAGTGATCAGTAATACGGAGATCAAAATCAATACCAGCACATTCATTTATGGTTATTTTTGTAAAACGACCAAATACATGGTCAAGACAAGTACTTGAAGTTGGTCTAGTAATGTCGTTTATGAAAGATGATAGACCATGCTCAGACATGGTAGCAAGATAAAGATCAGATAGAGTATTGGAAGTTAAAATGTCTATATTAAAATCACCTAAGAGAATCAGATTAGCAATTTTTTCGTTTCTTAAGAACACTGAAAATTCATTCAAAAACACTTGAATATCATAAAGGTGTAACCTATATACACAAACAAATTTAAAGACATCATCACATATATTGCAAGACAACTCAATTACGTCCGCGCTCAGAAAATTGAGACAATTTACCTTAAAGTTACCAAAATCCAGATAATCCCGAACAAAAACTCCCACTCCACCTGCAGCATAACTTTCATTAGTGTTAAGATACAAATTATAGCCCGGAATATGATAATCATCTTTTTCGCAGTTAAAAACCCATATTTCACTAACAAATATCAGATCTGGTAAGAACACAAGCGCTTCTAGATTACACACTAACAAATTAAAATTTTGCCGCAAACTACGAATGTTCTGATGAACAACAAAAAAAGAGTTGTGCTCATTCGAATTACAATAAAATAGTTCATCATTTATGTTAACTATAGTATAAGGTGTTGGGTTGTTGCTTAAAAGATTATTATTAATATCTAAAACAGACATACTAAAATATAGCTAAATAAGGTGAAAGACAGCTAGTCTTCCAGCGATGAAAAATCAAGAAACGATCTAATAGCAACAACCCTACCCTTCTCAGATTTTCTCATTAGAATCCGCGAATTTTTAAACCACAAATATTTATAATTTTTTTCTGCTTTGAATTTTTTTGCTTCCATAAATAAAGCTCTAGTATAAGATGTGAAGCAATCATTTATAAAAACATTTTCTTTTGTGCCCGCGACAAATAATGATGAATTTAGTTTCTTCATTGCAGTCTTTTTCGCTTTCAATACTTTTTCTTTCGCCTCTAAGCAAGAGAATTGTACACAAATCTTATCACTATGCTCGTTGTTGTTGTTTTTCTTCCATACGCGTTTGACGTAGCACTTCTGAATATCAGTAGGTGACAATGAGACATCCAACGCCTTGCTGAAAATCGTTTGAACACATTCTTCTGCACTGTTATTGCTGACTCCAGGCACACCAGTAATCTCGATGAAATTCTCAACACTCTTTTGCTCTCTCCAATTCAGTCTGCTCTCCAGCAATGCAACTTTCGATTTAAGCTTCACATTCTCTTCCTTCAGCTGACTGATTGCACTGAGAACGTCACAGTTGATTTTCTTTATACATATAATCTCTTCATAAAGCATTTGCATTGTAACTGTGCCGTCGTCGGACTGTAGTGGTAGATCATATGCTGCTGCTTGCTGTCCAGCTGTCGATTCAGTGGTGCTCTGTAACTTAGCGGCTGTTTGCTGATTTCGCTGCTTTGGCTTTTGCTTGGCTATTGGTGCAGCAGCCACTGCCGTTGCTGCTGAAGATGATGGTACACTTTGTTGCAGTAGTGATTTACGACGAAGAGCGGTGCATTTGTCGCAGCGATATGGAACATTTTGAGTGATCATGTACTCTATATCCGATGGATTTAGTTTTGCACACGAGCAATGGAAATAAATATTGCAGTCGACGCAAGTGATTTTCATCTCGCATCCGCGATCAACCTTTTTATTGCAAATTGAACACGGCATTTTAATTAAATTTGTGTGCAAAGAACTAAACGTAAATAATCAAAAAGTTTACACCCCACGAAACTTAGAGTAAACACGTCCGCTCTCTCCAAGAGAAAAATACTTGCTATTACGTTTTCATCGCTTTGGTCTTCGGATTCAACCGTTGAACTGCTGTCACCAATAAATTCAGGAAACTCCTGCTATTCTTAAATATTCTCCGTTAGGATATCAGAGCCATCTGGGCCAGGAATGTCTGTCTCACCAAAACCGGCTTTTGTACTTTTCATAAGAATTCTAGTCAGAACGAAAGGAAAAGCGTCTAAAGCTGATTCTACTTTAATTTTTACGGCACAATTAGGCTGTGAATAACTGCAAAGCACTTGATCATTACGTAGCATTACGAATCTACGTATTGTGAAATCTGACGTGGAATGCAGTGTTTGGATTGAGTTGCTTGCATTAAACCCATGACCCGACGGTAGAGTTTTTTACCCGACTAGGCATAAGGAAGGGTTTTGAACCTCACAAGCTGTGTTTGTTTGTTTGTATGTAAGGATGTCACCTTGTACAGCCTAAACTTGGGAACCTATTTGTCGTTAGATTTGTCTTGATCCGGAGAGTGTCTTAGGCTATATGAGGTCACCGAAAAATTGAAAATGGTGGACCAATCAAGATGGCGGATACATTTTTTTTTTTTTACAATCGCCTTGATAGTGACATCAAATGAAAGAGCTTGGCAAGTAGAATACGATAAGCTAAGGGAGGTCATTTAAAATTCAATATGGCGGACGCACCAAGATGGTGGATAAGCGTTATCTTTAAGACCTCCTTAATATGGGTATCAAATGAAAGGGTTTGACAAAAGGAATACGATAAGCTAAGTGATGTCATTTAAAATTCAATATGGCGGACGAACGATGATTGTGGATTACCGTTATCTTTTCGATATCCTTAATACTGGTATTAACGAAATGCGTTGACAAGTAAACCCCGGCATTGCTGACCTACATATTTTTTGAAACTAAAAAGTTGGAAATTAAAAATAGGGGAAAAACTAACTAAAAAGTACGAAACAAGATGAAACGAAACGATGATGTTCAGAGTATAGCCGTGGTCGCATGCCGCTTCGTCGTATGAATGTGTACTTAAATAAATACGTTATTATAACGTCATGCGACCACGGCATGAACATTATTTAACTTAATTTTTTATCTACACACAACGTTTCTGTTAAATGAAAAGGATTCGAAATAAAAAATCCGAAAGTGAAGAAGCAAAAGTGCACAATCCATCTGTTTCGCCGCATGCAACTCATCCAATCCATCCAATTTCTCAGATTCGCTAAATCAAAAAAAAAAAAAAGTAAACTCTCAGATCCAAGCAAACACTTATATGTTCCTCTCGGTAAATTATTTGAGAAAGATGCTCTATTCATTAAGACTGTCCAGATGCCACTATTAAATGATAAACTGAACGGCTTCCTGGTGCCATAAAGCACTCCTCATCCAAATCAATTCGTTATTAACTTGTATTTGTTTGAGTTAATCCGCACGATGCGAGTACGAGTAATCTCCCCAAACACAAGCCTGTTCAGTCAAAGGTACAACACACACATAAAAGATTCATGATTTAAGATTTGCTATTTATTACAAAATTGCAAATCGATTACATAAGACACTCGGCATTCAGGCAGGTGTGCTTGAACACAACACTTGCGGAACAACACTTAGCATACGTTACGTGCGGATACCTACACACACTTACACAGTTGAATGTCAAGTGAGCATCTCTCCAGTAATTGTGTGGAGCCATTATTGCAACTATAGCTCCCGTCAAGTGCTTTACTGTTATGTGCAAGTGCGAGTATATGTACATATGTGTAAACAAATTCCATACAAAACGTGAGGTGATGAAGGCGACTTTGACAGATTGTCAAGAAGTAATCAGCGTTTGAAAGGAGGCATTTTTTCCACGCTTAATTTTGTATTCTACTACAAAATCGAATGACCTGAGTCATATGACAGTGACAGCTTCTCTGATTGTCAGGCTATTTGGTTTTTCTGCGATAGACAGTTTGTCACCAGTGTCGCTTGATTAGGTCGGGGTTGTCCTTACCTTGAAGTGTTTGCATTGATGAAGTTGTTAACTGTTATACTTTATACATAACCATAAACTGGCATATTGATGGGTCCATTGTTAGTTTGACCCACTTTTAGCCGCATGACAGTTGTGGGACCTCAAATTCTTGAATGCAAATAGAAGACGTTTGTATTTATTTAATTAACGAATCTACTGAGTCTGTCTCTTTGCTATGCAAATTTTTGGTGTGGCGTTTCGTGGTTGCACCCATCAGGAAAGGGAACACATCCTGTCAGATTTTATTCTCTCTCTATGTCTAGACAGGTACTGGTGCAATTGTTTCTTCAATATTGGAATATTTTAAAGCCTTTTATGTGTTCTCTTGTTCTCGTTGTTGTGTTCTGCTTTATTACTTTTCGAAATAATGAAATCAGTTTACGACTCAGAGGAGTGCTGGCAGATTATAACCAAAGTTGCATGTTGAAGGGTGAGAGATTATTATATATATATTATTGTCCATGCAAATGCAACGAATTGCAAATGAGAATAGGTTTGGTTCACACCCGTTTGTGTGAACTTTTGAAATGTATACAAATGCAAATCGAAAAAGCAAGGGAATTACAACACAGGGAGACTCTACGAAACCAATCTCTGTCACTATTTTCCCCCCATTTCATTTGATGAGAAGCTCTTCAATTTTCCATTTCATTTATCCCATGTTTGTAGATTGATTTGCCGAAACTCCTTTCACACAACCAAACCAAACCAAACGAAACCCCACCCAACAATGGCATAGCTTTTAACCCACTCAATCGACCTCAGCAAAATACCGTTGATTCAGTGAATCAACAACCGCACAACTTTGAACACCACTTATTTACCTCTACATACATCCGGAATTCCGTTTGTAAATACGGTTACCTACGGCCTGTGTCAAGGACTATTTCGTGTTCCATATAAAAACCGCCAATTTAAGATACATGCACCGAATAGCGGTGGTTTAGGTAAGTGGTGTGGGTCTTGCCTTTCGTAAAAAGTTTCTATAAGCTACCATTTGCCGTCAGCCATCATTAATACCATCACCGGAGCAACAACCCTTATAGCTAACTTTGACGTATTTCTTCGTTTTCGCTATGTCACCTGTCATTCCGTTATACAGTCAATTTCAGTAAATGGCAGCACGAACAAAAAAACCACAAAAAAATTAAACTCCATCCGCAGCCACCCTTGTAAAAGGGTGAACTTACGTCCGTGCACCGTACACCACCGGTTGCATTTCCTCGATTACATGCAATTTAGTCGCTAAAATTACAGTCCTGGTAAAAATTATTCCACCAAATTACACTTTCGCGGTGAAGTGGATGATGAAGGATTGGAGTGAGTGTTCGCGTTCGTGTTCGTGTTCGACAGATAGCGATTTGTGAAGTTCGAAAGGGGTGGCGAAATATCCACTTTAGTTATTATTAGCAATTAACGTTGTTAGCGGAAACAGTTGAATGAAATTGGAATCTCACCCTTGGTAGTCACTTCACCTTGACAGTTACTTGCTGTCACTTTAGCTTTGTAACTTCAATGAAATTTGAATACAGTTCGTTTTTCGTTTGTCTTTTCGGTGACGGGAAAAAACGCCTCTTTTGGTGTCAAATTTCGGTTTTGTGTTTCGTTTCTTTTTTTTTGTCATACTTAACTGAGATTTGCAAAGCAACTGTTGTTGGTAGTGGGAAAAATGAGTAATTAAAAGCTAAAAGAGGTGAACTGTGAATAGGTTTGCCGTCATTTGCCTTGTCTTTACGTTTAGATGGAACCACAGTTGTTGATGGGCATTTGCTAGGTGAATGCACAAAAACATAACTAGGTGCATGGCGACGAAGGGAAATGGAGATGCAAACAGGCTAGCAATTTATGGGAAAGGGACCCCTTTAACTGGGCTAGATTCAAAAAGGAAACCATTTGAACCAGATCTGAGCTTACACACTATTTCTATTATTTCACTTTTTAACCTATTGCACTTAAGCTTTGATAATCTGCTTTTCTCATCATTAACCACAGTTGCTAGGTTCACAGATTCTCGATAGGGTTATTGTCTAGCCTAAAGCTGGCCATCAAAGTAGTTAAGATCCATGTTTTTATAGTTAGACAACTTTTCTAAAGAAATAAGATGTTCCTCCAACCCTTCTCGGTATTTTTCGGCCTCCAGTTTCCAAAAATGGTGTCTATTTCAATTTTGAAAGTCCCTAAAATAGCTACCCACACCTTTTCCTGCAATTGGATTAGTAAGGCCGTTTTTAGAAAAAAAGAAACCCTTCATGTTGAAAAGTTAGCCAGAAGATGCAGTCCAAGATCTCAAGGCATTATTAAACATCAAATAGACTAGATTCCGTGTCAAAGTGACTGCGAAACAAAAGTATTTGGCTCTTCACTGCACTTTTCTTCACTTTTCACAAGTTTCGCAGAGTAGAGATTAAAGGGTGGGCCATCTGTAAAAAAAAAACACTGTTCAATATTTTTCAACAATTGTTGGTTTATTGAAAAGAGTAAGCCTCCCTATTGTGAGCACCGTGATGTAGTGGTAAGTACGTTGGACTACTATGCAATGCTGCTCGGGTTCAATCCCAGCCCGGGTCCAAGTTTTTTTACGGTGCCACCTCTTTCGAATGTCTGACAAGCAGTCAAAGAGCTTCTCAACTCACCGTTTGGAGTCGTCAACAAAATGTAGGTCCCTTCCATTCGTGCAAAAATATAACAAGCACACACAAATGGTTACGAGAAGCAGGCCCAGGTTCACCCCGAGCTGTAGCGCGTCCTAAAGTTAAGTAAGACTCCCGATTAATTATGGAATATTATTTCATTCAAATGACTGCCTGAATATAGGCCATCCTGTCAACCCAATTTTTCAATACATTTTCGATGGCTTCGATGGCCCCTATTTCACGAATAGCTTGGCCAATATTGCTCTTGAGTGCCTGAATCGTCGCTGGATCCATAGAAGTGCTCCGTGGGAGCCAAGCAACATCACCAAAACGACTGATTACACTTAACTTAGTGTGCAATAAATCGATTGCTGGGCGGCTTGTGTGGCACGTAGTCCCCTCTTGCTGGAACCATAGCTTCAATCCAAATCCTCAGTTTCTGGCCATAAAATATCGGTTCTCATGCGCGTTGAGGTTCTCGGGCTTAGGCACACACTTTCGGCAACAGCTGCAATATTCTCCGTTGAGCGCACAGGACCAGCACGGGAATATGCTTGGTTATCAATCACCAAACCAGGCTCACGAACTTTCTGCACAAACTTGCGTACAGTTGGTGAATTATTTCGATCGAAATTTCATTTCAAAATTCGCACTGTTTCGGCAACACAGCATCTACTTTGGAAGTTACTTTGCCATATTTCCCAACATTGTTCAAGCGTAAATAAATCCATTTAGTACCGCGAAAATATAATATATATGTAGGTACTGAGTTTCTGTAAATTTTTTGAGCGCATAAGAGCCGTCAGTGTCGAAATAACATATGATTCCAAAAGAAATCAACAGATGGCCTACGTCTTAGCTGCAAGTTTCTTGTCAAAATGGAGTCACCGGTAAACTTTCTGATGAACAATATACAGTGAAACCCGGTTAGGAACCACCCTCTTAAGTGCAAAACCCGCATAGCGTCCTCGGTTTTTTGAAACCCTATTTTTATAAAGTTATATTCTTCCCCTTTTAAGTATACATCGCTTAACTACATTCCCCGTTCAAGTACTCATTGTTTCCAGTTCTTTCGTCATATACTTACTTAGTTGGCGCTACAGCTCGAGGTAAACCGGGGCCTGCTTCTTGCAACCATTTGTGTGTGCGTGTTTTATTTTTGCACGAATGGAAGGGACCTACAGTTTTTTGCCGACTCCGAACGGCGAGTTGAGAAGCTTAATCGTGACAAATGATACTCTTTGATGCTTGTCAGGCATTCGAAAGAGGTGGTACCGTGAAAAAACTCTTTTAGGTGTTAGACCCGGCCAGGAGTTGAACCCGGGCAGCATTGCGTGGTAGTCCAACGCACTAACCACCACGGCCACGGCGACCACGTTTCTTTCGTCATATATTCCCCTTTTAAATACTCTTTTTAACAAAACGCTAGAATCGAAACAAAAAAAATGTAATAAACTTAACCTAGTACATAATATAGTGAGCTCTAGTACTCTAGTAGAACTTTGACGTTTTCTCTTGGCTGTTACTTTTTAATTGTTGCTGGTAAAAATTGTTCGCCCTTTCGTGGGCTTGCTTGTTCGTGGACTCTGACACTAGCTAAGCGAGTTTTGTAACTACATATCCTGAATAAGTACCTCATGACATTGAACAATTCCGCTAATGCACTTATCCGAGTTTTACTATATTTAGAATACCTTTCTAGACCCAATTTAATATCAAGTGTCTAATGTCAGCTTAATTCTACGATGAGTTAAAAAAGATCCAATACATCTTTTAACTTACAGCAAATTTAAATTCGTTACCAATGCAAAAAAATGTAACTCACGTAAAACTTTCCGCCTCCAATAAGTACTCGTCGATTTATCCAAAAACTTAAATGTGAAATTTCAACATCCACAGTGAAACAAAACAAAAAAAAACACACAATTCTCACAGATACTTTGGTATTCCCAATCACTTTCGGAAAAACCCCAAATAAATTCCCATTCAAATAGCCTCAAATTTTTTTTCAAATTACTTTTTACAAAATCACATGAAAAACATTACCACGAAACTTGTTTTGGAATTAAAACAAAAAAAAAACACTATTTCAGCGCACGAGTCTCAGCTTAGACAAGATTCACAACAAAAACAACAAAACGAAGTAGAAAAAGAAGAAGAAGAAGAAGAACTACCAAATCGACAATCAACTACGAAAGTAGATAAATCTGAATTCACACCGATTCCGACAGATTCTACTACCAATCCAACCGTCTGCAGTGGTCGCGAGTTCGAACCTTATTGATGCCTTGCAAGCTTAGGGGATTATTTCAAACGTGATTTCATCTTCGTTTCTGCCTCAACCCACCCTCTCCCGCTCCCTCTCCCTTCCACCAGCACCTGCATCCACTTGTTTTGTCTCCCTCTGTTAAACTTAATTTTAACAAAATTACTTCTCTATTAGCATCGGATACATAGAGAAGCAGCAGCAGCAGCAGCACCACCTTACCTATCCGATACATTGGATGAACCGTCACGTTCCATAGTTAGCAGTAATATTAGGAAAGAAAAAAAAAAGCCAAGAGATATGGAGGTACTTTAAAAAAAAACACATCTCCATATCTTTGCCTCCAGTAGAGTAGCAAGCAAAAGAGAGGAGAAATAAAAAAGTATCTTTTAATCAATTTCCGATTGATTTAATTACGAAATTAACAAATACCAAGGTCAGGCAGAGCTGTTCAACGCCAAAGTGCCAGTAGTTCCAGTTCGTTCATCAGTTGAATGCGCAAAGAGGGGAGGAAGAGCTCTTAAAAGGTTTTGCTTTAGCTTTTGCTTCTTTCTAATTTATTAGCAGCGTATCTATAAAATATTCAAAAGCACGTTTGTGCTCGCAATATAGAGAGAGAAAAAAAAAACTTGGCTATTTTAGGTTCAATCTGCATCGTAGATCACTCATAAATCAGAGATCCAAGCAGCAGCAGCAGATGATTGAAAGCGATTTGAACTTGAAAACGTATTTCAAAAAAAAAAAAAAAAATCTGGCCCTCTATTCAAATAGTGGAGACTGGATGGAGAGTTGCTTGCGATAAACAATTTAATTTAATTACAAAACAAACCAAGAAACAATGAAATTCATCTTAAAAACACGTAATTTTGTGTTTCGGGCAGATAAATAGAATAAAATAAAAATTCAAAATACGCTAATTGGCAATAAACCAGAACATTATTTATCACTTGACGCCAAAGAGTGAAACACAGCTAGTGGAACACGAACATTGGATCTAATTTCATTAGCAATCGTGTATGATGATGATGACGGTGATGGGGAGACATCAGACTTGAAGATGTTTTGATGATGAGTTCACAGACCTCACGACAACTGAGTTATGTGGGGCATGTCATATGTATGTTCAGAAACTGCGGTATTTAATTCGTTTGCCATGCTCTCCGTTTGGTAAAAGTACGTTTGTTCTGTTCTTTACCGTTAGTCATGAAATGCTTGAAACAATTTTCTATGGACTCATGAGATGTGGCGGCAGAGATTGGGAATCTTCATAAATCAGCGTGACCCACAAAATCAAGAAAAAAAATTCGAATAACCAGACACGAATCGAATTAAGAAGCGCCCGAGTTTTGAAGAAAACAATAAACCCCATAGAATTGAGGTGATTTGAAAACTCATCTACACAAATGTATGGGTGATTGTACTCGTATACAAAATTTCACAGGAATCTCGAATCAATTCACAGAATCTTTTTATCGACAGTCAGACAGTCAGAGCGTTTATAGCATGGGTGGCCAAACCGTAGACCGCGGTCGACTGGTCGAACGGTACAGTCGACATACATAAATACGGGAGCGTATCGAAATCCCGCTTTTTAAAATCCCGTTTTTTAAAAATTACGCCAATAAAGTTTTAAGAAAGGTTTTTTAAAAATACCGCGTCTCAACATCCCGCTTTTTAAAATCCCGTTTAATCCCGCTTTGCCTGTTTTCCAGAATCCCACTTCTGTATTTCAACAAATTCATCGTTCAAAATTTAATGTTGCTTGCTCCATTTTCAAGAAAAGAAATAAGAAAAGTTCCTAAACGAAAAAATAAACGGATTATGAAAATTATGTCCAAATCACGATTTGTGCGTCGTACCGCTCACAATATATTTCGCCCGAAATTTGTTTAACATGCAATTGATTGCAAGGCATTTTTTAAAATAAAACAAATATGTAGTTCTGATTGCAAAAGCGAGACTATAGGAACGGGATTATAAGAAGCGGGATTATAAGAAGCGGGATTATAAAAAGCGGGATTTTAAGGTCGACATTTTAAAAAACCGATTATAAGAAGGAGGATATCGTACACAACCCCATTAATACATTATAACAAATACGCACTGAATATCAGTCTTAAAAAACGTAACAACACTGCATTGCACTCCATCCCAGAAAGCGTATGCAATGGAGTACTGTATGCTCTGCTCTGTGTCTTCTTCCTGATTTGGGCAATTTGGGCAAAAAGGTAAATCCAAAACGGGGTACATACATAGGTATTTCCGATTCGTACCCTGACCAGATAAGAACTGCGTAATATGGTTAGTTGGTTTTTGAAGGTGAGGATTACTCCTCTTCACGTAGGCCACAAGTCGGGCCCGTTCTGCTTCCCTCTGGAACTGAGCTGAGAAAAAAGGGTTGGGGTGTGTGTTAGTGAAAGGGGTAGTGTAGTGGAATGGAAAGGTTGAAAGGAATAAGTGTATTCAAGAAAAACGCTCTGTGTGTCATGTAAACTCCAATGTTTTCGAGAAATCGATAGATCTGAGCGATGTCAGCCCGGGTAGGATGTGTCTTCCCAGGTATTTTTGCCTTATTGAACATAGAGCAGAACAATCGCAGAGGAAGTGTTTGATACTTTCGTCTTCTTCTTTGCAACCCGGGTAAGTGCTGTGCTGCACTAGTCCCAGTCGGTTAGCATGTTTATTTAAGTTGATGTGTTCCGTATATAAGCCAATCAACAGTTTAATTTGTGCTCTGCCCAAATTCAGCACTTTCCTAGCCCGCAGTGGATTTGGATTTTCCATCATTTCTTTGGCAGTCTTGCAAAATTGGAGCTGACTCCACATTTGGCGTGTGGCGTTTTGCAAAGGACAGGCTATAGGCAGTTTGCACTGCTTGTACGGCGCGCCGTACCAATAGTATTTACTGTGAGGTTTTCAACGTCTTCCGCCCTTGCTCTTGCAAGTTCGTCTGCCCTTTCGTTCTCCGGTATATTGTTGTGGCCAGGTACCCAGAGCAGAGCGTAAAATGGCAGTTACAGTTTCCATGCCTTCGGTTTGTCCAAACTTCTATGGTATTATTTAGTTTAATTCCATTAGACGGACAAAAACAAAAAAAATATCATGTTATGTAGTAAAACTGCTCTCTGTATACGTATGAACGAATGTAGATATCCAAACTCTTCGTCGTTGAGGACATATCTTGAGGGTCTATTAAGAAATGTTCTGCCAGATTATTTTTTTTTTTCTTTAGGAAGAGCGTGCCAGGCAACTGCACAGGAGGTGATAGTGGGATTCTTCTTCCTCCTCGTCCGTGCAGCTGCGATGATTCCAAATATCTGTTCTATTTTGTTTTCGTTTTTTGGTGTGTTATTCGTTTCGAATAAAGTTGCAGTGTTTTTTTTTTTTTTGTACACAAATACGGACATACGGACAACTCCTTTAGGCGGACACAAATGTTGTCTCTGTCCGCCTAAGAGAGGTTTCGCTGTAAGTCAATATCTCACTTACTGAGATGTTGGCCATTTCGAGGCAGATTTTTGGAACTCCTGGTGATGTCATCCTATGGTGGTGGTTAGTGCGTTGGACTACTACGCATGCTGCTCGGGTTCAATTCCCAGCCCGGGTCCAACACCTAAAAAAGTTTTTCATGGTTGCCACCTCTTTCGAATGTCTGACAAGCAATCAAAGAGTATCATTTGTCATGAGAAGCTTCTCAACTCGCCGTTCGGAGTCGGCAAAAAACTGAAGGTCCCTTCCATTCGTGCTAAAAATAACACGGACACACAAATGGTTGCGAGAAAGCTAGGTTTGGTTCTGTATAGGACTGCAGACGCCGTATATTTATTTTTTTAAGATGTGTAAGAGATTTCCAGATCAAAAATTAAATCGATGATAAATATAACATAAGGGGCAAATTATTGCCAGACAACGTATTTGCGAGTCGCATACGACCATACTCGTATTTTGTAATGTATTTGCTATTACAAAATACGAGTATGGTCATATGCGACTCGCAAATACGATTTTCAGAATTGGGGTGAATATAACAGTTTGGATGAACTAAGCAAATTCTAAAACCGGTAAATTGAGTGGAGAATAAAAATTGAAGGGAGGGATCTATAAACGTCGAGTTGAGAAGCTAGTCCGGACATTCGGAAGAGGTGGCACTGTGAAAAAACTTTTTTGGCGTTTACTGGGATTGAACCTACGCCTATGCACACTCAAAATTCTAACACTAGCCACTGAACCACACCGCCTACGTTACGAGAAATAAGTTACCTACTATACGAAATAATATTCTAGGACCATTGTGCACCGCAACAAGCAGAAGATCTGTCGAGCCGGCCTTTCCGTAGCCCTAGGGATTCGTCGAGACTTATGATAAACTTCATTATTCTTCCTACGAAGTTCAGGATACTAAGCGGGCAATAGTTTTACAGTATCTTTAACATTCACTATGGTTTCTAAATAGAATAAGGTATATTTGTCGATCTAGGCTATAACCACTGTAGATGGAATAGAATCGTATAATTGTTTCATGGAACCAGCAGCCTTCCACTTAAACAGCACAAAACGTAACATAAGTAAAATAAAGTTTTCCACCAATCGTAAGCCTCACCAGCCTTCCTTTCAAAATCCTTTCAAAATCCTTTCAATACCCACACACATACGTATACATCTTTTGAAATTCCCATGAATGTGTGCTTACAAATCCAAAAAAGACTACCGTTACCATGCGTACGGGTAACTGGCTCTTTAAACCGTTCCGTAAAACGCTTTTCGTTCAGATCATTTTGTAATTTTACAATCCCATAAAAACTTTAACCCTTTTGTTGCTACGAGTGCCTTCTGACGACGAACACAACTTAACCGATGATTTGTATCTCATGAAAATCTTCACAACGATTCTTTATCAAAATGTATCTGTGTAGTAAAATTTATGACAAAGGTGCCATGGGATCTTATCTCTTACTCCCTTCTGTATTCAGCAACCCAACAAAAAAAAAACCCCCCGCATTGTATCTGCCTCACATATTCACCACCACCATCGGAGTATCGATGAATTTCCATCGAACTTTAGAATTGTAGAAGAGCTTCGATTTGGAAATGCAAATAACAAGACACAAAGCCGAAAACCCAAATTCCAATCATTCAGTTTCAACAATCATTAGTCACTTCCATGCATCTGGATATGTGTGTTCGTATGTGTATGGGTGCAACTATCTTAAATTGATTGAGTAAAACGTTTGGCCACCATCGGCTAATAAGGAAATAACGAAAGCAAACGGTATTTCGGGAACCACTAAATAAAGTTCAACATCGTGCAGTCAAAATTAGCACCTAGCCTCCCCTCCCCGCCGCGCCCTCTCTCGGTACTCGTAGGTAAACGTAAACTAGGTCTTCTGGGTTCTGGCCTCTGGGATCTCTGGTTGTCTTCTTTGGTTTCGCTTTGTTGGCTTGTGCGGGTTGTTTACTTCATGCCAATTGGGAATTCGTTATTTGTAGAGCTGCTGCACATACCGCCACACAATGCACACACTCCTTTATACGAGGCATTCAAGTCAGTCACATGGTAAAGGTTCATACACAGCTTGACATTGGAGAGTGGAGAGTCATTGCAATCACGCTTGACCTATTGTGAACTCAATAAGACGACGTAACGTAAGTCCCGAGGCAAAGTCACTGTTTTCCTTTTTCTATTATGTACGAGTATGTACATTGTACATATGTATCTATTTTGTAATTCAGTTCTTTTGTCGATGAATTCGTTTTTGGTTTCTTTTTGTCTACTTAGTTATTGGAAACGAAGAAAATGAAGAAAGGAAAATGCTTCTACACTTTTTCTTCTTCTACGACTTTCAAAAAGGTGAAGTGCAACCATACCATTTTCATCAGCAGCTGTGGTGACCACGATTCACAATGACGTTGAAATTCTTTCAAAGTTTGTATGTACAAAGGAGAAGTCTGTTCAGAAAGATATTTTGTTTTTTGAACTCTTCTTACTATGGAATCCAATATTTTTTTCACACCTTACATCATTACGTTACGTTATCTCAAGACCGAAATATAGTAACAATATTCTAATTAATTTAGTATGGTGTAACGATTGGCCCTAATAAATTTACTGTTGGAACTTCGTTGTTAGCGCACTGCTAACGAGATGTTAACTACACATCACTGGGATAAACCAGTTACAGGTTAAGCTGAAATTGGGACGTACATAGTTAACACATCTGTCATGCCTCAAACCATAGGTACGCCAAAAACATCAAAACAAAATTACAAAGAAAAACAGCTAAGCAGCTGATGTGAGTAAAGTATCATAAGTCATAACATTCGCTGTCAAATATGCCACGGTGACATTTTTGAGCGTTGATGTCGCCCGCCCACCTACCATTGGATGGGTGTGTTCAACAGTATCGCATTTGGCCACTTTAATCGTGCAGTTTGTAAATGTTTTTAAAGGGGATGTTAACTTCGGCAGCTTATTGCTCTGTCATTTCTAATGGCGACATGACATTCTTTGACGTTTGTGTTCTGTCAAAGTCATCAGTTTACCATGGAGCGCCAAAAACCATTCACAAACGCGTCGAAATTGTTAAAATTTACTAAAAAAATGATCGTCAGCCCGAGCGAAATTCGGAAAAAGCGGTTCGGCTGCTGATCGAGCAGTCTCTGTACGACGTCGAAATGTGCGGTCAAGCAAGAATATTGCTGCTGGTACTGAGAGTGTGGCTGAAGACACAAACCTCTCAATTCCTCGTCGTGCACACGAAGTTGGCCTTTCTGTGAGCTCAACTTGACGAAATCTGCGAAAAGGGCATGCATGTATAAAGTCCAACTGACACAAGAACTGAAACCCCAAGATCGTCATACGTTCGCTGATTGGGTTCTAGAGCAGTTAGAAACGGATCCAAATTTTGGCAAAAAAATCATCTTCAGTGATGAGCCACATTGTTGATTGAACGGTTTCGTGAACAAGCAAAATTGTTACACGCTTAATGAAAGACCCTATACGCTATACGGCTATACCTATAGTATAAATGCCCCGACCCATAGAATCCGTCAATGCCGCTGCGCTTAACGTTGACGCTGACGTTGGCGCATGACGGAAAGATCCGTCCCATAGAATCCGTCGCATACCAGCGCTGAGGGGATGACAGCCGATGACATTTTGCTATTGCTGAAAACAGAGCTGTCGTTTCGGTAATTTTTTGGGTGCTTAATTTTTGATAATATGGTGGTACTTTTCGAATGAAGATACATAGTACCAATATTCACATATGAGAAAAATTATGAAAATGGTAAATTGTTTGGAATCAGAAACAAAATTATCTGAAGCTCACTACTTTCCATTTTTTTTTTCTTTTTTTTGAATTTTTCAGTGTATGTTCCTATTGATTGCCGGCTGGTTTTTCAATCCAAACATAATTTTATCATGGCCCTTGGAGTTTTCTTACCAATGTCTTACCAATAGAGTTCTATTATTTGGTATAAGGACCTGACATTGCAAACACTTTTTTATCTCGAGCAGTTTTTATCACTCCAGTACAATTATCATTTTCCAACCGACTAAAAAAGCACTTTTTTTTGCTCGAGATCAATTTTTGTAAATTAAGGATTCAACTAGAGATTTGCACCTACTTGCAGTAATACCAAAACATTTTATACGAATTTAAAACGCAGTACATCAAAATGCTATTAATTAACACAAATATTATCAGAAAAAATTAGAAAATACAAAGAAAAAAAGTGTATTTAAAATTGTATTTATTATTTTTCTTTTCTTATTTATTTCCTTTTACGAAAAAAGGCCAAATGATACACTAATACAATTGCAGAAAAACAGATCAATCTCATTTGTTTTCTATTCAGCACGAAAAGTCTGAGATCTGAGAGCAAACTCTGCAAAGCCCAAACAAAAACGACATAAAGCAAGTGTAGTACGGACTGCAGATGGGTATACAGAACAACTATTGTAGTACAACCGACAACACTGGCTGCAAGTGTTCTCTTTTCAAGCTGATGTCAGCTGATTGTCAACATCGATGACAGTTTCTCTATATTTCTCTATGCTTCCACCAATTAAAATGCATACTCTCAATTTGTGAATGCATGAACTATAATATGTGAAGGTGTGCACTTCAATGGTTGAATGTGTGAACACCCAACGCACAGCGCAGAGAAAAAAGTAGAAAGTAAACCTACTTTCTGCGTCTGCGTTTTTATGTGCGTTGGTTATGGGCCACAGTACACGTCTCTAAGGTAGTATATTGCGCATCTGTCAAACATTTTCAAAGCAAAAAATGGCCGACAACTGTGTGGCATTTCTATGGGATTTAATTCAAATACATTGTTTTCGTAGTTTTTCATCATTTCTTAATAAAATAACATACGTTTTTCTTTATGAAATCGATTTATTCGTTTATCTTTTCATTTTCCTTGAGTTTTCTATAGTTATTGTTCGGATATTTCAGTCGGTCATATTTTCTCATCACAGTTCTTTTTATTATTGTTCACACAACATTCGTATACGACACAACACATTTTTCAAAGTTTTGACAAAAAAGTTAATTAAATAGTATAGAAAACATTAAAAAAACGAAAATTAAATGCAAATATCCTCACAGTTGGCGGCCATTTTCTTGAATTTTTGACAGATGCGCGAACTTGGACGAAAATGAACACTCTAAGTATACTACCTTAGATACGTGTACTGTGGTTATGGGCCACCTTCCATAAGAAACGGATGAATAAACGCAGAACGGATTCTATGGGTCGGGGCCTTAAGTCATAAATACTGATACAATTTTTATTGCAACCATTTTAAATACAGTTTTTTTTTTCGAGTCTACTGTCCCAATTGAGAGGTTCAACTCGAATTGTCCCGATTAGAGAAGTCACATTTGCTGACTTTTTTAATAAAATGTCCCAATTCGGAGGTCTGGCTCAAATATGGGGTTTCTAGGAAAGTTAAATTGAGTGTCCCAATTGGGAGGTCTCTCAATTTCAGTGTCCCGATTGCAGAGGGTATATTCTATGAAAACTCTTAGGGTTGGCAAATGCGTTCTCTCGATTAGGAATATCTTTGTCGCGGAAAGGAATTTTCTTTTTAGTCGCGTACAATCATGGAATGGGGTTACATCGAAAATCGTGTCGTTCTTATCGGGTTACGCCAGTGTAATATGGCAAGAGGTGATATCTTACCAAAACACTGTTTTGGCAGAGGTCGTTAAGCCTCTAAGTTGAACAGTGTTGACGTCCAAGCCCTGGACATTCCATCAATATTCTGTTCCAGCCCACAAGACGAAAACCACTCAAGAGTCGCTAAAAAGATGTACCTGACTTCATGTCACCGAATGATTGGCCAGCTGGTAGTCCGGACCTCAACCCTTTGGATTACAAGTTGTGGTCCGTTTTAGAGGGAATAGCCTGATCTACTCATCACCGAAATATTGAGTCTTTGAAGCGAGTCCTTATCGCGCTGTCAACAACTGTCGAATGAGCTGCGTAATGCGATTGATGATTGGCCAGTGCGTCTCAGGTTGTGCTATACACCCGGTCTCCACGAGCTAAAATTTATAGCAAGATAATTAGAATGCTATAAAAATAGCTAATCGAGACGGCAAATAGCAAGATAATTGAGATAACAAGCTATCTATAGCAAGATATTTAGCAAGATATAGATATCTTGCTAATTTTTGACATTTGAGTGAAATTTTTCATTAAAATTGGTTGCGTTCGTTGCGTTCGTTGCGTTAAGAAAAAAATAATTATGACCGACTGGAAGATGTCACAAGAAGAGATAATCAAATTAATAAACGATTTTCGGCAGTTTCCATGTTTGTGGAATTATAGAAGTACCTTACGACGTCGACATTGTGAATGAAACATCAAGCTATAATTTGCCACACACAAATTGACAGTTCTCTTTTTTATAGCTTGCTATGAAATTCTGCTATTTGCAATAGCAAGTGGAGACGCGGTATTTAGGCAAATGGCGGCCATTACGGATGAAGTCTTCCATAACTTGTAGCTAGTGATTTGACAAATAAAAGTATAAATTATAGTTTTTAAAGATATCAGCGCGTTTTCATTTTCCATAGGTTTTTCCTTGTATCAGTATTTATGACTAGACTAGGTAACAGATTTATGTACCTACATACTTGTACTACAACTTCCCTTTATCATTTAAATTATATTGTCCTGTCTTAATTTTTCTGCACAAAATAAATATTACGCTCTAGTAATATTTACTACCTGTCAAATGAGAACATTAAAACGTATCTCATGCGATAAATCCGAGTCAGAAAGTCAGACAAACTGTTGCAATAGTTTTTTTTTTTTTTTTTTCAAATGCAAAGTAACTTCCTCCTATCTCATCCACCTTTATCCTTCTTTGGTCCTCAACCAGCAAAACACCGAAAAGTTTCGACAAAACTTTCCCTTAACCTCGACAGAATATACGAGTACTACACAGTCATACAGAGAGTTGACCTTTATTTAATTTATTACTCCCGTTGGTTCGCTTTTAATTGGTCGAAACACAAAAAATTTAGTTCTCCATAAAAAAAAGTAATTCTTTATTTTCCTATCGCAAAATGCAGATCGAGTCACTCAACGCGCCCTAAATAAGAACAAAATGACAGCGCCGAATACGAGTACCGAAGAGTACAGGAAAAAGTAGAAACTCGGAACAATATCCAGTGAAATTGAAACGATGTCAAATGGTAGTCGATGCTCGCCCTACGAGCGAAGAGAGATGGAATATTTTTGAAACTAATTAAAGGCACCGGAAGTGGTGTTCAGTTCCGCAATGGATGGGCCATTGCTGCTGGTAGTGGTGGTGGTTGGTGGATGACTGGTGTTGGCGTTGGTGGTGTGATGCAAAAAGTTTTCCTTTTGCCAATTGGAAAACTTGTTCTTTCTGTGATCTGGCTCATTGGTCACACGATGAAAAATGAAGCGTGAAACTGGGGAGTTTTCGGAACGGGAGGAAGTGGTACTGTCATAATCGTTGAAGCGCCGCTCTGTCAAAAAAAAAAAACGCTTCCATTTTCGTTTAGTTTCACTTTTTCTTTACACAATTTTTGGCATAATTAGATCGCATCAATTATTGTGATTATTGTTTTAATTAATTCATTGCGGTTGGCTGGTCATTGGGGGGCGGCCAGCAGGCGAAATAAGTTCGGTCCGGGAATTTGTCCCCTTGCCACTTGAGATTGTGTGATGTAAACGACGCCAAAGGGGTTGTTAAAAAATACAGGGGTTCAGAGTGTGTTCACTGCTGCAGTGGTGTTTTGTTAGTTATTGTTGTTGTTGTTTTTTTTTTTTTTTTTGTATGCCGAAGAAGTATAACAGCAAAGGGATGATGTTGTCGGCGACCACATGTTGCAGCAGTGTTTATGCGATTAATCAAATTCGAGTGCGACTGTCAGGACGGTGCGACGGTTGTGATTGATAGGTGCGTGCGTTTTTGTTACACAAAAACAGAGACGACGGAAATTATTCATTCTTAATTAATTGGTTCTCATTTTTTAGGGGGATGATGATTACTAGTATTATAGGCAATGAGGGTGGCTTTTGGAATGAGAGCTGGTGAGACATGCAAACTTGTTGATATTAGATGGTGATGATGGAAATGGGACTTTTTACATATTGTTCGGTGTAATCTGATAAATTGGGACTGTGGAAAGGAAAACAAATGGGCTTAGTGATTAAGATAGTCAAAACAGAAGGGGTGGATGGATGGAATATTAATCACTGGAAGGCGTAATGGGAAACGAAGGATGGATTGTGGGGGTTGTTTGTTTGGTTGATTTGGCAATCGAGTATTGAAAGTTAGTTTGGAGTTTGATTTTTGTATAATACTCATGTTTCAAGAAGAATAAGAGATCTAAACTTCCACTTTTTGTGTAGGCGCCATGGCTCAGTGGTTAGTGCGTTTAACAGGATTCTGTTCGGCTTTAATCCCAGCAAGTTTTTTTTGAAGTGCTTTGAAGTTCCTTCGAATGTCCGGCAAACATTCAAGAGTATCATTTGTCGTGAGGGGTTTCTCAACTCGCCTTTTGGGTACAGCACAAAACTGTATTATGCAACTCGTGTTCCCTCAAAATTTGTTCATTAAGATTCTACGTGAAGATTCTTAACATGCGCAGCAAGATTCGCACTGCCTAGAGCGCAGAAATAATAAAGACTACACAGTGTCTGAAGCAGTGACAGCAACCACGCCTCTATGAGATAGATTTCTATCAATCAAATCTGTAGTGCCTTTTAAGGACTTCAAATTTCAGCCATATAATTTATTTCTGCACATCCTTGTACTATTCTCTCGAATGACAGAAAGTTACGGAAAATTGTCACATTGGAAGTTTTGGCAGTTGCGTTGTCATTTTTCTATGGATTTCTATAGATAGCGTAGCCGGTGTGATTCCAAATCATGCATGTAATTCGTTCCTTTTCAGACATTTGCAAAAGCAAATGATTCAACTTTGTTTCGTTGCAAACGACATACATATTGGCAAATGCAACGTGTAAACAAAGATAAGTTCCTTTAAAATTGTCAATTCTGAAATGTTGGTTGAGAACAAGAAATTATCGTATCGTTATGACACAACGAAATGTTTAATTCCATATAAGTACCGTAAAACCTCTCTTAAGTGGACAACTACGGGACCGGAGTTGTGTGTCCGCTTATGAGAGTTGTCCGTTTATAAGAATACAATATGTATGGGAAATTAGAAATGGGTCCCCCAAAAGGTAGCCGTTACTGGGAGTTGTCCGCTAAACAGGGTGTCTGCTAATGAGAGATTTCACTGTAATACCAAAAATTACTTTTTCACTGTAAGAACTTGTTCAACTTTAACCTTAAATCCATTAAAAATAAAGTTTGTCTCTAAAAAGACAGGGATGTACACATGCAATTCTTAGTTGTTTATCTGCGATAGAGAGACAAGATATTCTGTTAGATCGCTATTGCGTGCATTTCAATAATAAAAAAAAAAATGATGCGACTGTACCCAACAGTCTCGAGCTACATACAGTGACTCAACTTTTTGATCACATGATGAAAAGGAAGGAGGTTTTTTAGTTGTAACTTTTTGAATCTATATGTTAATGCAACGAATTTTTGACGAAGTATAGTTACAGATGTTCTAGAATACGCAGAAAAAAATAAAAATGTACCGTTAGATTTCGGACAATTTCCGAAATCTATTCTCGAAAGCATGTGATCAATTAGTTGAGACTGTGTAAACTAGTAAAACTTGGAGAAATTGAAGTTTTTTTCAAATATTATTTTATTTGTATGTACAGTGGTGGTCACAGAATTAGAAACGATAATCGCCAACGCATATAAGTAATGGGTTCTTTTTTTACAAGCTATATTCTGATGAGCTAGTACCGTTATTAGATCACTGTTGAACTGTTTATTATTTAAATATGTTTTCATGAGATCAGGTGGTTGTCAAACTGGCACAATTGCAGAAAGTTCGGCTATAGTTACAATTCGCTGTGGAGCGACGAACCCGAGTTAATCGTGTTTAAATCCGTTGGTAAAGTGTATGTCAGGCGTCCTCCAAAGCACTTTTTTCCGGAATCCGAATGGTTTTCGGATATGCAGTTTCGCAAAATCAAGTCTCCTCTTTATGTTCTTCGTTGACAAATGCGGTTTTTTGCGGGTTATGCATCCACGAAGATTATGGTTTGGAAAGCGACGCCTAATAGTCCTAGCTGATAGTTCTTGGTGAATCTGAGGTTCAACAATCTCCCTAATTTTCGTAGACGTAAGAATAGTATTGGCCTTACTTGTTCGTCAAATTGACCTGTCTTCCTTTGGAGTAGTTTTTCGTTCAATCTCCTTTCTTTTGGGGGTTTCAAAACTTCCGATTTTCTTAAAGACTTGTATTGCTGCGAAGAAAAGCTTCCTTGAGCAACTAAACCTTTTCGCTATTGACGCTATCGACATCTTTTCATTTTGATAGCTCTGGACTAATAGCTTTCGGATTTCTGGAGTACAAGATTTATTCTTACCAATTTTTTTACTCTATTTTAATTAATATTAACAAAGCAATCCTAAACAAATAAAGAAATATTTTTTACATCACGGAAATCAATGTATTTTGTACAAAGTTTTCACTTTAAAAAATCGTTTCTAATTCTCTGTCCACAGCGAATTGTAACTATAGCCGAACTTTCTGCAATTGTGCCAGTTTGACAACCACCTGATCTCATGAAAACATATTAAAATAATACACAGTTCAACAGTAATCTAATAACGGTACTAGCTCATCAGAATATAGCTTGTAAAAAAAGAACCCATTACTTATATGCGTTGGCGATTATCGTTTCTAATTCTGTGGCCACCACTGTATGTATTGAACCCGGTAAAAGGTAAAAAAAAAATTTGTTTTGTTTCGAGATCAAATGGAAGAACTAAGCCGCTCTAAAATAGAAGAAATCAAAATGCTCATTGATGCTAAGTACACATACCGTGAAACTACCATAAAAGCTGGATTCTCATTGGGTTCCATCACAAAAATAAGAAAAAAATTCAAGTCTGAAGATGTAAAAAACAAAGCCCGATAAGAAACCCATCCTAAATTCTCTTGTACAAAGCCGTATTTTGAGAGAAATAAAAAACGGAATGCACGAAAATGCAGCCCAAATGAACAAAGATTTGCGACAAAATTACGGAATAGTTGTATTAACAGAGACTGTTCGGAAAATTGTACGCAAAAACGGTTTACACGGACGTGTGAATGTGAAAAAACCACTGTTGGCAAAACGACATAAGAAACTCAGGCTAGAGAAAAATACTCAACTTATACGATTAGTGACTGGGCAAGGGTGGTCGAGTGAAACAAAATTAATCGTTTGGGCTCTGATGGTTGTCAATGGACCTGGAAAAAGACTGATGAAGCAACCCAGTACCGTCACGTAAAACCAATCGTTAAGTTTGGTGGCGGAAATTTAATGCATGGGGGTGTATGGTGTATGGAAGTTAAAGGGAGAATGTATGCCAATCCATACGTTAGCATCCTTGAACGAGGACTGCAGAAATGTCTGAACAATTGGAATAAGAACGTGTCGGACATTATCTTCCAGTAATAAAATGATTCGAAACACACTACCCGAGTGGCTTAAGCATGACTTGAAGGTAAGCAGTTTCAAACGCTTGATTGGCCACCACATTCTCCCGACCTTAACCCGATCGAAAATCTTTGAGTTGAGGTCAAAAGTGCAATTTCAAAACAGCCAGGAGACTTTCCAAATCCAATCGATTTGTGGCACCGGACTCAAACTGCTTGGAACAGTTTACGCTCTAGCAAGTGTAGAACACTTGTGGAATCTACGCTAAAACGAATTCAAGCGAGGAGGTCATACTGAACATTTAACCACAAACATTTGTCAAAGTCAACTAATTGATCACGTATCATATTTTGTACTTTTTCGATGTATATTGAAATTAAAAAAGATATTCTGGTGAATAACAACATTACTATTATTTTCTCCTCAAAATTTCAATGAATTATCTTAATAAATAAACAAGTTACAACGAAAAATCATTTTTGTACTAATCATGTGATCAAAAAGTTGAGTCACTGTATGTGTAAACATCATGCGGATGGTGTGTGTAGCTACACTTAATTGGAAAGAAAGTAAATTATAACCAGTCTATGTTTGAAAAAATCCAAGCCAATCATTTATTTATCTATACGCATCGCATATACTCATCACATCTCCTCCATGCGCAGGAGTCGACTGCCCACCCGTTCGGATTTTCGTCCCCGTATGGCAAAATCCCGGAATTACTTCAGTGGAAATTTCGCTAACGCGCGCTTAGATGTTTACACATCAAAATATTTTAAACTTAATGAAAACGATGATCACAGTCGGTCTGGAAAAGGTTACTACACCAAAGAGATAACAATCTCAAGAAATCGTGGGTACATTAAAAAATATTGCTATCTCGTGTTTCCAGTAAGAAAGTAATCGATGTACCGCCAGCGTGACCATTTTATACGAAATTCATTCAGCAGTAAAATAATAATAAAAACAACGACAAGCATCCTTTCAATTATGTATTATCAAACAACCCAGTGTCCCATGGGACACTGTGGTCTGCTATGCGTACCAACAACAACAAAACTCTTGATAATCTTCGGGTAGAAACAAGATGTTCAACTCTGGTTTTTTTACCGCCATCACCCTTCTCAATATTGACGGGTAATACAAGCGTTAACGCAGGACGTAATATGTTTAACCTTAGTGCACTCATCCACATCGAGTTTCTCCAGCTAACAGCTTAATTTTAAATTAAAATCCCAAGTAGCAATCACGCACTTGTTTCTTTTTTTTTTGCATTCCCTGCGACCATAATTGTACTTTACTTGCAGTTTTTGCTCCCACACCGGCGGCAGCAGCGCCAATATGACACCACTTGACAACACACACTCTTCTGCTCCGTCATCCCCGTGATGACACTGTAACTACCACGCACCATCGCCACAGTCTGTTGCACACCGAGTTTCCTGAAACTGAAGTATGAAATTTAAAAAAAAAATGGGAAGAAGCACCAACTGACGTTTCGTACTCGTACATCGTTCATCTATGTTTTCCGGTATTATCAGCAAAAAGAGAAAAGAACAGAAAACGATTTTGCACATATCAGCGTTTGTGATGAGGATGAGGATGGTTTTCCCGTGTTCTTTCTTTTCGCTGGTTACACAGCCAGCAGAACATCGGCACGTAGCCGTCACCATTCTACCAGCATTTGAGTCGGTGGCGCAATAGATGTGATATCGCGGGTCGATTAAAAATAAAACATGCTATCGGTGGGTGGAATACACAATATTGGGTAGCAAAAAAAAGTGCGGGTGCGCCGAGGCACGATTGACACAGCATCGGGTAAAATGGTGATTGGAACGCGTGTGCGTTTCGTCCTTGCGGGTGGAGTGATTTCCATAAAATTTACATTAATACCTTAGTTTCTGTTGTATGGAGTCTTGTTTAAATCCGGAGTTAAAGTTAAGGATCTTTGCTGATACAATAATGCAGTCCATCTCCATAGGCGTCGACCAAGGACACGGTGCCTCTGTGGAACACAACCCTATCTTATGCGTGGATATACATTGGAGAAAAGTGCTACTCAGTAACGTGTAACCTTAGCTTAGCTGCCCGACAACAGGACAATAAAAACTTAAACGTGTACATAATGTAAATACTGTTTTATCCTCCCAAAAGGAGTACCGACCACGACTGAGTTTCTGGATTACTGAAAGGTAAAACAGTCGTATGTTTAAAAACGATAAAAGACGCGTGAATAAGTGCAACAACTACAAAACCACACGTCGCTGGACAAACTTGGAATCGATTAGGTGAAAACTGCAAAAAGAGTGACATCATTCGAAACGTGACCAGTGCTTAAAACCGTCAAATGATGTCGACAAAAGGTCAGAAAACAAACGTAATCGTATACCAACGTTACGCAAGAAGGGATAAGAGTTTCGGAGCCCTACGTCAAAATTGGTATAACTATACTCTGTCCCAACCGAATTGTCAGTACAGAGAAGATATAGGACGTTTGCCTCTCAGTCTGGTTGCAATAGATTGCATAAACCTGCCCCTCTTTTAAGCTCTGACTGGGTTACCGTAGTATGCATAGACAGCATTACCCGTAGGGGTACCATCTGCTGATTTGGAAACAAACCCAAACAACCTCGATTTTGATAAAATTTTAGTATGTTGTAAAGGGCATGTTTTCCCGTACTTTGTTGTATCAATGATATATATCGGAAACGATTAGTTTACGAGATCTAAGCTGAAACCAAAATAAACTCACTATTCGTGTCCGCACCCAACACTCATCTCGCGCAAATAACCTTCATTATAAATCACCAAAATCGAAAAATTGTTGAACCGCCCCAGAAAAACAAGAAAATGGAAAAAAACAAAAGCCAAGCGGCAACACTCAAATTCATTTATTGGTTTTTAAAAGAACAAAATCACAAAGCTAGGCGGGGTCGTCACCTGTTGCGCTGACCCTCCGTAAAGATTTGCTTTTACTTAATAATGGTAACACAGCTTTGATGTTCATATTTTACATACACACAACGGGGGTGAAGGTTGACCACACGATCATTGTGTCATCGACTGTGTTACAGGCTGGTTATGATGGGATTTACGTATTTCAGAGGCAGTTTTTTTAATTGAGTGCCGTGAAGACATTTACTGGCACCAGTGTTGAAATAAAGCTCCCCCATAAGGCCTGTACTAGCCATTCGGTTGGGACAAAGTATGTATAGCGACTTCGGGGACATCGACCATAATTTCCTTAACTTAATATCCAAGGTAGCAAGCTCACTCCTTTATACACCGCCCCAGTTTGTGTGGGGCAATAGCGACAAAGGAAACAAGGAGATAGTTATCGTCAACATATTGACTTAGCGTAAGGGTAAGTCTGTGGCTTCAGAACGATCTCGGACGAAGCAGCCCTTTTAATTGCAGCGATTGTCCCCATCGATATCCTTGCGGACGAGACGCAAAGAGACTATAGTAGGAGAACTTTTAGTAACCAAGAAGCGACGATCATCAAAAAATGCCAAAATAACTGACGAGATAGTCGCAACTTCTAAAATGAGAAATATTGCTGTCTCGGATGTGTGTGCAAAATTATCTTTTACGCCCCTTTTAGTTCTTCTATGGTAAGCTGCAACCCTTTCCATTTTTTTTTTTTTAAACTTCATTGTTAACCTAACTAAAACAAATTGAAATTAATTGTGCTTAAAACCGTCTCTAACTAGAATAAAGTCCGACGACTTTAAGACGAGCTGTGATTGAATTGCAGTCAGAGGGGCGAAATTGCAAAAATTGACATTTGACGAGAAGCCGACAATTTTGCAACTATCGGAGTTTCTAAACAATTCCGAATCTCAACGATAGTAAAACCCCACTTCTTGAAAAACACTTTCCTAAAAATAAAAAATATTATTGTCGACTTAGGTATACAGAAAGAAATCATGTTTGCGATGCACACTGTGAAATAATCAAACTCTAACGGAACTTAATTCAAAAAATGAAGTTGGTCTTCCATGAACGAAAACTTTTTTTTCAGCTCGTAATAAATATAACGAACCGTTTGATAAAGCCTATTCTTGCTGTATATTTGCTTAATTTATTGTGCGGGAAGTCGTTAGTCAGCTTTTCCTGTCAAAAAAAATTATACATAGAATTTTTCAGTTTATTGAAACAATATACTGAATATTCCAGTTTTAAATCCTAAGTGGTTTTGAAAAAATTTAACAAAAATTGTATATTTACAACGTTTACACTTTACGCGGAAGTAAGTAGATTTTATTTCTTTTTCATTTTTTTATACTTTTTTGTTCGATTTCCACTCAGGCTAAAGAAAAAAAAAACAAAGGTGAAAGGTTACACTTTGGATAGAGTTTTAAAATTGTAGACTCGTGTAGACCAGCGTTCCCTCCCGTGCTACAATTGTAGTGTTTTGAAGTTTTTGAGTACATTTTTGCTAACTGAGTACGGTACTACTATCTACCGCGTACTACTTTTTATAAATTCATATGAATAAATCATTTCTTATTTTTCTAAAATTGTAACAACAGACTTATACTACAAGATACCTACACGTTCCAATTCAAATTCTCGCGCAGGATACACCTATACCTCTTTTTCTCAATTGCTTTCCTGAACAACTGTGAAGTGAATCTGAACTGAACATATGTACTTTCATGTTAAATATTTAACTTTTATTATCATTCTACTGCTACTTGGTTGATGTTTGTCAACCAATAAAGTTTATTTTGTATAGGAAAACATTTAAAACGGATAAATTTGTAGTTAAACGTAAAATGTAAGTCGGTTTTGTAATTTGGTAGTTTTCCTAGTACAATTTAATTATTTGTGTGTAATTGTCTTTAGTGTAGTAGATGCAGAAGAAGATGTAATTGCACCAAAAGAAAATAAAATGCAGCCTTCAATTAAAGCTTCAGCATATTTATATAAAGACTTAGAAAATGAGATGGATGATAAAAATGGGGACGATCCGAAGCCTGTGCATAAACGTACGAAAGGCTAAGACATATTGAATAATATACTCAGTGGTTGGCAAGTGGATTGTAATTTTAGAAAATGTAACTAAAACAACAACTTATATTTTGCTTATTATTTTATTTATTGAGTGTTTTTTTTATTGTTTGTTATTTGCTATTATTTGTTCATTAATTGCTATATTAGCAAGCACGTCTTGCTTATTTGATGCGCCAGAGATATCTGTCCCATTGCGATGAAGATCGGTTGTCTTGCTTTGAGGGATGAAATGCTGCTCTTTGTATTGTCTCTGTGAGAGCGACACATAATGTGTGTGTGAATTATGTATCTCTCTACACAGGACGAGAAGACGGTGCACGTGTGGTGACGTTTTGTTTCGATATTTTACAGAATATCGAACACATATTATATGGGACTTTATCTTTTCAGGACATGAAATTTCTGATCTACAACTACAAAATCGCTAACTACATATATTGATTTCCGATATAAATATTTGATTCTCTACTTTATTTTCTTTTATAAAAAATAATTTGTATTACATTTTTTAATGTTAAATATTGAAATAACTGTGGAATATACTAGTTTTTCTTTTTACATTATTTTAATATACATACCTATTAAACTACATAACTTATAATTTATTTTGAAATAAACCTTTAAAGGTTTAATTTTCCTTTATTTTTTGTGGATGAACTGAAGTAATTTATGTTTAATTAAAATAAGCTTTTTCTTTGTGATATTTTTTTAATGAATAAAAAATGTGTGTTCAAATAAAACAAATATTTGAAAATGTATAATTTCCGATTCTAATTGAAAAATACCATTAAGTCGATTTAGACTAACCATTTAGAATTTACCATTAAGGCGTACTACCTTCAGACTCATTTGAGTACCATTTTCTACCGCAATGAGAACTTTGCCTAACGACAAGGGAGGGAACGCCGGTGTAGACACGCCAATTTCTACATTTTCTGTTTCTCTGATTATTTTAAAACCAGAATAAAGGGTAATCTCGTGCCCCTTTTTTGCTACCCCCATATATATATTTTTTTTCAATTATTACTACGAGATGTAGATACGAGGTGTTTTTGAGCTATGACGACAAACTGCGAAAGAAGAAAGAGTTCGAAAGATAGTGCAACTAATAGCTTCTCAAAACGATATAGTGAGTTCTACGGAGATGTTTGTAAGTAGTCTGATTGGGGGAATAAAAGTCAAATGGGAAAAAAGTAATAGAAGGTGCCCGAGTTCCTGCAACAACATGAATATTGGTTGGAACCACTTTAGAAGTATAGCAAAATTCACAACTTGCTGCATTGCTATAGCACAAAACGGCGTTTTCAGCTAAATTAGGCTACAAGAGATGCAAATAGTAAGATTTGGAAGAAAATTCCGCTAGAATGCGAAAATTTCACACTGTGGTGTGGTGGAAAGAAACCCAAATAGGGCAAAACGGAACCGTTTTGATACCACTACCTTAGGCAACCCGTTTATTTGGATGAAGTTTGGTGGAATTTAAGAAGAGGATCAGTTTTCCAATCCTTTTTCGCATATCTACATATTTATTGTGGTCTAAGAAGGTTTTGCCCAGTATGCGTTGCCTGGCTCTCGTTAGAGCCGGACATTTGCAAAGAAAGTGAATAAGCGACTCTTTTTGATTTTCATCATTGCAGCTTCGACAGAAATATTTAAAGTCGACCTTAAGAAGGGGTTGATTCTTGATTGATTGTATATTTAAGCGCAGCCAATGTGATTCATATTCAATTACTCAAATGATTTAGAAGCTCTAACGTAAACTTTAAATGACTATGAACTGGCGCTTTTACTTTTAAGCGATTCTTCTTCATCGTGGGCGCATTTATAGAATTTTGTTTGGAACCTAACTACCACCTATAGTACAACACGGATATTTCTGTACCTTCAAATGTCAAATGTCAAACGAATGTCGACAGTAAGTGCTAAATCGAAAAACAGGCAACCAACCCTCTGTTAAACATCTACTTTTCAAACCACTTCTAATTTCGCCCTAATTAATAAATGCGGTTGAACAATTTCCCATTTCAAAAACCCGAATGATTATATAAGAACAACAGAAACAAATTACAATTTAAATGCTGTGAGAATGAACGACGCAATAGAGAATGGCAAACATTATAAAAAAAAAATTCAATAAATTCATTCATTTCTAATCTCCATCTCATCGGGGAATCAGAAAATTGTGATCCCATAAGCGCACTACAATCGATAACGAGAAAAACATTTGCTGTTGCCCAACAAAGGTAATCAACATCCCCAAACCGAAACCGCACTTATCCGAACTAATCGCCACCCCTTTATATAGAGTACACAAGCCCGTAGAGACCAGAGAGACAGGAAAAGAGTGAAAGATGAAAATACAGATACATAGATATAGATTCTCTATTCAGTTCACTTAGTATTAATAGCATTCAATGGTAATCCAATATAACTGGAATTTTGCTACCGGAAAATTAATATCTAACCACCAACCAACCGAGCCGCATTACATGCTACAAATACTCCAACAAAACATCCGCCTCGCGCTGGTCGCGTCAAATTTAAATGCTGACCTCCACCAACTCCTCCTCCTCATTAATTTTTGGCAATTTTAATTGAAACGCGAATATCTTGTGCATTTAATTCCAATATTTGTATCTTTTGTACGCGCAAGCACACAGGTTGGAGTACGCGTAAGCTGACCGAAATTAAAGCAAACGCAGAGCCGATATTTAATCGAATTTTTAATATTCCACGAGTGGAAATATTATTATTACCGTTTTCGGATCTAGCTTGTTTTTTTTTTTTTATTATTTATTTATTTATTTACCATGCACACAAACAAACGTTTATTATGGATGCAGATGTTTAATAGCGTGCGGATGGTAAGAATATTTTTCATGGATAGGGTGGCATCCACAAAAGTTGGTTAAATTGATTACTTTCTGAACAATTTTCAACTTTATTTCTCGATACAACGGCTCATCTATAGATCTTCTCGTATATTAAGGCGGTTTACATTCACATTGCGATGATTACCATCTTACAAACATTTAACGTCGTCATATTGTACGAAGGACTCTTTTATTATGAACGTTTCCGTGGCCCCAAAGATGGTGATTGGAATGAAATTGTTTCAAAAAAAAAAAATGCAAGAAAAAAAAGACGTTAAATTTATGTGCACAACGGTCGGCATATTGCTATAAAAAGGACACTTTATGCGCGAGAAGATGGTGTTTCAATTTATGGTCGAAACGAATAAAGAATTATATTCCCCCCTTGTTCCAGTTACACAAGTTAAAAAGGGGAGACAAAATTATAATAAAAAGAAATCCATGAAATGGAAGGTCCTTATGCACAAGTCTTAATCCAAATCCGGTTAATATGGGAACGTATGATGAAGGACCTTTAATTCTTACACAAATAATGTATGAGTGCAGAAGGTGGAGGCCGGAAGCTGCGACTGAACTGCCTGCATAGTCAGTGCGCGGCGTGGTTGTAAATATTTTACTGATTTGATTAATAACGTGAGTTTCGAATAACAGATACGTTTACGGTGTCCTTAATGATATGGTTTTTTTTAACATTTTCTTCTATTTAAATCTTCTGCTATACTTAGGACTAGTAGGTACGTTCTTTGGAAAGGTTTTTTTTTTTAATTATGTCGGGTCCCCTTTTATCTTGTTATAAACGTGACATAGCATCTCTGCATAATTGCATTCGAAATTTACAAAAAAAAAAAACAATGTATTGCGCAAATATCTGATGTAAATCACACATATTACATCTGATATGCCATTTGAATTTAAGCATCTTCAATTCCCTGTTCGCCTTGCATTCGTCGTTACCATCAATAAGTCGCAAGGACAAAGTTTAGAAATGTGCGGTAAAAATTTGGAAAATCCAGTTTTCTCGTATGGCCAGCTCTACGTTGCATACTCTCGAGTCGGAAAACCATCTGCACAATTTGTTTACACGAGCGATAATGAAATGAACCTAGAATGTTGTTTAACAAAAAGCATTGCAAAATTTTTCTTAGTTTTACCCAAACTTTAAAAAAAAATGAATGAATTTTGAATGCCTGGCGAAGCGGGCGGGGTTTTAAGTTAGTCTCAGTATAAATGCAGATTTTAAGACGTATTACCCTCGAGCGTACCACCTCTAGTTTGAAAAAACCAGACCATTCCACTCGTACGAAAGAATAACCTTTTAACCCTTTCCTGTACTAGGTGGTACCCTCAAAGCTAAGTGAGTTTGTCTAGATACATAATATGTATGTACATAGTATGTGTCGTAGCTTCAATGAGAATTTTATTAGAATATTCACCACTGACATTCAAACACCTTAAAAAAAATAAAAAAAAAATATATATATTTGGCTTCAGCAGTCCTAGGTAGAACCAAGCCTAACTTCCCGCAACCATTTGTGTGTGCGTGATATATTTTTGCACGAATGGAATGGACCTTCAGTTTTCTGCCGTCTCCGAACGGCGAGTTGGGAAGCGTTACATGACAAATGATACTCTTCAATGAATGTCAGGCATTCGGAAGAGGTGGACACTGTGAAAAACTTTTTATGTGTTTGCGGCGGGATTCGAACCCAAGACCGCTGGCTCAGTAGTCCGACGCACTTACCACTTGCGCTACGGTGCCCATTCAAACACCTTACGAGTATGTATTCATGTCACCAAATTTCCAGGGATGTTACAAAACTCGTACAAAAGCATTGATTTAATATTCGAGCGTTTTCTTTGCCTTTGCCTTTGAACTCAATGTAACATTGCTTTATATGGCCGCCATTTTGTCTGACAGTTGAAAAATTATTATTATCTTTGTTTATTGTTAGCTTTGCAGTCTCACGGACATCTACTGTCACTTCTTTAACAAAAAAAAATATTATTTTTATATCGAGTCACTCATCAGCGGCAATTAAAGATACGTTTTCAAAAAAAAATTAACTAAGAAATGATCCACTAGGCTAGACTTTCTCATTCCACTTATAGACCTACCATCTCAGACGTCTTGATTTTTAACGTACTTACATATATCGAGAAATGTTCGAAGACATATTTTCTGCAAATATACTCGAATTATGTTCCAAACCCACGAATATGATCTTAGAATCATCTTAAGATGAATGAAACTCTGTCTACAGGGTGAAATAACAGATATACATATCTCCCATTTCCCCTCTACTATCTGTCAATTGACACAAAATAGATAACAACTCCTTATCCGACTGTCAAGAGTTTATTGAAATGTGATTGGTGAAACTTTCAAAGCCAACAGTCCAATCCGTTATTCCAAGAAATATGCGCGCAAAAACAAAAATCATCATAAAGTTTCTTCAATGTGACACCTGTCAACAATGTCAAAACGAAAATAAGACTTACATGCAACACGTCGGATCTCAGATGTCTTGGGGAATGAAACAAAAAAGAAACACATAAAAGATTCCTTTCTCTCGGTAGACTTGGTGCCTCAGAGTCTCACACTCACCTGAAACGAATAGAAAAAAAATTATATTTAGGTTAATTGAAAGCAAAAGAAAAGAATTAAAAACAAAACGACATTATGACACACAAGCAAAGAAAATCTCATTAAGAATCAAAAGAGGAGGAAGTACGCGTACACACGCACGCACATTCAAAGAGGTAAAAGTTCGGCCAAACAAAGTCATTTTCACTTGTGCCGCGTCGCACATCTGGAAGTGTTTTTTTTTTTTATCCATTTCCCGATCCAAAAAGAGTTTCTCCAAATGAGAGATTTATCCAACAGACACACATGTGTGAACGAGTGTGTCAGTCAGTCAGCAAGTCAGTCAGTCAGTTAGCTAAGCAGTCAGAGGGAAAAATGCAGTTTTTGAATGGTACAACTTTAATAAAGGAATTTCTTTGAATAAATAAACAAATGCATGAGACGAAGTCAACGCTGTGAAGATGCCGCCAACGAGATGGAGATCTGCATCCCCATCTCCATTTGCACTAAACACATGCTGCATCTACATCTGCATCTGCATCTGGATCTGGAGAAGTAATTTTTCATCGACAAACAGTTGGTAAGTGACAATTACATTCTCAGCTGGTGGGCTGTTTCGAAATTGGATTTTCGACTGCTCTAAGTGGCTTTGGTACTAAGTGAAACTGCCTGCCACATGGATCCGTTTCCCCAAATATTGAAATAAGCTAACGATTTTTTCGTTGTTGTGGCTTCCGGGTGTTTCGCTAACACAAATCGTGCGCAAGAGAGAAATTGATGTAGAAGTCGTTGATTTAATTAGTTATCCGGTTCAGGGTGTTTATGTAAGGTTTGGTGTAAACATCAGTTAAGGACGAATATCAAATTGATGCGACCAACTGAGGCAGGAAAAAGCTACATATTAAGTAGATTGGTTTTCAGTATTTAATTTTGGGGTAGTCGATTGGATCACTTTGATTTAGCTAGCATTCAGTTAGAAATTAACTGGAATGGATATACATATGTATACTGTCATTACTTAACTAAAACCAATGTACCCAGTCTGTGTGAGATGATCAAATCGGGTTGCGGGCAGTATACGGAAACTATATCCTCTCTAAAACTCACTAGTAAATTGAATGAATCGCTTCTCTACTCCTGCTAACCGCTTTATTTAATTCGGCTGATAAATACTCAAAGGGGCAATGGAGCAGATGCGATTCAGTAACTCAACAGTTCTCAACCAACTTGAAAAGGTCAGTTGTTAGGTACAAGGGAGATAGCAAAACCCAGTTAACTAACTGCCGTCCTTTTGCGACCTTGGCTGTCATCGAGAAAATTATGAACCAAAAGTTAGAGATCGAATCCGAGATGTTATCGAAAATCATCACATAGTAGCAACCAACTACCGTAAAACCTCCCATAAGCGGACACTCCGATAAGCAGACCCATTTTCGGGAACAAATTTTTAATTTCCCATACAAAATGCGGTCTTATAAACGGACAGCTCTTATAACCGGACAAACAACTCCGGTCCCGTGGCTATCCACTTAAGAGAGATTTCACTGTATATGGTTTCCAAAACGGCAGAAGCACTAACACACTTATTGGAGGACATTACGCACCAGTTTTATTTCTCGATTTTAGCAAAGCGTTTGATACACTGGACCATAACAAACTTATCGGAGCTATCCAAAAAGCAGGCGTAAGAGGAACTACTTTCATTGGATAAGCCCAACTCAGCACGGAAAGATCTTCTTGACCTGAACTCTTATAAGGCGCCTGCACCATGAAATGTCAGATAATAATTGAATCTGTAGAACCTAGCATTAGGCGTTTCTCTTTTTTAGTTCAGAGCAGAGTCTGAACTGTCAAAAAAAGTTTGTGTTTCCTTTTTAGCTGAGACGCATTAAAGTGTGGAACGTGTGTTTCTCTTTTCTCTCAGAGTGCACTCCGTTGGCGCACAATAACAGAACTGAACATTCTGAGTAAGAAGCTAAGCGCAGCCAACGCCATATTTGACAGCGAAAATAATTAAAATGGCGGACGAGTCTTGTTGTTCTGGCGAAGAAGTCAATACTATTATTAATAATTATTAACCATCACTTTAATAGGCACTTTATTTTCGAGTTTAAATAAATGAAAATATGACTGGCTAAGTGCTCAAGTTTGTTTCAAAAATGAAACAGAGCGCGCTCGATGTGCTCGCTCGTTGTATACCAATAGGTCGTAGCATCAGAAGTCAGTTTATCACTAGACCCCGTTGAGTTAAGTCAAATTGTGTGTGAAAAAAAAATTCTAAAATTGAAAACGAAAAGTTACACCTTCACCATGCAATGCTGTACGAGTTGCAAAGTATTGAGTGAGTATTGGAACTGCAACAAAAAACATTTAGAGCGTTTATTCGGATCGTGCTCCTGCTCTTAGCATCGTTAAAAAGCGGTTTGATAGGTTTCGTAACGGTGATATGACCTTGGACGATCAACGATCTGTTTGGTGCGATTCCAGGGGTATCATTTTTCGAGCTTCTTTCACCTAGCATCCCTAGCGAAACAATCGCGGCGAAAAAAGTACTCAGAGCAACTCTCTAAGTTTAATGAGTAGGTTGAAGAAAAACGTCCGGTTTTGGCAAATCGAAAAGGCGTCATATTCCATCATGATAACGCCAGGCCACATGTCGCCGAACAAACGTTGCAAAAATTGAAGGAGGTATTAAATTGGAGATCCTTCAGCACCCACCATATTCCCCAGACCTTGATCCTTCAGATTTTCATCTGTCTCGGTCAGAACGGTTTGAATGGAAAGAAATTTGGTTCCGCGGAAGCTGTCGAAAACTAGCTTTCGTAATTTTTTGAAGAAAAATCACGCAGTTTAAAAACGGAATCCACAAGCTTGTAAAACGTTGGGAGACAATTGTGGAAAATAACGGGGACTAGCTATATATAAATTAATAAAATTGCTTTCTTTAAAATATATCCGACGAAATCTGTCATGGTGTACGCAAAAAACGACGGCCGGACAGACAAGTCAAATGGTTTTCAAATTTTTTTTTTTTCGATATTTTGGTGGTCGGACGGACATATCTGATAATGTGTACGCTTGTCTGTCCGACCATTTCAAGCGATGTGGTTATTTTCGGAGTATTAAAAATTTTGAAATTTTGAATTTTGGGAAAAAAATTGGAAATATAAAAAATTCTGAAAATCGCCTGGAGAATTGTAATTTTGTAATCAAATTGAAATAAGTAAACTACGGTCTCTTTCTCATCCATTCTTGTACCTAAATTCAATTTCTTTTTCTTTCTTCTTCTAAAATTGTATCAATCACAAGTGCTGCTTGAAAGATGTCCGACGTACGATAACGACATCGGTCTGTCAGACATCTATTCGACCAAGTCTGTCAGATATATCTGACCCCCTTATTGTTGGTTGAAGTTTTGGTCTCATCAAATTCAAAGAAATAACAATTTCAGTGGTGACACATTTTAACGTTGCAATTGAATACTTAGAAATCCGCCAAATACGATCAGAAATCCATTATCATCACTTGATTCCATATTATCAATGCCCAACCGATCACAATGGCCAATTAATTTTCAATGGCAAATACGAGTTACTTTGCGCGAACACAGTCGATCAGCTTATCAGCGGAAGGAAAAAAAACAGTTCCATGCACGAGTAGGTACGATTTCGATAAATACAAAACAAGATAAGATAACACGAACACCCAAAACAGTCACGAATGCCTTTCTTCTATTTAACTGGCGATGACATGCTATTAAATCACGAATTTCCGCAGTTAAAACTTGTTGCAATCCATGCAATCGGTTAACGAGTATCTCAATCGATTTGCAATCTCTCGCGCTTCTTCGTTGAGCCAACGCGTGTATCCCTTTGCCACCGTGTCGCACTAAGACTATTTAATCTTAAGCCACCTTAATTAATTCCATACAAGGCTGTGTAATATGCTTCGGATGTTCACGTCAATGATGATGTGATGATGATGATGATGGCGATGAAGATTATAGTCCAAAGGATGGTTATTTTCTAAAGCTCCCCCCACCTCACCTTCGAATAATTAGACTAACCTTGCTGTCGCAAGTTGATGATGTTGACGACAACGATGATAATGATGATGATGATGATTAGCGCGTGTCCGCTTGAAAAAAGCCCACACCATCACTTAAAAGATGCAATCCACAAAAGACAGAAACACAAAATCCGTGAATTGTCTGTCGTCTCTGATTTATAAGCGGGTGGATGGATGCTGGATGCAGTCATTTCAATTATACCTAAGTTGCACACTCAGATTGGTTTCAATGATATGACACGATTTTGTAGTTCCTCTCAGGCATAATCGTACACAGTATCAAAGAGCAAAAGTAGCGCATTATGGTGGGCGTGCTAATTATGAATCTTTGCAAGGTAATTTACTTTAATTTAAACGACGGGAGCCGATGCGAATGGATGAAGAACGCTAATTAAAGAACACATTCGAAAGAGATGCTGGCTGGAAGTACATGGTTTCCTTGAACCTAAATCAAAATCAATAGAAAAAAAATATCCGCAGCAGGATGAGTTGGAAGAAATCATTAACCTAAAAAGAAAAAAAAAAAAAACTTTTGCTAAAAGGTTTGAATGGGGACCGCCACTCGAAGAAATAAAAAAAATTCAACCCTACGACCTCACTCGTAATTACATTCACATGAGTGTGTTCAGCCCAATCCTACACGCATCGCATGAAAAGTTCATTCTGACAGTTTTGACAGAGTTTCACTTACAACATGCATACGTCAACATTAAGTTGACGTTTATTTCATTAGAATATTTTTTTTATTTTTCAAAAAGAAAGATGTCATCGTTGCCATGTTGTCTCGCCTGAATGCCTAACATCCTGACAACCCGCTGCGCTGGGGCCCTGTATGATGTAAGTTCAGTGCACTTCGAGTTCCTTCATCTCTTGGGGGTTACGAGTATATTCATCGTCGTCGTTCACATAAAAACAAAAATAATGGATAGGTTTGCGTCATTTGTATATTATATTTATGTGTCCAGAGGCCAGAAAGCCGATAGACACCATTTGCATGCTAATCCCGTGACAATCATCACATTATCGCCAAAATGGCCGAAAAAGAAAAATTGCTATCCACACAGAGTAGTTTGGTATTTATTTTTGTTTGTGTGCTGTCAACTATCATCGTCCCGACGGCATTCAAATTTCAATAAATCTCCTTTCACGATTTGTCTACTTTTTTGTATTGTTTTGTTTTTGGAGGATTTTCCAATGAAAAATAGCCATGTTCGGAATTGATGTATACATTTGCCACCATTTTGATTCTGATGTTTGTTTTTGTCTCACGTTTGTTAGTATCAGTGGTCCCTGACCCGAAGGTTTGTGTAAAAATTTAAAACGCAATCGCTGTCGCGTGCTTTATGCATCTCTAGATTGGGGCTGCTTCCCGCTTTAAAGTCAGTTCGGTCTAATGAGAAGGAGTCTCTTTGAAGTGAAAGATGGTTACTCTACAATTTTCATAGGTTTTACAATACACAACAACAGCGACACTAACATTAGGACACCGAAGAATAAGAGCCAGTTATGCACACACATTTACGGAATACAAACTAGTAGTTTTTTTTTTAAGATCATTCTCCAAGGTTCTTGAGATTATATTGTCCACTTGCCCCGACCGGCTGAACGAAACATCACTCCCACCGCCGCCATTAAATTTAAGTAAATACAGTGAAACCTCCCTAAGCCGGACAGTGATGGTTACAAAAGTATTATCCGCCTAAGAGAGCTGTCCGTTCAAGGGATAAACACAATTTTATTTAAACAAATTAATTTATCAAAACAAAAAAAAACTGCAACTTTATTTGAAACGATGAACAAAACAGAACAAAGATTGGGAACCCTCTCAAATGATTCTGTCGCAGCTGCATGGATGAGGAGGAAACAGGATCCACCTATAACCTCCTGGGGGTTATATTTTTTTGATTTTGTCCGTCTAATGGAATTATGTACATATGTATATTAAATAATTTCTGACAGATATGCATGTCCGCGTCCGATCAAGGGAGTGTCCGGTTAACGGAACGTAAAATGTATGCAATATGAAACATGAAAGCTTGGTTAGGAAAATCGGCCTGTTTAAAGGATCGGACCGTCTAAGGGAGCTGTCCGTATTGGGAGATTTCACTGTCAATAAGAAAAAAAGCCAGAATCTGCAACACTACGCATTAAGATTGACATAACAGAGATGTCAGAAACATCTTAATATGTACATAAATGTACAGTGGCGAGCATATAAATAGGAAAATTCAGTCAACATAGTTCAAACCACCATATACCCGCACTTAAGGAAATAGGTTGGCTAAGATGCGAAGTTTATCCTCAAAACAGATTTTTTAGAACTAACTGTAACATGCATAACATATTTTGGTTTACGTTTCACGGTACAGATACAAAATACCATGCCAAGTGTTAAATTGGTACGAGCACATAAATAGGGAAATTATATTGTTTTTAGTTTGTACTCAACTTCTGTGTGAAATTGTTTAATTTTCAGTATGTAATGTTTACATAAATATTGCTTTGTTATTGTCTAGTCATAATAACTCGATTTGTGATGTTATAGGAATGGGACGGGGCAAACACATAACGGCGAGAAATTTGTCGTTTAAGAAGTGAAGATATTACGCTCTCTGCAATATCGAACCATTTAAATATATCAATTAATGTTTGTCATCGAGCTTTGGAACAGGTCAAACGCTATGGTAGCAGTTTTAATAAACCTCGCGCTCCCAGACCACGAAAAACTACACCGCGTGGTGATTGGATGATGCAGCGCCTTTCTGAAAAGGTCCGTTTCAGGACCGCTGTTGACATTCACGCTGAAATTTCGGCACAAGAAGACTTGAATGTGAGTGTACACACAGTACGACGTCGCTAAGCGGTATTTGGATTAAGAAAAAGCCGATTATAAGTAAAAAAATCGCAAGGCTACATTTCTGGTTGCGAAAGAACGTATAAATGGCGTTTTAAAGTTCTCCAAGAAATAAGGATTTTTCTTCATCTTTTAAGTTCAATTATTCCTGTAACTGATGTTATAAGATACCTAATAATATTACACCTAAAATTTATACTGCTAAAAAAATAAAATTGATAGTTTTCCAGTTGTTCAAAGTTTTAGCAAAACACACAGAAATTACTGTCTTTGGTTGTTTTTCCCTATTTACATATATGCTCGCCACTGTACATATTTGAAAAAGTTATGTGATTTTTCGAACAAAAAAGATAAAATCGAATTTGGAAGCACTGCAGCGAGGCTAATTCTTAAGTTCAGCGAAATGGTCGTTACTCGATCTGTTTGGTTTTTGTACTCGTTAAATTTCAAAAACCATTTTAATTTTCTCTTACTGTCCAACACCCCCACCCGGACAGTAGCAAAATGTAATTTTATACGAAAACTGCGAATTTAAAATTCCCATATCGTCCTTTGCGTAATTTATGAACATCAAAACAGTGACAACTCTCAAGATTTTGTTATTTTGAAAGCACAGAAAATTTGCATGTACTACAAGAATGTTTGTGTGTGAACGTAAAAAGAACTCGCTTTGAACTTGGTAAACGGCCACTGACAGCCAGCGGTTGTTAGCTTTTGTTTATCTAAATCGATTTCGTATTCCTATGGGTGATGTCGAAATTTGTAAGTCAAATGACCTGATTCTGAATCATCTGGAAATCTACATTTTTCGTACAAAATTATTTCATTGCCACTGTTTCATGTTTTTTTTTTTTAAGTACAAGCATTATGTGTCCAATTTCCAGTTCTGTGTAAAAAAAAATAAGACCAGTAAAACAATTGCATAAAATATTGACTGCTTTAACATATTTTCAATTCTTTTTCAAACTTAAAAAACTAGTTAGATTGTAGACGTATATTTGGCTGCATTAATTTAAAGACTATTTTCAACTTAGGCTGTGTGCCAATTGCGTTAAAATCTTATCCACTGGCTAATTTCTGCCACTAGTTTGGTGAATATAGACTTCTAAAAATTAGCCGACTCTGGAGCTGCATAAAAATGTATCCAGTGGCTAATTTTTGACATTTGTATATACTCATGAACGAATGAGAGAGATGACGAGAGCTTTGTGTTTGCTTCGGTTTTCCCAATCGATGGTCGGTGAACATATGCAGTGCACTAGTATTCGCATCAGATGGTAGAAAAATTGTAAAAAAAAAAAACCAGTTCAACATTTTTCTTTTATAAAAAAGTTAGCAATATTGTGCAAAAAAAGTAAAATTGATTGTTTGAAAAACTTTGACTGGAGAAATGTCTATCTTGTGTTTATATAATTTACAAACAAAAGCGTTTACACCGAAAATAATTATTAGTAAAATTTTTTATATGTTATCTTTATACATATGTACAATATAAAAATTAGCTGTTCGTTTGATACCTCAAAACTCATAAACTAACCATTCGATTGAGCTAAAATTTACACTATATACTTTTTATGATGTTTGAAGTGTTTGTACATAAAAAACATTAAGTTTTCCGGTAGATGGCGCTGGAACTGAAAAATGTTTAAACTCACCATCCGAATTATCTGAAACTTACACAATATACATATTTGTAATGCAGTGAGAAATGTTCGTACATCAAACGTTTTCAAGTTTTTCGATAGATGGCGCTGGAACACTAAAATTTCAAAACCATCCGTTTAAGCTGAAACTTACAGAATATATTTGTTATGAAGTGAGAAATGTTTGTAAATCAAAAGTTTTCAAGTTTTCTGACAGATGGCGCTGAAAACCAAAATCTCAAAACTATTACTACAGTTATTCACGAAGACAGCCAACAGCTAGCTTTTGATTTACGTGCACTTCTCTCTCATAACATATATATTGTGCGTGTGTATATTTTAAGTTTTTAGCACTTAAACGAACAGGCTATTTTTATGATATGAACTAATGATTGTTGGGCCAGTTCCTGCATCTAACCGAACAGTTCATATACCATATCCGTATAAATTTGTTGTTTTTTTAAAATGATTAAAAAAGGAAATAAAAGTATTTATTTACTGCAACAGAACTTAAAAATGAATTATGAATTTAAAAATGTTTGAGTTAAACTCGGTCTAAAAAGTTTTTTGGAAAGTTTTCTTTAATCCAAATAGAGTTGTTGCAGAGTCATTACTATTAATGTCTGGAAAATTGATTCAAAACTATATTTACATACACATGTGAATATGTGTTCAATACCAAGCACTTGTTGAACAACATTTGCAAATACAATTAGTGCTTCCAGATGACATCGTTCAGTGCACCAAAAGTCACTCGAAAAAATTTCATTACATTTAATGACACAAACACTGTTCTCAATGAGTGTAGCCCACTAGTTCTTTATATAAATCTGTGAAAACAGTTTGATAATTTTATAATAATATAAAATACTTATAATAATAAGTAAAGAAAGGGAAATTTTTCAATTCCAGTGGGAAATTAATGTAAAAAGTGTTAAAAATATCCCATTTAATCGAATCGACACAGCAAAAAGCTTAAATTTTATCCACCTCTGTACAAACGTCAAAAATTAGCGAGGGGATGAAATTTTAACGCAATTGGCAGACGGCCTTAAGTTTAAAACCTTCATCTGAAAAAAAAAACAACAAAAGTGAACAATTATCCTTCTGGTCTTAATTTTTTTACACAGGACTGTATATTCTAAAAGTACTCGCTAATTAAATAAAAATCATGTCCACAAAAAAAAAACAAACAACTTCACGTATCCGGATTCCGTTTTCGCCTGCAAACAAACTCTTCTCTTTCCCCTTCCCTCATTGTTTAGCAATTGAACTTGTTTTTCTGGGTTCCTAACTTTGGCAAAAGATTACCAATCCGATAAAAAATAATAAAAATAAAAAAACACACGAATTCTCCTACATACACCAACAAGTTCGGTTACTTATCAAATTAGCGAAGCAATGCCGAAAAATGATTGGAGAATTTTTTTATATTTAGATGATCGACGAACAAAAGAACTGACAAAAAAAATACACCGTCCCCGTCCAATTTAAATCGCAAGTGGTACGCGCGCAAAGTCGTCAAACTTCAAATGAATCACTAGGGGGCACCGCACCGAGCACACATTTTGATTTTGTTTTTTGTTGTTGGAGGTCAATCATCTTGTTGATGATGAATGACGCCTAACCTTGAATTACGATGCTTGCATACACTTGCTTGTGTGTTTTTCTACTTAATCTATAACTAAATAGAAGCATTTTGTTAGTTTACTTCCGTCAGAATGCTAAGATACAAATTCCTGGTAAGACGGCATCTTAAAATCTCACACCGACACGGTTCCAAATAAAATAAAATAAAAAAAAAGAAACGGAAAAAATTCAAAAGAATTTACTCCCAACAAGACACCGTTAAACGGTTATGCTTGCCAATGCCGCCCCCGGTGTAGGTATTCATATTTTCGGGTGAGAGATGGTATCTTGACTCCCGCACATGGTGGCGGGAAGTGGAATCTGAACAAGTTGCGCCAAAGGGCTGTTATTGTATTTAAAACTTTTTGCTGGCATACTTTCGAATTTCGACTTAAAAAAGTAATCTTATCAGCTACAGTGGCTACAGCTATAATAATATACATAGCGGATATTTGGTCCATTTCACTATCATTGTGAAATATGATTCTTAGCTCAACTCATATCGCGGTGACCATATTGCAGCACTGTTTGATACATTCCCAGAAAAGTCTTAGTCGGAGTGAATTAGAACTACAACGATGTTTATTAGATCCACCAGAAAGTCTTTCAAAAGCGAGCAATAAGTCCGAGAAACCGAGAAACTAAACAATTTCATAGCAACTTGACTCTGCAAGATGGCAATGCTTGACGCGCACACTGACAAAGGCTGTGTCAAGCAGCTGCATTGAATTATTTGATTAGTTGACATGTGGTGGCCGGGAGAGACAGCCAGAGGTTTATAGCTTCGTCGATCTGAGCGGAAAACTTCAAGGTACTATTCGGCAATAGCATAATTATTTTTATTATTATTGAAGTGTGAGCTGTACCGCGAACTTAAGATCTAGTGTGTCTCCTACAAGTCCTAGATGAAGGAACATCGCTCTCGTCATTATTGCTTTTGGAATTGGTTAGAGAGAGCTTTGCTCACACCTAGCCCAGATGAGAAATCCATAGGTCACAGCACCTCATCCAGATCAATTTCCCTGAGAAATCGCAGCAGAAGATTGGGTGCGTTGAGTGGTAGATCCTCTGCTAGCACTTGAATCTTTTCTGGGTTAGTGCCCCACAATCAACTAATATGAGTTCTTGAGTTTCACTGGACTCATTGCAGAATCTGCATAATTCTTCATCTGATAGTCCTAGCTTACTTAGATGTCATTTGAGTTTACAATGCCCAATGAGGAACGCAGTCAGGATGCGGTATTTGGTTTTGTCAAAGCTGATGCAAGCTTTGAATCTCTTCAAGTTATAATTACCCAAAAGAGTCTTCGCCTGTCTTAGTTCTATTTGCCTTTTCCATTGATCGGAGCTCCTCCTTTATGGTGTGTTTCCCTATGCCGCAGAAGGGCTCAGGACCCACGAAGAGTGTGGCGGCTCCTTTACTGGCAAGTTTGCCCGCCTCTTCATTTCCTTCTATCCCCAGGTGCCCTGGTATCCAGTAGATGATGACGATGTTTCTTTCATCCAGTCTATTTAGTTTATCTAGGCATTCCCAGGCAATTTTAGATCTAATGATCTGAGCCCCTATTGCCTTAACTATCTGCTGCTTGGCTATCTGACATTATTGCTATGTCGCGTCTGTTGTAGCGTTTATCAAGATTAAGTTGGACACGTCCATCAATAGCACAGATTTCAGCTTGAAAGATGCTGCTGTAACTGCCCATGGGTTCGAAAAGTCTAGTTCCGGGCCCAAACACTCCTGCCCCCGTTTCCTCCTCAGTTCAGAGTTTGATGTAAAAGTTTTTCTTCCAGCTGAATTTCCTGATTCCATCGTCTCTAAGAACGGTTAGAATGAGAAGCTTTAAGACGTAGGTGTTATATAGTACAGTCTTAAAGACGTACGTGGTGGCCCTACTGCTTCACCGTGATTCCCCAGTTGGATGTTGGGTGTTTTTTTTTTTTTCAATTTTTGGACTGGACAGCCTATAAGTAAACGCCACACTTCGTTATCAAAAACTAGAGCTAAGAAGTTTAAATTTCAAAACAAGAAAGAGAATAGAAATCTATGACTCAAGCCGCCAATCAAAGAGGGTTCCTAAACGCATGCCATCAAATTCAAAACGATAAAAAAAACATTTAGGGCTGACTTACACACGTTTGGCAGCAGAAATATAAATTTACAAATTTTCCAACAATGGCAAGTATGTCATTGTATGGTTTAAGCCCATATAACTAACATTCACTCTGTCCCCGTACCAGTCCAAAACTGTGAAAAACTACGAAAATATATGAAAATTAATCAAATTCTGTTCCCATACGAAGATTTTTCGTAGTTTTTCACAGAAGAGGGAGCTAACAAGAGAGTAAGAAATTTTCCCATGCTGCGAATTTTACCACAAGAAATTTATTTGGGCAGCTTTATGAAAACTGTCAAATGACATGTACTTTTTCACACTTTAAGCTAACTCTGAAGGATTTTTACCCCCACTCCTTGAAATTTGAGAATCTGTTAATTTTGGTGCAGAAAGTCCAGGAACAGACCTATTGTTTTCTAGTTCATCTCTAATAAAACTTTGACATTTGGCATGTGGCAACCGTGCAGGTTATTTTTTTCCTCCCAGATTTTCAAATTGTTTTTGAAGTTTTTTGACACCTAATTTTTACTTCAAAAATGTGTACCGCCCTCATCAGATTATTTAATTTAATAAAACGTAGCATTCGTTGTTTAAAATCCAACAATCCTACTAATATATAAATGTGAAAGTTTGGATGTTTGGATGTTTGGATGTTTGGATATTTGGATGTTTGGATGTTTGGATGTTTGGATGTTTGGATGTTTGTTGCTCAATAACACCTTAACGGTTTAACAGACTTGAATGAAACTTTCGGGAATAGATAGTCTACTTCCTGGATTACAGATTAGGCTACTTTTTATACAAAACATACAATTCCTTGATTCCATAATTCGAATTATTCCAATTTCCGCTTTTATTATTTGGTCATTATTTTTGGGTACACCATTGTCATTGATCGTCAGGCTGTTGGGAGAGGGTTGTTTTTGTAGATGTTATGCTCTTCTCTTCGCCACAAATTCATCGCTATCGCTTATTCTTTAATTTTCTTTCTACCCATACGCGCATTGAATGATGGGTAAACCATTGCCATTGATCGTCATTCTGTTGAGAGAGGTTTTGGGATTGTGACACAAAGTAGAGGAGGGATGATTTTGCTGATATTTGCTACCGCATTTAGTTAGTTGTGTTTCTGCTTCATCAGCCTGCGGATCTAGATCGACGGAAAGGGGGAAATGCACGATTTTTTTACTTTCTTTTTTTTTTGTCACTTTACAGTGGTATTTGGTTACCTTAAGGTTAAGTCAGTGGATACCTTGGCCTTGGAATAAAGTTTTACCTTTTATTTCAATTCACAAATACATATATTGAAGTAGAGGTAGGCAGGCGATGTTCAGTCTTAAAATTAGTAAATAGTTGGTGATTTCAGACAAACCTTACCAGTTACTCCACGATCAATGCTTACATCAAAGCCTAATATCTTCGGCGTTTACATAATGCTATTTTAAATATGAACATTAAGTACAACTATTAGAGACAAGAAACCAGAAAGTACCATTATTTGATGCTCATAAAATACATATTATGTACATATGTGTGTGTAGACGTGTTTGTACACAGGTATATTACATTTCCATCAATTGTTTATGAAGTCGTTTCATCTATAGGGAACAACCACTTAGTTCAGATAATAATGTATTGGCTTCAGAATTCTTTAGAATCTTAATTTAAATAATATCGCTTCCTACTACTTCCTTTCTATCATACTACAACCAAATGACGCGACTGATTTTAAGCACGGGCAACGCTGGGCAGGCAACAGCTAGTGTTAAATATACAAATGTCAGCCATTTTGACGTCTAAACTAATTGTCATCGTTTGCTACCGAAAACTGTCAAATTTATCAAAAAGTCTGATTGTAGCTTTAATAAAGTGTGTATCAACTCTCTTAACTTGGAACCAAAACTGGAATTAAAGATTATTGTGATCGCGTTTACACTACGATTATTTAACAATGCTATGATGTTGAACAGTAACTGGTATGTGCTCTTTAAAATAACGGTGGGAACTAAGGTAAGGTCATAAATTTTCTATTTGGTAGACGCTATAACTGGTTCTTTCGTTGATTAATTTGTAAACATAAACATAGCCTACCTTAAGATTTCTACACATTTATAACAATTAATTGCTGATTAGATTACCTTCGAAACTTTCTGATTTAACGATTAAATCACAGCGGGAGCGAAAAGTACCAAATAAACCGAAATTATATTAAGAAACAATAAACAAAGTAGACCGTTATTTATTGTAAATTTTTGCCTGATTGTTATGCTTTTAAATAAGACATTAACATCATTTTTTTTTTTCTACAAAAATGTAGAAGCAAATGCTTCTTATTGGCTTGTTGCCAAGATTACACTGTTCCTTTTGCGGTGGCGTGGGGGGTAATAGATGAGTTTTCAGTTTCGGGATTCGATGTGTTTTTTTTTTCTCTTAACCACCTCCAACCTACATTGCACAAAATGCCAGATAAATACTCGCAGTTTATTAGCTTTGATTTGGTACTCGGTTTCTCTGGTGGATATGTGGAATGTTAACCTCAAAATTCTTTACTCGTTGGGTGGAGTTGAGAAGGTTTAGGTGTGGGTGCTTGCGATGCGAATGCGAACATAAGAATGCGTTTGTTTTGGAACAAAACAGTTGAGTTTTTTGCGAGGAATCTGAATTTGATGGGATAAATAGATCAACGATTGATCATTGTCGATGAGAATATCTTTTTTCGGGGAATCTACGAACGACATGACAGGAATAAGATGTAACACTTTTCGTCTGTATTGTATGGGTTGGTGTTTAGCGAATTGACAGCTCAATTATGATACAGTGGTGCGGTCCAGTATAACGAATGACGATATGTTTAACGAATGATCGATACAACGTACACATTTTCAAATACATGTCTCTACATAACAAACGAAAAAAGTAGATATCTTAATATATAAAAACGTTGCTGGGTATGTACGTCCGACTATCACGGCTGAACCACTGAAGGTATCCACCTTTTATTCACACCATATGTTCGTGTGGTGCTCCGGATGGTTTTTGTTTATGTTAGAACCCCCCCTAGGTGGCGTTGGGATCGGTTTTTCAAAATTCTTATTTATGGACCGAATTAAAGCGGAATCTACTGTACATACCTATGTATATCTTGGTTCTGACTAAGTTGTTGACGTTTGCATCTTCGACTACTAACAAAACTATGATAATGTGTTTCAATTTTGTTGCGAAAATGAATACTCATCAATTTTTGTTTAATGAAAATATGATAGCCCATAGCATCTGCATGTACAGGTAAATCTCTCTTAAATGGACAGCCACGGGACCAGAGTTTTGTGTCTACATAAGAGAATGTTCGCTTAAGAGGCAATAAAAATGGATGATGCCTTAAAATTTGGGAAATTGATCTCCATCGTGAAATCTTTGGCTTTCTTTTGAATGAATGGTCCAGAAATATCTAGGGATGCGATTTTCTATGACAAACCCCAAACGTAGAGAAAAAAAATCTCAATATCATACGAATAACTCATAACCTCCATTTTGAAAATACTGTTCATGGCCACTTCATAGAATGGTCTAACATACTTAAGACAACATACTTCAAACAAAATCATACCAGCCAACCATTAGAGTAAATCTTGTCCGCATATGCGAATCATCCATTTAAGAGGGGTGTCCGTTAAGAGGGAGTATTTTATCCTTTAAGTTGTATAGTTGTACCTACATAAGCCCTGCCTTAACAAGAGGTTAACCGAAAACAAGTTAATTACATCCAAACAGACATAAAAAGAAGTACAAATATCCAAGGTCTTAATAGGCATATTCACATAAGTTTGAGTTTTACCCCTGAAACGCAGCACGGCATATTGACTTTTTGAACAAAAGTGGTTGTTCATGGACGAGGTGTATAGAATCAAAGGGCTGGTTCAGTAAAATGTAAGGCTCTTTATTTTTTATTTAAAATATCGTTTTGCTTGAGTTGAGCAAGAAAATTAAGAACATTTTTATTTTTTAACCCATTTCGAGAGCGAATATTCTTTCACAAAGGGAAATTTCCCCACAACCTGGCAGCACTGTATGCAAGTAGTAGAATAGACTTTGAATAATTTCGAAATTACATATTCACTTTTTGAACAAAAGTGGAATAACATACATACATATATACATACATATGTACATAGTTAGTAGTAAAATCGATGCTCTGATGAAAACACAATTTCTTATAGGGAAAATATGTAAACAGATAAAAACGCGATGCAACAGTTAAGTGAAATCCTAGGATCAATTCGACCCCATATACAATCTAAGTGCTCATCGTTGCTTTTTGAACGCCGAATGGCATCATTCTAAAGCCATTGTAGATGTGCAAATAAAATGCTCAATACTCTCCTCCCTCTTTAAAACAACCATCCAATTAAATTGTTAACATGTCCCACGTCAAAAGCCCCCCTCCTCACCGATAATTACTTAGTATAGCTACAAAAACGTTGGAATTCCATTTCTCAAAATAAAGTATACATGTACTCCGTGTTGTATAAAATTCCTAAGAGTATTCAATTTCTTGTGTTCACTCTGAAAACCACCCCATCAACAACAATAACCTGTTGCTGGTAGATTTCATGACCATAAGCAACTTATTTCCAATCTGCTCGTGAATTTTGTTGATAAATTAACTTTTCTCAAGGCTGTTTTTCAGTCCCAACCTTGTCCAATTCCCTCCTGAACTCAATTGATCTAGATGTGTATTCGTTCTCATACATCCATCGAAGAACAGCAAACTCACAAAACCAATTCTTCAAATAAATAACAGTATAAAATGCCAATTTAACCTTCTTCTCTACGACGACGATGAGGCACATGGAAAAATAAAGAAAATCCGAGAAAAATCACAAAAGTCAACATCAACACAGAAGCACACTTTACTCGTAGTAACACAAAAACAAACACAAACAAATGCAAAATACAATTTGTTTCTCCATCCGGAGTGAGTGAAGAACGCAAAAACGATTCCATTCAACAAGAAATTGTTACGATTTCCCATTTGAATTATTGATTTCCAGAGTAATAGCAACAGCAGCAGCACACACCATCATAGTGTCTACTTACATAGTTTTGCTCTCAATAAACTGATTTCCTGTACAAGTGTACCGCCCTCCCTACCCCCATCGAGTACACAACAATGGTGTCTACTACTCTTCTAATAAAAAAAAAATAATTTTGAACTTCACCCCTTCGCCCTCGAACACGGGGCTACATGTGCGTTGTGCTTTGTGCATCATCGAACACATGAATAGTCCTCCCAGTCAGTGCAAACTATTTTTCAAATCAATTCGTGTTGTTCAAGTGCTTGATCTCCTCTGCTTCTCTTCCTGCACTCAATGGTGCATATGAATAAGTAATTGTATAACATCCCTGCAAATATCGTTCGCACATGTTTTATTTGACATGTCATCAACTAAAAGAAAAACACACAAACAAACACCTTTGCCCATTAGAAAGTTCGCACCACCACCGACCAACCGTTAACACCGTTGTTGGTAGTGTTTCGAAAACAAAGTGTTTCATGTTGAACTCGAAATAATTTTTTTTTTATCTTTCGAAAAAAGCAACAGGATACCATCTATCTACCCGTAGGTGTGTAACACGCGGCAATAAACAAAGCCGTTTACACGTTGCAGCAACAACGTGTTGGTGTTTGCTGTGTGCTGTGCGCTGTGCGCTGTCGTCACAGAAACGAGGAAAAAATGAAGAAAACTTTGCTAAAAATTCAGCACTAGGTTCCCATGGCACTGTCCAAAGAGCCCGTCGCTGTTGTTGCTCTACAGCTGGTGGAAGTTGTTGAGAACACATGAAAACGAAATAACTATTTTTAGATACTAAATCGACGTGATGTACTCACATGTGAGTAAAATAAATAGTAAACAAACCAAGCAAACCGATTCGCGGAATACTCAATTCGATGATGCTTCTGGCTTCGGAACTCTTTGCGTGACGCCTCATCTCTGCTTTGAATGGTCCTTTGCTGTGTGTATCTACGTCGGCAAATACACTTTTCATTAATTTGAACAACGGGCGATGATTACAAAAAAAAATAAGAAATGTGTGTCGATTTTGGTTTCGATTTGTATGATGAAGCAAGAGGTGCTAAGCGCCGATCGCTGTGGTGCCCAGGAAAGAATTAATCCAAAAATAGTAAAAAATTGTTGATTTTATGGACGCTTTCAATGGACGGAACAGTGAGACAGAATTTCATGGCTTAGGTATACCACTTGGCTCTACTTCTGTCACCTTGTGTTGTTTTAACATTCGATTGGTGCGCGAATCGATTAAGTTAGGTTAGATTCGATGACGTACTGTCAGTGCCTAAAATAAGTGATACGACATTAAGTGTGCAGTCTTTAAATACCTACAATTGAAGTTCCTTACCAAGAAGATAACAAATTTGACGAATTCAAATAAGTTAGCAACCATTGGTGACGATATGATTAAAATCTTTTTTTGCCGAATCTGTCAAATGGTATACCCTGTGACAGTTGCCTATCTGCAGCTTATTTTTATAACAGAATTGAAATAACATTCAGCTTGAGTCACAGTAAAGACTTAAGAGACGTAATTTCGCAATAGTCCCAAGCTCAACGTTTAAAGGAACCTGCATGGATGTCGGATGTAAAATAGAGATCCGAAAAGACCAATTTCGCATCAATGACAGAAATTATTACAAATTGCTGCTAAAAAGTGCTGCCAGGTCCCATAGTATTGGTTTGACGATTAGGTTGAATCTTTTCAACTTTATTACTCGTTGGCAGTATATGTACGTAGTTTAACCTCCATTCGTCATACGAAATCTTACTATACTCTGTTCCACAAAAATTGCCTCCCATTCTGGTTGGAATAGCTTTCATAAATCTGTCCCTCTTTTAAGCCTTCATTGGGCTACCATAGTATGCATTACAAATCGCCGCATATCGAAAAGCAATACCTTTAGGGATACCATCTGTTGATTTAAAAACAAAATAATTTGTTGAACGAAAAAAGATAATTGTGTACAAAGTAGACACCACCTCGATTTTGATAAAATTTTAGTATGTTGTAAAGGTCATGTTTACGAGTATGTATTTTGATTTATCACTGTTATATATCGGAAACGACTACTTTACGAGATATAAGCTTAAAACGCACTCTTCGTTTCCGCACCCAACACTCATCTCGCGCAAATAGCCTTCATTATAAATCACAAAAATCAAAAATTGTTGAGCTGCATTTTAACGAAAAACAAGAAAATGGAAAAAAACAAAAACCAAGTGGCAACACCCTCACATAGTCAAATTCATTTATTGGTTTTCAAAAGCACGAAATCCCAAAACTCTTCGACAAAAACTGAGGAAAAAGCTGTAACGATTTACTTGAACTTAGTAATGGGAACACTGTTTTATGTTCATATATTTTTACACACAGCGACGGTTGATGGTGGCCACACGACCACAGTATGCCATTAGCTCTCGTCATGATGGGATGTTCCCCCATAAGGCCTGTACTGACAACTTTTATGGAACAGAGTATAGTTTATCTGCTAAATTAGATGAGATGTGTAGCATCTTTCGATTATACATAAATACTAGTGTGCCCGTGCGGGAGCTCGCGCTGGATGAAATCCAACCCCCAAAATCCAAACTTCCTTCTTTTTTAATTTGTTAAAATTAATAAAGTGAAAGTGCAATTCTACAGTGCTGCAGGAAATTTTCTTTCGTTTGACACCTCATTTGCTAAGATTGGTTAAGTGTGAGAGCCGCAAATGGTTCCTATACTACAGAAATAATTTAAGTGATGATATATGATTTACTCTCTTAAATTATCAATATCGACAGAATGGTTTTATCGTTCCAGAAAACCAGACACAGAAGAGATAGATCTAACAACCTCTAAACAAAAAATACATTCAACCTTCTTAAGGGGCAATCTTCTTCTTTAGGAAACGTGCTCGTATTCTTAGTCAAATTAGTATTTCAAGTATTTACCACATTATAAGAGTCAGAAGATTGATTAAAAAGTACCTTCAGCCATTTCCTCGCCATATCTGTAGACTTGAAGACTGAAGTGTAATGGCGTGTTGCTGTTGACCTTGTAATTAATTTTCAAAACGTGTAGCTCATGAGAAAACCATCCATATTCGCTGGGCTTTTATGACAGCTGAGATTAATCGATTTTTAAATAGCAATCATCGATAACTGGACGCGTGTCGTTGGTGTTGCCTAAGTTGCAGATATTCCCTTCTGTATTCACTGGCAATGGCAACTCATTGAAGATTCTATGGAAACTCTGAAAATTGATTTGCGAAGTGTATTCTCTACCGATTAAGTCAAGAACAACACATGGGCTTACATCGAAAAAAACACAACTTCGGATTAAAATTTCATCGAAATTCACTATCGTATTCCGAGAATCGCTTCTCATTGACACATTAAACACCGTTATCAATCAAATTGCAAAAAAAAAAAAACACTGTACACAAATTTCCCCAACAGAATGCAAATCACCAAAGAAAGGCAAAACAAAGAAGAAGAAAAAAACCAAGAATGGCAAAAATTCCTTTGCATTGACACTAGTTTAGTACTGTCAACGAGAAAATGTGTGAATTGCAAAATGTCAAAGCAATTAACTAAATCCATTTTTTAGTTCTATGTACACATGTCTTTCATTATCGAGAATTAAAGCAAGAATTGCATAACGCACGCCGGTCACCGCACCGCCACCAGTCACAATCGCACTTCATGTGCAATGAGAAATGGTGCCGGGAGTTGTTATCGAGTTATCGTTGCTCTTAAAACCTCATGACATTGAACTTGCTACGAAAATAACTTGAATATTGAAAGAAGAAAAAAACAAATATGAATGAAAAAGGGCATATCGTTCCCTTGAGTTTATCTGCGATGCTGTTCTCCTTCTTGTCGGCAGAGAAAGCAAGCCAACGACGCGACGATGTAATGAAGCGAAGATTGCACACAACAAACCAGTAATGTAAACAGGCATACTCGCATACTCTACTCATCCCAGACCCAGTAGACTTGTAAGCCGTGACGTGACAACTTGTGTGTAAAGTTAGTTTAATGGTAGTTGTGGTGTGGCCGTGTTTACTGGAATGTCAAATCGGATGCTTACCTACTTCCTTCACCTGTTCTTTCCTCTGTGTCGAGGTTCTGCTCGTATTTGACACTTGACTGACGCTGACAGCAGTAGAATGAAGCTGGTGGTACATAGTAGGCTGTAGGTGTAGATCTATGGAATTTATTTCAGTTTATGTTGTTGGCGGGTGCCGCTCTAACTGGATTGATGGAATGTTTACGATAAAGATTTGAATCGGAATGATGTTTGGGCAATGACAGATGAGTTTGTAATTAATTGGCAGAATGTCTGCAAACATTTTTCGTGTGATCGAGTATGGAATTTCATTGACGCAGTATATCTGTGTTACTGGATTGTGTCTGTGTTTTACTGATTGCAGATATGTCAGATATTTTTAGAAATTAAATAAACTTTGGTATTCGCAATGCGCATTTAAGCACCAAGTCAAGTCTAAGTATAGGTAAGTACAGTTAGAAAGTTTATATTAGCTTGGAGTTTTATTAGTCATTTCCTTTCAGCAGCATATCGACCAGATTAAGATATTGAGTTTAAATACACTTATCTGTAGGTGGTACCGAAAAGTTTATTTGGGTTGTTTTTCTTTTGACATTGACATACTTTAAGAAGTGAACACGAAAACAGAAGTGGCAGCAGTTCTATTTGTGGTTTGGCTGGTTTTCGGGAAAATTAAGTAAATAGGAATGGAAGTTAGCTTATAATGTGCGAAAGTGACATGGAGACAGGTAACAATGTGTGAAAGTGAAGTCAGGTTACGTTTTTTGGGAAACTGCACAAACTTAGATTGAAGCAATCTTTGGCCTTTTTTTTTTTTATTGCTTCCCCCAGTTTCATTGTTGTTGACAAAAATTGGCAAAAAAAAACTCGAAACTCCACTCCCGCACAAAAATTACAAAACGAGCATTAAACCGTCTGTGTCACAAATGTAAAACGTCCAACTGACAGCTTCCCGAGATGATCTAAGCGACGTGCGGCTTGTCTTACTTAGCCCCTTCAACCTTTAGGAACGCAACTCACGATCCACAAAATCATGATGGCCGAATTGGGGAAGAAAGAGAAGGCAGCAACAAGCCATCCTCCATCGCACTCTAACAATAGCCAACAAAGTGGGTATAAATTAACCCGTTTCAGCCCAATTGGCATACATTTTTTTTACTGTTTTCAATCGTCTAAGAAACATTTTCTATCGTAATTTTTTCTGAGCTTTCCGAATCCGGGACAGAATTGTTATATCTGCTGCCATTTCTGAAATATGGCAGCTGAAAGCAGAAAAAGTGTTAAATTTTAGTTGTTTATTTCCAAACAATCGTAAATTTTAGCATAAGCCACCACCGATAGGAGGCTAATACTTCGTGTCTGGTAGCATAATCGATTTTTCTAAAAGATGGGACCGATAAAGTAAGGAAATTCAAGATGGCGGATTTAAGATTTAAGACGCGGCGCGGCCATAAATGACGATTTTTAAAAAGTCAACCGATTTGGACCAAATTTTGTATAAAGGGTTTTTCGGGGTCGCTGATCACGAATCTGAAGTCAGATTTGCAAAATCCAAGATGGCGGATCTGATATATCATTATATCTCTGTATATGTGTATCCGTAGGTATCAGATCCGCCATCTTGGATCTTTTGATGCAGTTCAGCTTTCGATGTGGTTTGTGCTGGGCCATCACGCTTGGCCCATGATTAGCTTGTTAACAATCCATTTTTCATCACCAGTGATGATCCATTTCATTGCGTTTGAGATACATATCGCAAATATTGATTCGTTTTGTTAAGTGAATCTCTTTCAATACACGTGGAACCCTAATATCGAGCTTTTTTATGAGTTCAAGACGTTTTAAGTGATTTTTAATTGTTGTGTGTGATGCATTTAACCTCTCTTCAATCTCTCACACAGTCATATGACGATGTGAATCAATTATGACTTTGATTTGATCATCATCAACTTCTATTGGTCTGCCAGAACGTTGGTCATCTTTGAGTGAAGAATCTAAAGAACGGAATTTCTTAAACCAATTCTGACAAGTGCGTTCTGTTAAGCAGTCAACATCGTAAACTTTACATATGTATCTCTTTGTGAACCTCAGCAGTTGTTTTGCCTTTACGAAAATAGAAAAGCAAAATATGTTTTGCACTTCATGGTAAAATTGACACGGTACTCACCAAGCGTAATTAGCTTCTCGATTAAGCTCGCTTTGCCTCTAAAGTAAGCTTAAAGTGACAGCTATCAAATGTCAAGAGAAAAGGAAACATAACATTGACAATACCGAGAATCAACAAACATAACGCCATCTTCTTGTAAAAACCGAAATTCCAAAACCTTTGACCTTTGTCCATGTTAAAGTGAAATCCGCGTAAAAAAGAGAATTATGTTTAAAACCTCATTCGTATGGCTGTTTGCTTATCCACTTTTTTCATTTTTAGGGTTCCGTATACATATGGTAATACGGAACCATTATAAGTTCAATCTAATTCAAAAATGTCTGTCACGATACCGATACATAAAGAACTGTTCTTCCTACAAACTTGTAATTTGGCACACTTATACATTAAGGTGATCCACATACATGGACAACATATTACTCAAAAATATTGTGATACAACTAACCCTGTATAGTTAAATGCAGCGTTGCCACTTTGCTACTGCATTGATTTCGAAATTTGAGTCTACTGCCATTAAATTAAATTTACTGCATTTTTGTAGTATGCTTGTTATGAATTTTTTCCCTTTTAGTACAGAACATAACAACAGAGCTTTTCGAAAAAGTTGAATTTCCTATCTGAACGCAGTTGGTTTGTGTATGTATTTAAAAGTATATTATTTTCTGCATATAGGTACCTACATATTTAGAAGCATAAATGATGCTACTTTTGAGGGAAATAAAAGCTTAAATGAACTAAAAGTCAATATGATACAATAAAAACGGAAATACAAATCAATTTGTGTTAAAAATCTTGTTTTTCTGTTGAAATAAAAATCTACTGCGAAAAAATTCAATCTACTGCATTTTTTAGAGAATCTACTGCGAAAAAATAGTTTTGAAGTGGCAACGCTGGTTAAATGTAATCTCAAAACAAAATTGTGAAAAATATATCATGTGGAATATCATTCGAAGGGGCTCGAAACAAATATTCCAAAAATATTTTTTTCCATTAGAAATTTTGGGAGTCTCATTTTCATTTCATTTCATTTATTTAATTTAAATGGTTTGCACATTAAGATAATAATCTTTTTTAGTACTTAGTACTTAGTACTTAAATTTCAAAAATATAATTTCAATTAATACTTAAAACTAAAATACAAAAAAAAAATGTATTGTGGGTGATAAAGAGGAAGAAAAAAAGGTTTAGTGTTGGTTCGAGGAAAAGTGTAGGAGAATTGCACTTTTGAAATTGAAATGATTCGATATAGCTCTTATATGCGAAGGTAACGAGTTCCATAATCGCATAGTGTGGATGAAAAACAAACGCGACGAGTTAAGAAAATTGTAGCGGTAAGGTATGATGTTTGTGGTTCTTGAGGAGCGAGTGAAATGAAGTCTGTTATACAAATAAGACGGACGTTGATTATTTATAATTTTATGTAAAAATATACAGTTCCTGGCATTGATATACTGCTTCAGATCACAACCCAATACACTCCTAGAGTACGCAGAAATATGCTCATACCTGTGAATCCCATATATGTATGTAACGCACTGCATCATTGAAGCCTACTTGTAGTTTTCGCTGAAATAGTTATTGCCAAAAATGTGTGAAAAATATCATACCAAATTTACGCGTGTTTTCTCGGAAACTTCTGAAGTCAAAAATATGCAAAAATTATAGTTTGTAGATCATTAACTACATATTTCAAGAAAACTATAGCGAATTTCGTAAGTTGTATAGTTTTTGAGAAATTCATGTCGAAAAATTTAATTTCTCAACCGATTAACTCGTAAACTACTGGGCCAATTTTAAAGAAATTACCACTATTTGATTAAAAATAATTTTGGGAAAATTAAAGGCTATCCGAAATTGTGCTGACATAGAAAAAATAAAATAAAAAAAAAAAACCTAAAAGTACGCGTTCCAATTTCTCATTCTGCATAATATTACTTATTATAAGTTTGTAAAGTGAATATAGAGGTGGATCGTTTTCGTTTTTTTTCATTAATGAAACGAAACAGTTGTATTTAAAAAAAATATATAACTAGTTTTAAGACTACGGAACCATTTGAGCGCAAGTCAGACTCGCATTTGGCCGGTTTTTTTACATTTCGGCTTTGACTAGGTACCCTCTGTATATTTTTTTTTATTTCGTACGAATTTCATCTGAAAAGTGCATAAGCTGGTGTAATCCAGCAAATAATTCGACCCAACAAGGCTCCGTTGTCACGAAAAAGCGATTATAAGTGCTGCCAAAAAGTCAAAATAAAAGCATTTTTAATTCCGATTAAATCCGATTAAATGGTATCCACAGTGAATCAGACAGCCGCAGGTGACCAGAAAAAGTAGATATTCCTGTTTTTTTTAGTCCATAGCATTACACAAAGAGGCAGAAAAAATGATTCCTTGAAAAATTGATTCATATGCCACCCTGTATCCACACCCAAAGTATCCATCACTTTGATTGATGTTCAAACATAACCAAAATAATTATTTTAAAATAACACTTCTTGCCCAGTTAAACACTGACCCTTTTTTCATAGCCATTATCCTTAATATTCATCTCCATTATCAAGGAATTTTCTTTTATAATCGACGGCGAACATAAAATTCATGCGGTCCGTACCGCAGTTAAAAAAAAGCCCACCACCACCACATTAGGGATAAATGTAATTTTCAATGCTAATACCGTTAATAAATTTATATTAACCATAATCTATATAACTGACATAAATCCATTACACTCTCGTTGCGCACTGCAGGAAGAATACGAGCAGTGGAAGAGCCAACTCGTACAGCAAATGACTGGTGAACTGTTTAATTATTCATCTCGGAATTGCATTCAATCCGTGAAACAACGTTTTACGTGTCTGTTCCCCCGAAAGAACGAAAGTCTATTTGGAATCTTTACATACACCCAAACATACGCAAATACATATATTTCACCTTCATTTTCAGGATGCTGGCGAACAGATCTTCTTCGGAGCGGCTCCTCGTAGGGATGATGGGACAAGATGGAACAAGAACGGATTTAATATTTCAAAGTTACAACCTACTTAAGCTTCCATTAAAATTTCAGTTATCACGAGCAAGAGCAAAGAAGAACTATTGTAGCCGTATTGAAATTCTCTGCCATTTTTAAGGAGCGGCCGAGGGGGAAGGGATGGGAAACTTGGGCGCATTTGATAGAAAAAAAAATAGGGAAATGGGCCAGCAGCATATTTTTACCCATTAATATGTAATACAAAAATTGCTTCCATCGAGCAATGAAGAAGGTTTCCATTGCTTTTCCGAAACAAAGGAATGGATATTAAAAAAAAACGGATATCCTTTGAAAGTTGTATAGTTTGGCCTGGTTTGAAGGTATAGGTAGGTGGTTGGTTTGCGATTCTATTTTAGTGTTATAGACTTTTAGAACGAAAAGTCAGAGAGCTCATTTGTCTGGTACGAGCATACAAGTACATATGTATGCTAATTCTCCACCCGTCTACGTTTATTATTCCCTCTTGTTTAATTAACCTTTTCGGAGAGTAATTGATAGATGGCGCAGCGAGCGCATGGTAGAAAGGTAGTGGGTATATGAAATTTAATGGCTTACAGGGTGGCTGAGGGACAATGGAATGGTTGTGAAATGTGATGTAATTTGGGATAAAATTAAAGATTGTATTTAAGTTTGGAAAGTGACCTTTCTTGCTTCAAAGTGATTTTTCCAAAACTTAAAAGCCCCAAAAGGTCGGATAACAACCAAAGTTCTAAGGGACATTACTGCACCCACAATGGAATTAAGGTTAACATTGATACATATTCGGATTTGATTTATGTTCAGGAACATAAATACATACATACATACATCATACATACAGTAGGGGCGAAGACAGAGAAATAAACTGGTGAGTGTATCTTTTCGGGCGCACTAGTATATTAACTGGTCGATCAATGTAATGCTGTCTAAGCTAAGATCAACGCGGTTAAGTCATTGGTGCACTAGCCATCCTGCATTGGGCAGGAGTGGCTCTAATATAGACGCCCTTGCAGACTGCATTACACTTAGCCAGACAATGATGGCAACTTGCACCGGCGCACGGCTGCATCATAACCCGCACTTAATGGCCAGGGATCGATATTCGAAGACTAACGACCATATTATGTCTTAAAAGAAACAATTGCGTAGTAATCACTGGAGTTTGTACACGACACTGCTTCATAGGCGTTTAGGCCAGACGTTAAGCAGATCATCATCTGTAGAGATAGGCTTAAAATAAGCTTTCAGAAGAATTTTGTTTAGCCTGGATAGCTATTTGAGCATTATGAATTAAGCCGCAATAAAACCTATGCTTTCGAAATTAATTTCTAATTTAATCGAAAATGTTATCCAAAAAGTCAAAAATGTCATGTCACTTATGAAAAACCTTCGGCAGAGAAGGATGTCTTCAAAGGAAACAAGGTAAAACAGCAAAAATAAAATCTAGATTAAAAAAATGTCTTAACCCTTAAATGCATAAAGTCAACCCTCAGTATGGAGACAAAGCTACCCTAATGTAAAATCGCTCGCTAAGCACGAATTGAGCATTCATTTTTCTGCGAAGTGCATCATTTTCCTAGAAAAGAGGAAAAAGGACGATTTTTGATGTGTACCATATATGGTACACTATGCATCCACTATACATTTTTCGAATAAAAATAAATTGTTAGAAGTATGTTTTATTTATTAGAAAATAATGAAAATATTTATAAAAATGAATGAAAAGTGAACTCAAATAACAATTTGAGAAGTTTTTAGTGTAAATATAATATTTTATTATTTCTTTTTGGTATGATAATCGATGAAACAATTGCGTTTTTCGTTCAAACATAGGTGAACATTACACTTCCTGCATTTAAATATGGAACGGTTGTTCACTTGTTTGCTTTCGCCACCATATTTTATATTTTTGCACCGAGCTCGTCCGTCAATAATTGGCAAGTGATCCATACCATCTTGTCGCAAATCATTAGCTGGCTGATATTCGGTTTGTACTCGAGGGAATGGCAAAGGTACGTCTGGCCGACTAATTTTCTTTTTCTTTCGTGTCATGTTTGTCAGCACGTGAGACACCTCCAGACGGAACGCCTTTTGGGTTATCGATATAGAAGGATTTGCTCTTTTAAAAAGAAGCCAAGCATTAACCATGGAAACGTCGAGTAAGTGGTAGAATATTCTTATGTACCATTTCCTGCTTTTCAGAGCAATTTTTAGACGACCCAAAGAAGAATCCATAAGGTCTACACCGCCCATGTGCAGATTGTATTCTTTGATGATTTGGGGGCAAGGAATCATGATTACTTCGTGGTGCTTCCTATCCCATCGTTCAACTGTAGGGACGTCAACATCAACACCATATTCCACTAGTAATGGTTTCATGCCTACGAAAGTGGACACAAGGTTAACAACCTTGTTATCTTTCCACGATATCGATGTCAACTCCACACCTTGAATGTTTGTTGTGAACTCTGCCGAAACGCCTCTATTCATTTTCATCATAGCCTTCGGGTCTGGAAGTTTACAATTTTTTATTCGGTTTCGATTTATGGTTCCAATGCTGTGAATGCCTTGGGTCCGCAGATATACCAGTAATGGTATGGACGTGTAGTAATTGTCCATATAGACGATGTAGTTTTTAAAACGAGGAACTTCACGGGTCATACGTACCACAATATTCGCAGAGGCTTTCAAGTTAGGTTCACCGGGCCATAGAGCATGTTCTTCTCCAGTATAAATTTCGAATTTATACATGAAACCGGTTGTATCACAGAGGGCAAAGAATTTAAATCCCCATTTCTTTGGCTTATTTGGGAGATATTGCTTCATGTAATGCCCAACTTTTGTGGAGCACATCTGCTCATCAATCGATAAACGAGGCACCATGGGAATCGATTGAAAACGATCGTTGAGAGATTTCACCATAGGCCTTATTTTGAATAAACGATCAGGATTGTCGGCATCGTACTCTTCATTGTTATTTATATGTAGGTACTCCCTTATCTTTTCAATCCGATTGACTGTCATTACATTACGCACTGCATCAACTCCATACTGCCTACTCCAATAATCTCTCACGCAAGGGAGTTTATGATAAGACATAAAATAAATAATGCCAATGTATTTGCCGAGTTCCAGGGTATCGAAAAAAAAATTATGATTGTTCTTATCAACTTTTGCATAGTGAATTGTCTCGTCGACTATTTTCGCCATTAGCTCCTCCGTGAAAAAATACTTGAAGCATGCGTAAGGAGTTGAAAAATCTTCTGCTAACTCTGGTTCCAATTTAGAGCTTCCGAGAAAAGAGATTTCCTCCTCGTATAACTGTAGGTTTCCTTTTTTCCAACGAGCTCTCTCAAAATCATTGGAAGAAATATCAACAACAACGTCCTTATACTCACAGCATTTTTCGCGTACATGGTCCAACTTATCATTTAGATTGATAAAAGTATTTTCGGTGATGGCATTATCAATAAAATCATCCACTGGGGTCGAAGAAGCCAATATTTTGTTCCTCTTCCGTGGAGGCGAAGAAGACTGCTGCGTCAATATGGATAATTCAACTTGCATTGACGTACCAACAGCAGGAACAGGAATTCCAGAAGCCTCAAGAAAAGATACTTCTAGTTCGTCATTGTTAAGAAACACGCCGGAAATTGCACCTTCATCCAATATAGCGTAATTGGTTTCGGCTCGATTTCTCACGCGTAGCGGTATTTGAGTTTCATCAATTAATTCATCCAACCCGTCATCTGCTAAATCTTTTTCATCTTCAGAGAGATCACCATTGCTAGGTATGCCCAACACTTCATTATCGTCATCATCACAAAGCATAACCGCCACCTCATCAGCATTGTACCTCCTTCCGCCAATTATAACACCTTCCATGTCTAAATAAACAATCAAAAATTGTCACATAAGCAGATGCATGGTGTACCATATATGGTACATACAAAAATAGGAAAAAAAAACTATTCCAAGATATCAATTTGGATCAAGTTTCATTATATTTAGCCAAAACAAAGCCCAATGTACTTACCAATCCCTATTTCCAGACAAATAATAAATATTATAAGTTCTTTGTTCACTACTGAAGCTCACTTTTCAAATTGTGTGCAAAAAGTGCAGACGAACACTTCGGCAGCTTACTGGCAACCGAAAAAAATAGTAGGCGAGCTAAAGCGTTATTTTTTTTAAACGATATATTTGTCTGTTACAATTTAAAAAATACGGTATTACGCTTCAGTGTGAGTGACTGGATTATCGTATGGTTAACGACACGTACCATATATGGTACGATATGCATTTAAGGGTTAATACAAATTTCCTGTTTTTAATTAGCAAAAAAAAAAAATAAATACTAATTCTGTTGGGTAGGTAATTGGTAATTTTTCGTAGAATTACTTAAAATAGCCGAAAATCACAGAAATTGGTTTTTGGTAACCCAAAAAAATCACACGAAATCACAGAAGAGAGCGCCAAATGAGAGTGTCAAAAAATTGTGCTACAACTTTTTCTTGGAGTGAGCGAGTGACATCTGTCAAACAGCCATCTGAAAGTTTGTAGAATGTCAATCACAATTTGTTAGCGAAATAAAAGAAAATTAGTTTTTCGTGAAAATGTTTAATAGTTAAAAAAACTATTGCAATCTCTGAGAGGATTTTGTCCCACTTTTCAAATTATTTACTATTTGACAGATGTCCCATTTTGATCACAAAAAAGTTACCAAACATGCCTACTACAACTGAAGTGTCATTTATGTCACTATGTTCAGTGCTGCCAGATAAACATCAATCCAACTTTAAGCCGCGATAATGTTTTTTATGCGAACTTCTTAGCCTATGTACCTATGTAGGTTACAAAAAAACACGCCAAGAATGTTTTTTATGCGAACTTCTTAGCCTATGTACTTATATAGGTTACAAAAAAACACGCCAAGAACGAAAACGTTATTTAAGCTAATTTTATAGAAACAGGCGAACAATTTCCTTCTGCTTATGTTAAATCAAATAACATTAATTTGAGCAATTAAACTGTCATCTTACATTTCTTTGCAAGCCATCAGTTTGTATATTGCTGCCAATTTCTACCTGTCATTGGGTACGTTTCCTTATTATTTGCTAAGCTGAGGTCATGCAAAAACGTAGTAATGTGTACAATGTACATAGAGTACCAAAAATTAACACCAACAAGCAAAAAAACTAAGAAATATCATTTGAAAAATAATTGATCAACAAAAAAACATACAAACAACATTTCAGTGTTTTTCAAAAAGAGAAAATTAAAATTAAATATAAATAATTCATTCCGCAGGGATAGAGAAGCGAAATCAACTAAGCTTCTATTTTGCCCAGAACTTAGGTTTACAGCTAGTTATTTTGACAATCTGTGTCATCCTTTGATGAATCAGTAATAGAAGAGATAAACAGGAACAACCAACCAATCAGAGATCATGATTTTTGGGTTCGAAAAGAAAAGATACACAGTTCAAACTGTTACGTGGAAACTCATGACCTACATTATAATTGTGCAACTTCCAATCGGTCACACTGTCAAATCAACATACAGTCGACAAACACTTTTCAACCAGCTAAATTGGGTCACAAACAAATAAAATCGAACCAAACGTCAGGCAGCATAAAATAGGCAACAAAAAACGTTTTACCGTTGATGTGATGTAGGTACTAACAATACTTTACTGTTTTGTTTGCTTTACTCAAGCACAAAACAATTTACTCGTATTCAGCGCCACCATGTCCGAGATTTTCTCCTTGCTGTCATCGATGATGATAATGCCGAGCAGATGATACGGCCACTTCACTTCAGTGCGATTGGTTGAATTGAGTTGTGTGAAGATGCCAATTGATTTTCGGAATTTTTCGCATTTTTTTTTTTTGATACAACACTTTTGACGCTCACCACTCGTTTGAATCACACATTCCATTCCAATTAATAGTGCACCAGGAGAGGAGGACAGCTAACATCCAACATCACGGAAAAGAGTTGCTACAAATAAATCGCGCATCCGATTCAGCCGATAAAATGAAATCGAATTATTTATGTGATCAATTGGATTGCTTAATTTTTTTGTTTTTATTCTTTTCGTTCCACTGAATGTTTTCTCCCCATTTTCGATAGCAATATGTACGCAATACCATCACTCGATAATGGTTTCGATTTTAATTGAAAATTTGTGTTGGCGGTGAGGAATTTATGGGCAAAAATAGAACATGGATGGTTTTTTGTGTTTCTCTTCTTTTTTATTTCTGTTTCCAAAATTGCAAAAGATGCGATGAATCGATTGTGAATCGGTTTTGCTCTTTTTAGATTCAGGAATTACACGAACTGTCAGTACTTGTATGTGGCACATATACGCACAAATTAATTCAATTGAAACACATTGAATTGGAATGGTGAATTTCCACTTCGATCCAATCAATTTGATTAAATTCTTATTATTCGACATGGACACAACCATAATGATTATGGCTGACAGTGAGTGGATGACATTTATTCTGTTTGTCAATGATACCAAATCTCAAAAAAAAAAAACAACAAGTTGTCTTTCATCTGTCAATACGTATGTTTATTTTATTGAATCACAAGAAAACAGCAGAATCAAATTGAATTGGTATTTTTTTTGTTATTATATGTAATTTTTATAAACATTTAGTCGGAAATGAAATAAAATAAAGTACTTTAACTTGAAAACAAAAGGTCGTGTGTTTCCCCATTTTAATTATTCAATTCTAATTACAATCATCCGACAATTTTGAGTGTTTCCAGGAAATGTTTTTGTTTTCCTTTTTTATTTGCTTGTTGAAATAATCATTGGTGGTGGCGGTATACATACATATGTACATATGTACATATAAGTAACTGTGCTGAAGATACTGGGTAACTAACTCCATTGAATTAATAAAATACAATTGGCGGTATCTGATTCCGAAACACAATGTGAAAGGTTATCGTTGAGTTGTTATCGGTTTAATAATGATTTGAATGTGTTTGTATGTATATTTGCCCATTCGTAGTTATATATCAGTTATTGTTAGTTCAGCGCTGACTGTGAAATTTCATTGTGTCAGATCGTATTATCGATAACGATGGCATTAAAACGTCGTAAAAAGCGTAGGGGTGAAATGCAGCGGTTTTGTTTATGTACGAGCTGCTTGGATCGTGATTATTAGCTAATTTTAGGTGATTAAAATTCTTTCTAATGAATCACAGAATCTATTGCGTCTTATAAAATTAAAGCGGTTAAGCTAAGTATATTATATATTATATATGTATGTATGAATTTGAATTTTTTTTTTTAGGTTTTAATAGGGAATGCTAAAATGTCTCAGCCTTTGCTAGTTACGAGTATTTGGAAATCATTTTGCAATTGTTCAGTTAGACCTAATGAGGTCTTTGAAGTTGATCTGTTTCTCTAGTATGATGCCAATAAGGTGTAACAATCAAGTCTATTTCTATTTCTAAAATGTATTGTAAGGAATCCATTTCTCTGTTCTATTATTAATGAAAGAACATTTCTTTTGTCACTTATTGAATGTTACAAAACAAAGTTTGCTATGTAGGAACACAATTGAAATTCTCGATCGCCAGATCTATTCAAATATATTGTCCCTTTCAAAAGTATGGTTACAATGATCAGATGACAGCACATTGCCTGGTTTTGAAACCTTGCAGACAGTTTGTTTTTCATTAGCTTTGTCGAATAAGAAAAAATACAGAGCAGAACAGCACAAATTTAGAAAAAAAGTCAGATCAAGTTAGAACAGAAAATTGCGCCCATATGTTAATTGTCGAAAATGACAACTTCATTGCCGATTATCGTACTGAACCCATATTATCCCAAACACCTTTAATCTTGTTCCATTGAGAAAAACTCTTACCAACTCATATTTATGTATAAAAAATACAAAATATATTTTTGTATAACGGTTTCTATAACTGTTCCTTTTAAAGGAACAGTACGACAATATGACACTATTTTCTTCATCGTGAAAAAAAAAACTCAAATAATTTGACTATTTCAATACATTTTATTTAAAAAATAACAGTCAAGTAAGCCAATGTAACATGGAAGATATTAGTCAAAATAGCTTATAATATGTATAACTTACACTTTGGGATGAGACATTTTTTGTCGATTTCTTAAAATTGAATACACAATAAATACACCGATATTTCTCGAAATCAAACCAACGGTAAATTATTTTGACAGCAAAAATTATCAGTGATGTCAGAATGCAAAAATAAAAAATTGACGCGTTCAAGAAATATTTGTTGAAAATGAAACAGATACAATCAGAGCTGATTTTGACATTTCTCACAATTATGTTCTACCTCAACAGTGTGTGCAGAAAAACTGTTCAGAGTAGAGTTATTGAACAAAAATCAAAACAGTCTCAGACAGAAACTTTTTTTCTTTGAACACGAAAGCCTGATATTTTTTCTGCTCTGAACTATTCGGAACAGCCTCATTCAACTAAGCTATTGTGTTTTCTTAGCGTGCTGCAATATGAACATATGTACCAGTTCTAAACGCTGATTCTTATAGAATTTACTTAGTTCTTAGCGTAGCTATGTTAGTACTATCAAAAGCCATTGTTGCACTAAACGTTCACAAACTTACCCAACGAATAGCAAACTTTAATATTCGCATTAAACTCTTTCTCGTGAGACATCTTTAATTTATCTTTATTTTTAAAAAAGTTCCTTAACACACTTAACAAAGCCTACCAAGTCTAATAGTTCATTCACACTTCACGGGCAGGAGTAAAGAAATCAGAAACTCTTAAGGTTTTCTTTTTCTTTCCATTTTTCTTTCATTTCTCTTTGACCATACGTCGGATATTACCCAACAAAAAACAAATTTTATTTAAAAAATAACAGTCAAGTAAGCCAATGTAACATGGAAGATATTAGTCAAAATAGCTTATAATATGTATAACTTACACTTTGGGATGAGACATTTTTTGTCGATTTCTTAAAATTGAATACACAATAAATACACCGATATTTCTCGAAATCAAACCAACGGTAAATTATTTTGACAGCAAAAATTATCAGTGATGTCAGAATGCAAAAATAAAAAATTGACGCGTTCAAGAAATATTTGTAGAAAATGAAACAGATACAATCAGAGCTGATTTTGACATTTCTCACAATTATGTTCTACCTCAACAGTGTGTGCAGAAAAACTGTTCAGAGTAGAGTTATTGAACAAAAATCAAAACAGTCTCAGACAGAAACTTTTTTTCTTTGAACACGAAAGCCTGATATTTTTTCTGCTCTGAACTATTCGGAACAGCCTCATTCAACTAAGCTATTGTGTTTTCTTAGCGTGCTGCAATATGAACATATGTACCAGTTCTAAACGCTGATTCTTATAGAATTTACTTAGTTCTTAGCGTAGCTATGTTAGTACTATCAAAAGCCATTGTTGCACTAAACGTTCACAAACTTACCCAACGAATAGCAAACTTTAATATTCGCATTAAACTCTTTCTCGTGAGACATCTTTAATTTATCTTTATTTTTAAAAAAGTTCCTTAACACACTTAACAAAGCCTACCAAGTCTAATAGTTCATTCACACTTCACGGGCAGGAGTAAAGAAATCAGAAACTCTTAAGGTTTTCTTTTTCTTTCCATTTTTCTTTCATTTCTCTTTGACCATACGTCGGATATTACCCAACAAAAAACAAATAATCATAAAAGAAACATGTTGAACAAGATATTGTTATTTGATATCGACCCCTCTACACGTATTCCCAGCTCAGCGTCATCATAATCCAGTTACTGACATTTAACACAGCGTATTACAAAATCCAAACGACTGGAATAAAGCCGAGGGATCCGTTGAAAAGCGAGAAATCGAGAATGGAGGAAAACCCTTTACAAATCCAAAATCCAGATAATTTGGATTTAAAATGACACTGACATTGGAATTATCATTAATCTGGATATGTTTATGTATGCTTGTGCGTTGCAGTGATAGATCAGGAGTAGGGGGCCGTTTAAATCGCCCATGAAATATTAATGAGCCACAAGCCCATCTGTGAATCCATCAGATTCTTCTCGGTGACAGATGGCTCCAGCTACAATGACAGCAAAGTACAAACATAAATGCATGTGAATGGAGTCCCGTATACACACATATGTATACTCGAGTCGTGCATACATAGTTGCCATTGCTAGACAACTGCTGCTGATTGGATTAATATTAATAGAAAATCCGTTTTTCCTCTTCTTCTTCCTCTCGACCAATTTTTCTCTGACAGTGTCGTCGTGACAGGGTTTGTTAAATGTTTACCCTATTTCGCATTCAATGCATTGACATTGACAGTTTTCAACATATACTACTTTGTTGTGAATGTATTTTGATCGAGGGAGGGCGAGGTCTGAGGTGCACAACGCGCATAGTGTACACTCAGTGAATACCTATAGTTTTGTTAGAAGTTAATTAGTGAGTTTAACAACAACACAGACTGTGATATGCAGGCACACACCATGAGAGGGAGAATTGTTATTGTTGTCTTTTATTCCAACATCCCCCGAGGCGAAACAGGTAATTTCTCGTTAATTTGAAGCGGCGCCAGTAAAGCAGGTTCAAAAGAAGGATTTCATTGCAACCAGCAACACACCACACCAGCACTAGTGCAACAGTAACACACAACTTCTGCGAAACACACGGATCAAGTGAAGCGTTCAACTTTTTGTTCTTTTACTCGAGAGAAGTGTGTAGTGTATGACATTCTGTGTGTGACAGTTCAGTTATATTTAGCAGTTAAATGACATGTAGAGGTAATTTTATGGCAAAGCGTACAGGATAATTAGTTGTTATTTCTGTAGAATAGCAATTTTGCAGGAAGTGTGTTTGCGAATAAAGTTGACTGTTTTTTGATTTTTTTTATTATGAGATGAGAATTATGTACGTGCTTGAAGTAGATGATTGGTTGTTAGCTGGACTGAAGCTCGTGGCAATTACTTGCTGACAGTAGTTTTCTTATTAGCATTAGAAACGCGATATAAGAGACTGCATTTCTAATCAAATAAATCATTCGTGACTAGCGCTAACATCAAGCGGTCAATCAATTAGCTACTTTCCTTCATTTACTCCCTTCAAAGGGCTGGGAAAACATGAACTGGAATATGTATTTGGTATTTACTAGAAAATTTTAGTCACTTCTAGGGTTATATGCGATAGTTCGCTATAAGTGGGTTCGTTATAAGCAAAATTATAATCCATAGCTATTATGGGACATTTATTGGGACTGGTTCAAATTGTTCGTTTTAACCGAAAGTTCTATTTGGCCTTTATACATTCTAACATACTACACATTTCCTATTGAAATAAAACTATTTTATTACATTTTTATCTCTGCTAACAAAGTTATCTCTATTTCTCGTTTCAGGTTAGTATAACTAATATTTACCACAAAACTATGCCACCATGTGTAAGTTCTATTGATATCAGTTTAAGTTACGAGAATGCCTCTTTCCTCTTCGTTGTTCTGCGTAAAGTTTTTCTTTAATCATACTCATCATATTTATTAGGCTTATCTTTGTGTCTACATCTTAAGCACTCTTGTTATGGGTGACATTATAGTCACACGCACGCACTCAATAATCGGATAAAACGATACTTTTAGTAAATATCAAGTGTCATATACGCGCAAGTAAATTCAACTTCATAACCACTAATCATACGATCAAAGTGACATTTGAAGTTAAAAAAAAACTAACAAAGAAAAACAAAGCGCATATTTGTGGTCACTCTTACAACGGTGAAGTTTTCAAGGAGGGGAGCGGTCAAATCTGGTGACAAAAGTTGGCATCGAGTCCGAAAATATAAATTTTGAAAGATAAACGACAAAAAAAAAAAACAAAAACCAGTCTGTCTGTCTGCCTGTCTGTCTGTCTGTCTGTCTGCCTATATGTCCACCTGCCTGTCTGCCTGTCTGTCTGTCTATCTATTTGTCTGTCACTGAACCAACATACATATATTGTGCATATGAGCATTTTTGTCCATAAATATAGAAGTTGTTAATAACTTGACTCCAGCGCCAAGTAGCGGGATGAAATATACTTTACGACCTATTCTCATACGTCATACCTACCAAATATACACAAAAAATTTCATAAAAATCGAAGGAGTACGACCACAAACACCGTGACACGAAATTTTTATATATGTATCATCATATACATATGTATATTATTTCTGTAGTATAGGTACCATTTGCGGCTCTCATACTTAACCAATCTAAACAAATGAGGTGTTAAAAGAAAGAGAATTTCCTGGACGAATTGTACTTTCGCTTTATAATTTTGGATTTTGGGGGCTGGATTTTATCTTGCGAGAGTTCTCGCACGGGCACACTACTTAGATTTATTTTTGAAATACTTCTTAAAATTTTTTCAGGTGACGGCAATGACATGCAAACACAATTTTGAATTGTAATTATTGTTCTGTTTTGACAATAGTATAAAAATAAAAAAATGTCTGTCTATCTATTTATCTATCTATCTTAATAGCATCGCACAGATTTGGACTATTTTATTTATAATAACTTCTTGATTGATCAATTATTGTTGGACATTTATTACAATTAAACAAATTTTCATGATTCTAACTCTGTTCTGTTGGATTTTTTTTTCCACCGTCAACTGTCAAAACTTTGTTTAGGGTTTTTTTCCTTTTATGTAAAGTACATGTAAATCAATCTATTTAGCAGCAACGATAACCTTTAGTTTTATGAGATTTCTGTTGTTAAACTGTCAAAATTGTCCACACTCAGTTCTTTGACAGATGTGGTCACATTTTCTATTTTCTTTACGACTCCATTAAAATTATAAGCGATTAAAGGCGATTTTTCATTTTGATTTAAATGGGATTTCTTTGATGTTGATAATACACTTAAAGTGGAAAGCTTTACTCTTTTTAATGCTCACTTTGAATGTCATGCCCTCCAGTCAAATTTATTTATTTTTGTTTTGCCAAAAGTTTCTTTGAATTAGCATGAAGGAATTATCTTTGGTTGATTGCCAAAATCTGACTTCAATATTTTATCCGCACGCTATCGTTAATTATCGAATTGGTAAAGGTGAAGTTGCTTTCAATGGTACGAGGATAATCCTAGTTGGCAACCTGATTTATACCAATGTCACATATTGGTTTATTTACGTATAGAATCCTTTCAGGTTACACCTGTAAATTTTCCTTTTTCAGAAAAAAACCGCCTTCAACATCCGATTTGCTAATGACAACTCGACGACGAATCTTAAAGAGAATCTCTATCTTGCTATTCATTTTCACTTAATGAATTCATTTGGATTGATTTAATCACTTTGTTCACTGTGCTGCTGTGCTACGTGGGTTTTCCTAAATCTCCATCTACCTTAGTTTTGTTTTGTCAAAGATTTTAACGATGTCCTAGTCCTGTCATAGAGAAAGAGAAAGAGAGAATAGAATCAAAAAGGATCTCGTAATCTTGAGGATAATCATTCTTACTTTGTGTTCGTTGTGCGACTTGGGCTTGGTAGTACAATCTGAAGCTGGTCGGTTGGTTGGTGGGAGCAAACGGTGCAGATTAATCGAACACGATTTATTACAAAACGATTTTCATCGTCCTCGTCGTCGTTGTTGTCCTCATCTCGTCTTCGTCCTCTTCGCCATTGTGGTAGTAGTCGTCGTCGTGCAATGGTGTTCAATCGAAATTAATGGTACTCCGGGTACACTTGGCACACTGTTATATGGTATTGATTTGTATTGTAATTGTCAAACGGTATGGGTTTGGGGTTTTTTTTTTTTTTTGCTATTCCGAACATAGAGGCTGAGAGGATTTGCATCGTCATTTGTTCGTTTTTGTTGTTTTGTATACTTTTGCGTGGCTGTGTGTTTTTGTCGTTTGCCTTCGTTTAATTACGGACGCTGGTCGTTTGCTTAATGAGAATGGTAAATGGAGATGCCGTGAAAGTGGATTCATTCAATCGAAATTCGCTTTTGAGGTGGCTTCATGGCCTTTGACATGAGTTAATTTGCCTCCACCAACTGGCTGTAGTGTAGCATACAAAGTGTAATCAGCCCCTTAACCAGAAGTTACATAGTTAAATAGTTTGTACGGAGGTATAAATGCCTTTTGCTTTTGTGAGAGGTTAAAGCCGATGGTTATTTATCAGTTATTGGTCCATCTATAACACTTGCTTTAAATAGCGGTGTTTTTTTGCACGCGAATAATATACGCTTATTTTGGATATTTACATCTACAATACAACAAAAGTAAAATAAGCGGCGAGAGTACCCCCGCTTAGCTAAGCGGATATAAAAACAGTGATACCAAATCCAAGTTTCTTCTCTTGCGATTAGTTCCTATGAAAAACTTCATTCATTTGACAAGCGGAGAAACCCAAACGTAAACAAAGAACAATCGAAAACAATACTTCCATCTCTTATTTATTCTTTTATATGTATTTGGAAGCACTGTCCAATCGCACTGTCAAAACAGAAGTATAGAAATTGAATATATCCAAATTACTGGTAGTTTAAGCAATTTAAACATAAAATTTTGTATAAGCCTGCTTCAAGTTGGATGTTCGCCGTATTGAACTGTTTTCAGCTTGTTCTTGTTCCTTCAATAAAACGATATTGAATATTTCTTCGGATATATGTATATACAATGTACGTACAGACATGTTTATAGGTACCAGAAAAAGCATAAAAAGTTGAATATACAACCACACAATCTTGACGTTTCATTTAACTGGTGTTGAGAATTGGAAAACTTTTATCAGAATGTCCAGAGTTTCAAAAGTTTGCAATCTCTGTTCGACGTGTTGAGTTAAGGTTATAAATTAATAGATAAAGACTTCGAAAGACAGTATGGAAAGTACTCGTGCATACATCTGAAATTAAACTGGTCAGAGAAAACTTATAGTGCTGGTTGACAAACGCTTTCTGCACTGTCTATGGCAATGTTTGGTAGCACAATATCTAAAAATAAAACCAAACCAATCATATTGCTGGCTTCGAGTAAAAATGACGTTATCACAATCTTGTTGTTAATTTTAAATCTCAATGGATCCATTTCAAATTGTATCTGAAAGACTTGTACAAATGCAAATGTATTTTATACTCTGTGCCAACCGAATTGTCAGAACAGGCCTTATGGGGGAGCTTTTTTTAAACACTTGTCTTCACGGCACTTAATCAGAAAAATTCTACTGAAATATATACAAACCAAACGACCGACTTACACAGGTTTTATTTTTGCAATTGACCTTAAATTCGCATACATCCCCTCATGGCCAGCCTGCCACACAGTCGATGGCACCATGATCGTGTGGCCGCCATCAACCCACACTGTGTGTATGGGAAATATGAACATCAAAACAGTGTTACCATGATTAAGTTAAAGCAAACTGTTTATTGCTTCTTCTGTGATTTTTGTCAAAGACCTTTGGGATTTTGTGCTTTGAGAGCCAGTAAATGAATTTGAGTATGTGAGGGTGTTGCCGCTTGGTTTTGGTTTTTTTTTTTTTGCGTTTTCTTGTTTTTCTGGAGAAACAGTGAAGATGCAGTTAAACCATTTTCGCTTTTTGTGCGGAAACGTATTCTGAGTTTTTATTTTGCTTTTCAGCTTTTATCTCGTAAACGTTTTCGTATTCGAAAAAAAGCCATCTGTTCAAAATTATTATTTCATTCAACAAATGGTGTTGTTTTCAAATCCGCAGATGGTAACCCTACGGGTATTGCTCTCCGATTTACACCGATTCGTCATGAATACTACGGTAACCCAGTCAGAGCTTAAAAGAGGGACAAGTTTATGCAAGCTATTAGGTCTGTTTGGTAACCTGTTAATTTACGTAAATTTGCATCCAACTGACAAAAATCAAGAAAAGAGAGAACCAAATGAGAGTGTCAAACAATTCCCTCTTGCGAAATCGTGCTACATCTATTTCATTGAGTCATCGAGGGACATCTGTCAAACATCAATCTGACAATTTGTGAAATGTCAATCACTTCTTGTTAACAAAATAAAAGAAAATTAGTTTTTGTGAAAATATTCAATAGTTAAAAAAGAAGAAGACATATTTTCCCCCACTTTTATTATTTGACAGATGTTCCATTTGTGTTAATTAAAGTTACCAAACACACCTATTGCAACCACACTGAGAGACAAACATCCTATCTTCCCTGTTCTGACAATTCGGTTGCAACAGAGTATAATTATTGTCAACAACACTTACATTTATTTAACTAAATTATTATTTAAAAACAAGAACAAAAAACTCGTTATTTATCATTCCCCCACCAAAACCAAATAAAAAAAACACCACTTCATCAGTTATTAATTTACAATCTGTCAAATGAGAAGAAACGTCACCACAGTATGCTGAGTACTGCCTAATGTGATTTGTTGATGCCCTTGATTCGCTGACACAGTACATAATATCACAAAAAAAGAAAATTACGTTCTACTCGTACATTAGTGTCTTAAGTAATATAGCTTTTTCTTCTTATATTTACTCTTCAAGATGACATGGAAATGTCAAATGGAATTCACATGATTCCACAGTATTTTTGTTCAAAAATTTTCCATCTCCTACAGAGATTCCCTAATACGTATTCCACCAGCCATACACCGAATACGGATACGAAATGACAAATAATATTCATTCACCTTCATACCTTTTGCTCCGGTAAATAATTAATGAAGACAAATGTCTCAGTTTCAGTTTCGCTAGAGTTGTCAACCGACAACTTGCTCGACTGTCAACCGTCACCATTAATCCATCAAATTAATCCAACGTTGAATATATATTATCTAATTAGGTTTAAATTTTCGCTACAAAGTATACCAATACAAAGAATGCGGACAGAATTAGCTTCAATATAATAAATAACAGAGTTAAGGGGTAATCGTATAACATAATAATATAATGACGAGTGCGATTAGTTAACTAAAACACGCTTATAAAATATACTTTTCTTTAATGATAGTTAAGTGTCAGATTTATTCGTACGTTAAAAATGTCAATTGATGTTTACATGGGAGGTGTCTCTGAATTTGAGATTTACTGAATTCTACCATATAGTTAAGTGTCAATAGTTTTGACAGCTCATTAGTAGTATAGAAATGATTAATCGAAACAGTGAATGATCATTAGACTATTCGTGCTAAAGATGTTTTTTTTTAGTGCCAGAAAATATTCAAAGACTATTTATAATATAAAAATTCCGACTTAAATTGACAGACTGATAAAGTTCCAGATGAAAAATCTCTTTATATACAGTGAACATATGTGAATGTACATAATGTACATAATGGGCGCATTCCGTTTTTTAGTAAACCGCCTCTGATTGGTAGAGAGACTTCAAATTTAAATGTTGACTAAACGTCAAAAACAGCTGACTTATTCTTTTGGTGTTTACTGCTTGACTGTTGTTTGCTTGTTACAAAACTGAAAATCAAAGTGAATTATGAGGGGTATTTTTTTATTATTTTTCATGCAGTCCATATAGTGTTGAATTATGTAGAACAATCGATGAACTCAGCAAATCGTTCACAACAAATAATGCAACTTGACCTGTGAAATATAAAATTTCTATTCTAAAAACAATGTGTAACAAAAGAGAATAAATAAAAATACATAGATAAAAAAAACCTTTTTTAAAAATAAGCTTTAATGAACTAAAATGTAAAAAATAAATTTTTCTCCGAGTCACCAATATGTGACTGTTAATTAAAGCTTGGGGCACTCAGGCTCCAGGTAAAATTTGTCTAAATGACGATGACGAGTTCTAATTAAACAGTTACACTGACACAAAATGTCCTTATACTACGTTCTCGTTGCACATCGTGCATGTTTACTTTTTTACTTTTTAGTTCATCAAAGCTTGTCTTTAGAAAAGGTTTTTTATCCATGTATTTATTTTCTACTTTTTAGTACATATCTGAATTTTTTAACAAATGCACCGTATATTGGCTTGGGGGGTTTGATGTGAGAGACTTTCAGACTGTCTGCGATTCTACTCGTCAAACCCTTTCATTTGATACTCATGTCATGACGGTTGTTAAGAAAAAAGTTATCCGCCGTCTTGGGGATATATGTATGTCTGCTTGTCAATGCCTTTCATTTGATACCTATATTAAGGAGATCGTGAATATAACGGTAATCCACCATCTTACAGCGTCCGCCATATTAGATTTACAACGTCATCAAATATACTATATTGTATTATCCCTTATACACGTGTGCAAAATTACAGCATAATCGGATATCTGGAAGTAGGTGGAAAATCGATTCCCAGATTTGGCACTCACAAAAATTTTAAAGATAAAGCAACGTCCGCCATATTGGATTTGCAACGTCATCAAATAACTCATACTGTATTTGTCTCCGGAATTATACACGTGTGCAAAATTTCAGCATGATGGATTATCTGGAAGTGGATGTAAAATCGATTCCCAGATTTGGCCCTCACAGAAAGTGAAGTTAATATAAAGCTTGTAAAAATAGTTTATAAAAAAGTACTCTTTCTTTTATTTTGAAAAATCAAATGCTCAAACAGTACAAATTTGAAATCCTTGACCCACTTGCAGAATTTTTCTTTACATGAGATGGTTTTAAATTTGTCCCACAACGCCGCAACTGCTAAAAATGATGTGGTTCAAATTTCGAACCAGTGAGTCCGAAAGGGTTAAAAATAGCTTTCTTGTGCTGCAACCACAATTCTTTAATCAATTCAAAGCGAAAATAGAAAGAACAATTACGCTTGTGATATGTGAACTGTCAACTAAATGGTTAGTTAAGTTTGGCGATCCATTTTTTTAGAATTGATGAAATGTTTAGTCACAAAAAAACGGAATGCGCCCAATCCCACCGGCCCAGAAAGATATATGTACGTGTACATGTACATACACATGTATGTATGTAGTAATGTATTTTTAGAAAGATACATATATTTCGTTGGAACCGAAGGTTTTTGTTTTATTAAAGAGATCAGAGCGATCAAGCATAGAATAAATATTTACTATTGTAAATTGTTTAATTGAGCTAAAAAAGCAATTGAGTAACAATAGCTTTTTCAAGAACCACTACAAAAACCTTTATTAGTTAGATAAAATACAATTTCCCTGTCCTGTTGTGATTAATTAACCGTTAACTGTTTAGGAATACAAATTGTTTCATGAGAAGATTCAAATAAATTGTTACGCTTAATTAAGTTGAGCGTGTAAAAATCACATCTGCTGTCAGCACAGCTTTGTCAAAGAAGACCCTTTTTTACATGACGCGTACAGGCAGATCGCAGTGCGTTGGACTACCTACGCTATGCTGCCCGGGTTCAATCTCAGCCCGGGTCCAACACGTAAAAGTTGCATTCACGGTGCCACCTCTTTCGGATGTCTGACAAGCAATCAAAGAGTATTATTTGTCAATGAGCTTCACAGTATGCAAAAAACTGCAGGTCCCCGTATAACACGCACACACAAATGGTTGCGAGAAGCAGGCCAAGGTTCAATCGGAGCTGTGGCGCCCCCTAGAGTAAAGTACAGACAGATCAAGATTCAGATTATTTTTGAATTTAACTAAGTTAGTTAGTTCAGGCTTTGATCCACTGCAAAAAGTAGCGCCACCTAGAGTTATCTTACCTCTAACGAAGTAAGAAGCTTCCGTCAGTTCATAACAGTATAACGGTTATTACAGAATTACTCATTTGATCATAATTGCCTTTTATATGTAAGTCGTTAAGCATTCAGGAGGATTACTACAACATATCAATCACATACTTTTTTTTAGTGATTCGCAGCTCCCTCTAACGGCCAATTTCTGTTTTTCTTTATTCTTCCAAGTTTCCAATTTCTAAGTAAAACTCATTCGAAAACAGTAAATAAATGAAGAAGGATAATCTTTCAAACACATCACTCCACAAAAATCCAATAAGTCCTCAAACAAAAACAAATACCTCCCTACAATTCCAAAAAAAAAAATCCCACACATTACTCTTATCGAAGATGAAGTCAAAGTCAACGGCTGACAACTTCCTTTCAATCTGCCAATAGATGTCACCCCCAAAGGCTAAGCTTCGCTCAATTTGTATTCATCCGATTAATTAAAGTGAAATGACTCAAATGCGCTGTGAAAAAGCTATCATACGAGCAAGACCTATTTGAAAGAAGAGAACACAACAATTCCCAGACATTGTTATCATATGGCAAAAAAAAAAGAAGGAAGGAAAATAAATGTCAAATCGACCGCCACGACCCACATTTACTAGACATTTGTTTCGACATATTATTTCACATCTCGATGGGATAGGAAATTCCAATTTTCTGATAAAACAGAGTGGAGAGGAGTCTCCTAAATCCACACCACCACCACACAAGACACATCATGATGCTACAAAGCTGCTACGCCACCGATGCGATGACGCCGCCATTCCACACAGCATCAGTCAGAGTCAGAGTCAGAGTCAGAGTCGTTGGTCGGTGGGGCGTAATGGCGCCGCATCGGTATCGGCATCGGCACTGGAATTGGAATTTATTTCGCTTAAGATCTTGGTAATAATTCTATGTGAGTGTGTGTGGAGGTTTCGCATTCTTATATTGTTCTCCGTACACACGCGTCCTTCGCCCATTCCCTTTCGTTTCACCTGCTATCGAAGTGTATCTCCTGCTTACCTGTTTGAATAAAAATTGTCGCAAAAATATTTCATCCACTTAAAGGTGAATGGGATGACAACGATGAAAAAACGACAACGACAATGATGATGTTTCACAATTTCACATACCAATGTACGAGTATTCTTCAAACAGGGAGAGATTCTGCCGCAATGCCACACGCGTGCTTTACTAAATGAAAAGCGAAACTGTTTTTCTAAGGCGAGTAGCTGATGATGCGGGGGTTTCGAGGCGGCGCGCACGGGGTCTTATCGAAGAAGACATTTCGAGATGAGGAATTTTGCTGCTAACATTTGTTGTGTTATGCACGTAGAGGGAGCAGTGGCAGGAATAATATAAATAAAAATTCGGTATCTCCTCTTCCGACATTTATTCTGCTTGATTATCACAACATTCCCCTGACAGCCACCCACCCAGCTAAGGGCCAACTATCCGTAAGGAAAAGAAATTGCCAATGATGATGAATAATCAAGAAAGCTGCCGCAGAACACGAGTTATTGAAAGAAAAATCTAAGCATTTTTTATTTTTTTTTTTTTTTTTTCATCTGCCGCACTCATATCGTATATACGATATGTGTATAAATATTTATTTACATTACTTTGGTAAATAATTTGATCTGATTTGTTTACGTCTATCAATAGAACGATGTGTGTAAACAGAGAAAGCGGAATAATAAACAAAACAACGAGCAATACAATTTGCAAATTAATTGGATGTCCCAGGTCCCGCTCACATTATGTCATATCGTATCAATGGCGATGGCGATGGAAATTGAGATGGAGGGAGAGCGTTTTGCGGTGCTGCCACTGCTTTTGCTATGGCGCCGACTTTTAACGCAGTTTTTTTTTTTGCTTCTTTTTATTATTTGCTGCTGCTACTTCACATGGGTGACGCGAGGGATCATTCAGTTTAACACACATCTTGTGGTGATGTTGTGCTAACGTCGAGCTGCATACGAGTGCAGAAGAGTGGAGAATTTGAAGATTGTAGCGCGGTCGTGCAGTGGCGACACCATCAGGAGAATGTGTCAAGAAGAAAATCTCGGTATTGTAAGTGGAATTTTCCTAGCACACGCGGTGTTAATCTAAAATTTAAATCTCTTGCGGTCGATCGTGTGTTGTTGTGCACTGGAATCGATTAACATCGTTGAGCGACCGACTTGAAGGCATGTTTCATGTTTTTCTTTTTTTTGTCAAGCGATTTATTTATTTATTGATTTGAACTTCAATGGAGTCACATGTCTTAACCTGGAAACGGTTTAGATGAATGCAATGGGGATCTTTTTGAGTAACAATGGATAGGCGCCACAACATAATCGAAAGTGACAGCTAAATAAATTTGAACAATTTAAAGATTGTTGAAGTACTAATCAGTTGATTTATGGCAATTGAAACAGCGGCTGTCTTGTAGGACTCACTTGTACTTCCGTGTTAGCTGAGACAAATGAAATGTTAGCACGAGTATTGAAGCAAAATATTTACTTGTATCGATCGAAAAGGTGAACCAGCGATGAACTTTGCGATTAAATCGATACATAATAAAATGTATACAATTACATGTATGTATGTGATCTTGTATTTCCTTATGTGGACTTGTGTATCTCTGTATGAAAGTTGTTTGTATATTAAAATAACTCAACGATCGTAGCGACATCAATAGCATTGCTGTTGTTGATAACGAGTTGCTCGATGAAGGTCTACCTACTAATCATTCGTTGTCTTTTTTTTAAGCACTATCAGATCTGTGTCGTGGAGTGCAAGCAACAACCACGAGCAGAGATATGCCAGCGCAAAGTATGCATCAGCAGGTTCATCATTTAGTGCTGGTGTTAGTGGTTAAGTCTTGACACAAAAATGTACGGAGAAGTTATATGAATTTTCACGCTTAACACTGAACAACCAAAGAGAAATACATATAATGATTGGTGAATAAATGAAAATGTCTATTGTACACTCCTATGGAAACTAACGAAGTCTTGTGGGTTATAAATTTATAACATCTCCACCAGTCCCCCACATGCTTCAGGCAGCTCTCTCGGTTTCAAGAATGTCCAAAGAGATCAAATTTATCGTGGCAATAAAGCAAAGCAGGAGCGCACGCTAAATTCTTAAGTTGATATAGATGGGTGAAACAAAATGTCGGCCGGATATAACAATATAATAGGTCTGTTCGGTGTCTTTTTCGCGTAAGTGATTGATATCTGTCAAATAGTAAAATCCTCTCAATGAGAGATAGGTATATCCTCTCAAAGAGAAAAAACTTGAACAAACGACACCAAACGCTTTTGAAACAAAACCTGTCGATTTGTTTTTGTTTTCCACTACAATGAAGATTATGACATTTTTCAAACTGACAGATAGCTTGGTTTGACAGAGTTGAACAGTCCACCCCGAGGAAAAGGTCTTGCAGGTATGTACTTGCAGATAATTCATCGCAAAGAGAAAGCCAAATGAGAGTAAAAAAAATTGAGAGCCATGAAACTGTCATGATTCTATGAGAAACAGACCTAATATGTTATACATAGAACATAGAACCTTGATTTATGTACTCGGCCGATGAGAAGTCTCTACTGTTGTCCTTTTTAGGTGGCGCTACAGTTCGTGGTGAATTAGAGCCTAGTTCTCACAAGCATTTGTGTCTGCGTGTTACCGACTCCGAACGGAGAGTTGAGAAGCTCCTTGACAAATGATACTCTCGATTGCTTGTCAGACATTGGAAAGGGTGGCACTGTGAGATAATTTTTTAGGTATTTTGCTGAGACTAAACCCGGGCGTAGTAGTCTAACGCACTTACCACTAAACCACGGTGCACATTTTAACTCGGGAAATAATTGCGTGGTAAAATTTAGAGACAAGGCTTTAACGATAAAGGCCTACAAACTGTTATGTTTCGTGCAGTATTAACAATTGTTTTCTGTCAAAAGCTGATCCCACCAATAACTGTCGAATTTTCATTTTGTGATATGTAAAAGTCGTGTTCTATTGCATTCAGTAACTGATCCACTGATATTTGTTCGCAAAAACATAAGATACAATATTATTCAGCGTTCTTACATAAACATCAACAATAACCGGAATAGTGCCTGTTTCTATTGTAAATATATTCACCACGTTTCTTCTTAGATAGTTAAAAGTCCACCGACTACAGCGGTTTTATTATTCTAGATTTTTTTTTATGGCAGAATATTTTAAAATTAAATTGTTAGCCTGCATCTTCATAAGAAGGCCACAGAAATATAAGAAAACGAAAGAAGATTGATTATTCAAATCCAAGTGGCCGGGCCTCTGCGAAGTCCGAAAGGGAGAACAATGAATCACTTTTCCAACTCTGCGTGTGGTAACAAGAATTACATCTTTTGTCCCACTTAAATGTGCGAACATCTTACTCGAATTGAATTGTACCAAAATAGGAGCTCCATCTGTTTAACTTAACAAAAATGACAGCAAAACCAGCAGTTAGCTGTCAAAATAATGCTCAATTAAAGGCAACAATTGAAGTTAGACAAATGTAACCTCGTTTTCGAAGTGATTATAAATCCGTTACGTTTCAATTCAAGGGACATAATGTGGTAATGTAGTTACTTCAGAAGAATACCTGCTTTTTTATTTGATTGAAAAACATTTCGATAGAATTTATCGAAGAATTTCGAACAGAACAATAGGGGCACCTCTAGTTTTGTAGATAGATACTATATACATTTTCCTTCAATTAACGATTAAATTATTCCATCCAAAGCAATAATGCACTGCAAACAACTATGCATACATACATAACATACACAACGAAAAAAAAAACAATCGTACCGAGGGATCAACTTCAAGTTTCTCATTGTCATTTGCATAAAATTCTTACAGTTCACGAAACAAACGGGTTCTGTAAGACAATTACTCGAACCTATACACATTGACTGAAAATGTGAACTTACACGAGAGAAAATGTGCATCAAAGTGTAACGGTAATGAGTAGAAAAACTTAAATAACTTAGCAAAAAAGAGAAAGTTCATAGCATCTTCACTTGTTAGCCATGAGTTGGAAAGAACATAGACCAAGAGAGTTCCTAGACAGAGAGATGCGGTAAAAAGCTTGATTTTAACTGAAATTGCGCTGTCAGTTCATGTGGTTGACATAAGTCAAGTTTTATATTTAAAGTAGAGAAAAGTATTTTAATGGTGACATTGAACACGTGTTTTGCAAGTTTTTCTTTTCTTATTGGATTTAATCACACTAATTTATTTGGTTATAAACATTTGTTTATAATAAAGTGACTTAGGTACATGAATGTACATTCATATATGTCAGCGCTGTCAACTAAAAGTTCTCAGAGGTACACCTACACTCAGATTCAGTTTTTTTTTATTATTGCAGACATGTTTCTCCTTTCAACTGGATTTGGCAGCACTTCGAATCAAAACAAAACCAATTGAAATTAAAAAAAAAAAACAATGTAAAGTCCTGTTCGATTTAAAAAACATCAATTGCTAGTGACAGCTCTTGCCCTTAAGGTTGACACCTTATTCCACAGAACAGATACTTCTACAGAAAGTAGAATGCCGCCAACAATGGGGCCCGACCCTCCTTTATGCTCCTCGTTCCCAAAAATCATGGCATTTAATTTGCTGACCGCACATAATTAGACTCAACCAAGCATAGAACCACCTTTGCCCGCTCATTATTCCTGTGTGTTCGTTTTTCTTCTTTTTTTTTTTTGTTTTAATGTGAAATTTAGCGGAATTGACGGTCATTGCCTTGCCCCAACCACCGACAAAAAAGACAACCGTTGTTGTTATTGCATTTGCTCCTGCTGCTGCTATTCTCCCTTTGCATGTTTGTAGTTTCTCTGTTTCTCTGGGCTCGGGGTTCGTTTTGACGTTAAAATCTTGACCCGTTTGGTGCAGGCCAACACACAGAGCAAACAGACAACGTCGAAGACGACGACAAACAACAACAAACGTAATGGTTACTCGTTGGAGGCCTCGCAAGATTTTTTTTGTAAATTTTCAACCAGAAACTAAGTGGCGCTCGAGAGGGCGAAGAGGAGGTTTATGGAGACCCGCCCATGGCCCATCACCACTATACAACCTCTATCATCATTTAAAGAGAGAATGAAACCTAGTGAATCACATCGACAGGTAGATGAAGAGAAAAAGAACAAAACCTAAACCAAACACACGCTACAAAGGGAATATCGGATGCAGGGACAAAAAGGGCTTGCACTGCATTCCTAAGCACACTAGTAGCAAAGGTTAGGAAGCAACAAAACAAAGTCGAAGAATGAACAAAACACAGGAGCACAAAGAACGCGTTAAGTTGAAACTAGTTTCTCCTTGCAGCGCAATGCTATGTTTTCTTTCCTCTGGGGCTACACGATATGAAGGAACCTGGAAGCTGTCTGTCTACCCACCTGAACGGGTGCCCAATAGCGAGCGACCTCTGTTCCCCCGCCCATCTTCATCAGCGACGCGGCGTCTTTTTCTTCGTCTTCTTTGTGCTCGAGAAATACAATAATATTTTTATTTTTCGCTTTAAGCCCCAAGCCATCATCCACTCAGGCGTTCGTTCAAAGGCCCCAACTAATCGCTGCCTTGAGCCGGGCTGAGAAAGCGAGATATGTCTCTATTTATGTTTTTTTGTTTTTTTGTTATTTTCTTTTCGTTTTCTTTGCGTGTATGTTGTTTTTATTCACCTGAGTTCGACAGGGATTTGGTACTAATTATAGGGCATTATGTCTAACGAAGAAATTAATTAAACACATGAGGAGTTCTGCGCGCGGTGGGGACCAACTGCTGGCGGCTAGTGGCTGAGGGCGACAGCTTGAAGGACAAAGCAGTGCAGCCATTTGAACGAGTTATTGGCGGAGAGTTTTCTTTTAATCTGTATTCATGGCTTCTCAATGACAAACTAATTATAAATAATTAGCTCGTTAAGTCTCTCGGTGGGATATACATACCTAGGTCGTGAACATTTTTCACATCGGGATTAGAATTGACGAGGTCATGAACAAGACTCAAAGAGAAAATAGATGTTAAGCTTTTCAGTGTACCACTAAACGGTTAAGTTTGGAGTTCAGTTTAACTGACAACAATGACATTTCTGTATAGATACCTACTGTGGAGTATTACGAGTTACGATGTGTGAGCAGGATGTAGTATAAAATGCTGGGTACATGCAGTTCATTGACTTTAAATCAAACACTGATGTTTAAAAATGTGATTCTACCACCAGCTGTCAAACTTGAAAGAAAGAAATTGAGGTTAGGTAAGGTTATGATGGTTCGAGAGTCTATTGCAATTAGTGACAAGTTTGCTGCAAGAAATTGGTAGCCATCAACACATTGTGCATTATTAAGAGCAAGGCTAGTTAGACAATCAAATACCTATGTATTAACAAAAAAAGTAAATACAGTGATTCCAACTCTATGAATATTAGTTGTTTTTGTTTTTTTTTTTTTTAATAAAAATTGTTTAATAGGTCACTGAACAGAACTTGTAAACGTCGAGCTGAATGTGCTGAGATCTCTCTGTTTGTTTATAAAACACTTTTAACAGTACTAGCTTTCACTTTGGACTAAGGTTTAAATTATTGAATTCATTATGTTCAATGTTGCTAGGACTCTTCATTGCAGTCACTTTAGGTAAGCTTTTTAAAGATTTCTCAGTTCTGATTTATGGCGTAAGCAAAAAAAAAACACAAACTTAATTTTGACAGTTCAAACTCTGCTCGAAAGTATAGGTCTGTTTGGTAACTTTTTGTGATCAAAATAGGGCATCTGTCAAATAGTAAATACATAATTTGGAAAGTGGGGGAAAATCCTCTCTTCTCCTTTTTTTAACTATTAAATATTTTCACGAAAAACTAGTTTTCTTTTATTTCGCTAACGAATAGTGATTGTCATTTCACAAATTGTCAGATTGCTGTTTGATAGATGTCCCTCGGTCACTCCATGAAATAGGTGTAGCACGATTTCGCAAGAGGGAAAATTTTTTGACACTGTCATTTGCCTCTCTTCTCTTAATTTTTGACAGTTGGATGTAAATTTACATAAATTTACTAGTTACCAAACAGACCTTATAACAAAAAAAAACAAAACCTCCCCGCTAATAGAATGACATTTGCATATGGCGAAATTATATTCTTACATTTGTACTATTAGGTACATAATTCAACCGCACACCTTATCGTCCATAATAAATTCAATTGAAATGCCTAAAGATCGAGCTCATGTTCATGCAATTTTCGCCATAGATAACACAACAAGCTATCACCTTGATATGTGCCAGTGAACCGTTAGTATATGTATGTATATCACCCCCTAGCACTAGATATCTCACTTAAAATTCCTGTACTTTTTTACATTGCATAAGAGCGCACTCCGAACTGGGGGTTTCGTACTGTACGAAATTTGTTTTTGTGAATTTCTTCGTTTTTATTGTTAATCTGCGATGTCATGGCTGCTATCTGTGCCTTTGTGTGTATCTATAACACAAATTACTTTATTACCCTCGCAGTGATAAAATTTCGTTTTTGTGGTTTTTGGTTTCATGTACGGGTACTCAACAAATTTACCTTTTTTTTTTGACGAATTACCTATACAGCACATGATGTTTATGTTTTCTTGTACAAGAGTTATAAAATTTTACATTCGCTGGCGCATTTAATGGAACAACGCTACACAAATGACTAATGGAGGATGAGTGTGTCTTCGTTGCGATAAATTTTTGTTTGTTATTTCGCCAATTGGAAATTACTTAATAGTAGATATAGATATGCGTATATGTAGGTTGGCAGTCTTACTTTCTCTTCTTTTCTTTTAATGCCGCGCATAATATGGTATGTCAAAACATACATACGAGTATAAGTATGCGACGTGTGTCATACTCAAATGTCTATAAACGGTTTTTCAATAAGGACATGACAGCTCTGTATCTAAATAAAAAACGTAACGTAAGGCCATAAGAAATATCCGGCCATCCGACCGGATCATTTCTCCCCTTCAATATATCAATTGTTTGACCAGCTGTGTGGCTTGGCACCACATATCACTGATGTCAAGTCCATGCAATTGTGGCCAACATGGCACGATAGCAAACTCCATTGACCGAAACATGGCGACCATTTGCATCGGTCCAATCACACCTCTAGGGTTAGCAGATTGAAAATGACGAAAAGGGGGACATCGCAAGACAATTTTTCCGACATTATAGGTACTATTAAAAGCAAACGAAAATAATTTGTAAATAATTTGTAAAAAAAGAAAATTGACAAAAGACAGATAGCAGCACAAATCATATACTGACAGATGAAGGAAAACTTTTGCGCGTGAATTATATGTAGGTCATTGAATGGATGCATTCAGCTTTGAAAGGATTTTGAACTTCAAATGGATGTGTTTACGGAGAATCTTTTTAAAAATATTTAATGAAAATATTTTAACAGTTTTAAATTGAATGTGTTCTCTTTTTGAATTTTACTTAATAAGGGGGACAGAAATTTGTTTGGGGGGACAAACAGCATTTTGGTATGAAAATGGGGGACTGTCCCCCCTAAAGGGGGATGTATGGTAACCCTACACACCTCTCTGGCATGAAATCCACACCACACGGTCACTTTTTGGGGATGCAATGGAGTCTCTTGAAGCACAAGTGGGTTTGTTGTTGAAGCGTTAAGCAAAAAATGAGCTTCATCTCTGAAGATAATTTTTCGATTTTTCTTCAACATTTTCCAGAGCCCTAGGACAACCGGTGCGTTGTCTCACTGACACAGAAACATTCAATACTGACTCGAATCTATCCACTATAGCACGCACAGCCTGTCTGGTGGAACGATTATTACGACAGAAAATTGGAGTTGCTACCAGACTCAGAACTTCGGTAGTAATTTTTAATAATTTCGAAACGTTGCTCGTTCGTCAACTTTATTACTTTACCATGATACAAATGTAATCCTTGATTGACGTTTTGACAGATCATAAAAAAAGTTTAAGGGTGCGTTTGTATTAAAATACAAAATTCTTATGTCCTGATTGAAAAAAGTTAGATTGACTTTGGCATTTCCCTTCAACAAAAGTTAAAAAATTCTGCTCCTTTAAAAAAAATATCGAAAACAACAGCTTACGTGTAAAACTCTTAAACGTTAACAGCAGTTCGTATTTGTGCATAGATTAAGAACTTTTTGTTGTGTAAACTTGAATGTGTAATTTATAATTAAAATTTACATTGAGTGACATTCCATTTGCTAACTAGAAATGAAACACTAATCAACACCATTACCCGTACACACAAAACAATCTTAACAAGCAAATTTAACTGTCAACAATGCAATTTGTTCTTAACGTCTCTAAATTTTCCTGGTATTTTAAAATTTATTTATCAAATGAATTGTATTTAAAATTATTTATAAAAACTTGTACACAATTTATAAAGGGTGATTTTTTAGCTGGTTTGGTTTTGGCAACACTGGTTTTGACAGCTGACGTGTGTTTAGTACCTTGTGTCACTGTCAAACAGCTTCAGTTTGGTTTGCAATTTAACCATGGATCGTCTTACAAATGAACAACGCTTGCAAATTATTGAATTTTACTATCAAAATTCGTGCTCGGTTCGAAATGTTTTTTTTATCGATTTATCGAAAAATTGTGTTCAGCGATGAGGCTCATTTTTGGTTGAATGGGTACGTAAATAAGCAAAATTGCCGCATTTGGAGTGAAGATCAGCCAGAAGCATTGCAACAGCTACCAATGCATCCCGAAAAAGCCACTGTTTGGTGCGGTTTATGGGCCGGCGGCATTATTGGGCCATATTTCTTCAAAGATGATGCGAATCGCAGCTTTACTGTCAATGGTGAACGCTACCGAGCGATGATAACAAACTTTTTTTTGCCCGAAATGGAAGTTCTTGACTTGCATGATATGTGGTTTCAACAAGACGGTGCCACATGCCACACAGCACGCGAAACAATGGCGCAATTGCGAGGCGAGTTTGGTGAACAGTTAATTTCACGTTTCGGGCCGGTCAATTGGCCGCCTAGATCGTGCGATTTGACACCATTAGATTATTTTTTGTGGGGGTATGTCAAGGCTAATGTCTATAGGGACAAGCCCGCTTCGATTGACGCACTGGAAGCCAACATCCATGCATTCATTCGTGAGATACCGGCCGATATGTGTGAAAGAGTATGCCAAAATTGGACTCAGCGGATGGGCTACCTGAGACGCAGCCGCGGTCAACATTTACATGAAATTATCTTTAAACATTAAATTGCAAGGTTCAAACTATCGATTCAAATAAATATTTCATTCATTTTTTCGAATTTTTTGTGTTTTTTTTTTAAAAAAAGTTCTCAACCTCTTAAAAAATCACCCTTTATGAACAGCGTTTTGGAAGGTGGGACGTGAGGTAGAGTCACATACGTATTCAATTGGTTATTAATGGTGAATGCTTGTTTATAAATAATTTAAAAATTAAATATATATACTGTATAGTACATATGACAATATGTTGTATTACCAGCTTAACAGCTTGCTGGAACAAGTTGCATTCATGCACCTTCCCCATCATACAAACAATACAAACACGTATTCTATTCTTAAGTCTTTCTTGGTAAAAATAAGATTTTGACATTGACAATTATCACGTTACATTTGTATTGTCAATTACTTTGCATAAAAAGTCATTGACCTATGTACACTGACGAAATGTGAAGGCATTTCTAAAAAGTTGAAATGTTTTTTTTTTATGGAGTGTTCGTATGGTTCATTGCAATTATTATCAACAGACCATACAAAAAGCAATAATATTCATCTCCAATTACATGACTGTAGTTCCCGTTATTCGTATTTTTTATATATTGTCAGACCAAGCAAGTCTTAGTCACTAACTAGAGTCTAGTGCTTTTCTGAGGCCATTTGGAATTTTTAGAATATTTGTTTATTATCATTATTTCCAAGAATGTTTTTATGGAACGGGTTGTATTAACAACAAGTTCCACTCGGAAAATTCATTCAAATTCACTGTGCTGTGTAAGTGGCAAAACTTAACAATCAGTGCAAAAAAGGCGTTCCACCTACAGCGACATCTATTTCCACCAGAGCCAAGCAACACCTGTGTGTCAGTGAAATACTAAGTTTCTTCGTTAAGCTAGGCTTAGGATGATGACGGATTAAATAATTTCCAGGTTTACATACTCGGATGCGGATACAAAACGAAGGTCATATCCCATTGAATAAAATGAAAGTAAGTTTAAGTTAGGTTAAGTAAGGTTAAGTAACCTAAGATTCTCATCAATGAGAGTGACTGCCTGGCAGTTTAATGGACCATTATTATGTCCGTGTCGCGTCTTTCTTATCCCATAGAATAAGAGAAAAACAACATGCAAACAAAATGCAAAAGTAAAAGTCATTTGTTTTTGGGATTTTGTAAAATAGGGGCGCGGTCGGTGGGTTATGGAAGCCCAAACAAAAAATTAAGTGGTCACCTGGGGTCGGTAGCATGCAAAACACATGTCTCTATGGATGGCAATGTATGTACAATTTATTTCAAGTATGATAAATACCCGCTCAAGGGAAGCAGATTAAAGTGTTACATGGTCTGTCACATGGAAGGATTTTTTTATCCGAATAGACAAAAGGAAGGGTTATGATTTTAGCAGGCTGGGTTTGTATGTTTGTATGTAAGGATGTCACCTCGTACGGCCTAAACTATGAAACCGGTTTCAACAAAGGTGAGGTGTCGTTGGATTCGTCTCGATCCGGAGAGTGTCCTAGGCTATATGACGTCACAGAAAAATTCAATATGGCGGGCGCACCAAGCAAGATGGCGGATTACCTCTTTTTTTTTCTTTACAACCGCATTGATAGTGGTATCAAATGAAAGGGCTTGGAGAGTCAAATGCAATACGATATGACGTCATTCTAAATTTAATATGACCGACGCCCCCAAGATGGCGGATTTCCGTTATCTTTACTACATCTTTAATATGGGTATCAAATGAAAGGGTTTGACAAGTGGAACGCGACATTGCTTTCTTACAAACCCTATACATATTTTCCGAAACTAAAACGTTGTACATAAAAAATTAAGTTTAAAAAACTAAAACCCGACTACGGGAAAATCCAGCTAAAAAGTACGAAACAAGATGAAACGAAACTATGATTTTCAGGGTATAGCCGTGGTCGCATGCCGTTACAATAACTTATCTATTTATATACCTAATTATGCATTCATTGGACAAAGCGGAAAAGTAGGTTTCGTCTTAAAAAATTCCATTCAGCGTCATAGATATATGCCATTTCGGAAGATTTCTGTATAAGGATCTGTTTTTATTTGTACAAATACATAATAGAGATCTTCAGTTTTTAGCTGACTCCGAATAGCGAAATCGTCAGAGGATTTGTTAAGCATGGAAAGTGTAGGAAAGTTTTCAAATCCAAGTAAACAAACACTATACGAAATCTGTGCTCTTCCTCTACGAGTACATATCCGTTTCCTTTCACCTAACTACTTGACCTGTATCTACCTATGTACATGTACAAGTACATAACGAGTGGAGTACATTATATTAGAAAAGTCAGATGGTTTCAATGTATGCATGTGTCCTACCTTCGCCAACGATCTGATATCAATTGGTACCTACCTAAAACATTTTTACGAATACCTCAGCGGAAAGAGCCCGCTTGTTGAAAAGATTAATAATCTTTAGAAACTTGAACAAAGAATCATTGACACGAATGGACAGCATCGGATGGGAACACCCTTTCATAATTCCGCTTCCACTTTCCAGCACAAGTCAAATCCTAATCTAATTTCTTTTTTGTATCTCGTAAAAAGCAAACAAATTGAGTATTTTCAAGTACACGTATACATACATAAATAAATCCATGAAAAACAAAAAAAACGCAAATAAATCCAACAGATTTCTGTCCCTGTTCCCCTTCTAATGCCTGCTTGATGTATTTTCCAATTGCGTGTAGATAACCTTTTGTTTGTCCGTCCAGTGTGTTTCTGGATTTGTTGGAATGTTTTTTTTTTTTTTTCATTATTCTGATTGATAAGACAACACTGGGGAATGCAATTAGACCTTGTGGTGGATAACCTTGTTACCAATTATCGTGTTGCCCATTTTAGGTTTGTGTGCATACTTTCGGCCATACCTTGTCATCAGAATCAAGATTGTACATGCCAATCAAGGGTCGACTCATGGGACTTAAGCATCTAACAAATTGCTTTAAAAAAATCCACGCTGGTTACTGTATTCCCAAATCACTTTTTTTACCTACCTGATTGGTTTGTTTTCTTGTTGTTCCTCGGATTTTACTCGATGCAGGGTGCAGATCAACCTTTTGTTTTATTTCTTAATATTCCACACACGCGATAAGGATCAGGCGAGGCAGGATGATATTCGAAAAGGTAAAAATAAATAAACGAAACGAAAGGAAAAAACAATTGTGGGGAAAACAACACACAGAGACACCGAATAAAACAAAGAAAACACTAAAGAATTCACTCGTACACTTGTGCTGTCGTGCACTGGCGCCCAATGAGACTTTGACTTATTGGCGATCTTTTTGAACCGGTGACGATGCTGCTGCGATACCGTACGTGACCGTCCGGATTTTGCGAAATTTTCAAATTCCTTTGGAATATTTCGCGGTACACACGACACCGTTAAATGTTTGGCAGCAGCCAACAAATCTGCTTTTTACACTGATAGAATTCCACAAGTTGAACTCGACTGTTGCTCTCTGGCGCGGCGTGTGAATTCGTCGAACAGACAGACGATCGGATCGAAATGACACTAGACGACAATTTTTCCGGAAAATGGGAAATTTTCTTGAACCTTCTGCTTGTTTCCTCTTTTAATTTTCGCACGCGATTGTTTACAGACAGAATTCGAAGAGCAAAAAGAACCTGCGACTGCGAGAGAATTCTACACTCTGGCACTTTGCTTGCGTGTGCGTCAGTGTGTGAGAGATCTATCTTTTTGTGAGAGGGTGTGGGTGGAGATGGAGACGGAAAGTGGAAAAACAAGCGAAAAAAACACGAGAATTATGAAATGTCAAGTAGGAGTTGGACTTATTTCTGTAGCTGCTTTCTAGCTGTCATCGAGCACCTTGGGCCGAGTCGAGAATTACGAATTAAGTAAATAACAACAATCGTTTACGAGAAGACGGAGTTTCTTTTTTTTTGGTAAAAGTGTAGACTCACGGTCACGTCACGACACGCGAAGCGAATGGTTTTTCTTTCGATCACTTTTGCACTTGATTTACACAAAGGTGAGGACTTTAATGTGATTGTGTTTGAATTCTTTATAAATGTTAATCGAACTCGATACGCTTGGTATAAATAAGTATTGAGAATAGCAAAATAACTTCGCCCTAGAAAAACGGCACCAACCGAACTCGGTGACGTTTCCTGAGCAACTGATTTGTCACACATTCAAAGAAAAACTTGTTTCACCTTATCGCTGTAGTTGTGCAAGAAGGTAATGGAAGATAGTGTGCGTTTAGTACGTACGTACACTGTCGTATGGATAAAATTTTGACAGTTCACTGAGATGGTGTGCGTCTACTCTGCGCTCGATTGAATTCGCCGGAGAAAGTGGCCATGTGCATGGCGTAAAGACCCAGTGGGCAGTGGTAAAGTGAGATGGCAACGGAATATGGATGAGAAAAATAGTGCTAAAAAGGATAAAAAAAATAATATTAAATTTTATAAGGTTTTTGTTTGAATCAAATTCTAATCTGGCAGCAACTATTCCAGCTTTTCTTTTGTTAAAACTGGTTCCACTGATGGCACAAGTTTCAAATAAGTGAATATGTTTTAATTTATTGCGAATATATTTATCTGTCCAAATCTGGCAGTGGATGGCATTGTCTGTCCGACTGTCGAATAAAAATGAAGCTGTTTAATATTTTGGGGCGGAGTTTAGCATATTGGCCGACAGATCTGACCGTTGATGCCCTACTTTGGAAAGAACAGCCAATGACAGATGAAATTACTTTGGTATTTCTATGATTGGCTTAATTCCTCACACCCGTCGAAGAGCATTGGGGGTTAAAAACTACTACGTGTCGTCCTGTTCGGAGATCTGCAATGTAATAGGTATATATTTCAGTTTTGTCCGACTAATCCCCAATGTCGTTGGACTGCTCCTCGACCACTCTACGCCATTTCTGCTTACGGCAACTCACTGGTCTGACTGAATGAGTAAGTGCATATCACTGCGAGGAGTCCTTGGCTTGCTGCCTGAAGTATTTAGCTACCTAATTCGAGAACAGAACAATATTATCAGGACTTTTCAAATCCAGTCAGAATATATATTTTAAGGTGGGTATGGGTATCCAATCCACAGGCATGCAAGATTACGCAAACCGAAATTTTGTGCAATCTTCCATGCCTTTGGACCCACCTTTAACCAACTAAAGCTATTCTTAGTGGCGGAGTAGATTTAATGTTCTTTCCCGGTTACTATTATCAAATCAGCACCCTATTACATATTCACCCTGTGGCAGTGCTCCAATTTGACATCCAGACAATTCGCCCGAATCAGCTGGCATTTCCAATTGTCACCTGTGCGCTGTACCCGCTACTTGTCTTTTGTCTGCAATGTTTTGGTGTATTCCGCTTGCAGTGTTTTAGTTTAGTTCCAATTGTGATATTAAATCATTAAGCTTTACATCCATCATAAATGCGAAATTTAAAATAATAGAACACATCGAATGCTTTCAGCAAAATGGACGAAAATGTCGATAAGAAGTTGCAGGGCTTCAAGTTGGTCGCTCAAGAAAAATTGCAAGCAATCCTGTGCTCCATCCCGAACAAAAAAGATCTTATACTTGATGCCTCGCTAATTAAACCGTTGGAACACATATGTGCTGCATCGTGGTTGAAGTAAATGTGCCTTCAGTGCTTCAAAATTTGTGATTCTGATAACTACTTGTCTTTTTAGGTTAAAGGGAATTCAGCGTATCTACAGATTCGATCCAGAGAATGCCATAGCCAGGCAGGAGAATGTGCAGGTGTTTATGATAAGCAATACGCTACCAACATTACGGAAAGTTCTCAATCAAATCCAGGAGCATGAGAGTCGCAATCCCTCCGACATCAATAGTGGTTTTAAGAGTTTTCACATAATCTTCGTGCCCAATTGCTTTATGTGTTTCCATACACTCGTCGAGGAGGAGGGAATGTATGGAATTGTGCAACTTCATCGATTCAACTGGGATCTGATTTATTTGGATAGCGGGGTGCTGAGCATGGAAGTACCGCAGGTGAGTTCATAAAAATTTTCCACACATCCTCCCTACTGACTGACTTCGTTCTAACAGGTCTTCAACAGTGTTTTTCTTCACCATGACAATTCTCTTCTTCCGTCCATTGCGCAAACATTGCGCATTTTCTTTATGATCTGCGGCAAACCTGAACTTATTCTTACTTTTGGCGAACATTCCGCGGAGATTCTTGAAATGATCAACACTCTCGGTCCGTGGCCATCGTCTCTCATTCGAACCAGTCCAAGTGACTTCACATCGATGATTATTATCGACCGTAATAAAGATTACCCATCGTGCCTTCTTACGCCGGCAATTTACTCCGGCCTGTTGTTGGAAATCTTCAAGTACCGCGCCGGAGAAATCGAAATTCAACCGGATACCAATAAAATCTCAGCACAGAAGTTACAAATTTTCGAAGTTCCACGTAAAAAGCCACCAGAGCAGAAACCAACCAGTGGAAAAGAGAAACCGCCTATGATAAAGCTCTGTTCCACTTCCGATGAGATCTACGGCGAGAATCGCTACAAGCATTTCTCGCAAGCGAGTAGCTTAGTTCGGGCGCAGGCCAAAGCCATTGGAGTCGAAGTACAGAATCTCAACAAAATGAAACTCGACGAAATGCATGACTATGTGGCGAGAAAGTTACCCAAAGTCACCGAATTAAAGACTAAAGTTCTAAGACATTTGCAGGCAAGTGAAAAGGTTATTGCAGAATTAGCTGGGTCATTCCAACAGATACAATCACTCGAGGAAGACATCCTCAACAACACGAATAGAAAGAAACTGCTCGCCGAAATTGACGAAACGCTTGCCACGAATGGACAGAAGTTCAACAGCATTCGCTTAATGTGCCTCGCCCATCTTTGCATGGGATACGGTTCTGAAGAAATGGCCACATTCATTCGGAACTACTGCAACTACTTCGGGAATCGTTTTCTTCATGTATTCTTTTATTTATCTAGGGCTGGTCTCCTGCCACCGCTGGAAGAGGAGAAGGTGGGCAAGTCTAAATTACTCTCAAACTTGCCGCTGCCAAAGTTCCAACAAACAGAATTTCAGGCAAACGCCAATCGCCTGCGGCTCCTGGTATCTACAGCTGGTGCGGATGTGAGTTACTCCAGAGACCAAGAAGGCGGTTCCACTTGCCCGAGTTATGTGTTCAATGGTCTTTATATTCCACTCATCGCCCAGCTGTCTTCGTTTTTGTGCAAAGCCACCTGTATGGATGATCTGGTGCAAAAACTTGGAATGGTTGAAAAGATCTATGTTCACCTGGCCGACCTGCCCGGTCTGAATAATGTCAAGCATGTTCAAACGGCTATAAAGCGTGGCGAGGCTAAGGATATTTTACCCATGAAAGCAAGGACTGTGTTTGTGTTCGTTGTCGGAGGAGTTACCTACGCAGAGATTGCTGCTTGTGAATTAATTGGACGTTTGACATCGTCGAAAATTGTTGTGGCGTCGAATCATATTATCTCCGGGTCGGATATGATTGCTTCTGCTTTTTAGGAAACAGGGTCTGGTTTTTTGTTTCAACTTGTGTCTCTCTTAGAAATGAACGAAATATGTAAAGTACGTATAAAGAATAAAGATATATATTTATTATTTTTTTAATAAAGTAGTAACAAAAAGATTTAGCGAACTTATTCAAAAATAAAAATCTTTTATGCTAGCTCATTGGTTGGAGAGCCTTAAATCTGTACCTTTGTGAATGAAGATACGAGTTCCCCTTTTTTGCATATCTTAAGTGTACACTTCCGCTAAAAAGATGTTGGATAATTTCCCAAATGGTATAGCTTTCTGGAACCTAGACCCATAGACTCTAGCACAATTTACATAGTTTCCCTTTCTAAACCTTCGGTATGCCAGATTTGTGATCGTGGTGGCATTGTTAATTCCGTTTTTCTTCAAATTTGACGGAGATCTTAAGTGCAGAATCGTTTCTTCTTCTTTATGGCTCCAGTTACAGGAAGTACTGCAGTAGAAAGGACGGGTGAGAACTTTTAGAAGAGGCCTACATCCGATTTTGGAAAAGACTGGCTGTATGATGATAGCAATGCAACTTCCTTTACAAAAATGTGAGGTGACGGCGATCGCTACATAGATAGGTGATTTTTTTGGGCTCTTATTGCCAATTTTTGGACGTTTTTGATAACGTGATCAGAGTGAAGGTCTTATCTAAATGAATACCTAAGTCTTTCACCTTTCTTAAGAAATCGCCTTCTAGCTCGATCAGCTTCAGATTTTCTCTCTTGAATTGAAACAGGATCTTTGTAACACTCGCTAGCCAGAAATTCTTATAAAGCGTTGCTCACCATGTAGTGTGTGTACATGAAATATTTGATTTCGTCTCAGATAAAGCGACGCGGCGCAAAAACGACAGTTGTGTAGAAATATGTAAAAGTAAAAACTTTACGACCTAAAGGTATCAACAAAACCACCATAGTATTTTTTATACAATCTTCATAATTATTTTTATACAGGACATTTTTTTAAATTAAAAGTAAGGAACAGATATCTATTAATTAGCATTTAAATCATTTATAAGGCTTGATATGACTTTTCGGTCCATTTTTCGTTTAACACCCAACCTTAGTAGATCCTCTTCGCAGAGTGTAAGGAATTTCTCGAAATCAATCTGAAAATTCAGAAAAACCATAATCTCCAAATTCGTATGTATTTGCAATGAGCATACCTTTTCTTTGTTAAACGCTTTAATGTACTGTTGCATGCATGCATTCTTTAGAATTAGACGTACATCCAAGTTATGATTTAAATATCCATGAGAGGCTGACTTATCTAGGTTATGAGTTTGATTTGGATCATTCGCGCATCTTCCATTTGGTGTTCCAAATTTATTTTCTCCCTGACAATCCAGCTGATGTTTATGCTGTATGTTCGGAAGCCCAGTTGGGGTAGTACTTTTTATTGTTTTCTAAAGGAAGACACGTCGAAAATATATAATATACATTTATGCAGGATAGATAGAATATTTGTATGTATTAAGCCAGCTACAGACGAGAAACTAATCGGCCAACTGGTTGACAATAACCCGTGTGTGGGCAAGTCTGACAATGGGTGGAACGATTTCATCAAGTCTGCCAACCAGTCGTTGAAAAATCAAAATATTTTGATTTTCCGGTGTGTTTGAGATAACAACTGAAGTTTGAAGATTGGTCTTTGGGTCTGTAGGGAAATGATTACAACCAGTTTGTCAACCAGTTAGCCGATTAGTTTCTCGTCTGTTGCTGGCCTTACTTACAACCATTAATTGCGGCACTTTGAATTGGCTAGGAGTTAGTGATTCTGTTTCATTTTCAGTGTTTGACATTGTTTCTGGGGTATTTTGCTGATTATTGGTAACTCCAATTGGCGACAACTCTGGTGAGCGCAAATACAGGGCACCTTTCACCGGTGTAAAACTTCGACTTCGTCGCTGATTCACTTTTAAGTTGGATACATCCTTAAACCGTTCGGCGCTTAGCAAAAGCGGAGGATTCTGTGGATAGTTGAATTCCCTTTCAGATGTTGGAGTGACACTCAACCTCACGGTGGGAGGTGTTCGACTTTCGTTTATTTCTGGATGAGAATTTGTATTGAATAAGGTCGATTTAAATTATGTATATATACATACCAAGTGACATTTTTGTTCTTTGCTCCAAAACTTAAAAAATAACGAAAGCAAAAAAGAATAATAGTTTAGCTTTTCGAAATTATTAACACATCAATTTATTTAAGGGCGAAATGAAACAGTTTTACTTCAGTTTTTCAGATCTGTGTAACGGTAGATTCATTTGCCGGTTCTTGCCGATTCAATGGAATGGTTATGAGAGGACATCTGTCGCTTAATAGAATCTGTAGATTTGATTTTTGGATAGCTTGTATTACATAGGGTATGTTCAGATTATTCGTTTTGCCAAATGTTTCGAGACGGAAAGTTTCAATGCGGGGCTCGGTTTGAAGTGTACTTACGATCCCTTTTTAGACAGCGTAACGCGTAAGTAAGGCTAATCATAATAATAGATCGAATGAAAAGAAGAGCAAATGGAAATTATAAATGTTGGCTTCAGTTTCTACTGCATCAACTAAAGCGATGGCAAAGCGTACCATCTAAACATGCACTTAAAGGGTATCCACAGATAAGCAAGAATGCGTAAATTTTGGATTTGTGCAAATTTTTGAGCAAATCTGTTTTGCATGCATATTTCTCATATGGCTCTTCCTTCACTTACCACAATTTGCCCACTCATTGCTATCCACAGGCGAGCATGAATGAACGCACGCATGCCAGCGAATTTCAAAAATTTTTAGAATCACACGGGCATGCGTGCGCACTCACAGGCAGTCTTGCGTGAATGAATTTGCGCAAACTTGCATGCCTGTAGATACTAACCTTTAGGACGAATTTAATAGTTTATTATTATCTACGTCAAAACAAATACGTCGAATCAAATAATTGATTTGTTATTCTTAAGATGCAACTGTTGAAAAAAAAACACTTGAATAATCAATCAATCAAAACAGGATATGTAAAAACGTCCTACGTAAATTTTATAAAGGCTTAAAAAACGATTCTCCAATTAAGAACACCCCCAATCACTTTTCAATACCTACTTACACAACGAACACATCCTATTGCATTTCTAAACCCAAATGACATTTATGACATTCATTTAGCTGCATTTCTTTTATTTATTTATTTCAAATTGTAAATTGGAGTGATGTCGATTTTATTACCAAAATAGATGTACGTATCAACGCTGAATAAATACGGGCTAATAAGATTTCCTCGGTCGACAACCTAACAACCAACCAACAAGTAATTATGGAAACATCTGCTGATAAGAGCTCAGAAGGTAATTTTGTTACCCAAATGCTTAAAAATTGTAGAAATTTCCGCACTTAGTACGCCTCTATTACAGAATTGAGTGAACACAAGTCTGAAACGGAAGAAGAGTCTTCACAAAGCTGTGATGTGGAAGAGATAAAACAAACCACAAGAAGACGTGGGACTTTTCGCAGGAAACTGCGTCGGTAATGAAGAATTTTAAACTTTTTTGTCAAGACTCAAGTAATGTAAAATGTTTCCATTGCAGAGTAAAAAAGATAAGAAAACTACGAACAAAATTAAAAAACCCAGTAAAAGTAATTACAAAAGTGCATAAGGAGGCAACCGCAAAAAAAAATAATGTTGAGGAAATTGTAGTGGAGCCTGATACAAAGTCAGACATCGAAGAGGATGAGTGCATACCAAATGGTTGTAAATCAATTGAATGCTTCATATGCGGTTGTAGACTGAGTAAAATTTATAACTTACGCCTTCACATGATAACACACAAGGAAGGTGAATCGTTTGACAAGGAATCTTTTGAAAATTCCGAGATATTCAATGTTTTAAATCCGCACAAGAGGAATATCGACTCCAATATCATAAGGAATTTCGTAATTCAGGTATGTATAAGATACTGTAAGAACAGTTAATATATCTCATTGAATATTTTCGTTTTAGGAAATCAGGGCAAAACGTTACTCCCAGTTTTATTGCATTCTCAACGAAGCGGCTATTGAATTGCACATCAGTGATTCTGAAACCGACTCCGATGGAGCCGGCGACATTATTCCTAGGAACAACTATCGTTGTGAGCTATGCAAAAAGAATTTCGATCGCCGATACAAGGCACTCTTCCATCAAAAGACAGCCCACAAGAAGGCAGAGTGTGCTGTTGAATGCGATTATTGTCTAAAGAAGTTCGTTTGCATGAACCTCCTAATCTACCACCTAAAAACCCAATGCGAGAGTGATGAAAAGCCAGTACCCTGTACCGAGCGTTTCATGAAATTCCTTTTGAAGGCCAACCTTGATCACTATGCAAATCTAGCTCAGGCCAGAGAGCAAAGAAAACTGCGCAAGCTGACCGAAGCACCGAAGACATACACCTGCAATACGTGCAATAAGACATTCACTCGCCAGGAGCATCTCAATCGGCATAGTGCCGTCCACCTACCCGACGAAATGAAGTTCGAGTGCCCTGTCTGTGATCGAAGGTTCAATCGGAAGGATAATATGCGCTCACATATGAAAACCCACACCGAGGAGGGTGCACGGAACGCTGAATCAAAAAAAATCCTCTGCTCTTACTGCGGGCGAAGTTTTAGTAGTAAATCTAACTACGTCGTGCACATGCGTCGCCACACTGGTGAGAAACCATACAAATGTGATGTCTGCGGAAAGGGATTCCCCAAGTCGACAGATTTGAATTCGCATAAAATAACGCACACAGGAGAGAAGAACTTTGTCTGTACAATCTGTAACAAGGCGTTTGCTAGGTCGGCAGTGCTTTCGAAACACATGCGAATGCATAGCAGCCCTTATCCATGCAAATTTTGTCTGAAAACATTTACAAAACCAAGCGCCTTAACCGTTCACTTGCGAACGCACACTGGAGGTCGACTGTGTACCTGTATCGTATGCAATGAAGTGTTTGGAACAAAGAACGAGCTGGACAACCACTTCACGGCAACAGGTCATAGTAATGAGCCCAAGCGGGTGATAGTTATTAAGGAACCTGTAGCCTCTATAAAGCCAAGTACAAGTACTGAGCAAAATCCAACAGCTCCACCTCTCATCGAAATTAAAACGAATGATGACCCACTGGAGATTAAAGAGGAGGAATGGCGAACAACGAAAGTCAAAGTTCCTGTAAATGAAGCAATTCAAAGTGTCTTACAGAGATCCACAAACATAGCCACCACGGAGGTGGCAGTGACCTCTTCCAATTCTGAATCTCAACCACAAGCGGTGGAAGCTGAGGAAGGCAATGGTGTTATGCCGGCGTATTCACCATTGAATGAAACGTATGACGATGACATGCAGTACAGTGATTGGTAATAAAAGGATGGTGAAAAGGATGTGCAGCTGTTATCCCATGTAACTTTGTAAATATGTATACTTAAAAGATATGTAATAAATATGCGATTGTATTTTTATCAGATAATTTGTTTGGTTATTTAAAAAAAAAACAAAAAATCGAAAAGCGTGTGCAAGAGGGGGTCTAAGTTTTAACCAAACATCGTTTCTATTTTTCAATACAATTGCAATTCCACCCTTACATATTTTTTCAACTCACGTTTGACAATTCAAACCGAGACAAAGACAAATACCCATTTACCAATTGTCCATTTCTTTCACCCAATGTCAAATCTTAACTAGATTTCTATCTCACTCAGCCAACCACAATCAAATAGAAAAACAACAATCAGTCAAAGTAGAGTGCATCTCTTTTGCGGTAGAAAGAAAACTCAAAGAGGAAAAGCGAACATTTTTTATTTTAGTCTTTAATAAATTGTAATGGGTGTAGGTCGTCGTTTACCCTTAAACGTCCTTAAAACACGATTTTTCACTTAACTAGAATTTGTTCACATACCAAATAAAGTAAAATATCGAACTTTCCATTGTGAGTTTTTCAAAGGCGATTTCATGGAAACCGTAAACAATCGAAAGTAAGCCAAAGAAACGATTTTCCAATGAAACCATCGACTTTTGTATGATCGGAGTTAAAATGTTCATGTTTTGCTACTTTTCTAAAGTGAAAATTATAGTGAAAAACGCAAATTGTGGAATTTCTTTTCCTTTTCAACTAATCGTTCAAAAGAAAATTAAATAAAAGAAGTTAAAGTTTTTAACTCATGTCGGATGAATGACGATATCTAACTAACTGCAGCCATACATGACTGCTACACCTCTAATGTAGTACATACATACATATGTATTTTCTTAATAAAAAAAATCTACATATTCCATTCTATAAGTTCAGTGTTCAGTCCGAAATGCGTGGAGATGAGCACCCTCCCAATGCTCAACCAAATGAAAGCGAAGGGGAAATGTATTATAACTTATAGCTCCGCTATGAAATGAAGTAATGTCGATGGCATGCACTGAGTTCACATTCGCCTAGTGCTTTTCTGTCCTGTCCATATAATCTGCAATTCATCGACCTATTTTACGGGAGATTATAGCCTTTCAACTTCTTTCTTAAACACAGTCCCGGAGGCGGTTGTGTTTATTTTTGAATATATGCGTGTACATGCTTAAAGATACAGTGTTTTTTTTTTTGTTGGTGATGCCTCCCAAAAGAAACCGAAACTTGTGTTGGGACTGGGAATATGAAATCACTTTGCTGCAAGAGGATCCAAGAAGAAATTTGAGAGAGACGTACTATAAATGCATTTCATGGTAGAGTTGGCACCGATATGTGCACTGTGCAGTCGCTGTTCTGGTCACTTATTCAAATGGTTTTCGTTTAAATGTAATCTTATACCGAACTGCGAAATTCGGTCGGGGCTTGGACGGAAAGAGTTAAACGTTGTCATGTGTAACAAGTTTGTTAAGTAACATTGGTGTGGCGTAAAGAAGGCTATTTAAAAATAAATTCTGTACAAAGCACATTAGCTATGATAATTGTTATATTGTGCGTAGAGGTTTTTGTCTTATTCATATTTAAATATGTAAATGTATGCACTTGTCAATGTTTTCAACTAATCTAATGCATTTAATGTAAACTACTACAAGTGTGAATAATCTTATGCTGCTTTTAATGTTATGTTTAATTTGAAGGTTCAGTCATCTGTGAAAGCATATACACTTTCATTTGCGGTATTGCAATGTTAATAAGTGGTTTCTTTCCCATTTTGAACTACTAATTTTCTTTCTAACGAAGTAAGGATTAAGTTTTCCTTCTCCATCTGATGCGGACTATGATATTGCTCTTAGAAGGAGACACCTACCTGCATACGCTTCACCCATTTGACCCACATAAACTGTCACATTGTCATCCTTGCAAAGACATCAAAATCAGCACTCATCCATCCGCTACTGCATTTTGTACCTTTTGAAGAACCTAATAACATCCGCTTTTGTCTTATGCAACAGTTACAACGCAGGTTCTTTGATCCTTTGTTACAAACATTGTGTAATTGTCCATGGTTTTACGGTTTCAAGGAACCGTTTATAGACATGGAATAAAATCTCATCGTGAGATCTTAAAAAGAAAATGTTCGCCGTTAATCGTGTGCATTTGGTCTTTTGGCAAATGGAGAGCACCGTGGCGTAGTGGTAAATGCGTTGGACTACTACGCAATGCTGTTTTTCCGCAGTGCCACATCTTTCGAATGTCTCACAAGCATTCAAAGAATATCATATGTCACAAGGTGCTTCTCTACTCGCCGTTCGGAGTCGACAAAAAACTGTAGGCGCATCTTCCATTCGTGCAAAAATATAACACGCACACACAAATGGTTGCGACTTTTGTGACCAAAGCTTATGATTATTTAACATTATGTTTAAAAGAACCTGCAGCAAAGAAATAACTATTACTTTTACTGAGTTTTACATTTATGTACATATATTCTGTCTGCTGTCATATCTACACACAATATGATTGTTGGCATTTACTCCAACGATGTTCCATTAATGTTGCATAATATCCTTCAGGCATTGTTTTTACTTTATAAAAGTATTCGATAAATTTTATAACACGTGCTCAAAATTCAATACCTTATCCATTTAATTACTTAGGTAGCGCTACATTCCGGGGTGGACCAAGGCCTCAACCAACAACCTCTTCGCACTTCTTGAGGTTGAGGTCTTGTTCTACTTGTGCGCGCCACCTTAAGCGAGGTCGTCCTCTGCTGCGCTGGCCTTCCGGGTAAGAGTCGAATATTCTCCGAGCCGGAGCGTTGATGTCCATACGCTGTACATGTCCTTGCCATCTTAAACGCCCAATGTGCATTTTAATGTTAATGTCGCTGTACAGCTCGTACAGTTCGTGGTTGAATCTTCTCCTCCAGAACCCGTCAACGCAAACGGGACTAAATATATTACGAAGGATTTTCCTCTCGAAGCGACCAAGAATGAAATCCATGCTTCAACTCCATATAGCAAGACTGGGATGATAAGGGTCTTTTATAGAGTCTCCTTAGTCGATCGAGAAAGGACTTTAGTATTTAATTGTCTTCTTAGCCCAAAGAAACAGGGGTTTGCCAGAGTAATCCTTCGTTTGATTTCCGACGCGATTTAATTTTTTGATGTTATGGCAGAGCCGAGGTAGACAAAGTCCTTTACTACCTCGAAGTCCATTTACAAAAACAAAAAATAAAAATAATTGAAGAACGACACTTCTTAAAAATAAAGTGATTTGATGTCAGTGTTGCCTTCTCGTGGTTAGGCTCAATATTTATTGAACTGCCCTCGTGAGCACTCTAGGAATGGGATGGAAATGCTTCGGCAGCATCATGGAATGTTGCTTTAATACATTTACCCCACTTTCAATTCAACAAAATATGCATGTCACAAAAGTTAATTTAATTATAAGTGGAAGCTTGGTGCTCGCAATGAGATGCCAATCGATTAGGCTTGAACACAATACATATTCTGAATATTCGGTTGACTTATATACTATTTGTTTGTATTCTAACATAGGCATATGTATTACCGTTATGTAGCCGTATATCGATTCAAGCAACCCTGAACTCTTTGAGTGAATTAGAGTCAATTGATTCGATGACGATCATAGCTTCGTTAATGATTAATATTCAATTTCCTTGGTCTGTGATGCTTAGTGTTATTGTTGGTAATTGTAAGCTTCGATCTTCTTATGGTGCCTCTCAAAGTTTCCATCAGTTTTGTTTTTGATGTTTTAATCTTGAGGCCGTACCCAACTAACGGTAAATTTCGCTCATCATGAAAGTCTAACGAATCATTGAAAATTCAATCAGAATATATACCCACTGGCCCCAACCTAAAAAAAAATTGAATACATCGTGATTCCTTACTTAAGTGTGAAGGGAAGTGTACAGCTTATATGTCTCTAGAACTTGCTTGTTGAACCTTTATAGCTTTATGAATGAAGACAAACAGCATCAACCCGTCGCTCCTTTGCGATGAAGCAAGACTTTGCTTACAAACACAAGTAATTTTTTTTTAATTTACTTTCAGAAAACAGATTTCAACTTAAGGCTGATTGGTTAAACCCAAATCATGTCGCCCAAATGTGAATCTCCATTATAACCTAAGAGGAAACGAACACAAAGTAACCAGCAGCTATTCGGCTACCATCTAAACATCATTTAAGAAAATGATGCAAATGGAGCATCATTCCTCGGGCAGTCACCATGTACGCCCACTAAGTCTGGCTGGGCCAGAACGTGAACCGGTTAACTTTCTGGTGAACTTAGTTGGAGCTCCACCCGAAGTCGAACAACTAGTTGAACATATTAAACTAGTGGCTGAACAGTTCTTATACCACTGGAAGACATTTCCAATTTGTAAGTGAACAAACGTTGCACGCACTAATTCAATGATTTAGATTAATAACCTCCGTTGGTATTCTAGCGCTCCCACAACCGCTGGCGGCAACATCATATACACAAACAGCTGGCAACCAAACGGGTAACCGAAAAAATCGTCCAATTAACTTGCGCGATTTATTTATTTCGCCGCCATTCGATGAGTTGGATGCAGTCGCGTCAGATGGCACCGGCGAACCGAGACGTTTGACCAACTCACAGCTTAAAGCGCTACGAGAGCGGGGGTGAGTTTGATTTTTTTTTTAATTTGTTGGTGGAGATTTTTTTTTTTTTTTTTGATAAATTTGTTTGCCTTTTCCTTTGGTTTTGGTTTGGTGGTGATCATGAATTTTATTTTGCAAACAATGCGGATATGTTAATCAAGCAGTTATATTATTTGTTTTCTTCAATTATCTTGTATGTTTATTGTTTTTGGGTCTACTCGGAGGCATACACAAGTTGGCTTTGAAGATTTGCAATATATTCTTCTTTCTTTTTATTACATTTATTGGAGACAAGGGTACTTAGTTGTTTTTACAGTACACAAAAACGTAATTCAAGATCATTGCACTTATTTTACTTGGTTCTGAGAAGTCTGAGAAACTTCGGAAAGTATTGTACACATTAACCTTGATGATTACTTAGTCAGCTCATACTCAATTTGAACCTTTAATTATGTCTCAATCTTGTCATTGTTGATGCTCAGCACGTTTTCATTAGTCATCTCGAATATTTAAACAATCGAAGTTGCTTAATCTTCAAACATCGATATTCACACGAATTCATTTTAGAAGTTTTATTCTTTTATTGGTCCGTCGATTTAGTTGTGGTAAAATTTTTCTTTTGTTGTATCATTTGAAAATACAGTGTTGACTTGAGTTAATTTAGGAGGGTGATCTATTAGGAATCACGTTTACAGATAACTTTCTGAAATGATATAACTTTAGCCATAGCCCCAAGGTTACATTTCAAGAATGACATAACTGGGAACAGAATAAATCTACAAATTCTATCCGATAGAAGAGCAGCACTGATTGCTATTAACGCTTTTAAAATAGCCTGGGACTGTCTCAAACTACTCATAACACTTGCCAGCACAAATAGAATTCACTTGATCTGGGTGCCAATACACAGTGGTTTTAACAACAATAGAAAAGCATCTGTTTCGTGATTTCTCATGCCAAGACAATTCCGCGGTTTGCAACACCTATGAGTGTCCAGAAAGCAGATACACACCTTCTGGCAATGGAAATACATATGTATGTAGCTCAAGACAATACTGGTCGAATATGCAAAAAAGACTAAGGGACAGCGAGCATATTATTTGCCACTATAACTTCTTAGTTAGAGCCCGTCTAATTTTCCTTACCTTGAGGCAGATAATTAATAGACTCTGTTTCATAAGCAAACGAAAACATCCCAATAGGTCTTAACGTGACTGCAGTAGAAAGGGTACTAGGTCCCACTCATCAATAAATCTAATCTCTTCTAGATTGGTGCTACTTAGTTTTGACATAGTGTTGAGACTGTCTGGGCGTTTCAATCTATCTTTCAGTATCTAAAGAAAAGGACGCACTCATTCTATTTTAATTTTAGCCTTTTCAAATGTCTAAAAGACAATCTTCTTTGTTTACACACTCAAAAAGATACAACTCCAATGCGAACTGTGATTGTAGTTTGCCGCTGCGAGACATTCTTTATAATTGAAATGTTCTCCCCATCTATTTCTACAAATTCGCAAAATTAAATAAAGTATACAACAACAACAACAACGGTCATCTTCTACTTAATTATGTTCAACACTTCTATTCACATAATCGTCGTTGGCGTAATCCCGGTCATTGATATTTGTATCGAATGATTTTCGTACATGGTCAGCTAATGACTGACATCATATTAAATCGAATGGGAAGCAGGTTGTTGCTGATTGTGTTTTTGTTGGCAGATCAAAACATTTTGTCATATGGTGAGAACAACATCTGTGACAATTTATTTTGGTAACTCGACGTCAGACTTTCACTTTTCGGCTTGGCTGAGAAGTATTTGGATTTGTGTACTGCCTTTTTATGATTATGAGATGAACATCAGCAATGCTTATGAAACAACAAAATGGCATTCAAAGTCTACACGCAATACATACATACATGAATTTCTTCGAACTAAAGCTGGAAATACACGATACAATCGTTGTACAACGGTTGTAAGCAATTTGCGGTCGTATGCGACGATAGTATCGTGTGATAGGAAGCTTACGACGGTTGTACCGATATCGCACGGTCGAACGCTTTGAATCGAAAACCTGCGGTTGCATTCGCCGTTGTCTGGAAGTCGCACACAGATTGGATAGTGTGTGTGCTACATACAACGGTTGTACAACGATTATATCGTGTATTTGCCGCTTAACCAAACATTTTAGGAAAAAAAAAACTGAAGATCTCATTGGTAGGACCTTGAGCTACCAGATCTTCTGTGTCAATCGGCCAAAGTAGTAGAGTGTCCAACTGAGGAGTTACATTAGTCACTTTACAGATTACATTCGGTTGTTCTGTTTTTTCTCTAGATAAGAATTGCAACTTTGATATCTGACATGATTGCAGTGTCTGCTAGCAGTTCTTCCTGACAGGATTTATCTGAACGCATTTTTTAATTGCGTTGATTTCTAACTAAACAATGGACGTGAAGTTGCAATTTATTTTATTGTGACGATCGATCTCCGAATCCTGAGCCGAGTGCAGCGACTTGTTTTATGTTTCTCTATTATCTCATCTCTTACATAATTTTTTTTTTTAATCTTATTCATATAAATATACAGTTCATAGCAAATCATCATATTCGTTATTTAATCATCTTCGTCAGGTTAATAGTGAACAATACTTCCGTATATTATCCGCACCAACATTCAGTTTCTGCTTTTTGTTGTGCAATTTTTTCCGTTTTTTTTTTCTGTTCTATCACCCACTGCATTCCATCTTCATCTAAAATATGAGATTATACAAAACAAACAAATGCTCATCCTTAAAAGTTTAAACAAACCAAAAAAAAAACATAAAATATTTCTGTAAAGCTTGCAAAAGGATAAATACGGGAAACCGAAGAAATTAACTTTGGAACAATTGGAAACAATTCGAAACAACGGGTAAATAACAAAACTAAAAAACATGCAACACAGCTTGCAGGCAGTAAACGCGTCGCAACTGTGAAATATGAGAATGTGTTTAGCCATTATGTTTAGTTGTCGTTTTAGATGTTGTTTTTGTGTTTTTTTTATTTCCCTTGTTTTAATTGAAATTAAGTAAAATTCAAATCCTTACCGTTCACAATATACACACCCCCGTTTTAAAACACACACAAATTGATTGAATGTTTAACCCCCTTTCTATTTCTATTGTGTACTCGTATTTTGTTTGTTTTGTTTTCTTATCAGCATTATCGTCTGCTGTTTACCTACGTTTGTCTGTCCATAAAATGCATGAATATTTGAATAAGAGGTGTTTTTGGCGATAAATTTGATTTTACAGATACGATAATATTCCCAATACGACAGAGTGCCCCCTTAAAACAAACAGCGATAGGGGGATATCTTTTTATTAATGGGTCAGATTAGTGAAACGATTGTGGGGTTGTCAATAGTTGATATCAAATGCTGGGGGCAGACGGAATTTTCAAGTTCATTATCAATGTTTCTTTTTTTTTATGGGAGTATGCATTCTCCGTCTGGGTGTAGTTAGTTGTTACATACATTAATATGTATGTGGTTCAATATGCTTCGCATTCTCAACTGAATAGTTATATGGGCATTTAGCTTTGCCGACTATCAGACAGACGATTCCATCTTTGCTGGCCATTGTTGCAAAATATTAGGTTCCAATCATAGCTAACTTATGCGAAATGGAGCTAGAGTCATTGGCGCAAATTCATTCACGACAATAAAAGAATTTCTTCACCTACATAACCTAAAATATACTTTTTGCTATTCATAGTCACCTTATAGTCGACTTTAAACATGTAGCCGGCTCGAAATTTAAAATGAGCCAAACGTCACTTTGAAAAATTAGAGCCGGCTATAAATTTCTCATATAATTTTTTGACGTTTGGGATTGTTCGTTCAAATCACTTTACAAAAACATACGAAAGTCGATACTAACTAATGCACAGGCAACAATGTGTTTATGAATAACGAAAAGTTATATCCGGCTTTTTTATTTAGTGCCGGCTGTAACTATAATCGGCTACAGGCACTATTCATGGGCTGACTATGAATTTGCGCCATTAACGATAACGATACTATAAGTGCTTAAGTAATAATTTAATATTAAGCTATAAATTTCTCATATAATTTTTTGACGTTTGGGATTGTTCGTTCAAATCACTTTACAAAAACATACGAAAGTCGATACTAACTAATGCACAGGCAACAATGTGTTTATGAATAACGAAAAGTTATAGCCGGCTTTTTTATTTAGTGCCGGCTGTAACTATTATCGGCTACAGGCACTATTCATGGGCTGACTATGAATTTGCGCCATTAACGATAACGATACTATAAGTGCTTAAGTAGCTACTTAAATGCTTAAGTTAGCTTAACGATATGTCCTTCGTTACCAGTTTGCCTTTATTAGTACAGTTAAAAATAGATTAATATGTATGTTATTATTTTTTATAACATTCTCAAATGAATATGCAATAAAAAATATAATTTTATTAATAACACCTACAGTGTCGGGCAAAATTAAGGCACGCATTCGCCCCCATAAACATTTTTTTTAAATGGACGTGTTGTTAAATATTTTAATAGAAATCTAATTCAATTTAACTAAATAGCGGAAAATTTAAATTTACGGTTAAATAAACAATAAAAAAAAACAGATAAAAAAGTAATCGCGTGTATTGCCCAATTATTCTAACTAACTTTCTAATTTGTATGTCCCGGAAAACGTGATTCGCCGTGGCGACTTTTTAAGTAGGCCAAGACGTGTTTAGAACCCATTTGTATAAAATTGTATATACAGTACTGAGGAAAACATTTGCAACTGATGTAACATATACACAAAACTTTAAAAAATCGTAATATTTTATGACCCCTTATTTTTAATACAGCAGCATTTCTTTTGGACGTGTATGCCAAATATATTAACAATACAAGTTTTCTGATATCTTTCCACCGTTTTTCGATATCACTGAAAATATACTCTTTCTTTTTGAAAATTTTGTTCCTAATTCTTCATTTAACTATCTTCCATAATTTCCATTGGGTTGGGATACAGTGATTGCTGTGGGCATTGTAAAATATTGATATTTTGCTCAGCAAGCTAACATTTTACCAGCTAAGACTCATGCTTGGGGTCATTGTCATGCTGAAATCACCAAACATGCGGCATCTCCCATTCCGCATAACGAAACATGGTGGTTTTAAAAATTTGCTTGTAGTTTTCGGACACCATTATTCCCTCCAGCCGCCGAATCGGACCGATACCTTGCCCTGAGAAACACCACCAGACCATAACACTACAACCACCTTGTTTAATAAGTCCCTTTGGTGTATTTTGGGTTTAGTCGCTCGCCTTTGCTCTCCTCACGTTTGGTCTCCCATCAGATCCATGCAAGTTGAACTTAAAATCATCAGAAAATAAGGCAGTTTTCTATTGCTGTAGGCTCCAGTTCAAGTAAGTTCAAGCTTTGAGCGGCTCCCTTTTTTAAATAAATAATTTTTTTCGCTGGTTTATAACTTCGTAGTCCGGCCTGTAGTCAGTTGACCTATTGTTGAACAGTCAACATGTAATTGCAATTGCAGCTTAACTTCTTTAGAAGAGATTTGACAATTTTTCTGTACAACATTTTTAATTGTACGTTCATCTCAATTCGTTGTTTCGCGCGGTCTTTCTCATTTATGGCACGAGCGCATGATTCCGCTCTGGATAATGACTTGTGGATTGCTTGTTTTAACTGGACTATCCCTAGAAATGCCACAATGAGTTGCAAATCACTGAAATCAACCAAGAACTGAAACTCAAAGCATAAATATATTGTGCCGTTATGCAAACACATCATGAGGTAGATGAGGCTGTCGGTTGCAAATGTTTTGCAATGGCAAATCTGCTACTTTCTTTTTTAGTCTAGTTTTTTAAAAGATTGTATGTATATTATGTACATATTCTTTTTTCTATAATTAAATTCAATATGTACAGATTGTAAAATGATTTGAGTCATTTCAATATTCCATATTTTACTATGTACAAATCGTAATTCTGTTGCATTGTGATTCTAGTTGCAAATGTTTCGCACAGCACTGTAGGTATGTACTTATGTATGCTTCTAGCATTTCAATTGATTTATGTCTTGATATATTAGGTCTGTTCCCGTACTGTTGCAAACAGCCGAAAACAGCCGAAAACTACACTCTCTTCTGTCAAAACATATGAAAAATCTTCGTACGGGAACAGGATTTGACTGATTTCGGCTTTCGACCTTACATTTATGTCCGTCAGTCCGTCTGTCTGCATATGACAGCCTTCCTATTCTGTCATTTTGGTGACCCAAAAAAAAATAAATGAAAAGATTTTGAAAAAAGTGTCATCGGGTAAGTCACCCTAAATGCAACAAAACAGTTTGGAGACCCTATGATTCTAAACCCTTCAGTCACGAGATATTCAAAGACATTGTCAGTGGACCTAACTGATGGTCCTAGGAAGCAGTGACATAAAGTTACAGAGCACCCATATACCTCACCTATTTTAACGTCCATGCCATGGTTAATAATTCAATATTCTAATTGAACATGCATCCCAAGAGGATACACAGACTTTAGTTAATAGTCACGCATTTAAAATAAATATTTGGCTTCACCTGTCCTAGGTAGAACCAAGCCTAGCTTCCCGCAACCATTTGTGTGTGCGCGTTATATTTTTGCACGAATGGAAGGGACCTACAGTTTTCTGCCGTCTCCGAACGGCGAGTTGGGAAGCTTTACATGACAAATGATTCTCTTGAATGCTTGTCAGGCATTCGGAAGAGGTGGGCACTGTGAAAAACTTTTTAGGTGTTTGCGGCGGGATTCGAACCCAAGACCGCTAGCTCAGTAGTCCGACGCACTAACCACTTGCGCTACGGTGCCCACTAGTCACGCATTTATTCAAAATTTCTAATTAGAGCAGCAAAACAAAAATACAAATTGAATTTGAAATTAGTTTTTCAGGAATGTACATAAGGTACGCCAAACGCGTTTGTGGTCGATCAAAAACTACTCGTACATTTATTATTTTTAAAATGCACGCAAGAATTATTCCATAGTTGCATGCCAATCTATAAATATCGTATCAAGCGATGTATCGCTTTTCTAAATAATCCACATTTCCATTCACAGAGAATTCGATGTACCAAGTTTGAATTTCCCTGGACAAGTACACAAATGGCGGTTGTCGCAGCTCCTGCAGAAGGGAACGTATCGTGCAAACGATTCGTTTCTAAGCGATTTGGCTCTGGCAGCACGATTTGTAGTAGTCACCGCCCGGGGCCGATTGCTATCGCATTTCTTCTCGTTAGCCAATGCAGTTCGTGCTCTATTCCATGGACTCATAAAGCTGCTGGATATGGCTGTTGGTGGGTAGCAGGCGACATGTGAATCGTTGTGAATTGTTCTATGTAATGAGTGTAATTTTAGGTGTTCCGTCGCTGCTGGCACATGACCTGGACTATAAAATCAAAGAGGAACGATGTCGCTTCTTAGTTGCGGAACTTGTTTGTAGGGTAGGTCCTAAGCCACGCTAATCTCTACAGAGTAATATTAGTTCTCTCGTTTTAAGCCGGAATTCGAAGACTGCCTTTACTCGCTTTGTTCGTTTGTTCGCAAACAACTGCGCCGGGCGGTTGTGGAGAGGGTGGACGTGAAGAGTTGTGAATCGGCGCAACCAGTTCCTTATTTGTTTCTAACACCAAAGGGGCAGGAAATCGATTTGAGGCTTTTTTCACGGGATATAATGCGTAAGGCGTTGCCCATTCTCATTGGAATTCTTGAGCGCGAGACCAGAGGGTGGTTTCTACACTTTCGTGAGCGATTGATAGCTGAACTGCGGGAGAAGAAACTCACGGACAAGGAAATCGAGGAGGTAAGTCTACAATAGTCTTTTCATGCCTTCACTTATTTAAATCATATCAAATCCTAGGAAGTTAATGACGCTGTAATGAAAGAATACCTTCAACGTGTCTACACATCGATTCTTTCGAACTCGCAACTCGCAGAGTTCGGCGATGGAATACCTCGTCTGCTGGTGCAACAAGCCCAATCGGTCGTGATCATGCATAAAGCTGTGGATAAAGTTCAAAAAGAACTGAAACGCTCGCGGGAAGACCATCAAAAGTGTTTAACGAATGATCACTCGGTTCTGTCGCGAATAGCTCCCTGGCTGCGATCGAAACTTCGCGCAGCTGAAGCTACGAAGCTGTATAAATCAACGTGGGCTGCCCATGAGGAGGCGCTGCGAATGTGCAGCAACCATGATCTCAGTCAGACTTCATATTTCCTTAGTCGTGACATGGCTTTCATGAAGGAACGGGAACCAGTGCTGCTGAAGGAACTAAAGAATGCAAAGACTCCGACGCGAACTTTCCACTGGACTGTGCGCATTTGGTCGCCCAATTCGTGGATAGTTCGACGCCAATTTCAAGGTCAATCTGAGATTATACCGACGGTCATTAGCCAGCAAGCCACATCGATAGTAACACCGCGTTCGGATCCAAGCCAACCAGTGTTTGGGATGGAGAAGGAAATAACGCGGACCACAAGTACTCGCTGGCCATTCTGGCGCGTTGTAAATTTAGTGCAAAGGTCCTGGACATGGACATGGAATGTGATATTTTTCTTGGGCATCTTTGTGCCGTGGTTTAGTCCGTTGGGTCTGCGAGCCCTATTTTGTATGGAACCGTTTATGTCAGATCTGGAATTATCGCAAATCAATGGAACATTATTCCCGCGAAAGACAAGCATGACTCAGACACTGGCATCGAGGCTAATCGAACTATGGCGGCATATATCCAAGTCGAGGACTCACTTTGAAACTGAACCAGATACAGGTGATACACAGAGAGATATTCGCCACTGTGGTTCTCTAATTCTTTTGCTATTCTCTTACAGGTTTCATTGGAAAAGGATTCACGAGGAATATGAATCGAGTGTGGAACTACTTCGTGAAGGGATTCCTTGGTACTGTGGTAATTCTTTTAGTGTTCCCATTGGTTTCGCTTACTACCAGTATAGTAAGTATACTTCTGGCGTTAACAGCACCACTGTGGGTACCGATGTCGACAGCAGGATTACACGTGTTAATGGTCTTAATCTACGACCTGGATTGTCCAGATTTCTCACGAAATCGCTATTGCATTCTGCTAGAGGCTGTTGTATTGAATATTTTCATTCAGGGTTGTATCCAGCCCATTGCTGCCGTTTTTGTGTCGATGGTTTTGTGTCCATTAGCTTCGGTTCTTGTCTTAATTGGTAAGTGAAACCAAACATTAAGATGTATGGTTAGTTAGAAATTTATTTTACAGTGGGAGCTGCTCGATATTCGTTAAGGCTACTTTGGGACTCGTTAACATTCCATTTGTTCATCAAGAAATGTGGTCGAGTGCCGGCATCCGATAGTTTAGCTGTCCGTCGCATTGCTGGACCAGGCTTAGCGCTGGATTACTACTTTATCATTATACCTGAACAAGCATTAGCCGCGTTTGAGGCCAAGATGGAGTTGGACGAACTACAGGCTTATCAGCATTCGATGGAGCGAGTTATCCTGCAACCACAGAAGGACTATAGCCAATTCGTTGAGGCATGTTTTGGTCCATTCTCGACTCAATTAGCTAAGAACGGACCGTATTTGCGATTGGATCGTGAAGCACATGATTTAATGGGTTCGCTGCATGAAAAACTCGAGAAACGGCGATGGGAACTCCAAACGGGGTTGGTGACTGCAATTAAAACTAGAATTAAATTAAATACATTGGAACTAAAGGTACGGAAGATGGTGACTTAAGAGTTACAGGAGTGGTGTATATCTGTTTTCTTCCAGATTGCAATTCAACTAGCCGCCCATATGCTAGAGAAGTATTATCCCGGTCACGTAATAGCTAGACTATCCATAACAGAGGATGAGTTCTGGGATAATAAGGTTAGTTTCTTTCTACTTCTTTTGTTTTTTTTGATTATTAAACCGTATATTTTTTTCAAGGGCCTCTCGCCAAATGACTGGCCCGGATTAGCCGGTCTTATGTACACAGAAATCTTTAGTTTAGATTTCCTAACACCACTCTCCGAAACGGATACGTATTTTAAACTGGAACCACACTCACAGTTGGATCTCTCACGATACAAACAAATGGTACAAAATGCAACCGATGTTATCGGCTCGAATGGCCCTGATCTGTTGGGAAATGTTTATGCCCCACGGGGTAATGTTCAAGTGCACTTGCCGTTCCTCGAAGTGACGGCATTCAATCCCAGATCGAAGATTACTTTGACATTTAGGAAACCACAACAGCGGTAGGTTATGGCTAAGATTTATAATTTTTTTTTTTTGACAATTACTGTTTGTTCGCTTTTCTAAACAGAGACATGACAGTTGGCTTAACAACACCTCGCGTACGAGCACTACGTGCTCTACAATCTAGATCCGATGATCAACAACCGAATAAGCCTTGGCGTCCATGGAAAAGGAAAACCGATGATAAGACGGCTTCGGATAAATTGCTTATTCCATTGCCCATTCCACATCCTGTACATATCGCTCTAGCTATACACAATCGTGATTCGGAACAACCGATACCTCTTGATTCGGAATTGTGTTGGGAAATTCTTAAGGCAATCGAAGATTGTCATGGCGATATTATTGTAAAAGAGGAAATATTTGTTATTTTTGAAAATATTATATGATTTCGTTTACCTCTAGACTGTCCAATCTGTTGCACGGTACCGCGGTGGTGGTGGCGGTTCTAGTATTGATTCACTAGACTCAGATACCAGCATAGGTACGCGGGACTCTACTGCAGCTGCTGGAGGAACGGAGACACTGCCTTGCGGGACTAGAGAGGTAAGTTAAGTTTTATTTTTCCAAAATAAAATCCAATTGATTTTAAATCGCTTGATTCCATTGAACTATGTACTATGATGTAATAAATTCTTTTATACTGGACCCAGGAATAGACCTATTTTGCCATAATCGAGAAGACTCTCAGATTAAGAGACATAATGCCATCTCTTGCCCCACACAGATTATGAAAAAACCTCAGCTTCAAAAGCTTCATGTTCTTCATACCAGACAGACTAGTCTGGAATAACAATGACAGTATCATTCGTGATCATTCGATGATCGTCGTAAAATAAAGCTGCCAGTTAAAAGGCCGGTAGTTCACTTTGGCAATTCGCATACATACATAATGCCAATGCAAAGCTTGACTGGCTGATCGTTTATTAAGAAATAAACCTTTTCTCAAGTGCCAGCCATTGTCCCCTGTAAACGTTTTAGTGGCCCTCAATCCACTTAATTGTAGTACACTGATTGTATACACACACTCGTCACAATGCTTTCTGAGTGGCCCTTTTATTTTACAACGTATACGTGTAATGATAATTGACTATGCATAAAAGATATGTTTTTTCCTCCGCTCTAGGTCGACACAACAATTAAAGTAAATGATGATCACCCGCATTCATCTGGCTTCCATTGGACTCTCAATAATTGGGGTGCTTCGCAAAACGCAAGGCGCCGCAATTCCAATGTCCGCGTGAATCTAGCCAGCCCAGAAGACATCTCACTGGACACAGACAGCTCAAGGGCGGTATTTAGCGCTTATGGAACAACCGTTTAATCGTAAAGTTAAGCACTTATTTCCGTTATTCTTATTCTTACTGAATTATATTATTTTTACAAAGACTTTTTCTATTCTCTTTATGCATATTGAATTTTTATATTTAGTAAAACATTCTAAATGCATTTTGACTAACATGCTATCAATACAAAAATCCGAAATCTAGTCTTAGACATTTCACAAATGAACTAAACGTAAATAGGAAGCGATATATAAAATTAACAAATGAACAAATGCCGAAACACGTATAGTATATCGTTGGGTATACCGAAACCTATGAGAATTGTAAATTATAGTTTTTTTTAATTTATTAAAAAAAAAGTGTTTTCGATTAATGTGAGACATTTGTCTCTCTAATTATACAACAACAAAATAACGAGAAACAAAATAACGCTCTCTTAATACATAAGCTATGATGATTAACATTTTTTTAATTTAATTTTTTTTACATGCAAATTTTAAGAAAATTTACTATTTAATATTTTGTTTGCACCTCTTTATACAAGTAGGCTATTGTTTTATGTGAATATACATATGAATAACATTAACATGTAAGTGTAACAATTTTTATTTTGTTTTTAATAATTTACTTGGCTTTAATATAATTTTTTTTCATTTTCAATTTTATTTTTATTTCTTGTGATGGCATTTTGCTGGGTCATCTTGTTAGAAAAACTTTTCTGTACGAGTTCTGGATGTACCTTTCAACTCTCCGATTACTAAAATGTTTGCCACATTGTTCTTTGTAGTACGAGGGTTATTCAATACCATATATTCCTCGGTTGGGTTATATCGACGGAAATTCTAAGTCCACTGATTTTACCATAGTCTTCGCTTCGGATATAATGACACTATAAAGTGTGCATAACCTTGGAGCTTCTTCCTAATATAATGTCAAATACAAACAAATACAGTAAATCATGGGCAAGTTGGCCACTTTGAAAGGTCGACATGCACGAAGGAAATTTCTTACAAAATGTTGTCCACCTGGCTATTTTGGAACTTGACGGAAAAATTTCTTACTTCATTTCATTTATCTCTCATATTGAAAATCTTTCGAAAGTTGGCCACAAGCAATACGGATCAGTATACTCAGGTGTAGCAATTCCAGAGGATAGGCGGTGCAATAACAACGTTTCATCACTTTCATTAAGATGATTTTGGATTACAACATCAAGGTATTTGCCAAAAAGCTCCTAAAACTCTAGTCAACGAGCATTACTTTAGGTGGCGGCGTGAGTATTTGCCATGCCCATCTTGAAGACTTTTAACATGTTAGTATGACTATCTCGTGTAAGGTCACAACGGTACCAACATTCATTAACACACTTAGTCGACCAGGACATTGCGATAGGCAATAAACAACTGTCAAAGTCAAATCATCAACTACGATCAAAATTCAACATATATCTGACAGACTGTCTATTCAACTCAAATATGATAATAGGTCTGTTCCCGTACCTGTCCAAAACTACGAAAAACTATGAAAATCAGTCAAATCGTGTTCCCACACGATGATTTTTCGAACTTTTTCGCAGAACGCTAACAAGAGAGTAAGAAATTTCCCCTTGCTACGAATTTCAGCCCAGGAAATTTCGTTGGGCAGCTTTATGAAAACTGTCCAATGTCATACATTTTCCATTTTTTGTTGTTCAATGCGTTCCCGTACACTTGTAGCTCACTCTGAGAGAGAGATTTTGGCCCGCACTCCTTGAAATTTAAGAATCTGAATTTTGGTGCAAAAAGTTCATGAACAGACCTAATGTGTACGCAAGGAACGACGCCAACGACACGGTCGGACAGACATGTCGGCTGATTTTAAATTTTTTTTTATGTTTCGGTGGTTGGACAGACATATCTGATTGTGTGAACGCATGTCTGTCCGACCTGGAGGAAATTCCATTTCTGATATGTTATTCAAGCGGCGTGTTGTCGAAGAATTAAAAATTGCTGCGTGTGGAAATTTTGAATTTTTGGAAACAAAAAAAAATTCTGATAACCCTCTGGAAAAACTCCTATCGCCTTCCGAATTTTGCTAGCGTCTTCCAGGCGGAATTAGTAGCGATCCTCGAAGCCTGTCACAATCTTATAGGCGATCCAACACCCAAATACAGTATCGCTATTATTACGGATAGCCAAGCCGTAATTAAAGCCATAAATTCGGCAATAACCTCATCGAAACTAGTAGATCGATGCCAGAACAGGCAGGCTAGAGTCACGCTTCTCTTGGTGCCAAGACATAGCATCATTGAAGGGAACGAGAGAGCTGACGAACTTGCCAGACGATGGTCAGCCCTTAACACTCGCTAGCGGAAAACGTTCACATTCCTATAGTAGGTGCTGTTAAGGGCAAAATACTCCCACACTTCTTAAGACTAGCTGGTCTCAGGTGGACCAGTTTGACAAACTGTGTCATATCCAGAAGCATATGGCCAAGTTACAACAGGTCTAAAACAAGCGAGCTGCTAAAAAGAACACGCGTAGACATCGCTTGACTAGTGGCAGTCAGTACAGGCCACTGGCCAATAGGGGACCATGCAGCCAAACTAGCGATCCTTCACAACAGTTTCTGCCGTAGCTGCAAAGATGAAAATGAAAAAGAGTCGCTTATTCATTTTCTGTGCAAATGTCCAGCTCTAGCGAGAGCCAGGCAACGCATATTGAGTAAGCTATTCTTCGAAGACCTTAAAGAGATATCTGGGAAAAGGATTGGAGAGCTGATCCTCTTCCTATACTCCACAGAGTGGACATAAATATCTCAATATCACATCCGAATAATCGGGTCACCTGAGGTTTGTGGTATCAAAACGGCGTTTCACGCGCTATTTGGGTTTTCCTCCATCAAATCAAAACCACCATTTCTACCTACCTACCTACACCCTTGGAGATTTCAATTGAAATTCTGTTAGCAAATTAACAGAAGAAAACTTTAGTCCCTTTTTCATACTTTCTTGTACCCAAATTCGCTTCGTTTTTATTTATTTGTTTTCTTCGGTTTCTTGTATCGTCTAAAAAAAATCTTATCAATCACAAGCGTAGCTACCTGTTCGTCTGACATCTTTAAAATCCACTTGCAAACTGAAGTCTGACAAAATGTCGAAAAATGTGAACAGTAACGACATCGGTTCCGACCAAGTCTGTATTGATTGCAATGATGTTTTATAGTGGAGAATCAAAAAGAGTTGGCCGCAAGTTGCATTAATTTTATTGTTAGACTCGTTTTTGACTGAAAATTAACCTGAACTGGTTTGGCAGACTGCAGCTTATGACAAGCAACTTTAGTCAGCTTACTTACACATTTCCGTAATATTTGTATTTACCTTGGACAAAACAATAATTAGACTGTGATTTTTATTGTTTGTAGTTTGTATTTGTTTCATCTTTCGAAAATGACAAAGTTGACAGTCGTAATTTTTCCCTTCTGACGCGCTTAGCCCTAACTTTATCCAGATTCTGTATTTGATTCCCTTCAAGGCGCTTGAAGACCACCCCTTCGGAAGTTAGAATTATATGCAGTATTCACAATGAACTCCCTTTAAATTCTTTATTTGTAATAATTGTTTTTTTTTACACATCCTTCGATAATGTTAGGTAGAACCGACAAACGTTCTCTTTTTGTTTGGGCTGTACATATAAATAATAAATTTACTCGCGAAACGTAGACGCTATTATTTATACTTTGCATTACTTTCTCTTTGGTGATTAGAGTTATTCGTAAACATAATATAAATTTAACTTTGATCCAAATGACAAACATTCGAGTTATGATTAAATTAGTATGAGTGATGGATTAGCAGTTCAACCTCAATGTAGTCGTATACAATGTAACAAGACGATCGTGATATTTTTAAAGTCCCCCCTTTCTCATTAAAAACCGTTTGTTTTGAACAAGTTCGCTTATATTATCAAATCCTTCTGTTCTTAACTCCAAACTACAATAAGCTTTACAATGCCTATAGGAGTGATTGTATGAAGGCTCAGATGTTACACATATTCCAACCATAAGCCATAGGACAGGCAACCAAATCGGTTTCATTTTCAAAAATGAACTAAATAATTTTTAAATAACAAAGTCATCTACTCTGTTTCGATCGATTTAAAACTGGCGTTTAGCTAAAACAAATAAATAGTTTCAATAAATTATTTAGTAGGCTCGATTATCACGCGATAACATAGGTTCTTTTTTCATCTCTAAACTGTAAATATATTGTATTTAAAATAAAGATAAAAAAGAACAAATCTGTCTTTCAATAAATTATTATAAACAATTATTTTCTCTCTAATATATTGTAATTCTTAACTTAAAATGCATAATATACCTGTAGTTAAAACATTTTGTTTATTAGCAAAAAAAAACAACAAAAATCCATGTCGCAAAAGTCAAATGGCATACAATTTATTTAATTTATAAATAAAACAAATTAAAACAAACAAAAACTAATACATAAGTTACAACAATAATGTTAAAAATACACTTTTTTCTAATCAAATATAAAACAAAAAATAAAATATAAAAATTATTTTACAATTACAACAAAGAAAGATAGAAATATATAAAAATTATATTATTAATACAAAATGTATACTGTTTTTATTTTTAGTATAAATATTTATCTTAGCGGTCACTCTCTGTTGTACGACTATAAGCTTGTTAATTATTCCATGAAAAACGTTTTTAAAACCTTAATCAATCATCGCATGGGAGCGTTTCAATATTAATCGGCAGTTGATTCCTTTTTAGCCGACCCGAGCTTTCCGAGCATTAATTTTAAAAATTCCAGTTTTAATTCGTTGAGATCTATTGATTTTGCAAATTTTTACTTTCGTATTTGTTTATACAACGTTGGAAGAAAATATGTTCTAAGTAGTGAAAGGAACGATCGACTTATTCGATAGTGGCAGATTATTCATTCATTCGATAGTTACTAAAAATCCATTCATTTATATATTCGTTGATTGTACGATTTTTGTGTGCACGAATTTCATATAAACGAATTTAGTTGCAGCTACATATTTTCATTCGACAGCCCATACGTACGTGATATACATATTTTAATGTCAGGATAATTCAAGAAGCCACTCGGAAGTTATTAACTTGCAAGTTACTTAGTTGGCGCTACAGCTCGAGGTAAACCGGGCCTGCTTCTCGCAACCATTTGTGTGTGCGTGTTATATTTTTGCACGAATGGAAGGGACCTACAGTTTTTTGCCGACTCCGAACGGCGAGTTGAGAAGCTTAATCGTGACAAATGATACTCTTTGATACTTGTCAGGCATTCGAAAGAGGTGGTACCGTGAAAAAACTCTTTTAGGTGTTAGACCCGGCCAGGAGTTGAACCCGGGCAGCATTGCGTGGTAGTCCAACGCGCTAACCACCACGGCCACGGCGACCAACTTGCAAGTTGTTCAACATTTAAATACGGGAAGTCATGTCTTTATTTCTGGTAAAGGGTGATTCAATTTATACTCCTAAGTAAATATGTACAGCTGTGTTCAAAATAATAGTAGTAGTGAATCATAGACTTTTCTAGTGGATCAAACAAAGTTTAGATTTATTTAAACGTATTTATGGTAAAAACACTATGCTCATATATTTTATTTATAGTTTCAAATTCAATACAAAAGATTACATAAGTAGTTTAGGAAGAAAAAAATAAACTAAAATTTTAATACAAATACAGGTGTTCTATAATATGCGCACCACTTCAACTAACATCACAACAATCACCCTATTTTCACCAGCTGATTAATTGTATTTAAAATGTACTGCTTACTTGCTTAACTCATCTTCTATTTACACGTCATTATTATAATCTCTTTAATCTAATTTGTTACTTCTATGTTATACGTCATTATTATACTCTCTTAAATCTAATTTTGTTGCTACAATGTTACTCTCATTAATACAGTTCACTTTTCTATTCCTTTGTAATCAACATACGTGGTTCTGACTCCAATTTGATAATTCAGTCGCACATTCAATCGTTCCTTTCGATGCCCAGCATGAGTTCCTGTAACGTTTATAATCTCCGCAAAATCACCGACTGTATTGATGAAACGATTCGGGGATTAAATGCATTAGGATCTACCAGTCGCGACCCTTGGATCATTTATCTACTGGTCCAGAAACTCGATCAGGACACGCGACAAGCATGGGCAGAAGAGGTCGCATCGAGGGACTATTCTAAAGTATCTGAATTAGTGTCATTTTTACAGCTTCGTTGTGATGCTTTAGAATCATGCCAGACTATCTCTAATTCTAATCCTTCTCGTGCAAAAAACCCCAAACCAATACATACGCATTATACAGAAACTAAGCTAAATTGTCCTAAGTGTAAATCAGACCATGTCTTAAGCAAGTGCGCTAACTTTTTGTCCTTCGATATCAAAACACGTCGCGAATTCGTTAAAGACAATTCCCTATGCTTTAATTGTCTACGGCCTGGACATTCTGCAAACAAGTGCCGGTCTAATTTTCGTTGTAGAACATGCCAATCACGACATCACTCACTCGTTCACCTCCAATCGTCATCGTCAAACAATCAAGATTGTGTGGTTCCCCAATCGTCGTCATCTCCACCCACTTCGCAATCCACTTCGCAATCCACTTCGCAATCCACTTCGCAATCCACTTCGCAATCCACTTCGCAATCCACCTCGCAATCCACCTCGCAATCCACCAACTCGCCACCCTCAAATCCTCTATCAACAACGGATCCATCATTCTCGCTTTGCTCATCTATGCCACCCAACGACAATACGTTTAATCACTCTCGCTATACCCAAACGTTATTGCCTACAGCTATTGCTCATGCCCATGATAAGCAAGGAAACACTCAAACCGTTCGGTTGTTGCTAGACTCGGGCTCACAAGTGTCTTTCATTACTGAAAACACAGTCCAGCGCTTAGGTCTAATTCGAAAGCCCGCTCGCATTCCAGTATTAGGAGTTGGTTCGACATCCGCGGGCGTCACAAATGGATCTGTAACGCTCAATCTATTCTCTCGCTTTAGTCATCAGTTCGTTGAAGTGCATTGCTTCGTTATCTCCAAACTTACATCCCTATTGCCTGCATCTGCCCATAAGATCTCCGACAAAAATGTCTTCTCTTCATTCAGGTTAGCAGATCCTAATTTCAATGTGCCTGGCCATATAGACATACTCATCGGTGCCGACAAAGCGTTCAGCATATTTAATGGCTCAGCAGTTCGAAGTGAGCAAGGAGTACCTGATCTCATACCGACGATCTTTGGTTGGGTTGTTTGTGGTAATATGGACACTTCAAACTGTTGCAGTCTCGGTATTTACTGCACTCAGTTAGACACAGACAACACTTTTGATCTCGAGCGTTTTTGGCGACTTGAAGAAGTTGATCAAAAGCCAAGACTTTCGGTTGACGACCAACGTGCAGAAGACATATTCGTCAACACTCATTCGCGCCTACCTAAGGGCAGGTATATGGTTCAGTTACCGTTCAAAACTGATAAAGAAACTGATTTCGGCAACAGCTTTAACGTCGCTTTGAATCGCCTCAATTCCACAGAACGCAGAATAGCTTCTGACCAAAATTTGGGGAATGAATACGTTCGCTTCATGGACGAATATTTAACCTTAGGGCACATGGAAGAGATTCCCTCCAGCGAATTGCGTGCTTCTTCAAGCCAATGTTACTATTTACCCCACCATGCTGTATTGAAGGAAACCAGCAGTACTACCAAGGTGAGGGTAGTGTTTGATGGTTCGGCAAAGTCTTCCACTAACCAATCGCTAAATGAGTCTCTTCTTGTAGGCCAAAGTTACCAGCGAGATCTGTTTTCGATTTGTATCCGATTTCGTCGTCATCTCTATACTATATCTGGAGACATCGAAAAAATGTTTCGCCAGATACGAGTATCGGATAAAAACACTAACTTCCAAAGAATCTTATGGAGAAAATCAACTGATCAACCGATAAAACATTACCGGCTCTTAACCGTGACTTATGGCACAACTTGCGCTCCCTTTTTAGCTGTTCGAACCTTGTACCAATTAGCCCTAGATCATCAGCAATCCTACCCACGTGCATCAGAAGTATTATTGAATGATTTTTATATGGACGATGTAATGACGGGCGCGGACTCCATTGAAAACGTTATTTCCCTTCGGTCAGAACTCGTAAATCTACTCGCAGCGGGCGGATTTAACCTACGGAAATGGACGACTAATTGCTGGCCTTTACTTATTTCCTTACCAGTGGAGCAACGTGAGCTTTCTCCAGTTGAGTTTGAAGAATTCTCAACCGTCAAACTACTTGGCATGCAATGGTGTCCATCAAAGGATAGCTTTTTCTTCAAGGTACATTTAAACAGCTCTATTGTTTATACCAAACGTCGTATACTATCGGAGTCTTCGAGAATTTTTGACCCCATTGGATTTTTAGCTCCCGTCGTCGTCGGTATTAAGATACTTTTCCAGGATTTGTGGAGAGAAGGGATAGAGTGGGATGAAGAAATAAGTACGGATATCGCCGAACGGTGGAGATTGATTCGTAGCGAACTTCATCTACTTGAATCTATAGCAATTCCTAGGATTTTGTGGAATAGCAAACTTAACTTCGAGCTGCATGCATTTTGTGATGCATCATTGGATGCATACGCGGCTGTAGTATACTGCCGCAGTGTAAACATATATGGATTGGTAAAAGTTTCGTTAGTAGCAGCCAAAACAAGGGTTGCTCCTACAAAAGTACTATCTCTGCCTCGACTTGAGCTCTGTGGAGCTACTCTTCTAATTCGCCTTATTAATAAACTTAAAATATCTTTACAGGAGAAAGACATTCAAGTTTTCGCATGGACAGATTCATCCATTGTTCTGCATTGGCTTTCTGCACCACCCAAGAGGTGGTCAGTCTTCGTGGCAAATCGCACGTCCGAGATTCTGACGTCAATTCCTCGCCAATGTTGGAACCACGTCCGATCAGCCAGCAATCCAGCCGACATTGCAACTCGTGGAGTTCCACCATCTTCTTTAGAGGTAAATGAGATGTGGTGGAAGGGTCCATCTTGGCTACGGGAAGAAAGGATGAAGTGGCCAGTATCAGACCCATGCATTAAGGAAGTTTCTGTTCCAGAGTTAGAAGAGAGAAGTAACCCAAAAACTCAGGTATTACTAACTAATATACAAATAAGTAATATTCTCGAAGACATTTTAATGAAATCATCAAATTGGTGGAAATCTGTTCGCGTCGTGTCATTTATTTTACGCTTTATATCAAATGTTCGTATTAAGATCGGTCGTCAATACAACTCCTTATCGACAGAAGAAATTTCGCAAGCTAAAATAAGACTTATCAAATGTGCGCAAAAATCGTTATTTCCCTACGAAATCAGTGCCGTCGAAAAACATAATCCGTTGTCTAAAAAACATAAATTGAGATCGTTAGCCCCTTTCTTCGACTCTAATGGAGTGCTTCGCGTTGGCGGTCGTTTAAATGAATCTAATTTAACCTATAATGCTAAACATCCTATAATTCTGCATAAATCCCATCCAATATCTCGTCTCATTGCTGAATATCTCCATAGAAAATATCTGCATGCTGGTGTATCTCAGTTGTTCGGTCTAATAAAACAAGAATTCTACATACTTGGGGGCAGAAATCTACTTCGCTATATAGTACACAAATGTGTGATCTGCTTACGTCATCGACAGCATTCCTCAAACCAACAAATGGGAAATTTACCAAAGGAACGTATTCGGTTTGCACGCCCATTCAGTAAAGTCGGTTGCGATTATGCTGGCCCATTAACTCTACGTTTATCTCATGGAAGAAACCCAAAATTCATCAAGTGTTACATCGCCTTGTTTGTATGTTTCGTAACAAAGGGTATTCATTTAGAACTTGTCGGTGACCTCTCTACTAACGCCTTCTTGTCAGCCCTCGATCGTTTCGTAGCTCGTCGTGGTAAGCCAACCGAAATTTGGAGCGACAACGGCACCAACTTTCATGGTGCCAAGAGATTGCTCAATGAAATGCATGCTAACCTCCTCAGTCAACAACATCAATCCATCGTAGCTGATCATCTTTCCAGAGACAACATCTCGTGGAAATTCATACCTCCTTCTGCACCTCACTTTGGCGGGCTGTGGGAGGCAGGTGTTAAATCTGTGAAGACCCATCTGAAAAGAGTCATTGGTGATCGTGCTCTTACTTACGAGGACCTGTATACATTGTTGACAAAAATTGAGGCATTGCTGAATTCGCGTCCAATGTGGCCAACATCCGACAGTGAACCCACTGCATTAACACCTTCGCATTTTATGATTGGTGAATCGTATACTGCGGTTCCCCAACCAGAAATAGAATTCACTAATTCACCAAAAACTAATTGGCATCTTTTACAGATTCTTATGCAGGGCTTCTGGAAGAGATGGCATCAAGAGTACCTCACATCACTGCAACAGCGCCCGAAGTGGCAAAGTGCTCAACCAGACATCAAAGTAGATGACATCGTGCTTCTTAAGGAGCCCAATTTGCCGCCCTCAAGGTGGGTTCTTGGTCGTATCGTTAAAACTCATCCAGGCAAAGATAATAAAACTCGTGTCGTGACTGTAAAAACCAACTTTAAGGAATACATTCGCCCCATAGTAAAGATTGTACCATTTCCTATATCTGAAAGACCGGAGTCTTTCAGGGGGGGCTGAATGTTCTATAATATGCGCACCACTTCAACTAACATCACAACAATCACCCTATTTTCACCAGCTGATTAATTGTATTTAAAATGTACTGCTTACTTGCTTAACTCATCTTCTATTTACACGTCATTATTATAATCTCTTTAATCTAATTTGTTACTTCTATGTTATACGTCATTATTATACTCTCTTAAATCTAATTTTGTTGCTACAATGTTACTCTCATTAATACAGTTCACTTTTCTATTCCTTTGTAATCAACATACGTGGTTCTGACTATTTTGCTGCTGACCATCGATTGAATAACATCGCTCCAATTAAATTCAATAAATCATTTTTTGTAACGTTTTGAGATTTTTGGCTTTTCTTTATATTAACACATAAAATTATTAAACAACAGGCAAAGCTCGATTTACGCAATACTCGTTTTGCGCAAATGCTCGAATTCCGCACAAGTTAAAATATTCGCACTACTGCTCGGTTTCCGCACACAATTGTGCGGAAATATAACCCTTAGTGCAAATGCGACACTTCTTTGAGCATTCATACTATTCAAATATTTTCCTTTAATGTTCCGTTATTTCAGCTAACGGAACGCTGATACAATCCTAACCACTTACGCGAAGGTTCCGTAAAAATGAACATTATGTCAAAATTTAAGCAGCACAAATTTGACGATTATTTTAATAATGGGTGTGTAATGTAATTGACAGTAAATAAAAGCGCTTTGAACTATCATTTAGTGCGTAAACATGATTCCTGTTATGTTTTGTACTTGTTTTGTAAGCATTCGAATTGCACACATCCTCGATTTGCGCAAATGGCCTAAAATTTACCTTCTGCGCAAATCGAGCTTTGCCTGTGTGTATGTGTTGCCTGAAAATAATAGTAGCGTGTGCTAAAAAGCCAGAAAACTAAGTCAATAACACCAAAATTCATTAAAAATAACTATCAGGCAACTTAAGCTTACTTCAATATTTTTTCGAACTGTCACTGTTGTTCAGCTTTGCCTTGCACCGACGTGGTCAACTCTACAAATAAGCTCTTCAAAAGAGCAAAGCTGGAAGTTACTTAGGTCCAATTTATTCACTCTCCATTAAAAAGTGGCTAATGGAGTTTCAACTAAAACCGCCATTAAGCTAATGCTGCCATTAACTACTCTCCATTAAACCTCCATTAATTTTCTATTCATTCACTATCCATTAGTTTAAGGGAGCGCTTCTAATGAAGCCTTTAAATTTAAATGAGTTTTAAAAAAGTCCCAGGGATTTTTACATTATTGTGATAGATATTTTTTTTTTTTTGCCTCAAGGTGGAAATCTTCAAAAGACACGCGATACCATGCGAGTGGGATTCTTACCGTACCAAAAACACATGGGAATCAAAACCAATCTTTGAAAGATCGACAAATGATTTTTCTTTCTTGAAATTGAAACGCTTAAATTTATAATATATACTTTCCCATAGTTTTTAGACCAGTAGCTCGTGAGGCTTTGTTCTTCTCAATCTCCGAATATTGTCTCTTACATTTAAGACGGTCCTCAATTTGGTGTTCATGTGATTTTCAAGTCGCTGGTTATGTGAAGGAGCGTGCTTTCTAACTTCTTCTGAAATCATGTCTATTTGTACCTCACGATGCAAGTCGCTATTTCTTATCTTACAAGGGGCAATTATTATTCCAGAGATTTGCATTCAACCGAGTGCACGCACTGCAATCAGCAATTGAGCTATTGGTCGAATATAACTTGATCTAAAAACATGGACAATTGGGTTGAAATTATTTTATCTGTAATATATATAAAAGTCTTTTATGTGAATGATTACCGTTCTAGAGAGTAATCCAAATCAGGTCCAATAATTGCAAGTACTTTAGTCCATAACGAATATTTTCATTCCAATAATAAGACCAAATACAAACACTGACTGTCAACGCTAATGGAGAGTGAATAAATAGAAACGCTACATTAAACCTTAATTCCCGCTAAAAATCACTCTTGAAAGGGGGATTTTGGCATATTAACTAAAAGCGGTTTTAAATTGAATGCCCGATTAGTTAGTGGGGGCAGCCTCCATTAAAATCTCTAATGGAGGATGAATAAATCAATTTTTTTAAAATCTGCAAATTTTCCATTTTTAATGGCGATTTTAAATTTACCTAGTCTAGTCATACATACTGATACAATTTTTCTTGCAACTATTTTAAAAAAAGTATTAGTTGCACTCTTTTCATGTTAACCGTTATTTAATCCGTTGGTTTTATTCTTCTATCGAAAATCGTGTCGTTGTGATCGACTTACACAAGTGTAATATGGCAAGAGGTGATATTTTTCGGACCTTGCGACCGCTTGGAATCACTCGCTCTTTTGTGTACCAGACAATTAAATTATTCGAGGATACAGGTGGAGTACATGACCGTCAAAGATCCGGTCGTCCACGCACTGTGAGGACTCCGAGAGCCATCAAGCCGTGCAGGCTCGAATCAAACGCAAACCACAGAGCAAGCAGAAAATCTTGTCGCGGGAAGTGAATATTTCACAAAAATCCATGTCTCGCATCATCAAAGAAGTCTTGAGACTAAGTGCTTACAACAGACACACTGGACACCTGCTAACAGTCGCATTGAAGCAAAAACGCAAGCAAAAATCAAAAGCTCTCTTAAGACGGTACGCTGAAATTGGTCCCAGAAACATCCTGTTTACCGACGACAAAATCTTCACCGTCGAAGAAACCATTAATAAGCAAAATGATCGAGTGTATGCTCGGACATAAAAAGAAGCTTCGGAACTTGTTCCAAGGGTTGAAAGAGGCCACCACCCCGCTTCAGTAATGGTATGGTGGGGAGTGAGCTACGATGGCATAACCAACCTTCATTTTTGTGAAAAAGGAGTCAAGACCTTGGCGAAAGTTTACCAAACTACTGTTTTGGAAGACGTCGTTAAGCCTCTAAGCCGTTCAATGTTCGCAAACAAGGATTGGACGTTCCAACAAGATTCTGCTTCAGCCCACAAGGCGAAAACCAATCAAGAGTGGCTAAAAAAAAATGTACCCGATTTCATATCACTGGATGATTGGCCAGCTGGTAGTCCGCACCTCATCCCTTTGGACTAAAAGTTGTGGTCCGTTTTAGAGGGAATGGCCTGCTCTACTCATCAACGAAATATTGACTCTTTGAAGCGACCCCTTTCCGTGCTGTCGACAACTTTCCAATGAATGAGGTGCGTAATGCGATTGATGATTGGCCAGTGCGTCTCAGATCGTGCTTCAATGCAAATGGCGGCCATTTCGAATGAAGTCTTTCATAACTTATAGCCAGTGATCTAACAATTAAGAAGTATAAATTTGTTTTTAAAAATATCAGCGCGTTTTTATTTTGCATAAGTTTATCTTTGTATCAGTATCTATGACTAGACTAGGTAATGGAGTGAATAAATCGGGCCTTAATACCTAATTTTTACGAAACTTTTTTATACACATAACTTATGTAAACTTTAAAAAGTTTGTATGAACACAAATGTTGAGTAACTTCTATAATAAGATGCCTTTTGCTAGTTGCAATTAAAATAAATATATGAATGAAACTATTCGATAGTTAAAATCATTCAGTTACTAACTATCGATAGTCGAATTCATTCGATAGTTCCCATGATATGCGTATGTTTCCCTCTACCGCCCATAGTTTTCAACCAATTCAGTTGGTTTGTTTTTTAAAATGTAGATAATTCCGGTACCAAGGTGATAGGCTTACAAAAAGTTTTTTTAATGCCTGGCGAAGCAGGCTGGATTAAACTAAACGTCATTAGTCGTTTCCAGAGGAGTCACTGAAAGTGTAATCACTTTAATTTAGCAGACTACGGTGAATCTGCCTGTCAATCTTTTTCGTTAATTGGCAAGATTGACGCGGTTTTCTTAAAGCACCCCATACACAGTCCGACAAATCTCTCGAAAATGTCTGTTGCACAAATCTGAGAGTGGATGGCATTGTTGGATGGTTTGTTCGACTGTCGGATGAAAATCAAGCAATGTTTAATACTTTGGGGACGAATTCAAGAAGATCTGACTATGGATGCCCCACTTTACAGATGACAGAAACTGTTTGTTTAGTCTGCCTGTTTGCCTGTCATGTCACTTCCGGCCGAGCTAGCTAGAATCCCCAATCTTAGTTTAATTCTCGACCTTTGGGTTTGCTCAGAGGCAGGCTAATATTGTCGTCATTACACAAGCGCAACTCAATCGGTAAACTTACGAGTACAAAGCTTTTTTTGGGGCAATTTACGTTAATATTTTGAAAAATCTCAACTCAAGACTCTTTCAAATCAATCTGACGCATTTTGAAGATTCACCACGAAATAAGAAACACTTGTCTTAGCCAAGAGCTTTTCAGCTTAACTCTATGACTCCATCAGCTAACAAATTACTCAATCTTCACACTTAAATGTTTGCACTACAAAATACCAGCATGTTCAGTTCAAAGCAGATAAATCAAACCCTTCGCAACGGCAAGTTAAACTGCATCAATTGACCATCCCCGCGTGCTCACACAATCGCACGGATACGCAAGATTCCATGAGATCCAATTTAGTAGCGAATTAATAATAACAGCAATAAAATCAATCATAACAATTAACACAATCTAATAAATGATGTTGCAATGATAAACGATACAAAGAGCTGTGAACAAGGCAAACAAAAGAATACTCAAATGCTCGTAACAAGAGTAAACAAAAAATCTCCAAAAATAAGAAAACCAACCTTAATTCAAATTTCTCTATACTCTAAACAGTTTCGCCGATCTGCTCAAAGAAAATTAGCGACAATTAAGACTATTTCGGCACTGAGACAACAGAACACGTCGATGTCGCTGTCGCTGTTTCGTTCCGTATTAAACCAGATGCTTTCCGCCGAAAAGCAGAATGATCCCAACACTTTAAAGAAAGATTTCTTGTTTAAAGAGTTCGATAAGGTAACGATCGAAATGGCTTTATTGTTTTTCGCTGTGCTATGATATGTGATATACGAGTACGTACATATGTAGCCACCACCACCATCCAAGTTAACATCTACATACACAAGCGTAGGTACTGACCCCGAATTAGGGCAAAAGTCAGCTAATAGCAAACAAACATAAGCTAAGAGTCATTGTTAAGTGAAAGGCGTACCCAATAGCCACTAGGTTCGTTCGCGTACGCTCCTAAAACTACGAAAATCTACGAAAAGTTACAAAAACCCGTTCGCGTATGAAATAGTTTCGTTGTTTTTTGTAAAAGAGAATGCTCACAAGACATTTATTTGGGCAGATTACATAAATGAAAACTTATTTTCTTATCTTTGAGAGCATTTCAGCCCCAGTCTTCGAACTTAAACAGAAAATACATATTTGGTGCAAAAAGAACGCGCAGTAGGTCCTATTCCTGTCAAATTAAGCATCTGTCGATGCCAAATTACTTTATTTCTGCTGCCAAAATCAGCAGAAAATCAGCAAAGTTCGACTGTCAAACTTTACTATGTACAAGCGTATGACTATGAGTGCTTCGAAACCGCACTTTCTTTAGCTATCATAGTTTCACGAAATCTTCACGAAACTGCCTGTATTATAGGACTAGAAATAGTATACAATTTTTGTGAGCCCGGGCAATTGCTAACATTCGTTTAGGCCACCATGAGTGAGGCTGAGTCACCTAACACTTTCCTATCTGACGGTACTAATTCGTACTGCCTACTATTCCGCCAGAGTCTAGGTTTTGGAAAGTGTGCTAACGGCCGATTTCTTCACATTATTACTAAGTCGGTCTAATACCCGAACCAGCTAGCTCTGGAGCTATCTCTAGTACTCGGTATCAACGAAAAGCTAGTACTCGTGCATTTCTTCACATTTCTAGTACTGGTACTAGGTTCACGCAGGCGTATCAGCAACCTAATACGTCTAAACTGGTATAAAATCGATTTTGATACTATTTTGACTTCTGAAATTAAATTTTTATATAAGGCGTTTTTTTTTTAGCCTATATAGAATAAAAATAAAAATTTCAATACATAATACAACAAAACCTTAGCCTCGATTTCGGCTGTTTTCTGTCATTTTTTTAATTATTTTGTTCTAAACTGAGTATAATTGAGGTTTTGCTCTCTAGATTTGTATCTAGATACTGCCAGGATACAAAATTTAACAAAGCCAGTTTGGTGCAATAAACGCTTATGCAATTTAAAAAAGGCCATGTACGGAATGTACCGGTGTAAGAAAAAAGAAGTCACTCGACATACCCTGCACAATGAAATTCAAGGGATCCGCTAGTACCGACTTGACTGAAATTTGTAATATGTTTGCTTCATTTTTCCACTCAAATTTTGTTGCTGAATCGACAGCATATTACTCTCCATGCAATGACGAGCCTTATTCTGATTTAGGTTCCTTAAGTCTATCGGCGAAGGACATTCTTTTAGAGCTCTCTAGTCTTGGAGAAAGCGTTACCTGTGCCCCCGATAAGGTTCCTCCATTATTTCTTTAAAAAAAAAAAAAACGATTTTGCTTGGTAAAGCCACTTCAAAAGATATTTGATTTATCTCTAAAAAAGGGTGCATTCTTGAAGCGTTGGAAATCCTCACTTATTGCGCCAATTCGTAAGTCTGGTTCCAAACAAATGGTTGAGAATTATAGGCCTATAGTGAAGCTGCAGTTTATACTGAAAGTTTTTGAAGCTGTTGTCAAGAAATACATACATCTACTCAATGGTACGAAATCACATATCAGTATTTAAACATGGCTTTGTTAGTGGAAGATCTCCCACCACTAAATTACCAATTTTTAGTAATTGTTGTCTTCAAAGTATGGAAAACCGTGGTCAAGTCGGTACTATTTTCAGAGATTTTTCCAAAGCGTTCGATCGTGTACAACATGATATTTTAATCCAGAATTTAATTTCTTTTGGATTTCACTCGAATTTGTTAAGGTGGAAATGAAACAAATGAATACAACTGAAATAACATAGAATTCGTTTTTTTTAACGTGGCTGTGGGTGCTGCAATTTGTCCACTACCAATTGGAGAACGAAGTGAAATGTAGTTTTCGGCAATTGAAAACGCCGAAAAAAATCCACTTCGTCCCAATTATTTACTGTATTCCGTTGTGACATATGGTAGATGCGGCGGTAAAATCCACGAACTTCGATTCTTTCATCGTTTTCGATGTCTTCAAATTTTCACCGCCAAAAATTAAATCCATTTTATCAATGTACACGAAATACACAAATTAATAACAAATTATAGAATGACAGTCAAGAAAATATCAAAATCGAGTACTGTTTTTGTTGTGAAGAAATAAAATTGACTTTTTTCAGGTATTAACGCTACTAGTCCGGCAATTTTGAGGGTCCAGCTGGTACCGAGTATTAGCTAGTACTCGGTACCAAATTCAGGGAGCTAGGCAGTTAGTACCTGGTGAAGAAATGACTTAGTACCGATTTGAGTACTAGCATTTGGTCTAAACCCAAGAAATCGGCCGTAAGAAGTCTAATAAAAATCTGAAAAAAATATGTTTTTCTTTTTATATCACTAAAAGATTTTACTGCATAAAGCTTTATTTTTTTTACTATTTCTAGTGACCGTTAGGAAATGGTTAACCCTTAATGCAGCACTGCCGAAGTACTGCAACATCAAGCGTTCCGTACCGCAACATTACTGTATTTCCAAATTCGGAGTGTAAACATACACACAACTACTACACAAATATCGCAACTTATACTTGTCTGTTGTAAATCACATATTATGTAATGTATGTATTGCAGTAGAGAGAGCGTTGCAATGTATAGAAAAACTTAATTTGTTTGCGATGCCCATTTTTTGACATTTCTAAATTCAGCCTGAATTATATAGTTCGGGTTTGGAGGGTGCAAGGTGCATTAAGAACATTTCTAATTCCTACCAGAAATATGTATCAGTGGTGCTAATACACAACCCCGTCGTAGCTCGTACGGTTTTTCACAGCGTCAACCAATTAGTTGGACCAATTTTTTCTTAGAAAACTTGTCTCGTGAGGCACCAAATCTGTGTACAGTGTACACATGTACATACATACATGCATACATATGGATATGTTTAGTATTTCAATTGCATATGGTAAAGACATCTAAACATTTCTAGTTTCAGAAGTTATATCCAATACATACTACTAGAAACTTAAGGATATCCGATACCGGATGCTATCAACTAAACAAACCCAGTTTCTACAGATTATCTTGCTTTAACAATCAGTTTAATGTGGTTTCTTTCAAAGGCGATGATTGGTTTCAATCAAAACTCAATTAATTCATAGCTGAAAATCGGTAAATGTTGAGTAATCTATGACGCAAGTAGTACTGAGTTGTGACTTATCGGATTTCCTGTTAATTTTAAATTTTTAGAAAATGGTAAGTATTCGACACCGGTATTTAAAACTGGACTGTTGAAAATTAAAAACAAAGTAAGTAAAATTATGAACACTAAGCTAAGCTTAAGGTTCAGAATATCTCATCTAATCTTTAGTCTTTTAAATTATTTGACGTACCTATTGCACTCTATCGATAGAATTCTTAAAAGTGTCCCTTTATAGGAACCAGAACAAACTGAATTCAAAATTGCGAAGACATTTTAGCCAATCGCTTACCTATACGTACCACTTTCGTTAAATACCAAAGTTCTTCTGGAATTCTGAAAGAATTCTAGTACAGTCGAACCTGGTTAAGTGGAATCTCTTGGTTCATTTATTTTAGTCCCGCTTATAGAGGTATTCCAGTTACCCAGATTCCTAGGTATTCACTTTAATTTAACACTTATTGATAAACAGTTTAACTTACGCATCGTCATTTTGAACAATGCACAACTAAACACAACAATAAACGAATGGAACTGAGCGATAAAATATGCACATATCCTGACAGGACAGGAATCGAAAATTTGCAATATAAAGGGTGATTTTTTAAGAGGTTGAGAACTTTTTTTAAAAAAAAAACACAAAAAATTCGAAAAAATGAATGAAATTTTTTTGAATCGATAGTTTGAACCTTGCAATTTAATGTTTAAAGATAATTTCATGCAAATGTTGACCGCGGCTGCGTCTCAGGTAGCCCATCCGCTGAGTCCAATTTTGGCATACTCTTTCACACATATCGGCCGGTATCTCACGAATGAATGCATGGATGTTGGCTTCCAGTGCGTCAATCGAAGCGGGCTTGTCCCTATAGACATTAGCCTTGACATACCCCCACAAAAAATAATCTAATGGTGTCAAATCGCACGATCTAGGCGGCCAATTGACCGGCCCGAAACGTGAAATTAACTGTTCACCAAACTCGCCTCGCAATTGCGCCATTGTTTCGCGTGCTGTGTGGCATGTGGCACCGTCTTGTTGAAACCACATATCATGCAAGTCAAGAACTTCCATTTCGGGCAAAAAAAAGTTTGTTATCATCGCTCGGTAGCGTTCACCATTGACAGTAACGCTGCGATTCGCATCATCTTTGAAGAAATATGGCCCAATAATGCCGCCGGCCCATAAACCGCACCAAACAGTGGCTTTTTCGGGATGCATTGGTAGCTGTTGCAATGCTTCTGGCTGATCTTCACTCCAAATGCGGCAATTTTGCTTATTTACGTACCCATTCAACCAAAAATGAGCCTCATCGCTGAACACAATTTTTCGATAAAAAAGCGGATCCTCGGCCAGCTTTCCAAGAGCCCATTCACCAAAAATTCGGCGTTGTGGTAGGTCGGCTGGCTTTAGTTCTTGCACCAGCTGTATCTTAAAAGGATTTACGCCCAAATCCTTCCGCAAAATTTTCCACGTAGTGCTGTAACAAAGGCCTAACTGCTGGGAACGGCGCCGAATCGACATTTCGCGGTCTTCTGTCACACTAGCTGATACGGCCGCAATATTTTCTTCACTACGCACAGTACGTAAACGTGTTGGTGGTTTAATGTCCAACAAAGTAAATTTGGTGCGAAATTTGGTCACAATCTTCCGAATAGACTGCTCAGAAGGTCGAGAATGCCGATCATAAAATGGAAGCAGCGCGCGATGATTATTTCGAACCGAGCACGAATTTTGATAGTAAAATTCAATAATTTGCAAGCGTTGTTCATTTGTAAGACGATCCATGGTTAAATTGCAAACCAAACTGAAGCTGTTTGACAGTGACACAAAGTACTAAACACACGTCAGCTGTCAAAACCAGTGTTGCCAAAACCAAACCAGCTAAAAAATCACCCTTTACAATAAAACCTCCTGATTGGGTTGAGACCCTCTGTAATTGGGCACCTCCGAAATGAACCACACTGCATGTATATGCTCGTTTTTTTTCATATAAGCGAACGTCTGAATTGGATCATGGGGCAACTGCTTGCAAATTGCGTTAGAATTGCTTGAAAACCAACCTCCAAAGAGAGGGAGAAATTACAAGTCTCAGAGCTGATTGTGTGTATGTATGCATGTACGTTCAAATGTATCTGCATGCCATGACGCATAAAAATAGGGGATTCCCCCGATTATCGGAAATGCGAGTCTATTCAACGACCATGATTGGGACAACATTAATTTTTGCCCAATTTTTGCCCAATTGCACCTACAATTTGGTTCGCATTTTCCTACTCCCGTGGAGGTTTTACAGTTATCCCGTTTACAAGTAAAGTTGAGTGAGTGGTTGAGTTGAAATTCAGCTGAGATTTCAACCTGAGTATTTCAACACACCGAATTGAATGGGTGACATTCTCAAACTAGATTGAACTGACAGATTCTTAACATACTTTAACCGCAACCACAGACACGAAATCAAAACAAAATGATTTCCCAATCCAAACAAAGGCAAAAAGACACAAACATAGAGATCACATACACACACACAGACAACAACATCTCAGTTCATCCACTCAACCCAGGTATACATGCATTTTTTCAGCTTAACCGAGCTCTCATAGCTCAGTCGAGTCCAGTCAAACCATTTTCAACTCAGCTCGCGTTTATATGCATTTGAACTAGGGTTGAAGCTTGGTTCAACTCTCCTTGTAGTTAGATGGGGTATGCATAACTTTGTTTGCTGATATGGAGAAAAACAACTTCTTGCACCTCGGTCTAGTGGTTGAGCAAAAAAGTGAATTAACATTTTTGAAGAAAAAATATTAAAATTTTCCAATAGTCAAACTCGCTTACAGAGGTTTTAATACTCATCACTCCACTTACAGAGGTTCTTTTTTATAAATGTGAGTTCAGCTTACAGAGGTCAGACAATTTCACTTAAAGAGGTTTTCGAAGTGAAACTTTTTTATCCGCGGTAGGGCAAATTTGTCTGAATCAGACGAAAAAGTGAAACGCTTCCTCTTCTCCAACTTCAACAGGCAGTAAAATAAATTCTAAAAAAAATACACATACAGCCACACAATATCAAAAGTACAAGCAAGCGAAAAAAACAACAAAACAAGCGAAGAAAATAAAATTCTTATTTTCAAACAACAACATAACAAGCGAAGAAAATAAAATTCTTATTTTCAAACAACAACAAAACAAACGAAGAAAATAAAATTCTTATTTTCAAACAACAACAAAACTAACGAAGAAAATAAAATTCTTATTTTCAACCCCACCATGCAAACATTGGGCCACCGCACACGAGATGATTTTTCCCTGCAAAAAATCGGGACTGAGGTCTGCGGTAAGAAACGACTGAAAATCTTTAGCCACGGTAGGGCAAATTTGTCTGAATCAGATGAAAAGTTAAACGCTTCCCCTTTTCCAACTTCAACTGGCAGTAAAATCTATACATAGTATAAAAGGAAGCCCCCAAAATTTGGCTTATCTCGAGAACCACTAAACGGATTTAGATGCGGTTTTCACTATTATGGTTTGCATGGAGGAATTCATGGGTGTACTCAGACTACTCCATTACTTATAGGAGCTGAGAATTTGAGATTGATGTGGCAGAAAATCAAATTTTCTGTCATTACACAGCACTAACTCAACAATGGCTTATTGGATTTAAAACTAGTTTCACTTCTTACGCGCGAGAGTCTTACGAAGTTTTTTTTTGTTAAACTTAGTGCAGAACATGTTGGCCCACTTAAAGAGGTATTCCACTTAACCAGGTTCGACTGTAGATTGCAATGAAATGAGCCCAAATACCACTAAACTGTATGTGCCATTTGCATTTCATTTCATTTGTATTTCATACTTTATACATACATATATACATACGTAGAACGAGAAACGAAGCACAGTTCATTTATGTGCTGGCTATTAATTGTCTTTTAAAAGTTGACGGTTATTTCTTGTTTTTCGGTGAACTAGGGAGATTTTATAAGTGCGACTAATATTTACGAACGATGTTTAATGACCTATTTATGTATACATGTATGTATATGTGTACTTTCACTACTTCCTGCTACACATAAACTGGTTATTCCCCGTTGAAATAAACTGCGTGACTCCACTTTAAATTAAATCGGTGATTCCCATTTAAAAATATGTAACTGTGATTCATATGTTTTGATTTGCTCCTTTAACCGGAAAACACTAAAAACCGGACAAAAAACAATCAATCGTGTGTTTCCACCTATAGAGCTTTCATTGTGAATGTTTTTAAAGAGCTGTCGTTATGAGAAGAGAACTCCTCGTAGCAAGGAGCTTCAATTTCCATATAAATTTTGAAAGAAATTCACTTAAGGACCCCACCGGATATGCTGAACTTACCACGTATGTAAGTGAGTATAATACCTATACTTATACTTATTATATATAATTTTTTTGTGAATAGCCATTATCTAATTGATTCTATGGACCGAATTGAGACTGAGATTAAGGTTTAAACACATTCATATAAATCTTAGAAGCTATACTTGCTTACAATAAGGAAATGGGAGGCGTAGATCGATCCGATAAAAATATATGAACCTTTAGAGATGTATGCTGCAAAGGAAAAGTTGTATCCCCTTAGTTCGAGATGAACCAGGGCTTGCTTCTAGCAACCATTTTTGTGTGCGTGTTATATCTTTGCACGAATGAAAGGGACGTAGAGTTTTGTGCTGACTCCGAACGGCGAGTTGAGAAGCCCGGAACAGCATATGCAGTAGTCCAAAGCACTCACCATTACGCCACGGTTTTTTAGTAGCCCATTGCATAGAAATGGCAGCTACACTCTAATGCATGGAAATCCACATGTACATACATAACCTCAATGGGGGAAATTGAACCAGCTTCACAGATTTGGAATAAAATATAAGTACATACATACCCAAAAAAAAAGTACAGTTTTCTTTCTCTGATGAGAAAGGTATCCTAAAAAAAACTTTGGCTAAGTTAAGTTAGGTTAGCGGGCTGATGAGAATGGTAACATCCTCATCACATTTAGATCCATGTGAACCCATTGTTATACCCATAGTGTGCTCCCACCTGTTGTGTTCGTATCTGGGTTCAAACTATCCGAAGGCTCTACCAAATTCAAGCAGGTCCGATGGTGATCCATCAGATAGCTAGTCGAGTTTGTAGGAGTTTTCTCGTTCTTGCTTGGCTATATTCTGGCCACAATATTCTTGATACCTAGCGGGTGGTTAGTGATGCTCACCTTGTTCAATTTTGGCCCGAAGGTTACAGAATGGAGGTTTAACCATCCCATCTGCTTGTTTTCTATCTAAGGCTGAACCTTTTCTGGCTACTTCATCTGCGGCTTCGTTGCCTGGTATCCCGCTGTGACCAGGGACCTAGCAGAGCTTTACATTTATGGCCGCTTGGCTATCAATATAAATAGTGATATCCTCTCGCGATATTGTCATCATTGACACCAATTGGGCGACCTTTGTCACTGCTAGAACATGAGCTTGGAAAACGCTGCTGTGGTCTGGGAGTCGATCCTCCATGATGCAACTCGCTGCTATACCTATGTCCATTTTAGACCCATCGATATAGATGGACTTAGCGTCCTAAATATCTCGTTTTTCTCCCACTGCTCTCTGGTTGGAAAGGCCCACGAGAAGGGTTTTTTGGAAATCCACGGGACTATGTAGTCTGAATTGATGTCACCGATAAGGAAATCGTCAAATATCTTGGAGTATCCATATGCATTCGACCTCAAGCGCTTTGACTGACTTAGCCTAAGAGCGTTCTTTGCTGCGGTGTTCTGCATATAGAGATCCAGAGGCAGAAGGTTAAGAATTGCTTCCAATCCCGCTATTGGCGTTGTTCTCATCGCGCTGGTTGTTCCGGTGCATGCTATTCTCTGTACTTTTATCATATCCTTAAGGTTGCTAGTTTTGGTGGTAGCGCGCCCCTTTAGCTGACAATGAACGGAACCAAAAATGGCATCGTTGTTTCTATAAGCAAGTAGTTCCGCTGTCGCCTCGATTTCTGACTTTCAATCGTTGAGATCTCTTATTCAGATATATGATACCCAGTGTTTAATGCGCTAAGGTGGCAATATTGCGTTTGTTTCTATATACATATCTCGATCTTTTACTTTGCCTTGCATTTCAAGACCGTACACTTTAACACATTTTATATGTGTATGTATGTTAATTGACTGAATTATATAAAATACCCGTATACTAACTAACAGCGCAGATAATAGCAATTTTCGTTTATGCAAATATGTTATAATAACAGCCGGTAAAAGGTTCATTATAACGACGCAGTCGCATCAACTTTCAACTTGGTTCTAGTTTAGACCAGTTCGATCTGTCTGACGAAGCAAATAGAACGCGCTCTCTCTCTCTCTCTCTCTCTCTCTCTCTGCCAACATCTACCGAACTATGGAGAGATTCGCAAAAAATGTGAAAAAACTTACCTCAACTCTTTCGACGTAATGTAGTATCTCGCTATAATATGCGATATAATAACTAAACAGAAACGGTATTCGAGGTATAAAAATAATAACATTAGGTAGCGCTTGAAGTAAAAAGTTATGTCAAGAACCAGTTTTACACATCCATCTCACGCTCTCATGTACTCATGAACTTGATCATGAACAATCCAAACAAATTGATATTAAGCCAAAGTCAGTATCCGCAGAATTGAGATTTTTCCACTATTATATGAATGACTGTGACTGTGACTGTGACTATCTTGGGGGAATTTAGCTCATCTACGGACTAAACTGGACTAAACCAGAATTTATACCATCTGTGTATGTCCAGAGCGAAACTAAAAAACAGGTGAATGCAATTGTTCATTCTGTGTTATGTTATTTTTTTTTCTACCGGCTATTTACTATAATTACGTTTGAGCAAATAATAATTAATCGCTCTGTGCTTCGATAATGCTTACAACAAAAAAAATTTGTATTTTAATTATTTTAGCGAATGTCCATTCCATCCTCCCCCTATTACTGACTAACATAGCTGTTAGCTGCTTTAAGTAATATGAACTATTTGACACCTACATCATTAACTAGACTGTTGGGAGTTTTGGCTGTCAGAATCTTGGTATCTTGGGGGAATTTAGCTCATCTACGAACTAAACTGGACTAAACCAGAATTTATACCATCTGTGTATGTCCAGAGCGAAACTAAAAAACAGGTGAATGCAATTGTTCATTCTGTGTTATGTTATTTTTTTTTTTTACCGGCTATTTACTATAATTACGTTTGAGCAAATAATAATTAATCGCTCTGTGCTTCGATAATGCTTACAACAAAAAAAATTTGTATTTTAATTATTTTAGCGAATGTCCATTCCATCCTCCCCCTATTACTGACTAACATAGCTGTTAGCTGCTTTAAATAATATGAAATATTTGACACCTACATCATTAACTAGACTGTTGGGAGTTTTGGCTGTCAGAAAGTAAACTTTATAGCGAAATTATTATGTTTGAGTATCCCTAAAGAATTACTAAACAAACAAAGTGTCATTTGTTTGACAGGCTGAGTAATAAATCACTTCGTTTGATGTGTGCAGTGATCGTTTAGAACGCTTTTCTTTTTTAAAGAATTCGTGAGATTGTTATCTTGTCAACCCTAGTTTAATCTCAAGGTTGATTGATTTTGTAATTTTTTTGTTCGGATTCGGATCTATACTCTGAGTTCCAAATACGAAGTTTGAAGAAGTACACATTTGCAGTTTGAAGGAGTTCAGGAAACGATTTTACCAACACTTGAAAGTGCTTTCGATTCGTGCAAAAAACTGTAGCGCCACCTAAAGAAGAGCGTGCTTTTCGTCCAAAAATATATTTCTTCGGTGCCTGCCGGCGACCTAGTGCGCACTGGACAAAAAATCCATCCAAGTATGGCACCTAAGCCGCTACAATTTCCTCAAAGCATTTTATTACCCTGCAAAATTTTAGAATGAGTCTATGGTTGATTCGGCCTACCTCCTCCAGGTTACTAAAGAAGTAGGAGCCTAAAATGTTACAGCGACTGCGTTCTATGCACTGACATTCACACAGAGTCACTGCTACAAATATATCATTACTGTATCTGCAAATATCCGTGTCTGTGAGTCGGATCTTACCCAGTATGTAATGTCCGCATAATATTCCTATAGTTATTCTAATTTGTGGCCCGCTAAGTGAAACAGTTCCTCCGAACTATTCCAAACATGCACCGGATTTCGGCAAGGAGATGCGCTGTCATGTGACTTATTCAATCTTGTGCTGGAACAGATAGTGTGCAGGGCAGATGTAAAAACGGGAGGCACTATCTTTCACAAATCTCTCCAGCTACTGGTATACGCGGACGACATCGATATCATCGGTCGCTCCCAGCGCGCCATGTTAGAGGCTTTTACGGCAATTGAAGAACAGGCGAAACGAGTTGGCCTTGAAGTGAATGAGGACAAAGCCAAGTACATGTTGTCAACAAACAAAGAAACATCTGTCCACCGCCTAGGACAAAACGTCACTGTTGGCAACAGTAACTTCGAAGTGGTTAAGGAGTTTACCTACCTCGGAGTAAATATCAACTCCACGAATGACACCTTAGTGGAGATTCGACGAAGACTTATCCTAGAAAACCGCTGCCACTTCGGTTTGGCAAAACAAATGGGTTCAAAACTCCTTACTCGGAAGACGAAATGCATGCTCTACAAAACATTGATCCTGCCAGTTCTGCTGTATGGAGCCGAGTGTTGGACGATAAGCAGGGAAACAGAGCAGATTTTGAATACTTTCGAGAAAAAAATTCTTCGTCGGATATTCGGTCCCGTATGCGAGGAGGGCGAATGGAGGAGAAGATATAACCGTGAACTCTATGAGCTGTACCAAGATGTGGATGTAGTCCGAAAAGCCAACACACGTCGACTACACAGGCTCGGCCACATCGAGCGAATGGACAACAATGCTGCAGCAAAGAGGATCTACGAATCACAGCCCCCGGGTTCGAGAGTACAAGGAAGACCGAACCTCCGGTTTAAGGACCAAGCTACCGCAGATGACAGTGCGCTTGGTCTAGACAACTGGAAGCAGCGTGCCCGGGATCGAAGAGAGTGGAAGGCTGCCGTGTCTCAGGCCCGTTAAGTAAGTAAGTAAGTAAGTAGCCAGTGAATATCTTAATACCAAGTGAGTTGCAATTGCATACCTTTATAAATAAAAACTTAAATTAGCACAGAACAGAGCAGAAAAGAACAGCGTAGAGGCGTGGCACCGGCGCGGCGGGCGGTTTAAAGTTCTCGCAGCGCGTTCACACATTGCCGTATATTCACTGATTGCTCTTTTAGATGAAGAGCAAATCCGTGTGAAAACATACATACATCGAAAATAATAATAAATTGTCTTCTAATTTTTTTTCCTACAAAGAAAAAATTCACTTTCGGGATTTTTGAATTTGGAGATTTTGGTTTTTGGGGATACTGTCCGACTCTCTATTTTAGGATCTACCCTACTCTGTAAAAAACCATTTTCGCAAATGTGATTGCTTCCTTCTCCAAACAAAAACAAACCGATATACAAAACTGAACGAAATGGGACACGTGCTGTTTCCGTAAATCTGGAATAACCTAACGAATGTTATGTCAGACAGAATATACTTGTTTTGCTACTTACTTACTTAGGTGACGCTTCAGTCCGGGGCGGACCAAGGGCTCATCCAACAACGCGGTGATCCAAGGCGGTCCCCCATCTAAGTACTAACCGCGCCCAACGCTGCTTGATTTTCGGTGATATAACGAGAACCGATGTTTTCAGCGTGGTATAACCGTGGTAACCTCCAGTTACGCACTCTAAGTTGGTTGAGGTCCTTGGTCAGTTGCGCGGTGGGTATCCACAGGCATGCAAGAATACGCAAATTTTCGGTTTGCGCAAATTCATTTCGCCATCCACTAGCATGCATGTACACGCATTCCTTATATATATATGACTCACCCTTCACTTACCACAGTTCGGGCAAACTTTCATAAATGTCACTAGATCACTAGATGTCATACCAAAACAAATGACGTAAGTAACACAATTTGCGCAATCATTGCTATCCACAGGCGGATTTCAAAAAATTTTAAAATCACATGTTTGCGCAAAGACCCTGGCAAGGCTGGCATGCGTGAGCAATCATGAATTTGCGCAATCTTGAATGCCTGTGGATATCCACCTTTAATCGAGGTCGTCCTTTGCTGCACTGACCATCCGGGTTTGAATCGAATACGTTGATGTCCTAGCCATCCTTAGCGCTCAATGCGCTTTTTTTTTTGACCAGGTGATGTCGCTGTATAGTTCGTGGTTAAATCTTCTCCTCCAAAATATGTTTTGTAACGAGCATTATTTTACGGTTTCACTTTCGAGAGGAAGAATTCAGCGAATTGAAAACATCGAAACTTTTACGATTCCGCTCGTTTGTCTGAGTAATTAAAGGCCTGCGAAATTCATCACAAGGGTGATAAATGATAATAAATAGTATTTTTGGGAGCAATCAGCCAAATAAAATTCCAGTTAAGTCTAGTCATATGACCATAGATTAAAATATTGGCGCAAATTTATAGTCGGATAAAACCGACAATAAACGAATTTATTCACCTTCATAACCTAAAATATACTTTTTGCTATTCATAGTCACCTTATAGTCGAATTTAATCGTATAGCCGGCTCGAAATTTAAAATGATCCAAATGTCACTTTAATTAATTACAGTCGGCTCTAAATTTCTCATATCATATTTTGACGTTTGGGTTTGTTCGTTCAAATCACTTTACAGGCAAACATGTGTTTATGAATAACGAAAAGTTATAACCGGCTTTTTCTTTATTGTCGGCTGTAACTATAGTCGGCTATAGGCACCATTCATAGGCTGAGTATGAAATTGCGCCATTGCATTCTCTCTACCTTTGGTAAAGGAATTTTATTCAAATCAATTACTTTTAACAATTTCAAATGACACACGCGTTGATTGTGACAGTGAATACATTAAAGCAACCGATTTTGATTTTATCGTAAAACTATTTCACAGCGAGCGATTTCGTGACCATATACAATAAGCAAAGCTATTCTCAGCGGTTGTAGAAAATTTGCACGGTATAATTTCTCATGTAATTTATTTTGCACTCTCGGCTCTTAACTTTTAATTTAATCTACTTAATTGTTACTGGAAAGCTGAACACAAGCTACTATTCTCCTTGCAAGCTGTCCTTAGCTATTCAATATTTACATACACCCGCCCTTAATTGATTACTTCAACGAATTACGTATCTACTCGTTGAACTTGTGATGTTATGCAAATTGAAATAAGAATACATACTCGTTAATAGCATTCGATTGTTGTTCAATGCTCTACATGCCATATTTTGCAAAATGTTATTTTTGGCCAGAAATTGCGATCTCACACACATCTGCTAATCACATCAGCAAATGTACTCCACACTTATCCAAAAAAAATGAAAAAAATTGCCATTGAAATGGAAATTGAAAACTAATTCAATACTAATGACAGTTAAAGAAGAACAACAAGAGTGGTATTAGCACCTCGAAACCGCGAACCGCCTTTCAAATAAAACGCCAACCCAACGAAATTCGTCCGATTTGAAATTTTTGACAATGAACGAATCACGATCTCATGATCATGGCATGATCACTGCGTTGGCAGGTCGCCGATAACCACAGTCGAAGTGGTGTTGATCTGGTTAATACTTTTAAACACCGCACCGATCCATCCAATAAAGGGTTGGTAGCAGCGAACAAATCGCGTCAATTGGAGTGAAGCACACACACGTATACAAAACGAAAGCTCGCGAGAAAAAGTTCTCCGGTGACATGACAATCCGATTCGTATCCGATAAGACGACGACGCGACTCATTTTACATGCGTAAATGACTCTCAGGAGATACTTTCCAGTTTCCACACACGGACGCGGACGCGGACGCGGACAACCCGATAAAAGTACCTGCGATAAGTAAGCGAGTGCTTAATCACGACTTATCGTTCGTTTGGCGTGGATGTTATTTGCTCGCGCTGAAGTTCTATCGGTGGTGTTTGGTGTGGATAGGAGCAATTCGCTCTGCAGAAACTGAAGTGAATCGCGGCGATCGATAAACAGTGGAACTGTGGTAGTGCAATTGGATAGATCGACTTGCCTTATGTGTTATCTAGTAGTTGCAACGTGAGCGATTGAATAAATTTGTTAAAGAATTAAATTTTTGTGTGCATACGAGTATCCGTTTTGTATCTGCAAATATGGCAGATCGGTTTCAAGTGTCCAAAGTAAATGTGAATAATGGTGAAGTTCATACAAATGGTGAAGTGACCGACGGTATCGGTGAACCCCCCTCGGAGAAGAAGATGAATAGTCCAGGGATCACTTTGAAAGGATTTAACCTGCTGCACCGTTTATCACAGAACAATGAAGATGACAAATCAAGAAAATCCAGTTTGGCACAGTTGACAAGGTACGTCTGGTGCAAGTAGTGGAATTATCTATAATTCAAAGTATGGTTTGTAAGTTTGAATGATCTTAAATTCGAATGTGAGGATCTTCGGAATAAAGTTTGAGTTTTTGACGCTACTCTACGCTTTGGGTGCTTCAGAGGGCGTTTGGTAATTTGGAGTTTCTTCACTCCTCGCGTCTGCCTGTAGCGGAGCGAACGGATGATTTTAACTCGAGCAGTGGTCACCAATAATACTTTAAACTACGACTATATAGTACGAAATAGTTGTCTGTTGATTTGAGGCATTTGTATGTACGTAGACGTCTGATCAGTTAGTAAGGCGAACACGGAAATTGTGTCGGAGTTGTGACGGAGTATGTCATAGAAAGTTCACTAGAGTAATTCTACCATCTTGAAGGGAAGGAAAAGTTTACGACGATACGTTTGCAGGTCAATGTTCTTGTCTTACATCTTTCATGGCAATAATATGTATTGAGGAAATCTCAATAGTGGTCGTTTCCAGCTGATGGATTTCTTAATGCGAAATTTATGTCCTGTATCTGGCATGGCATGATACGCTCGGCTGGTTTCTCAACCTAAACTTATTATTATTTATGATAAATTCATCATATCCTGGAATCCAAATGGATTGAATATATTGAACCTCCAGTTGCTAGAAGCCCAATGGATTGAATGTATTTGTGTCAGCTTACAGCCTACAGTTCAGTACAGACTACAGAGTCAAACTTTTTCGATTGAAAATAACCTACCGCTGTCAACAATGCACAGTGGTTCCACTCTCGAACAAATGCGGTCATAATTACTTGCTCATTGAAAAATGACCAAAAATGAACTCGTGTTAGAGTAATTTGGGGGAGCTGATACTGAATCTGCAATCCGATTTGCTCTATCAAGTCACGCTTTTGATATAACGGTACGGTGGGGTACGGTACAGTACGGTATACAGGTGGTCATATTTAGGGATCTGATTCATTGGTCAATGATATGAAAAAAATCGTACGGGAGTGGGTGTCTATCTTGAACACCCACTGAACTACAGGGTGCTTAAAAAATATCCTTCGGTGAAAAAGGTATCAACAGTTATTCAATTACAACTTCGAGCGTATTAAACTGAGAGCAATCAAAGTAGGCTCGTTTCATAAAGTGTACTTATAATTTTATTTATTAGTATCATTTTCGTGCGTCATAATGTCACCTTCAAATTCGCCATTCAAAGCTTTTACCTAAGACTTACAGTTTATTTGGTATAAAGTTAATTGAAACACAAGAATCATTCAGAACCGAACATTACCTTGCATGCCGTGTCCTCCATCAGACTAAATGCCAGGCTATTAGAAAAATCAGGCGAAAAAGAATAACATTCTAGTAAAAGAGCATTTAGTGATAGCACCTGAAATAAAATAATAAGAGGTATGGTCACTTTTAGCTCAATTTAATCTGAATCCGCAAATTTCCGCAGCTGATTCAACTTGCATCAAAAAGTACAGAAATCAGCTTTTCTGGCATACATAATACATAACATACCGGGGGGTCTTGGTGGGAACACAGTTAATAGTTTAACACAAAACTCAGAACGCAATTTTATTTGAATTCCCCCCACTTTAATAGTGCCACTACTTGTACAGTTACGCATATAATACCTAAAATAAAATATACAACGGAGTTCTTACCTTCTACTAATAGATCCATTCCAAAAAAAAAATTGTTTGCATTAACGAAAGAAAATAGAAAATCCAGTGATCCTTACTTGCAGAGCACTAAAACTCAAAGCGATCCGTGCAGTGAGATCACTTGGAGATAAAAATCAAATGGTTTTGACTTAACAGATCTTTTTTTTTCTCATTAATATTAGCTTTGTTCTCAGCTAGCTGAAGTGGTTTTGGGTGAAAAATTGTACAATTAATTTTTCGACTTTTGGCCTACGGTGGAACCACTGTGCAATGCCTTGTAAATAAAAATATTCTTCTATTACTTATGGTTATGCATGCCCATAGTACCTAAGGCTGCAATAATACGAGTCTGGATATCTCGTATCTTTTATGTTAATAAAAAAAAAAGTAGTGACTATCCAGTGGCTAAGGCCAGAAGATGATGATACATCTGTACTATGTGTCACAGTGGTGATATAATAATGTAATGACATATTTGGAGCGTTAATAACCCTATTTAAAATAATTAAAAGCCTTTTGTTAGATAATGATAATAGATTTACATAATTATTTAGTTTCCGTAAAATTGCATTCCCACAGAAGCTTACAACCTGTACAAACTGAATAGCTAATTTAAGAGACATATTTCAGCGCTATAGGTTTTACTCCGCTGAGAGATGTTTATAAGAAACAAAGTTTATGATTTCAAACTATTTATGTAAAATATCATCCTCATACATTCCGGCAAGAAAAATTTATTCATACTTATCTCCGGTGGCACCTAGAACTAGAACAATAATTATAATATTTCATCCTATACAATTCTTATAGAAACTACCGCTGCGCTGCCTGTGGTGATTAAGTATTTATTTTTTTATTTATTTATTTATTTTATCTTGTACATGCTAACACAGTAAGCGTGAACTTATAAGTCTGTGAGAGATAAACAGTATTGATTTAAATTTACAATAAAATTTTAACTTAAATAGATTATTTTATTTTAAATTAGAGCACCTATGTAATTTTATTTTTAATTTTAATGCTAATACAGTTCTATCAATTTTTATTTTATTTTACTTAAAAACTAAACTTGAATTTAAATTTCTTGAAAAGTGGAAGATTCAGGAGAACTTAAAGTTAGTTGCTCTGATTTTTAATTGAATATTGAAGTTCGCTCCTAAATCGTCGTGCGCCATCTAGTTCTCAAATGTTATGTGGGAGTGAATTCCAAAGACGGATATCAGCAATGAAAAACTGTATCTCAGATGTTGATGGTTTTCACATTAATAAGGTATCAACGGTACATTTATATTGAACTCTTGATAGTTCGAAAACCTCTATAAATAGAAGAACCATGAGAAGTCCCATGAGAAATCTCTGTTAATTGAAGAAAACCTATGCAATCTGTCCCTTTCGGTAATTTAAATTTACTGTTGTCCAAAATAACTTGAAAACCTTTCTAATCCAAGCGTGATGGCTTTTTACCTCTATAATTCGAAGTCAATTTTATTTGTTTTTACTCAACTGTTCGTTGAAATGCGTATGCGATGAAAGTACGCCAGGAAACCCTACTATTTAATGGATGCCTTTGCTCATTGATGTATAATTTTATTTTTTTTATGAATAGATCTTTATTGTATTTTTTTCTCTGAAACCCTCATAGTTCAAAAACCTCTGTATTTCGAAGTTTTTCCTTGATCCAGGGAAACTCAAATTATCGAGAGTTCACTATATTATGTTCCTTAAATGACTTTAGGTATACAAAATTTGTAATAAAAACGAAATGCACTTACACACGTTTACGTTTGTTTTGTTTATTTAATTGTCACGTTTTAAGTACCTAATGTTCATTTTCACTTTTTATTTCTATAACATTATTATAAAGGCCTTGCTAGTGGGCTATATAATTGTAAAACTGAAACATGTAAGAAGTTGGTTGCGGCAGTGAAAAAAAAAGGATGCCATTTTTTTACACTTCCGATTGCTCACCGTTAGGTTCTTGAAAATACTCGTACTTGGCTTTGGTCGGTGACCCATAATTATTATAGGCAGCCCTTTTGTAATAGTAGTTGTTACCTGCAATGTCAAGGTTAACAGTTTATACTATAAACAATAATGGAATGGAAATTTCGGTCTTGAAACTTGAAGTGTAAACATGACCTCATCTAGCAAATTGACTCACACAAAAGAACAAGAAATTGAAGCGAGTGTCTTTCGAATAAAGTAGAAATATCTACCTAATTGCGGAAATTCGTTCGTACTCGTACAATTGTTTTGACTGATTTAAACAAATTTAGTGTTCGCAACGCATAAAATTGTTTCGCATAATAAACTGAACCGCACAGTGGAGTCAACATAAAATGAATATGTGTATGAAGTATGAGTATCTATTCAGAATCAATTTGATATAATTTCTTTCGTTATACATAATTCTGGTTTACTGTAAATTACAAGACTCTGTACAACTGCATACACTCAGTCATACTCGTATTCGGACACTTACATATTTTCGAAGTGAAGCAAGATAAATGCCTCCATCTTTACAATTTTTTTTTTTCCAAGAGGAACTTTAGATAATAATAAAATAAAATTGTTTTAAAATATTATGTTATATAGAAACAACAACCAAAAATAAACAAATATGTATGCAACATTACATATGTATGTAGTCGCATCTCACACCTACTCGTATTCGAACACCCAACAAACTGTACCAAAAACGTTTGATGAAAACACTGAACACACACCTAATGGCTGTCATCCTATCTAAAAAAAAAAAAAAAACAGAAACCAATTTGTGAAGTTTCGTAGGCATATGTATTTTCAAAAAAAAACACGGTAACATTTGGTGTCCCACAAGGAAGCCACGTTGGTCCTCTTTTATTTATTCTGTTTGTTAAAAATGTTCTTGTAAATTTTTGCCCCATTGTTATATCTTAATATAATGATGATTTAAAAATGTACTCGTCGTGCAAAAAACCTACCAGTTTTCATTATTTGAATGCACAAATTTGTTTTGTGATTTTCTAAAAACTACTTGTCTCTAAAATGTCAGTTAATGTTCGGTCATTACCTTTTCTCGATGTATCTCGTCTTACATTCATGCTTATCCACTTAAATGTAGTGTTATCCAGCGTTTCTCTGTAATAAATGACTTTCTCTCATTCACCATGTTGAGCAGCGCTGCCACTTTGCAGTGCAAAACTGCTACGCGATTTTCAAAAGGGTCAAATTTGCTACGTTTCTACGTACTCTCCTTAAATACCGCAATTTTGCTACGCCTTTTTGAAACAGGAACTGTCAAAGAGAATTTGCAATTTTCAAACCTCTCACAATAAAAATTATAAATAAAAAAAAAAATGGAGCGAACACATTTTCAAACCTTTCACTTCTACGGCACCACCCTATGTAACTGTTCTATCGTACCCTACACAGGCAGTATACATTTCTTCAGATGTGTTTGAATTTGACTAGAATCGGATTGGTATTGCAATGATTTTAATATACCAACTATACAAGTCCTTCCAAAACTGTTTATTTTTAACAAAGAACTAAGCGGTTTTTGGTTTCTTGTCGATGAAAAAGGGCATTTTGTGGACTTATTGAGTTTTGCTACGGGAATTTTTTCCTCAGTGTCAGCACTCGTTGAGTATGCCACTAGCAATGCTAACAGAGCGTGCGCAATGTTAAAACGTTATGCTAGAGACTTTACTGACCCTTTTGCTCTAAAAATTTTGTATGTATCGTTTGTTCGATCTTTATTGGAATATGCATCAGTCCTTATTACAGTAGGTACCCACATCATGAGAATCGAAGCAATTCAAAAAAGATTTCTAGAGGACTTCCTTGGTCTGATTTTAATAACTTACCCCCATGTACTTAGCTCGATTACAATTAATTAAACTCGATTCTCTTGAGATTAGAAGAAAGGTATCAAGAGTTGTTTTTCTCCATAGAGTATTGATTGGTGAGATTGACTGATTAAGTCATGTGAATCTTAATATCCCATCTGTCAACCTACGTTAAAACATATTCTTTTATACTAGATAAATAGATATAATTTTTATTTAGTACATTTACACCATTTACAAAAATATAATGATTAAAAGAAAATATAAAATGATTTAAAAATCATCGTTCTCGTACAAACTATGACCGATCCTGCTCAATAAATGGCTTACAGCTATTGTGTAACGATTGTGCGTCCTTAATTGACTTCAATATATGTCGATATCATTTAAAAAAAAACTAACTTGTTAAACTATTTCCAGTCATAATTCTTTGCTCAATGTAACATGTTATTATATATATATGTACCTACTTATGTTATTGGTTGATTACAGAATTACAAAGTAACAATTTTTGCAAGTGTTCCGAATTATAAGATACGTAATGTAAAAAAAGAAGTATTCGAATTAGCTAGGTAGTACCTACTGTAATACAGCGACATCTGACCAATTTGCATAACAGTTCTATAGGGAGTTGTAGGCTCATTTTATATCATGGCCTCAAAATTGAACGCTAAGCACCTAACGGAAGTTTTCAGAAAAGTGAAACTAATTGAAAATCCATGCCGATTATGACATCCGGCGGATTGTACTCCCAGGGAGTACTTTCGATCCGCATAGGATTCGCTTTTCATCCCAGAGCCATTATGGAAACCGGCGGATCACTGCTTTATCGGTCCGCAAACTACATTATCAATTGCGAAACCACGTTATCAATCTGCTGTCAAAATATCAAATTTTCCAATTACAATATTCATATATATATGAAGTGAAAACGTGTGCATTGCATTAATTTCTTTATTTAAATAAAGAAGTCTTATTCTAATAGGTCAGTAGGGAACTAAAACTAAACAAAAAACAACCTGATTGCACTTCAGTAAATTAACAGCGATTGAAGGATCAGATTTTTTTATATTATCGTTTTCTAAGCAAACTTGGGCACCGTAGCGCAAGTGGTTAGTGCGTCGGACTACTGAGCCAGCGGTCTTGGGTTCGAATCCGGCCGCAAACACCTAAAATGTTTTTCACAGTGCCCACCTCTTCCGAATGTCTGACAAACATTCAAGAGTATCATTAGTCATGTAAAGCTTCCCAACTCGCCGTTCGGAGACGGCAGAAAACTGTAGGTCCCTTCCATTCGTGCAAAAATATAACGCGCACACACAAATGGTTGCGGGAAGCTAAGCTTGGTTCTACCTAGGACTGCTGAAGCCAAATATTTTTCTAAGCAAAATATTTTAAATACTTATATTGATTACTTCATTTTCCAGTAAATTTAATTTACTTTTTATTATTTTCCATGTTTAAGCACTAGATCATTTGTGAGTTTTGATTGCATTCGCCTATTATCCACAGATATTTTCGCGCGAATGTGATATGTCAGACTTGGCATGGAGTGCAACGGTAATAGCAATTTTATTGCCGACAAACATTCACTTTCTTACCGACATTTTCAGTAATACGAAAAACTAAAAATTGGGGATAATTCCCGCCATATCTGATCCGCTGGATTCCATAATCGGCATGAATATTACCAAAAAACAATGTTACATACACCTGATCCTTTAACCCTCTACCGCATGAATCATGACCCACTTGAAAAAAAAAATTGACGAATTTACCTTTTATACACTTTTCAAAAGTTATTTGTAAAAAAAATTTCTAAAAAATAGGTCAGTTTAAAAAAAAACAAAAATCGCTATATATGGCGTTATATGCAGTCCGTATTTTTTCAATTCAAAAAATCCTTACCATATATGGCGTATTATGTAATAACGATTTTCGTTTTTATATTTTTATTTAAATACTTTCCGGTTTGTTTATGTTGTCCTGTACAGCCTTTCGGTTTAATTAATCTGCAATCCTTTGAATCAAATCTTCGGTGAAAAAAAATGCGTGAGGTACTCGCGAAATTTAATGTGTGTATGATGGCGGATTAACAGAGAATGCACTAATACTAAGAGAATCATGTACAGAGAACGCACTTATATTAAGTTTGGTTACGCGTGACGGACGACGGCGAAAAATTTGCCCATACCGAGAGCTAAGATGTGAACACAGCAATTAACCACTGCTTCGTCATCCGACTCCGGTATTTCTTCTTCACTTTCCAAGCCAGTATAGGAAATCGAATAAAAGCTTTTTGCTGGGATACAGGTCGTTACTGATGCCATTATAAAGCCGCCTATTTTCATTAAAAAAAAATAAAATATGGTCAAAATCATAATTATTACATTTTCGTTACTACATAAGAGGCCAAATATGGCATGGCGAATTTTGAACGACATTTTCGTAAATGCATAGACAGCCATATATGGCTGTTTGATAAAATGCACAGTTGCTAACCTGTGCATGTACCAATTGGAAAACAAACACACAAATATTACTTACCAGAGTATATACTTTGTAAAAAAATTATATAAGTAAGCGACCTAACTTGTAACTCTCGCAGAAAAACAGTCTTATTTAGTGAATTCTCAGACTGCGAAGTGACCACGCGCACTGATCATTTACAAAGGGATATTCGTTTCTATAAAGAAACAAGGAAACAAAAGAACACGCTTTTTGCAGCTACAGCTATGCATCGAATGCGAAAGAAAACCGTTGGTTCTCAGAACTGTTTATTTTTGCCGTAAATCTTAAAGCAAACATATACATTATATAATAACTCACAGGTTCGATCAAATGTTTCTGAGAGAGTCAAACTAACGCCTTTTTTTCTGCATTACTGCGTGATTATGTAAAGCAATATGGTTTATTTTAAAGAATACTTTCTCAGCTTCAGTGTTATGCATTAAAAGTGATAAGTCAACAATCGCCCTTTTTAGCCAGTTTTTTCTTTTTCTTCGCACATTCTCTGCCTAACGGACACATTTTGGTTTTGGAAAAGAGAATTTTGTATGGTAACAGCATTTTTTTCTGGTCCTGTCGTAATAGCTCGAACAATTTTTCATTGCGAAGTAGTTGAAAGCAATGGTTTTGGTCCAGATTTTACTGTTTTAAGGCCACATCCACTTAATTTTTTTTGTAATTGCGATGGGATTACCCTCGGAACAACAATTGTTTGATTTCGGCCAACAAACCGTTAGAAATTGGTTTCATAAGGAATATTGTCCTTTTTCGAATATAAAGTAAAAACCATAGTTAAATTATGAAAAAAAACAACACATGCAGGTTATATCGACTTCAAATTTGATAAAAAGTCAATAATTTTTACATCAAGGTTGAAAAAAAAATCATCCTTAACACGCTTTTTGAAATTGGAATGCTTAACTCACATAACTGATCAAATCGACTTTAAACAATTTTCACTGCTGCACTAATAACCAATTGTTGACTTATCACTTTTAATGCATAACACTGAAGCTGAGAAGGTATTCTTTAAAATAAACCATATTGCTTTACATAATCACGCAGTAATGCAGAAAAAAAGGCGTTAGTTTGACTCTCTCAGAAACATTTGATCGAACCTGTGAGTTACTGTATGTATGGCGTTGTATGCGGTAGAGGGTTAAGAAACATCTTATAAAACAAATACTGTGTATACTAACAAAGTTTCATAATTCTTAATCAAATAAAAGTTTTTTGTGCATAAAATAAGTCATGAGTGTACATATACGAGGGTGACTAAGTGTATATTATGTTTTTTTCAAGCAACTGCACTTTTTTTTGGTTATAAAGTTTGTTTACAATATTCCGTTGACAGGTCATGACAGCTCTCCTTACAAGAGATTTAGTGAGGCTAGACTTTCATGGCATAAATAATATAATATTAAAATTTTCTTGGTTTATGGTGTGATATGTATTTATAAGCATCCCCATCCGATTTCGTTTTAGATCGGTTTCGGTTAGCATTCCATTCATATCTCGTTTTATTTGTTTTATGTGTGTTTATTCAATTAATTTCAAAAAAAAAAAAAGTGATAATGATAGGTGAGTTAACCAAGCCTAAACCGTTTGTCAAATTGACAACAATATAAAATATACATACGAGGCGGATAATTATGTAAGTATCTAAGTGTATACATAATACAAAATCATAATTTGCAAAATAGAGACTAAAAAAGAAATATTTAAAATTCGTCCTAATATGTATTGGAATTTCTTATGTACAACGCGAAGACAACCCTTTGTTGTGAGTTAATGCATGTATGTACATATGTATTTACACTCAAACTCTGGCTTTGGTTGACATTTTGATTTCTAAACTTACAGGCAATTTTTAGCTAAAAAAAAATTACTTCTTCGTTGTTGTTAATTGATAACTATTAGAACCGTAAGACTAAAATGCTACAAAAACAAGCAAAGGTTTCTGACATACTTATGGGTTGCCCATATAGATTTTTAGTAAGCCTGTGTCATTCGATGTGGTTTTATTTCAAAATGGCAAATCTAGTGAAAATGTAAACAAAATGAATTTTTCTATTATATTAAAAAATATTTTCTAGTTCATAGCAAAAGAACAGTGTTATTAATTTTAAACAGTGCTGCTAATTTTTGGGTGATTATAAAATTATCGTTATTTTCTAAAATGTTTGCTGTGCTGAATTTTTTAAGCACAGAGTGTATAGGTATTATTTTTGTTCAGATCCAAAATCTTTTCCCAGAATCGTTTACAGTTATCTATCTAGTCTACAATATAAAGGTATAATAATTGTAATCGCTCGATTAATTAGCCAAAGATAAGACCAATAGATCTATAATTATTGCAATTGAAGATAGGTATAGAAGTACAAGAAAAATAAATGAATGATAGAAAATTGAGTCAACAACTTCTGTTTATTGATTGGCTTGAATGCTCAAGGTGATTTGAGGTTTTTGGACGAGCTCAAGGGCTGGCATTATACATATACAGTGAAACCTTGGTAAGTTGGCCACCTGCGGTGCAAGAATTTGAAACGATGAAATTAGAATGAACATCTGAACCGAAAATACGGAACAAAATCCATCACATACTACTTTTGGCTAACTTTCGCAGGTTATTTTCAATTATGGGAGATGAGAAAAAGTTTGAAAATTTGTGACCAAGTTTTAAGATAGGCAGGTAGATAAAATATAAAGGAATTTTGAGGAACATTTGTATGGGCTTTTCTCGATGCAATCAAATACTGGCCAACTCAAACAGGTGGCCAACTAGACAGGTTTCACTGTATATATATGTACATGTATGTAAACAGGGTGTTCCAGTTAAGAGGTATAATCCATTAACTGGAGATTCCTGAAATTCTAACGAACAAAAAATCGTACGGCAGTGGGGGATCTATTTTTACCCCCGACAAGTTATAGACCGTCGAAGTGGGACACATCCGATTTGACGGTATAATCACATTTAATGATATTACTTTTGAACTATTACAAAACAAAGAATTATTGAATGAACGGTGGGTGGGTTGGTCGATTTAGCCCCAACCTTTGGCTGCAATAATTTTTTGTTTTGCATGGTTTTTTATAATTTTTGACTGACAAAAAAAAAATTTATTTTGTAAAAGTTTTGAGGAAAATGCATTTTAAATAAAAAATTGGAACAACGAATTTACAGATTTTGAGTTTAAGGAGGCATAACTTTTTTGTGGTTGCATAGAATTACATGAAGTCTGCAACATTTTTTATGCGCTTCCGATTTTATTTCATTTTATTTTTTTTTTTGTGTAGTAGTTCAAAAGTTATACAATTTAAAGTGGTCTTACCACCAAATCGGTGATGCCTTACTTTTCGCTAGAACTTCAGGAATTTCCAGTTGAAAGATTATACCTCTTAACTGGAACACCCTGTATGTATGTGATCAATGACCATTATGTAGGTTAAAAGCAAATCATTGGGCGTCTGATAAAATAAGAAATATAGTTAGATCTTTCACAGTCAAACGCAGAACAATTATTACAGCTTACCAAATTGGCTAAAGCATTCACATCTTTCTTATCAAACCCTTTCATTTCCTGTTAGAAATTTGTAGTTGGTAATATATTTGGAGCAAGCGAAAAATAATTTGCCATAGTTTAGTTGACAAAAAGCTTACTCAAGTGCACTACTACGGCCATTTCATTTCAACTTCGAAAATCGTCACACATTCATAAATACGAAATGTTCTTCTTATCATTCAAGTTAGATAAATTTTAGGTTCGAAAGCACCTAGCTTAGGGCCGATTCTATTTGTACCCTTTAAATGGGTTGAGTGTCATTTTTATTGCCACAAATGCTATATGCTTCAGTCACAAATAATAAATTGATTGTTATCTGTAGATACTTCAACCTTCAAGTTCAAACTTAGACAAACTGTAACTGATTTTTTTGGATTCGGATTTTTTTGTTTTGTTCTAACTTTTGGTATGCCAGGTCAGACCCCGATTCGCTCATCGCCCATATGCCTATGAACATCAGTAGTTGTTGCAATTATAAGGGTAGTGCAATGCAGCCAATGCTTTCGATAATGAAATCCCGATATTTCATGGGCTGGAAATCTGACTGTGCAATCAAATTAAATCCAGTAGTCTTATGGGCATTCTGGCATTTAAAATTAGCCACAGCCGAAACAGAAAGATTGTACATTCGTCTTATAAGGACAATGCGTCTAAAGGAAAATGGTTCAGAGAAAAATAATTATTGTTCTGATGTTTTTTTTTTGTTTTTGTCGTAAATAGGAAAAACGAAAAACCCAGTTTTCGCCAAGCTACCAGAAACATAGAAACTATTGACAAATATACATATTTTCACTGAGCAGAATTAAGTAAGCACCGTGGAGTAGTGCTTTGGACTATACTAATACGCATGCTGCTCCGAGTTCAATCCCAGCAAACACCCAAAAGTTTGTTCACGGTGCCACCTCTTTCGAATGTTTGACAAACATTCAAAGAGTATCATTCGCCAAGACCAGCTTCTCAACTCGCCGTTCGGAGTCGGCATAGAACTGTAGGTCCGTTACAATCGTGAGAAAAAACAACACCCACACAAAAATTGTTGCGAGAAACAGGTCATGGTTCACTCAGAACTGCTACTTAAAGAAGAAAGAAGACCGTAATAAAGATAGGAAAATTTAAATGTGACTGCATAGGGGTATCTTTGAAATTGAAAATTTTATTAAAAAAGTAGTTATTATAACATGGCGTCTCCACGAAACATTATTAATGTCTGCGCTCATGTCGAGCTTGGAAAATGTCTGGTGGAGACCACAATCAGCCAAACAGATTTTGCAGCCCGCCATCTAACATACATATGTCTGAATTTTTGTGGTGGAAATTTTTAAATTTCGTTGAAGTTTTTAAAAGAAGTGATATGAAAAGGCAAGGCATAAAATCCCCACCACACAAAATTTGACGGTCGTTCCGCCATCTTGTTTTTGTGCTTCCCAGATATGTCCGACATGAATAATGATTCGTATAATGGATTTTAGAAACGTTTTTTTTAGAGCTTTTTTTACATAATGTACAAACGTGTGTATACTATGATTTTACATATAATTTTACATATAAAACAAAACACCTATCTACCAGCTACAAGTAGGATGTGGTTTTTGTATGTATCTACAACATTTTTATGCCTGCTATTTCTTGCTTGTCCATGTACAATATACATGCATACGTAGCCTCTAAATAACATTTTGCTATTTCAAGCAAAGGAATTTGCTACATTTTGTACAATGTAAATGTCTCAGATTGCTTTCGAACTTACTTAGGTGGCGCTACAGTCCGGAATGGACCAGGGCCTCAACCAACCACCACTTCCAGATACCCCAGTCCTTAGCTAACTGCCTCCACTTGCACATTCCAAGTTGGTTGAGGTCCTTTTCTGCTTTCACACAAGCTTTTACCAAATACTTCGATTAAAAGTAAACATTCATCGGGAAAATGACACAACGATCAGGCTTACCCAATATCATGGTCTTAATTCAGTGAAAAGCAACACAATGCTTTGCTTACACAAAACAATATTCGGAGGTTCGGAGTTTATTTTCAACAAATCAAAGTGACAAGCCTATCGTTTATTTAAGCCCCATATTGCATATTTTATTATGACCAGCAGAGCAAGCTGTCGCATAATCAATTCGATTCAACCTATCGAATCACTCACCTAGTTAAGGCATTTCGATAAGCGCTTAAGTTCTTGACAAATCTAATTTAAGTCACTTAAATAGAATTTTCCTATTTATTTTACCGAAAACCCTCGCCCAGCAATCTAATGGATTAACTCCTCCTGGTTATCAGAAGCACTCAATATATTATGTTTCGTCATGAAGTGTTACTAATTGAAATCACCATCCAAACAACAGAAAAACCTTAAAACAACACTATTGCCAATATTTCATTGTTTACGTGTTTGATTACCTCTTCGGGTGAAAACTGGTAACAGTTGGTTACGGTGGGATTTAATTTAACCAGTTAAAGCTGGCTAACATTTCTCTCTCGCTATCTACTTTTGCATTCATCTTTAGAATGTAATGACCCGAAATTGACATCTTTTTTATTTATTTTCTTCTACAGAGAAGCTCTCCCCCGACTTGATAACTATAGAATATCAAAGAGGAACATAAAACGGCCTTCCATTGGAGAGCTACACGGCGAGGAGACATTAGAACCTAAGGTAAGCAAACGTAAATATGTATAAGATGTTCTGTGCAACATTTTGAAAAATAATTTAAATTCTACACCAATTTCACACAAAAGTAACTTAAAAGTAACAAGTTGTGTGTATTACCCTTACCAGAGTGAGGAAGTCGCATTAGCGACTATGCCCCTCCCCTCCGGAAAGTGGAGTTTAATAAGCCGACTGTCATTCGGTATTGATCACATTCAAATATTGATGAATTACTCGTATTAACACATTTTGAATGTACTACTCCAATAAGACTTTGACATTGACATTTCGTATTGCACTTTTCTGATGTAACAAAATAGTGTCAACAAATTTATTATTATTTTCATAAAATGTCACAAATAAATAGATCGACTGTAAATATATTGCACGTCTATGATAGACTGTAAAAGTATTGCTTATTAGCACGTCTAACTTTGTTTGACAATTAATTAGCACGCCCATTCAACTAACTAACTGACGTTAACAAAATTTAGATAGAAAAAAAAGCTCATAATGATGACATGAAAAATTAGCAGAACTTTATTAAAAGTGTTAAGTGAATTTCAGTTTAAACTATGCTGGCTCACTCTGGGGTGTTTATTAACACCACCGCCTCCAAATCAAGGATTTGTTAAAACAATTAGTTTTTCTGGTGAATTCCTGGTTTTATCACACTTTTTTAATAGTGTTAATAAAATAAATTAAGAAAATTTCAGTGTACCAATCGTTTTCGTTGCTCTAAATGATTGGACATGGGCGATCAATATAAAGGGGATCACACAACGTAATTAAAATGACTAAGCCGGAAGATCATGACATTTGAGAAGTTAGTGTTGAATAAATGCATATGTAGTGTCTGTCTGAAAATTAATATATCTCATACGTCAATTTGGGACTGGGAAGTCCAGTGAGAAGTTCTATGGATTAAGAGCCTGAGTGACGTACAGAGGCCAGCTTTCGGGAGTTCATCTCACACCTACGTCAAACTTTAAGGAAATCAAGTTTTAGTCCAGCCTTAGAGTGTGACTCAACAAGAATGTATAAATGACGCAGGTTTTACTCCTTGACATTCAAAGATGTATAAACAACTAAAAACAACTAAAACTGAAAACAATTTGTGTCATGGAATTGTATCTAGTTTACAGATTTCGTCGCCTTGCAAGCAAAACTGATTAACTGCAAAGACTAAACCACTAAAGCATTGACTCTCTGAAGTTAGTCAGTTCTTCCTGAATTTCTTGTACATGAAGACAGATAGTCAACTAACAATTTAAACTGGCTTGCATATTTCTAGGCAAAATATCAGATGGGCAGTTTTTACAGAATTTTTTACTTGCTTTTTTATAATAATACAAAATAATGGCGTGAATTCATAGTCAGCCCATGAATAGTGCCTATAGCCGACTATAGTTACAACCGGCACTAAATAAAAAAGCTGGCTTTAACTTTTCGCTACTCATAAACACATTTTTCCCTTTGCATTAGTTAATATCGACTTTGGTATGTTTTTGTAAAGTGATTTGAACGAACAAACCCAAACGTCTAAATATTATATGAGAAATTTAGAGCCGACTATAACTATTTAAAGTGACGTTTGGCTTATTTTAAATTTCGAGCCGGCTATACATTTAAAGTCGAATATAAGGTGACAATGAATAGCAAAAAGTATGTTTTAGGTTATGTAGGTGAATACATTTTTTTATTGTTGGCTTTATCTGACTATGAATTTGCGCCAATATTTTTTCCAGGTGGTCAGTTTTGCTGGTAAGCCGACGATTTATGCCTTGGTGTTTTTTGAATGCCCAGCTATTACTCAAACCAATAAATCGATGAATTCACCTCAGTTCACGCATAATAGGCGGACTTATGACTATCCTCCCTCAGTGGAAATGGACCACAGTCCGTCTAAAGTATTATAATGGGGCTACTGCATTATCAAGCTGCAAAGACGGATAAGAAATTGATTAACTTCTTCGCTTGCTATAACTCTCTGACAGAAAAAAGAACGAAGATTCTTAGCATTGACTCTTTTTTACGCAAAAGTACGAAATTTTTGTGTGACAGGGTTACATCTGAAAATTTCTGGAAAGGATCCTGAAAGAGGTACCTGGCGAAAAAAAGCGGACCCATATAAAATTAAAGAATAAGAGTATTAGTATTATTTTCTTCGTTTTTTAGGGCTCCGTACCCATATGATAATACGCAACCATTATAAGTTCGCTCTAACTCAAAAATGTCTGTCACGATAAAAACATCAAGAACCGTTCCTCCTAAAAACTTGAAATTTGGCACACTTATACATTACGGTGGTCCACATACAATACATGGACAACATATTACTCAAAAATATTGTGAAACAACTATACAGGGTGGGTAAAATGTAATCTCAAAAAAAAAATCGAAAGGGCTCAAAACAAATATTCCAAAAATATTTTTTTTACTTTTTCCGTTGGAAACTTTGGGAGTTATTGCCAAAAAAGTGTGAAAAATATCATACAAAAAGGACCATGGTGTTTTCTCGGAAACTACTGAAGTCAAAAATATGAAAAAATCATAATTTGTAAGCGAATAACTATATTTTTAAAAGAAAAATATAACAGATCTCGTAATTTGTATAGTTTTTCACTTCGAAAAATTCAATTTTAGGTCAAAAAATTAGATTTCTTAACTCCTAAACTACTGGACCAATTTTAAAGAAATTAGCACTATTCGATTGACAATAATTTATTGAAAATTAAATTAAAAAAAAATAAATAAAAATACGGATTTTGCCAGAAATGAACCTGCGGCTCTTGAACTCAGTAGTACAGTGAAAAAAGGTTAATGGCCGCGCTACACACTCAGCCGCGTTTTTAATGTTTATCCAATTTTCTCATAGTGAATAATATCACTTATTACAAGTTTGTAAAGTAAATATAAAGGTGGGACGTTTTCGTTTTTTGTGTTAACGAAATGAAACAGTTATTTAAACAAAACATAACTAGTTTTCAAACTACGGAACCCTTTGAGCGCGAGTCTTACTCGCACTTGGCCGGTTTTTTATGCGTAATTCAGTTGCTTACAAAATATATAAAACTTATAAAAAATTTTTAAACAAAACAAAAAATCAGTTCATTTAAAACAACATTTAACCAAAAAAAAAAAAAAAATATTGAAGGATTTGAACAAAACGTTGTGATTTGAAAAACCTAATTGTTAGGAATGTAATATGTAAGCACTAAACTTCTGAACTAAATTCGACTTAGGGAACAACTCTTCTATTCTAAGTGCTCATCTTCCAAAATATTTAATGCGGATAGCATGGAGTGGCAGGTCTTTACTTTGAATTTATTTGAATGCATCAAATATATAAATACATAGACAGAAATCGGGTAAATGCAAACGAGAAATTTCTGTCGATGGCGATGTCTGCTAAAAGAAGAATTGACTGTTTCAATTATTTCCCAATTCAAAGAAAGCGTCCAAAGCGTTCTATTTTTCAAAAAGGGTCCGATTTCGATGATTTTCAAAAAGGTGGGTCATGGGGTCCGTCCCATTAAAAAGGGTTCATTTTGACCCCAAAGGGTGCCAAAGCTAACCCTGACACTTGAACAGAATTTATTTTTTGGGAGGGTAGAGGAATAGATTTATGCAGAATATTTTTAGTTGACATGTCTTCAGAATTAAGCCAAATGTTATTCATTGTCCAATTTTTGGTCTCATTTCAACATCAACCTGTTTTTCTGATTTCCTAAAAACTCTAATAGATTATTTAAAATTATACCATTGTTGAAGAAATCCCTGTGATTAACTTTATGGTGTCGCAAGTGATTAACATATCACAAGTGATTTACTTCAAGTTTATGCCGGAGCGAAATAAAACACCTAAAATTAGTGACAGGCAGTACAAAAGTTCTGACTACTGCATAATTTTTATAACACATACTTGTGTCAATATCCCCTCTCCACTGACTAATTTCTTGAAAATTCCACTCTATAAGATTACAAATCTTAAAAAATATAACATCAAGAACCTAAAACAACACTGTTTTGACATGTTCAAAATTCCAGCCGGCCTTCTTAACGTCATTTTAGTTTGTATCACATCAATACGCGTCCATGTTTACTCAACTTTATTTGAATTCAATCTAAAATGTGACATTGATGGATGACATTTAGTTATTATGTACACATGACATTCTTCAAAGTCAGATTGTATCAAACCCCATTGTCTCGGCTTGAAATATTGATACAAAATATCAAAACTAAAAATTAATTGATTTATGCAAACAAATATTAATGTTAAACGTTTTATTAAGTTTAGTCGCCGCGCTATGTATTTTGCACTGACTTTCTTTTATCTTATGTGTCAACGTGAAACGTATACAAACACAGAGTGATGAACGTTGTTAAGCATAATCTAGTTAGATTCATTTTATTCGCTTTATTTCAAATTCCAATTTCGTTTTGTTTACCTCTTTCTTCTTAGCATGCAATCGTGGCTAGGACTGTTTCAATTGCTTGAATCTAGTTAAAACCGAACTCAGCTCTTTTGATCGGTTATCTTTTTTTTTTGCTAAATTCAAATTTAAATCCAGGCATGTTATATAATGTGACATCGATAATTTGCATAGCCCTTGCATAGGTAAATGCTTAATCTGATCGATGTTTTAATACAATGTAATTACTCAAAATAAAGGTAATAAACTTGTTCATTGTCGTCGGTAGATCAATAATTTAAGTAAACAAGTGTTCCACTGGAATCACGTTTTCATTCAGTTTTACGAGGCTACATAATTTGTCGTTTAATGAACTGTCACCTTTTTACATCTTTTATGCTTTGTGACATTTGCGGTTAGTTCAATGGTCGAAACATCATTGTTGGTATGATAATCATGCTCATGCCGATAATGTTGAGATGATGCGGGCAGAACCGCCAGAATGGTATTAAGTCAGTTCTTAATGACTTATCACATCTGATGTTGTGCTACCGTCTTCTCAGTTTATCTGTTATCAATTATGTATCATTGATAGAAACTAGAATGTATTCCATGTGATATATGCTACTGGAGAAACATAACTTTATTTTTTGATATTTTTAAAAAGGGTTAAGTTAGGCTAGGTGAGGTTGGGTTAGGTTAGCAGTGGCTGCCGACTACCAGCACACTTAGGCCTGTTGAGGCCCATTGTGATACCAAGGATCTTGAGGATATTTGACCCCGCTACTCCATTTTGAGCTATTTATAAAGAGGAAAAGGCTTCCCACATCCCACGACTTTTTGTGCTAGGTCACTGAGATCGTCGAAAAAGTATTCTCTGATGTGTAGAGAAAGAGCTGGGCATGAACAGAGGATATGTGTTGAGCTTTCTTAAACACTATCAGATCTGTGTCATGGTGTGCTTAATACAAGCAACAGCCATAAGCAGAAATTTGCCAGGGCAAAATATGCATCAACAGGCTCATCATTTAGTGCTGGTGTTAGTGGTTAGGCTACGCTACATTTCAACACTACCACTAGCAATAAATAAACAAATATAAGAACAAATATACATAATTAGAGTTTATGTTCGAGGAACTACATTACGCAAGACATTTTTAAGTGTAATTTTGTTAAGATTAAAGTCAAGAATGTTTACATTTAAGTTATAGATTTTACTCATGCGGCTAATAGGCTCATGCATCCCGTAATTTGTTCTGTGATGAGGAACATGCAGTAACTCTATACTACGCAGGTGATGCGATCCCCCACGAAAGTTTAATCCTAAACAGGATAATAAGTCAGGTGCATCAATCAGACCTGAGATCAGTTGATGCATAAAAATGATATCATTATTGACCCTTCTTTGAGCCAAAGGCTGCATTTGCAACAGTTTTATCCGATGAAAATATGGGGGGAGGTTAAAAGGATCGTCCCAGGGAAGACCTTTCAATGCGAATCGAATGAAGCGTCGCTGGACAGCTTCAATACGAGTATTGAGATTTTTCTGATAAGGTGTCCATACTTGCGAAGCATATTCGAGGAATATTCTTCCACTTCTTCTTCTCTGCAACTTCTACAGAAGTCATTAGAAATGATGCCCAGCCTAGTTGCATGCTTGCCTATAAGGCATTGTCCTGTAATGACACCGATAGTCGTGCTTACATGTAGTCCTTTTAGCGACAGAAGGTATTTGGAGCGGTTTAGATCTAGTCTAGGCTAGATCTGTTTGGTGGCAAGGCAGATAGTTACACATTCCCATCTAGCGTTAATTTTATTGACTGTGTCAAGTTTGAGTGTTAGCTTGTAAGTAGCGAGGGGCATACCTATATTCTTCTTAACGGGTAGAATAGGTATTGTTGTTCCTAGCTTAACGAGTTCGTCAGCTTTACGATTCCCTGCAATGTCTCTGTGCCCCAGCACCCAGCAAAGGTGAATATGAAACTGCTTAGCCATCTCTTTCAGATATGAACGGCAGTTGAATGTGGATGAGACTGATTGCAGAGCTTTCAAGGCTACCTGGCTATCCGAGAAGTTGCTAATAACTTTAGGTGGATATAACATTCCTCTTGGTCCAAGACAGTACTTCCGAAATCGCCATAATATCCGCTTGAAGCACGCTACAGTGATCAGGGAGGCGAAAGGAGATATTTAGTTTTAATCTACCTGAGAAAACACCTCCTCCTACATCATCATTGGTTTTAGAGCCTTTTTTAGAGACTTGTTTATTATAGACCTAAGTCATCCCAGAAGGAGCTATCGGGAATAGTGCTCTTCAAGTTTTTATCAAAATTGGGCCTCGGCACAGTGTAGTCCATGTTTTCGGGGCAGTTAAGTGATCTAGTATTGTGGAGCGAATTTCCAATGTTGGTTTTTAATGGTCCGCTGATCTTCTGACGAATGTCCAAATGACCCATCGGTGAATTAAATGCGTTGGCTGACTTCAATTATTTTCAAATTCACACTTTGATCTACTACTACCACTACTATTTACTATTAACTGGCCGAACTGGCGTCACCATTGTGGTGACGCTGTAGTGGAAGTAGAAAGTTGAAGTTGGCCGAACTTTGCGCTTCACCATACAATTCATACTACAGCAACAGCTTCGCATTGTATTCGCGGTATAGGGTTTACGTGTATTTTAACTTAATTACTTACTTCCACTTACTTCCAGCGTCACCATTGTGTTCGGAAAGTAAGGTCCCACAGGCACTACAGTTCTGAGTGAACCAGGACCTGATTCTCGCAACCATTTGCGTGTTGGTGTTATATTTTGACACGAATGGAAGGGACCTATTGTTTTTTGCCGTCTCCGAACGGCGCGGCGGGTTAAGAAGCACATCGTGACAAATGATACTCTTGAATGCTAGTCAAACATTTGAAAGTGGTAATACCGTCAAACAACTTTTCGGTGTTTGCTGGGATTGAACCCGAGACGGCATGCGTTGCGTAGTATCCAACGCACTACCCATTACACCACGGCGCCCACTCCACTTGGTTCTTTGGAACGACACCTGTCAGTAAGACTTGGCTCCAAACGAAAAATCGCAAAATAGTAAAATCTTTGCAGTCACTAGCTTTCTGTTTACTTTTCTCTCTGGAGCTGCCTCCACAAGGAGCGATTAATGTGTACTCCTTCAGAGTAGATCAATCAATACTCTATCTGATAAAGTATAGCAATTGCTTTTCGACTTCTGCAAGTTGTAAATATTTTGGTTGAAAGTGTAATTTCTCCCTCCCATTTACATGGTTTAACTAGCTAGTCGAACCGCCTTGAACCAAGAAATAATCCTTACTTTTTCTACAAAAAAAAACAATCCCCTCCTCTTTTACAGGATCCTCATCTGGCCGAAGATGCTAGTGCAGCTTATCCAAATGCAATCAAACTGGGATGGATTGTCGGTGTGGTTATACCATGTCTCCTCAACATTTGGGGTGTTATGCTATTCCTGCGTCTCAGTTGGGTGGTGGCGCAATCTGGAATCTTACAATCGTTGATCATCATTGGCATCTCAGCTGTAGTTTGCGTCATAACAACGCTATCATTGTCCGCAATTAGTACAAATGGTGAAGTCAAGGGAGGTGGTGTGTATTTCATAATCTCTCGATCATTGGGTCCAGAGTTTGGAGCGTCTGTTGGTGTCGTGTTTGCCTTCGCCAATGCCGTGGCAGCGTCAATGAACACAATTGGTTTCTGTGATTCCCTAAATGATTTGTTACGTAAGCATTCGATACACAATAATAATTGTATCTATTACCGTTACGAATTATGATTTTTAACTTTTCAGGTAGCAACGGTTTAAAAATCGTCGACGGTGGAATTAACGATGTGCGAATAGTTGGTGTGGTCACAATTCTGATCTTAATCCTAATCTGCTGCATCGGCATGGAATGGGAAACGAAGGCGCAGAATTTCTTAATTGTTACCATTGTTTTGGCAATTTTTAACTTTTTAATTGGTGCTGCCATTGGTCCGCAAGGAAATGAGGAGAAGATTGCTAAAGGTTTCGTGGGACTCAATGGTAAGTGCTTAAGGTACCTCTTGCAATGTTTTTTCTTACTTTTTTTTCCTTGCAGTTGATACTTTCACTGAGAATTTGGGGCCAAGCTACAGATTCTCTGAAGGTCTAAACCAGGATTTCTTCAGTGTCTTTGCCATATTCTTCCCCAGTGTAACGGGTATCCAAGCTGGTGCGAACATCTCTGGAGACTTACGAGACGCTGGCAAATCCATTCCAAAGGGTACATTGCTGGCCCTATTCATTTCAATGATGTCGTATGCTATTTTCGTACTATTTGCTGGAGGTGCAGCGCTTAGGGACGCATCTGGCAATGTGGGGGATCTTGTCAACGGAACACTCAGCAGTGCAAATATACCGTGTATAGCTAATAATGTACGAATTTTGTTTGTTTTGTTCTCCTTATCGGTTAAAAGTGTAACTTTATGACTTTGACTTTTAAATTGCAGACGTGCGAATTTGGTTTGGCGAATTCGTATTCCGTTATGCAACTCATGTCCGTTTGGGGTCCTTTGATTTATGCTGGATGCTTTGCTGCAACGCTGAGCACAGCGCTAACAAATCTTTTGTCGGTGCCGCGGTTGGTTCAAGCTCTGGGTACCGATCAGATTTATCCCGGTTTGATATTCTTCTCGAAACCTTATGGCAAACATGGTGAACCCTATCGTGGATATGTGCTGACGTTTTTAATTTCTGCTGGATTCCTGTTGATTGGTGAACTGAACGTGATTGCTCCAATGATTTCTAACTTCTACCTGGCATCGTATGCTTTAATTAACTTCTGTACATTCCATGCAGCTTTTGTTAAGCCATTGGGCTGGAGACCAACATTTAAGGTAAGTTATGTGAAGGTGATTGTACCTAGGTTTTGAGTTCATTAATAAAACAGTAGATAAAAGGACTTACAGCTTCCTAAGTTTTGAAATCATTCCAAGCCTAATTCGTTCCTTCTTTGTTTTTTTTACAGTATTACAACGCTTGGTTAAGTTTATTTGGCTTTGTCTTGTGCGTAGCTATAATGTTCCTCATCCAGTGGATATCATCATTGATAACGTTTATCATTATATTAGCGTTATATCTAGTTGTTGTCTACAGAAAGCCAGGTATGGCATAAATATGAAGCTTGTTATTTCAAGATACATGTATATAGCGGTTTTAACCTTATTACAGATGTCAATTGGGGTGACTCAACTCAGGCGCAAACGTACAAAGCAGCTTTGTCTGCCACTCAAAAACTAAGCACGGTTTCTGACCACGTTAAGAACTATCATCCTCAAGTTTTAATTTTATGTGGTGATCCCAAGATTCGTCCACCACTTGTGGATTTGGGTAGCTTGATTACTAAAAACACTTCACTGATGATGGTCGGAGCTATTATTCCCGTAAGTTAAATGATTTCTTACCCTTTTCATTAATTATTTTGGATTTTAATTATTTAGCTGAAACTTGGTTACAAGAACCGCAAGCAACTAATCGAAGAGGGTCAAAAGTACTTGGATGCCCGGAAGATTAAGGGCTTTTACAATGTTATTGATGGCTTCACAATGGAAGATGGTATTTCTGCTCTAATCAAGGCCAGTGGCTTTGGAAAACTAACTCCGAATATTGTACTTATGGGCTACAAGAACGACTGGAGAACGTGTCGTCGAGAGGAGGTATCATCTTATTTCGAAATTTTGCAGTAAGTTTGAAAGTCTAACTATAAATTGACTCTTAGTTTAAATGTTTACTTTATTCAATAGCAATGCCTTCTCTCTTCGAATGGGTGTGGCAATATTGCGAGTACCTCATGGTCTCGATTTCTCGGAATTAAATCATGAAATCCGTACGCCAGTACATACTCTTAACGGCCACGCGAAAAACCTCGAATCACAGGGTGCTACGAATTTGACAATACCACATATGCAAGCAACGTCGGACATTTTGCATATTGATTCGAATTTGAATTTGGCTGGCATGATTAGCTCGACAAGTTCGTTGACTGTTCCACAGCCTCCTCCGATGCCAAATATGAGTGCTGCTAAGAAATTCCAATCGAATCCGAATGATAGCATTATTTACTCGACGAAAGGTGGCTCTGAGGTGCCAAAGGATGTTTTGGATGCTGTAACTGTGTTTACTAGGAAACAACCGAAGAGCACTATCGATATTTGGTGGATGTATGATGATGGAGGTGAGTTATCCTAGAGGTTCTCCAAATGTAGTAAAAAACTGACGGTGTTCTTATTGTATAGGCCTTACGATGCTGTTACCCTACATTATTTCGATGCGGTCAGACTGGTCACAGTGCAAATTGCGTGTATTTGCTATGACGAACCGTCGCTTGGACTTGGAGGAAGAGGAAAAGAGGTACGTTTGTCATCGTTGGCCCAAATCCAAAGTTTGTTGTCACTTCCTATCTCCACAGCATGTCAAATCTTTTGAAAAAACTACGAATCAATTACTCATCGTTGGTTATGTTGCACGGTGTAACCGAAAGACCACGATTGGAAACCATTGACAGACACAGACGCCTATTGGATGGTTTCATACAGACTCCTTCTAATCAGCATGGCTCTGTTACTGAAGATGAACTACTCAGTCTGGAAGAGAAAACCCATCGTCAGCTACGTATTCATGAGTTGCTGGTGGAATACTCATCCAAAGCAGCTTTAGTTGTGATGTCCTTGCCAATGCCAAGGAGGGTAGGTTTCACATGACATTGATTGGATTATCTTATCTTGATTTCCTTTGTTTTTGTTTATAGGAAGCCATCTCACCCGCACTGTATATGTCTTGGCTAGAAATGCTGACAAGTGATATTAGTTGTCCCATCATATTGGCACGTGGTAATCAAACCCCAGTGCTAACGTTTTACTCTTAAATTGCATTGCTGGAGCACGTTGTCGTTCTGCTGTAAAAATTATTAAGTTTTTTGTTTAGGTTAAATAAGTTAATTTAAAGACCGATAGTATTATTACTTTAACATTTCTGTTAGAAAATGAATGAATAAATAAATTTGTTAAAGTAGTTACTTTATGTACAATATCTGTTTTTTTTTCAACCATTGATGGTGTCAATAATGCGTTCAGCCATAAAAGGACAGCGATTTGGAAAGAAAACAAAGCTTCCAGCAATAAAATAAAGACATTCCTTTGACTTGTTCAGTCTCTTCCAGCCTTTGATTCCGCACACCTAGACCAAACTATCAGCTCTTATTTTAATCTTATACATTGCACGTTAATCGACTTCAACAAATTGATCCAAGTCTTTTTACCGACCAAATTGGAATGGAAAAACATCGTTATCACATCCAAGATGGATCCCTTTGTTGCATCGGGTATCTTTTCAGCTGAACTAAAAATGCTAAAGCCCTTCACCTCCCAGTGTCTTCCAGGCGGAAGTACTAGCTATCAAAGAAGCATGTCAGACACTTCTCAGCCCCATAAGCTTGAAGGAGGTAGCAATTTTGTTGGATAGCCAGTCCGCCATTAAAGCCGTTCACTCAACTACCGCTACTTCTGGTAAACAGTGCAGGAAAGAACTGATCCGTGAAAGCTATCGGTTTAAAATCGTTCTCCTACGGGCTCTCGGCCATAGCAGCATAAACAAAATTAAAGAGCCGATGAGTTTGCCAGACGTGGTTTGTGTGCAAATGTGCAAATTTAGATATGAACATGATCAAAAGATTGATAGCTGAGACCGCCATAATTGTAGCATTCAGTACAAGTATTGGGCGATCGGGACTCACGCTTCAAGGTTAGGTATCCCTTTTAGCCCTCTCTGCCGCAGTTGCTATGCAAGAATGAAAATGTGAAGGAAAACCTTTTTCATTTCCCGGCACTAACTAAAGCCAGACCGCGCAAATTAGGCAACTATTTCCTTTACGACGTTCCAGAAATGTATGCAAATGTATACAATTCTGTAACTGTTTAGAAATATTTATTGTTCAATTGTTGAGAATTTATTACATATTGTTTAATTCAAATTCAATTTATATGTTAATACCCTTTTGTTTGCAATCTAACGAATATTGTCTAAGTCACTGTACACGAACTGTCGAAAACCGAAGCAGAACCTCCACGCGACACTTTCATCATTAACCATCATCGACCATCACACCACTCCGCCCACACACGCATTTTTTGCAGACACGCATAATCACCCGGCGCATCTTCAAATCGATACACGCATGCATCCATTCGCTCACCGCACACACAATAGCTCAAGCTGGGCGCTTCGTGTTTGATACACGGTCCACCTGTTAAGCGACTCATCCAGCTTGTGTGTGAAGAAGAGTGTGTGTGTGTCTCTCGCGGCTGCTGATGGTAGCAAAAATCAAACTTCTCGTCCACTTGGATTTCGGACGTACACGACTGCACACTGGAAATCTAATAAGTATCCTTACTATTATTCAATAAAATAATTATATACTTTTTGTGGTTTGATATTCGCTGTTTTTCTTGGTAATTGAATTCGTTTTTCGATCGACCCTGGTTTTCGTTTCACTCTCTGGGTCGAATCCTCAACATAATTATTGGTCCTTCTTAGCCAGATATAAAGTGAATCAATCGTATAATATATTCGTTGATATATTATTACCCAAACCTACTCGTACATCCATTTGATACATAATCCACATAATAATAATATAATTCAAGTGCGCGCAAAATTCGTTCGTGAAAGACAATTCGTTTCGATATAGGCAATATAGACATAAAGATAATTTCTGCGATTCATACATACCTACATACTCGTATATAGTTCGTTCTAAAACTAACTTTCTTCGAAATGTGTTCGATTAATCTTAGACGCGGTAATGTAAAAGGTCGTTTAACACGTGCAGTGGCGTTCGTCGAGAAAATTAACTCCGAATGCGCTCTCGAGATGCTAGAAATTCGTCTGGTCAAGTTGGAAGAAACGTGGTCAGAATTTTCAGCATTGCACAAGGAGGCATTAGAAAAGGCAAATGCTGAACAGGCAAAAGAATTTGAACTCGAGTTTGAGGACTATGAGACTCGGTTCTTTACCGCGCATTCGGCGCTTCGAAAAAGCATTCGCGAAAGAAATTCGGGTTCAATAAACGAAAGTTCGGTAGTTAAACAACTTGCAAACCAACAATGTAAGTTTCTACAAAAACTTAATTCTGCTTCGGAAAATACATCGTCTTCGATTCAGTTGCCTAAATTGACGGTGCCATCCTTTTCGGGCGACTATAAGGACTGGCCTTCATTTCGCGATACGTTTACCGGTACAGTGGACAACAATCCAAATTTGACCGCAACACAAAAGATGCATTATTTAAAATCTTTTCTTCGTGATGACGCGGCCAATTTAGTAAGGCATATACCAGTCGCGGAAGCAAACTATTTAGATGCTTGGGAACGGCTTGAAAAACGGTATGATCGGGTGCACTTAATTATACAATCGTTTATTCAGTCTTTCTTGTCCCTCCCTTCTGCCGCTAGTGGCAACTCGAACCTCTTACGGAAAATTACGGATGGGGCAGATGAAGTCGTACGTGGCTTGAATGCGCTCGATTCTAATAAACGTAATCCGTGGTTAACTTATCTCCTTGTGAATAAACTCGATCCCGAAACGAAGCAAAGTTGGGCAGAAAACGTCGGCTCTCGTGATGACGTCAAATTCGATGAACTGTTAGTTTTTTTGGAATTAAGATGTGATGCTTTGGAGTGTTGTCAATCGCTCGCGCGCCCCGGTACTTCAAGGAGTAAACCACATGGATCGCTTCGTACTCATGTCGCTGAATCACAACCGTCGGGTCAATCGTGTTCGTGTCCTAAATGTAAAGGTAACCACATACTACCGCAATGTGAACAATTTGTAGCCCTTACTGTGGAATCGCGCCGCGCGTTTGTGAAAACGAACTCTTTGTGTTTTAACTGTCTTCGGTCAGGCCATGCTGCAAATAAATGTCGTTCTTCGTTCCGTTGCCGTGCATGTAACTCGCGTCATCATTCGTTGGTACACGCAGAATCCAATAATGCCTTATTAGGAAATCGCGTCTCAACCCCTTCGAATCAAACCCCTTCAAATCAAACCCCTTCGAATCAAACCCCTTCGACTCAAGCTCCTCGACCTATAACCAATAATACACCACCCTCGCCGCCTAGTGATACACCAGTAAACAACCACTCTTCGCTAGATATTGGTTTACGCAGGCAAACAATCCTACCCACTATGTTAGCTAAAGTTCAGGACAATCTAGGCAATATGATAAGCTGTCGGGTGTTGCTAGATTCGGGTTCGCAAATCTCCTTTGTTGTTGAATCATTCGCTCAACGTCTAGGTCTACCTCGCAAGCATGCAAGGATTCCAGTTCTGGGGTTGTCATCCACAGATGCAGGTCAAACCAGAGGTCGTATTTCGGTTGATCTGTTCTCTCGGTTCAATGAAACACGTATATTCGTCGATGCCTTTGTGTTAAGCAAGCTGACTTCGAATCTCCCTTCGCAATCATTTGATGCCTCTGGTTGGTCCCACATTCAAAATATAGATCTTGCAGATCCTAACTTTAATGTACCCGGCTCTATTGACATGCTGCTTGGAGCTGACAAGCTGTGGTGCATTCTTAAGGGGGATCAGATACATGACTCAAACGGTTTGCCGATTGCGCAGAAGACATCCTTTGGATGGGTAGTTACAGGGGAGCTGTTTAATTCGAATCACTCACAACATATGTCCATTCCTTCGTTTCATTCCACGTTAGATGTCGACGCTCTATTGCAAAGGTTCTGGGAACTTGAGGAAGTGAAACCACTCAATGATGATGCTCTTAGTGATGACGAAGCCGAACAACACTTTAGGAAAACCTTGTCCCGTTTGCCAGATGGAAAGTATGTCGTGCAACTTCCGTTTATAACCCCTTCGCCTTGTTTCGGTTCGTCTCTTAATCACGCTATCAGTCGCTTACATTCGATGGAACGTCGATTCCAAAAAGACCCCAATTTGCGTGCAATGTATGTCAAGTTCATGCAGGAGTATATTGCACTTGGCCATATGGTTCGTGTACCCTTCGCTGAACCAATCCTGGAAAAACGTTTTATCTACCCCATCATGCTGTTTTGAAGCCAGATAGTTCGTCAACAAAATTGAGGGTAGTGGTCGATGGTTCGACTAGGGATTCGCTGGGGAACTCGCTAAACAGTCAGCTGTTGATAGGTCCTTCGATTCAACGAGATTTGGTAGGGGTTTGTTTACGCTTCCGCCAGCACAGGTATGTTTTTACTGCTGATGTGGTAAAGATGTTCCGTCAGATCTGGATTGACAACCAACATACGGACTTCCAGCGCATCGTTTGACGTGAAAACCCATCAGATGACATAAGCCATTTTCGTCTCTGTACCGTCACCTATGGAACTGCATCGGCACCATTTCTATCAGTTCGAGTGCTTAAACAAATAGCGATGGACTACCAATCGCAATATCCGAATGCAGCGCGCGTGTTATTAACTGACGTGTACGTAGATGACGTAATGACTGGGGCAGATTCTGTAGCAGAGCTCATTAGTTTAAAGTCGGAGCTGGTAACCCTGTTATCAAAGGCCAAACTCGAACTTCGGAAGTGGACATCCAATTGCTGGACCCTACTCGCTAGTTTACCTCAGGATGAATGTGAGTTTTCGTTAGTTGATATTGAACGGTCGAAGTCAATGATCAAAGTACTCGGTATGCATTGGAACCCTTCATCTGACCAGTATTCGTTTCGCATAACTGACGGAAAATTATGTGTTTCTCCTACAAGACGTTCCTTATTATCCGAAATCTCTCGAATATTTGACCCTCTAGGATTTTTGGCCCCATCTGTCGTACTTTCAAAATGCTATTTCAGGAGTTGTGGTCGTCAAAACTAAATCTGGATTGGGATGATCCACTCCCATCGCACTTGGCTGAGAAATGGATGCAGTATCAACAGCAATTAAAGTACTTCGAGCAAATACAAGTGCCACGTATCATCTTTGCCTCGACAGAAAACATTGAGCTGCATGGATTTTCAGATGCGTCATCGTTGGCCTACTCAGCTGTCGTTTATGCTCGCTGTAAAGTAGCAGATGATCGATTCCAGGTTGTTCTTGTCGCAGCAAAAACAAAGGTAGATCCAATCAAACCTGTTTCGATTCCTCGATTGGAGCTATGTGGTGCTCTACTTCTGTCTCGGCTAATTAACTCTATAAAATCATCGATCCCAAAGGTTTTTAAGGTGTTTGCATGGTGCGACTCTCAAATCGTGCTTCATTGGCTCTCTTCTCCGCCTCGTCGTTGGACTACGTTTGTTGCCAACCGCACAGCTGCAATTCTTGAGAAGATTCCACGATATTCATGGCAGCATATCGCATCGGAGTCTAACCCAGCAGATTGTGCATCTCGAGGAGTTTTACCATCCGTCCTAACCAATCATCCGCTATGTTGGACTGGTCCTCCATGGCTATCGCTGGCACAAGAACATTGGCCCGTATCAACGTTCTCAGTGCCTCAACCGGATGACGCAGAATTAGCATTGGAAGAGAAACAACCACCGAAGCAGAGTTTAATCACCACACCAGAAACAGATGCCCTTAAAACTCTAATCTCTAAGATATCGTCATGGACTCGGTTGCTTCGAATCGTCGCGTTTTGTGTTCGGTTTATAAACAATTGTCGCCCTACTCAATTCGATAAACTCACTCGTGGTTTGACTGTCGCTGAACTTCATATGGCCGAGGTTCATATTCTTAAAATAGTGCAAAATGAGACATTCGGTATTGATATTCGTCAACTTGAAAATAATCGTGAACTTAGTCCTAAATCCAAACTGTTGAAATACTCTCCCTTTGTTGATCAAGAAGGTATACTTCGTGTAGGAGGTCGAATAAAGAATGCTAGTGTGTCGTTTAGTCTAAAACACCCCATAATCCTTCCTAATAATCATGTCGCTTCTCTTCTAGTATCACACCTACATACTAACTATTTACATCCAGGCGTTTCAGATACATTCGCCATAGTTCGTCAACGTTATTGGATACTGGGCAGCCGCAACCTAATTCGAAGAATAGTTCATCGTTGTAAGCCATGTTTTCGCCAGAGGAAATTGACTAGTACGCAGCTCATGGGAGACCTGCCTCCAGAACGTGTTCATCCAAGTCGACCATTTTTGAATACTGGGTGTGACTATGCTGGTCCTTTCACCATTAAATTTTCTAGGGGTCGGAATCCCAGACTATCCAAGGCATACCTTGCGCTTTTCGTTTGTATGAGTACGAAGGCAATTCACCTGGAGCTAGTAAGTGACCTGACCACTGATGCCTTTCTCGCTTCCCTCAAACGGTTTGTAGCTCGCCGAGGTAAATGCTCAAACATTTACACTGACAACGGAACCAATTTTCAAGGGGCACGTCGTATCTTGAATGACATGCATCGGTTTGTTTTGTCACAGACCCACAATGAGGACATTGCTAGTGCTCTTGCCATGGATGGAATCGAGTGGCATTTTATCCCCCCTTCGGCACCACACTTTGGTGGATTGTGGGAGGCTGGGGTAAAATCCGTCAAACTTCACCTTCGTCGAGTTATTGGAAGATCCATTCTCACTTTTGAGGAACTTAACACAGTCTTTACCCAAATCGAAGCTGTTCTAAACTCCCGTCCTCTTTTTGCTCTCTCTGATGAAGATTTAAATGTATTAACGCCTTCTCATTTCCTTATAGGAGAACCTCATACTGCTGTTCCAGAACCAAGCTACTTGAATGTGCCCATCAATCGGCTGTCACACTGGCAACACATACAGAGCATGGTCCAAGGCTTTTGGAAGCGATGGCAAGCGGAGTACATCACCAGTCTACAGGAGAGGCCCAAATGGAAAACACCACAGCCTGATCTTCAAATTGGTGACCTAGTCGTCGTCAAAGAGCCTAATCTGCCTCCAGCAAAGTGGCTTTTGGGCAGGGTTGAAGCTGTTCATCCAGGTCAAGACAATCGAACGAGAGTGGCAACAGTCAGGACTAGCAAAGGGCAATTCGTTCGCCCAATAACCAAACTAGCAGCGCTCCCACTGTCCTATAACTCGTTCCAGGGGGGCCGGAATGTTTAGAAATATTTATTGTTCAATTGTTGAGAATTTATTACATATTGTTTAATTCAAATTCAATTTATATGTTAATACCCTTTTGTTTGCAATCTAACGAATATTGTCTAAGTCACTGTACACGAACTGTCGAAAACCGAAGCAGAACCTCCACGCGACACTTTCATCATTAACCATCATCGACCATCACACCACTCCGCCCACACACGCATTTTTTGCAGACACGCATAATCACCCGGCGCATCTTCAAATCGATACACGCATGCATCCACTCGCTCACCGCACACACAATAGTTCAAGCTGGGCGGTTCGTGTTTGATACACGGTCCACCTGTTAAGCGACTCATCCAGCTTGTGTGTGAAGAAGAGCGTGTGTGTCTCTCGCGGCTGCTGATGGTAGCAAAAATCAAACTTCTCGTCCACTTAGATTTCGGACGTACACGACTGCACACTGGACATCTAATAAGTATCCTTACTATTATTCAATAAAATATTTATATACTTTTTGTGGTTTGATATTCGCTGTTTTTCTTGGTAATTGAATTCGTTTTTCGATCGACCCTGGTTTTCGTTTCACTCTCTGGGTCGAATCCTCAACAGTAACCTTATTAAGTTTCTCAATTCCACAGGACAGCTACCTCCTCAACAAACACTATGGAAATCAGGTAATTTTGAGCCGTGGCATCAAAGAGGCGCACTAGCGCTAATTGTATATGACGAGACCTGTCATACAGCCACCCTGGACATTAAATTGATTGTGTAAAAATTATTTTATAACTATAAAAACTGTATTTAAACTACATCGAAACCTTTTGTAACAGCCTATCTTCAACAAATCTCTCCTGCTGCTGTAATACACAGACAACATCGACATCATACGTCGCTCCCAGCGTGCAGCACAATACCGTGAATGTAAAACACTCAAATGCATGCGGACATAGTTTTTCAACAATGTTTATTACATTTTTTAATTATACATTTTGATAAGGAAGTAATACATAGTATATTCTAAACGTAAGCGAATAACTAATAGTAAGCGCGTCGTGGATTGTTCTGTAATTAAAAAAAAAAACATTAACTACTCAAATTTGAATTACAAACATCTACAAACTTACTAATGGATTTGGTCTAAATCTATAGGCCAACATCATTCTCTTTCGATAGGCGTCGTACTCATTATCGCAATCTTCGGGTGTGGCAGCGCTTGTTATTCCTAATCCCTGATTACCATCCCGTTGTGGTGCCCTAGGGAAGATTTATTTTAAAAAGAGTCTCCAACAAAGACATATTATTACTTATTGACAGGATCGACAATGCCCGTCCCGGCCGATCCTAGACCCTGTCCCTCCTTCCAGCCCAGCTTCTGCAGCATCTGAAAACCAATATTGTCCTCGCGCAACTTGTACTCCTTGTAATCGCTTAAATCTGGCAGCCTACTACACTTCTTTGCCTCATACTGTTCCATGAATTTCTTCAACTCTTCGGGTGGCAGAAAATCACCAATATGATGCTTTCCCTCAGACTGCTTGGTAAGGGCCATCGACCATGCTTGTGTAGCTTCCATTTCAGCATTTCTCAGCTTATGTTCCCATGTACCCCCTGTGACATCTTCATCAGAGTCATACTCGTATTTAAATTTACCACACCGCGCTAGCCGATCGATCTCCTGACGCTTCCGTAACATGTCCTGATACAGCAGATTCACCTTATAATGTTCTTCACACTTCTTCCATTCTTCCTCGTCCAGTTCCGTAGTTCCATAATTCTGTCGTGCATATTGCAGCAATGCTGGATCGGTGCGTTGAACCGCGGAGAGTGTGGGCTTATTTTGATTGCCGAATGTGCAAAGAGCCGCCACTTCAGTTGGTATTTCATCAGACTTCTCTCCCCAACGGCTTTTGCGCTGCTTCTTCTTTTCTTCACGCTGTCGCTCCTCTTCCATCAACTCATTGCGACACTCGATGCGTCGTTTTAAATTATCCCTATTGCGATCCATCATTCCCCGCATATACTCATCGTCAGAGTCTTCATCGCGATCCATAACACACTCAGGATCATACTTATCATCAAAGGTATTCGCCGACTTGGCGAGTTCGAAGTGATCCATATTGTCCAATTCCTGTTCCTGCTCCTGCAATTGCTGCTGCTGACGAGCAGCCTTCACTTCCTGGCGGTAACTAATATATTGCTCTGAATCCTTCTCAAATAGAAACCTGAAGAATTAAAATGAAATGAAATTAATTTGTTTAATTAGGCTATCGCAGGCGTAATGTTAAATTTGCAATAACAATAACGGTTGACTCAATTTGTTTTCATATGCGTGGTGGTACATGGTAGTGGTAGTCAAGTAGAGCAATGCAAAACACTTTCCCCAAATGTCCACCATCAATGGCACGCGACATCTGTGATGACATCATTTACATTTAAATCCAATCCGATGAGGTCCTCTCTCGTTATTTCGCATTTCTTACGACCCATTATGGTAATAATTTATTTGTTTTCTTTTTAAGGTAAATAAAATTGTTTACAAACAAAAATTGTCTTTTTTTTAATTGAACTGCTCGGCATGTTGTAATCAGACGTTAATTTTAGGAACAAACAGAAAATGTGTTTGCATGCAATGGAGGTGCATTAAAAGTTGCTTTGAGTGATTGAAGCAAGGCCCTAACATGGAGCCTGAAGCAAAGCCTAGTGAAAGAGACGTGCATGACGTGCAAGTTGTTTCTTCTAAGAGTGGTGGATTATATTATGTCTGGTGTATTTACGTGTACAAGGAATAGAGTTTCATGAAGCCGGCACAAACTTAAGAAACCACAGGAATTGTTTGAAAATTTTGATATGCGCTTGGCTGTAGAGCTGGACTTCCTCATAACAAATGATACTCTTTGATTGCTTGTCAGACATTCGAAAGAGTTAGTACCGTGAAAATTATTTTGTGTTTTAGCTGGGATTGAACCCGGGCAACATGGGTAGTAGTCCAAGGCACTAACCACCACGGCCACGGCGACCATGGATCTTTTACTGGAGAAATAAATGAAGCTTTTGGTCCAGGTCCCATAAATTGGGACTGGGAGACAGATCTGACCAATGTGGCCAAAAACCTGATTAAGTTTATTGTGAGCTGCGAACTGCAGGAGGGTTTGTAAACAGTTCCAAACAAACCTAGACTCGGAATTAAATAAGTTGAGAGTCAGATAAGGCTTCAGAAGATGTTAAGGGTGAATTTACCTCTAGTGATATTTCTAACCCGAGTGAAGACTATGTACAAATATCACTCGTAAAGGTTTATTTAAAGGAACGGAATTTCATGATGAGTTCCGCACTGGTTCTCAGGTTACTTCTTTCAACAACAGGAACAAGATTCCGATTACCTTTGCAGTTGACTTTGTGGTATAATTTGTTGCGTTTGGCATTCATCAGAATGGAAAAGAGCTTGTTTATTAAAGAATTGCCACGTCTTTTCCTGATAACTAACCCGACCACCCACTCGATTTGATGTCAATAACTCCACCTCGAATACTCGAGCGCAAAAAGTAATTAAAGTGTCCAAAGTCTAGTTTAGGGCACTTATCAAAAACTACTTGCCGTCCCATAAAATGCTTCGCTTTTCTGGATTCGTTTTCGATAAAAAAGTGTATAGGAAGGTGTATAGAAATCATATGGATTTAGCTAGCAAATATGGGTATTGCTTGCGAAATTGCTGTTTGCTTAGTTAATCAGTTAACTAGCCACAAAAAGCTGAGAAGCTGTATTATAGCTTTACAGCGTTAAAAAATCGTAGAGATATCACATTATGTTGACAGAAACTCCTTTAAGACGCCATGAATAAAACAAAACAAGTATTTTCTACATCGAACATGCACTCTAAAAAAAACTATAAAAAATTCAAAGATCCAATCATGGAAACTATTATATGACGTGTTTTGTTTATTATTATTAGATTCAGTTGTTTATCGCTTTAGTGTAGCAGGGGCAAAATATCTAAGGTAACACTTGAGCAGTTCAAATAAATTATTTTTTTTTCCTTTTATACAACAATGCAAAAATAAACAGTAAACAACAAAATCGTTATCACTAAACGTAAGAAAAGAAAATTTTAAAAAAATGTTTATTCATTACCACAGCGATGGGTGTATAGCGCTTTTATGCGAACGTATTTTATCTTCATAACCATCACCAAAATCGGCAACCAAATCGATTAACGTTTCTAATGATGTCGGTAAGGTAATAGAGTCATTTGAGTTGTCTGAAAAAACTACATAAAATCTCGTTTACCAAAACAAGTTAACAAATTAAAAATTATAAGTAGTAGAGGTGGACTAGTGTGGTGTCATTTGTTGTGGTAGTTAAACATACAGAAATAATATTCTGTGGGAAAAAGTAAAGGAAGAACCAATTTTTCAAAGAAAAAAAAAAGAATGAAAAATATTGAAGGCTGGGGAAACAACATAAATATAAATTTCCAGGGAAATCATATCAGAGAGGAATCGGGGGAACAGAAAGAACTACACGAAATCCACTCAACATCTTCGTTTGCTTTTACCCACCTTTGTCCATTTCGAATGGAACCTGAATTGCGTCTAAATTCAGTTCTGGCTTGGGAATGGCATTCAGGTCGAATTCTTTCGGCGGAGGAATTGTGTTCAACTGCAGCGGCTCTGGTGGTGGTATCATATAAAGTGGTGGAATGCACTGTTGCAATGGCACTGGTGGCGGTGGCGGTGGTGGTGGCGGAACTGTTACCTGTAAATTCATGATTGGAGGCGGAATTGTAGGATTGAAGTATGTATTTGGAGTCATTGGTGGCTGAGGTAGTTCAGTCGGTGGTACTGGTACCACAATAGACACCGGCTGGATCTGCTGTTGTTGCTCAGCGACTTTATCTGAAGAAAGAGTTATTTCCGGCTCAGGTTGAACTTTAATATCTGCTTCAGGGTCGGGCTGTGGTTCTGGTGGTGGTTCTGGCCTGCAAAGTGTGATTTATTTTTTTATTATTTTTGTTTCTGTCGAAACCAATTTTCATACTTGTGCTTTTCCAAGATTTTCTTGAAATGTGCCAGAAATGAACCATCATTGCAGAATGTGTTCTTTAATTTCGATTGATTACCGATGCCGATACCAATGCCGATACCGACAGGTGGGGCGTCGGCTAGTTCAACTTCTTCTGATGCCCTATATATATGAAAAAAAATAATTTAAATTAAAAAAATATATTAACTTAAATATATACATATTAAATATGTTCAACCATAACTCACGAGGACTCGGCGTTTGCTTTTAATTTAGAGGCAATATTTTGCGCGGCAGCTACTTGCTTGGCCAGTTCAGTGGTTTTTTGTTTTTCGAGAATCTCTAGGCGTTTTTTAGCGATAACCTCCTCCTGTTTGGACATTTGCGCGAATCGATCGACACGGCTAAAGTGCTGTCGAGACATCTGTAGAAAAAAAATGTGTGTATGAATGGGTAGGACGAATTACATAAACGGCCGAGTGAGCCTTAACATATTTATGAAGAACAAACCAACTTACCGTTTAATATATATGTTTGGATAAATATATTGTTGATTGATTTTTTATATATTTTCTTAATTTTTTATATAAAACTAAAGTTTTTTCCGTATGAGGAACATGAAACAACGATAGAGAAGAAAATGTTGACAGCCAGATTTTTTTTTGTTTTACAGAGATGTCAGAAAAGTATTGCTTTTGAGTTTTGTGTCACGGAATACAGGGTGCGCTGGAAAAAAGGTTCGCGTTTGTTTTTTAGTTATAATAGCTCTAATATTAGGCGTGTTTTTTTTTTCAAATTTATATAGACTTTGAAAAAGCTCTCCAAATAGAAATGAGACTGAATAATTATCCAGGCTAAGCTTTTGCTGTATTTTGCATTAAAAACATGTTGCGAAATGATGGGACATGGGACAATGCAAATAGCAACATCAGTTCGCGACTTTTCAGCATGAGCAATGCCTAGGTTTCCTCCAACGATGTAAGAAATTCTTCACCCCTTCTACAATTTATAAGGCGTTTATTCGCCCCAAGCTCGAGTACAATGCTCATATCTGGTCGGGTGCTCCAAAAACATCACTGCACCTGATCGATAGAATACAAAAGCGCGCGATAAAACTTTTAGGGAATAGAAGCATCACTGAGTCAATTGACTCTCTTGAACACCGTCGTAATGTTTCCTGTCTTTCCGTTTTATCGCTTTTTCCACAAACAGTGCTCCAGCAAAATAGCTAGCTGCATTCCGCCACTTCAACAATTTTCTCGCAACACACGTGTCGCAAGGAATTCCATCACTTTACCCTTAAGCAGCAAATACACGATACAATCGTTGTGCAACGGTTGTATGCAATTTGCGGTTGTATGCGACGATTGTATCGTGTGTTAGTTAGCTTACGACACTTGTACCGATATCGCACGGTTGTATGCTTTGAATCGAAAACCTGCGGTTGGATGCGATGTTGTATGAAAATCGTACGCAGATTGTATAGTGTGTGTGCTACTTACAACGGTTGTACCGATATTGGTACAACCCGCGGTTGTACAACGATTGTATCGTGTATTTCCAGCTTTAAGCCCAACTTCGGACGTACAGTAAATTATAGAGATACTTTCTTTAACCGCTCAACACGAATGTGGAATGCTTTACCAAACACGATTTTTCCCTCCCGTTATGATCTAAAAGCATTTAAGATCAATGCGCATCGGTATCTCCTCTTTCATCCTCCCTAAATTTCCCTTGGCCCGCGCTGTGCAAGACATTTTAATGGTATTCATAACCCCTTTAGTGCGCCTGTATTATATTAAAAAAAAATGAGCAGTGTTGGTGATTTTTCGCCATACGAGATGATATCGACTAAATAAAATTGAAACAAGGAGTAAAAACGTGGAGCAAAAGCACAAATGTAAATTGATTTTAATACCTTTAATTTGCTATACTAAACTACAAACCGTACGTTTTTCATCCATATAAATTTTTTCTGTTTGCAGTTTTTACGTCTCTTGTCGTTCATGATTGTTTTTGCATTGACCTGTTTGGTAACTTTATTATGGTCCAATTGATCAAGCTTGTCAAATAGTAAATAATTTGAAAAGTGGGGAAAAATCCTCAAGGAGTGGAAAAATTGCACAAAAGTAACCATACGCGTTGAAACACTTTGGGTTAAACCTGTCAAATTTTTACTAACAATGAAGATTTATGACATTTCGCAAACTGTCAGATGGCTGGTTTGACAGCGTTGGCAGACTCACTCACAGAAAAAGCTGATCCATAGAATTGCAGCTTTCTAAATTGATAGACAGTTTTTGACTCACTCATTTGCCTCTCTTTTTTACGATTTGTTATAATTTTTTGGGTTAAAAAACACGAAAGGTGGGTATCCACAGGCATGCAAGAATGCGCAAATTTATGGTTTGCGCAATTTTATTTTGCTATCCTCATGTGACACACCCTTCACTTACCACAATTCTGGCAAACTTTCATAGGTGTCACTAAATTCATGCCAACACAAATGATGTAAGCAACACAATTTGCGCAATCATTTCTATCCACAGGCGGGCATGAATGCGCAAGCCCGTGTTTGCGCACGCATGCCAGCGGATTTCTAAAATTTTTAAAATCACTCAGGCATGCGTGCGCAAACACACGGGCAAGGCTGGCACGCGTACTTAATCATGAATTTGCGCAATCTTGCATGCCTGTGGATGCCCGGCTTAATTCAAGTGATTCTATGAAATTTTATATTTTGAATTGATTTTATTAAGACTTCATTGTTACAATTGCTTATTCATCTAAGTTCATTATTACTAATGTTGTTAAGTGAGAGGCTTTAACGTATGGCCTTCTCCTTCAGTTATATGTGAAAATTTTAATGCCTCGTGGCAACAGTTATATAGTGTATCTGCTCTTGCTTGCGGAGCTGAGGGCTGTTACTTTTGACGTATTGTCTATCACAGAGCATTGCTTACTCTACCTTAACCTAACCTAAAACTAAAAACGAAAAGAGAAGGAGGAATACTGTTCCGAGTTCATGTATTTATTATTGTATTCCTCCTTGTCTTTGACATGTTATGAAGTAAGAAAAAATATCGAGTATACGATAGCAAGAAAAGAGTATGTACTACATACATTTGATTTCAATTTCGAATGCTCTATATGATATTTGAAATTTGAAAAATATTTCTTTTTAAAACGATAAGAAAGGGAAAGATAGATGCCTTGTAACGTGGCGTATAATCCTTCCCTGTCTTAAATGTTATGATAACATGTTAGATATTTCAAAATGATTTTGTTTTTTGAGTAAAACATTAAAAAAAATACAGTAAACATGAAAAAAATACAGTAAATCTTACGACTATTTGGAAGAAGGAAAATCCATTCTTTCCAAAAGTTATAATAAACTGGTGTTTATTCCCCGTTGTTGCTGCTGATGCCGTTGTTAATATTAGTGCTGTTATTGTTGTGGTACCTTTGTTACTGTCGATGCCGTTGTTGCCGCTGATGTCTGCATACGTCATTGACGGTGCCACGTTTTTGCTGTTGGTGGGCGATGTTGCCCCCATGTCGCTGATATTGAGGTCTTGCGGTGTAGCAAATCATTTGATGCACGGAAGAACTGCAGTTATATCTGTATCTCCTTTTCTTAGGGATACAGAAATGTTGCAGGAGGTCATCTGTGTGGACCTCCACGTCGTGTCAGTGACACGAATGATCTTACTTGGAAGATCTATATTGCTGGAGCTTTCTTTGAAGCTCCTGTGTTACAAATTTATGCGAATTGTAGTAGTATGAGGGCGCTTATGTTTCGCCCCGTTGATTTATTGGTCCCCACGTGCAATGCGTCGAGGAGACCGGATCCGTTATTGAATTGCGGTCTGTATTATTTATGGAATCAGCCTTGTGATGCTTTTCGCCAGCCGAATTCCTCCTGGTCACTTAAATTGTTAATTAGTTATTTACGTTACATGTTTTAAACTTTCTGCGTGTGAGAAAGACAATTGCAAACTTTGAAAAAAATAAAAAAGTTTAAAGTTTATACCGCGTTTTTAAACGCGTCCGTACTCTTTGACGATCCATCCCGTTCCTCTATGAAATTTTATATAATTTTACGAAGCTACCAATCAGATCTATAATATACAGAAGAAACAAACCTATCTAATTAAATTTTATTGTTAAACAAATCAAACAAACCTGGTATTGACATCCGAAACTGTCATTGTCAAACGCACAAAAATAGCAAAAAGTAAAGTACATATACGAATTTTCTCAAAAGAGTTTCACTGGATCATCATCTCCGCATCAACTTATTTGGAAAAAAACAAAGGTCTTTGTCTATACATTATTAACGCACAATGGATAAATTATTTGCGGGAATTCATATTACCGATAAACCAAATGAATATCTACCGATCGAAAATGTTGATTTTGAAAAAACCGTCTTCCATCTAAAGACGGAAATCGGCGAAAAAATCGACTTTCCCCCAGAAACCATTGGTGAGTAACTCTTTGTTTAATAATTTACTCCATAAGACTAGCACATCTTTCCCATTAAGAACTCGTATATCAAGGAATCGCCTTAAACGATGACGATGCACTTTCTACAATCGATCCGAATTCAACAGTCCATGTTTTTAAGAAAACAAAGAAATACGAACCTTACGTGCCAAAACTACCCAACGACTTGGAGCGAGAAGTCCAGTTTCTCTTTAATGTCATATCGAATATTCAAATCAATGTCAACTCCCGGGTGAACATTCTACAAAAGATTCTTGCAGAATATCCAGAGTTTCGTCGAAACCTTGGTGCACAGGCTCTCATAAGAGATTCAGTGTTGTTCAATACACTCCACCAGCCAGAGGTGGTCAAAAATATCGCCGAGAAATATCCAATCATTTGTGAAGCCGCTGCTTATATTGTAGAAACAGTGAAGAAGGAATTAGCACGCAACTCAACTTACTGTGAGTACAACTTGCAGATCCTTTGTTGTACAACTCAATATATGTAAAACTTTCTTACAGTAGCTGAAATTGTATCAGACACAACTACCAGCTCTGAGGAGGAGAACTCGGGAACATCCGCAAATCAATCGGAGCAGGCACGCATTCGTCGCATCAGTCGTCATCAATTGGCCGCTGCTTTACAGCAAGCTGGTACTACATCGATGAACTCTCTGTCTGACATTGCACAGCGAAATTCGGCTGGAAATGACTCTGGTACTGGGACAAATCCTCAAACGCCACAAGCGACTGGTGGAAGAATTCTACCCTCTGCATTTAGCAGCGCGTTGGCTAGAGCACTCGGTGCTCTTGGAGCTAACAATCCTGGTGCTAGCAATGCCGACACATCTGAGCCCAACAGTGATGCATTGCAATGGATGGACACAAGTGATCCATTGGATATTAATTTTGCAAGTGACGATGGTAATGATCTGCCAGCAAGGTATCGCGAGCATCAGTACGCCGAACAGCTGCGTCTGATGAGCCAAATGGGCTTCACAAACTACGCCGAAAACATCAGCTTCCTCACCATCACCAATGGCAACGTGGAGAATGCCGTCAACCTAATCATGGGCACACAGGACTTGCGTTAAGGACGCGCCACATTATAATAACTATAGAATGTTGCTTAATACATATTTATTTCAGTAAATCGATAATAAATTAATAAATACATTTCATCAAAAGTGTTCCGTTATTCCACATTTAATCGGGATACTTGAGTACAAATTCGGGACCAAGAAGCGCTGCTGATACTACGAAATAAGAAAGTCCAAAGCTTTATCTTTGTTATTATCGAACTTAAGGAGTGCTTCGGATATTTTCAACTCATCAAATCCAAGATCCAAAAGTTCACTAAGCGGTATTAGATGCTCGACTATCTGAAAGTAGAAGCGATTGTAAAAGCAGAGTGGGGGAGACAGTTGTAACTTACTTTTTTGTCGTCATTGCCGTAGAGTTCTGCAATTTTGGCTACACGTTCAAGTGGGAATCCCATGGAGCTGATGTTTTTCGCTAATGTCTGGGAAGATGGTGAAAGTTTCATATAGCTAGTCGAAGATGACGAAGACGATCGGGTTGGTGGTGGCGGACTTGACAACGATTGCGCTGAATCTGCTGAATTTCCTAAAAAGAAAAAAAAAAAGAATTAGTGGTTTGGGGAGGCACATGATGAAACAATTTACTTACGCTTTGTTTGATCATCAATTGTCTGGCTGTGATTTCTTGTTCTCCGTATTTCCGAGTCCCTTATCTCATCCTTCAATTCCTTTAGAATGTCCGGAACACTTTTGGACTTACTCTTCGGGATAGGTTCGGCCTCCATGGGATTGCCGACAGCTGCCACATCAACTGAATGCATACCATATTGTGAATCACAGTAATTGTTAAGAAACGTTTCATTCGGATAATCATACTTTGCGTTGTATCTATCTGCCACTGCCGCCGGCGCCTCCGAATGCTGTGAGTAGTCCCTGTACAAGTAATTATGGTTACTCGCTGCTGGCAAGCTTTTATAGTTAAAGTATACATCGGCCGTAGATGGTTCCATATTGTGATGATTCATATTCGCATAGTTCAGCATATACTGCTGGTGTTGGTGCTGTTGCTGATGACTTTGCTGCTGCTGCTGAAGCGTATGCGTTTGCTGCGCCATCATTTGATAATTATTAGGTATCACATTTGTTGTATAGTAGAAGTCTGCCATTTGATTTTGATTGCTACTGCAGTTTGTAGTTTCCACTCTTACATCACTCACAGACTCATCAATCACAACGGGACTATTTACACTTGCTTGGGATTGATCGGGTGCTAATTTACTATTACTAAATTCAATTTCTGCTTTTTTCTCGTCTACCAGGGTAGCGGAACCATTTGCAACGGAATGTTTCTGTGTATCGTTCAGTACCTGCGCCAGAATATCTAAATCGTTAATAGTTTTCAGCTCGATATTGTCGAATGGTGAGGATGTGTCATTCTCAAAGTCGGAATAATTGATTTTACTAGGATTGAATACTGTGGAAGGAGAGTGCGTAGGGTAAGAACTGAATAAGTTTGTAACTATCGGCTGCAGGATGGTGTCGAAACTTTGCCGAGAATGATGACTATTTTGTTCAATTATCTCCTTTGGAGGAGCTATTTCCTGTATCACTACATCCTTTGCCTCTGCTTCATCGTCATCTGAAGACAGATCCTCAGCATTTGGATATGATACTTCTGTAAGGAGCTGCTTTTGTTTCGCTTCGATATCGCGACATTTCTGTAGCTCATACTTACGTATTCGTTCACGACGGTTTTCACGCTCGGCTTCACGGACTTTCTGCCATTCAGCTAGTTTTTTTATCACTTGTTTTTCCAACTGAAAACTATAAGTGTACTGAGGAGATTCGTATTGGTCTTCAGTGATGGAGTTGAGACGATTAATAACAGCCTGTGGAATGGTTACTTTAGGGGGTGGCTTGTATTTCTCAGATATTTTAACGGGCACTCCATCCATGTAATTGGAAGTATTAAAAGACATGTTTTTTAGGTGTCTGCAGCGACGACTGGGGGTTTTGGTTTATTTTCATGGAAAAAAAATTGGTAATTTTTTAACTGGTGAGTCATTTGGTGGATATTATTTAAATGTACTATATGGCGATTGTTTAATTTATTCTTTCCAATAAGCTCATTTTATACTTTGTATTTCTCTGCTTGGATTTATGAAACTAGTCTTTTGGTTTTACTATAAATTTCGTAGTAAAATGAAAGAAAAAAACGACTTTGTCAGTAGGATAAGAAAAAATTGACACTCCATAGTCATTGACTTTAGGTATGTTTGTTCTAAAATCTAATTGTATGCGGTGCGATACCCGGAGGTTACGAGTTTAGGGTAGAAGTGAGTATGTTGCACATACATACATTAGTCTGCTTTTACACTTAAGACTTGTGAGTCTAGACTTTTTTCTAATTTCTCTTTTTTATTTACATCCGTGAGTCTTGAACATTTACACTTCAGACTTTTTTCCTTGACTGAAATTTGACATTCCTCTTTTATTTCGCACTTCTTGTATTGTGCAGATGACTAGGTGGGAAGCAACACAATGATAAAACGAAGAAGGGAAAAGAAAAACGTCAAAAAGAGTCGCCAAAAACTTTTCCCTCGACTCACAGGGCAAAATATTTTCCTTCTCATCTTTTCGAACTTTCTTACTCTTTTGCACCCATGTGAGTCTAGACTCACAAGTCTAGGTGTAAGAGCAGACTAACATAACATACATTTTACAAAAATGCAAATTTACCGATAAGCATGATCTCGGATAATAGAGTAAAACGCGGATAATCGATTGAAAAATTGTGTATCGTGTAATGAATTCAGATTTTGAAATTAACATATTTTTCTGTTAAAGGCTAGTACGGGGCTCGCGCTAAACTAAATTTTTCATACAAAATTTGTCGTTGCTAAACGCAAAGATAAAATTCCGCTGTAAACTTTATCCGAGTGTACGGTGCTCATGCTGAAATGCTCGCTAAATATGTAGTTGAATAGGATATGTTTTCACAAAATTTTAGCAAGCCATTTAATGTCCGAGACATTTATTTAGCGGCGGAATTTTGACGTTTTAAATTCAAATAGAAATTTCAAACAAATATCAATTATTCGGTTTGAATGTTTCGAGGATTTTTGTGAAAAGAGGTAAATAAGTGCATGTATACTGCTGCTGCTGTTTGTTTATTCAAACAGTATGAAAATGAAAAGGCAATGTCGGGGGAAGTAAAAGAAAAAATTAAAATAATCAGGAGCACAGAAAAATAGATTTATAAGAAGGGTGGATTTATCAATTTCTACAACCAGCTCTACAAACAAAATTTATCTGGCATTTAACTTTGGTTTCCATGTGAATTTTTGGGGACTGGCGGAAATTCAGTTTAGCGCGAGCACCGTACTTACCTTAACTGTGTATTCAATATGGCCCATTGACAAGCCTGGGAAGAGAATTCACTTTTAAAACTTGCCCAATAAAAGGTTGTGAAGAGGTTTACATGCCTTGTAGGGTCGTGTGAGGAGATTTAACTATGCTATGTGAAATCAAATCAACGTTTTTAGTACCTACTGTTTACAGAAATGCAGATAAAATAAAAATTAAACTGTTTTTTGTTTTCCGTTTTATTGAGCAAACAATTTGCATTTATTATAAAATATAATAACTTACTACCTGAAAATCTAACCGTTAGATATTTGCAAACTCTTGCATGTTATCATATTACCTGACATATAGTTCCCAAAAGTTAGGATTCTGTTTGTAGATTCATAGATCAATAAGTGCATACTGTGATTGAATTTATGTATCGGTATTATTATTTACAACATTATTTGGACTTTTCAGAATAATTTTATTTCATTTTTGGAAGTAATAGACATAAAAGGTTATTTGCTTACTTTTAATTATACCTATGGCTTATATGAATAGCGGGGTTCACATTGAACGATTTGTTTGGCACACTTGTTGGACGACCAAATTAGGGTAGCGTTCGAATTGAACGATATGAGGCGTGTTTTTTTGAAACGTAGCTAGCCAATCGTTCATTAAAACGATTCCCAGCCAGCCGAACCCAGCTGACTTACCTCCAAGTTGGTGTGTTTGATTTCGGTCATATGTGTGTGATTTCTATCAGCTGTTAAGTGTGAACTGTCAAAGTATTCGGCATTCAACCAAATCGATTTTTTGTTATTTGTTGTGAAAACAATTAATTTCGGTAATTTATTCAATGGATAATTAACATAAAGTGATATGAAATCATAATATAGTGGATTATTTCTGTGAAACATCATTTAGTAATTGAAATTATATAATTTTCGTACACGGCAGTCTGTCAAATGTTCTACAAATCGCTTTAAGCGCCACCTTGCCATGAGATATCGCAAAATTCCTAGCCAGCTGCTTTTGGCTGCGGATAAAATCAAGAGTTGTGGCCAGCTGGTTGTTGTATTTGTTTTACGTGTGAAATTTGACTTTGCTTGCAACTACTGGCTACGTTTCAAAAAAACACGGCTATGTTTGACACACATAATTTCTTATAAGATGTTGAACTGTGAACATGGGGCGGATATTTTATTTACTTCATTAATTGCAGCATTATCGTCTTGGAATTCCAAATCAATAGTAGATAATTCTTCCATTTCTGTTTCCTGCTCTTTTTGGAAGTTTAAATCTTTAAAATACCAACAATTTCAAAACATTTTGTCCGCGCTCGACACCATATTTTCGATGTTTACTCATTGAATACACATTGAACGATATGTGTGTCAAGCATGGCAAAAAGTTGAAAAATTTGAAAAACCATACGATAAGTTGGACGACTTGTTTGAACGCCGTTCGAATTGAACGATTTGGTAAGTCGTCAAACAAGTGTGTCAAACAAATCGTTCAATGTGATCCCCGCTAATGGAACACGTTAAGTTTTAAAGACTTGTTTTAGGAGAAAATTGATAAAATAGATTCTTTATTGGGCTATGAAAATTAAATCCAAATGCTAAGTCTGCTTTTACACTTAAGACTTGTGAGTCTAGACTTTTTTTCCAATTTCTCTTTGTTATTTACATCCGTGAGTCTTGCGCTTTTACACTTCAGACTTTTTTCCTTGACTCAAATTTGACATTCCTCTTTTATTTTGCAGTTCTTGTATTGTGCAGATGGCTAGGTGGGAAGCAACACAATGGTAAAACGAAGAAGAGAAAAGGAAAAATATTGCGGTCAGCTGTGTCGTACCGTTCTTATAGATCAGTGACTTTGACTACGCTTCACCCAACTCTTAAAACCTTTAGAAAGTAGCATCAATTTCAAAACACAAGTACGGACTCAGCGTCGCCCCCCGTACTACAATTGTACTTTTTGAGTACAAATTTGGGAACTGAGTACGGTACTACTTTTATGGTGAGACGTACTACTATTTTATTATAATTTGTTTATTCCGACTGGTGTATGTTCTTTGAGCCATATCTGTTTTTTTTTGTTGGTGGACAAATGTAGCGCACTAGTATTCACATACGATGGGAGAACTAGCATTCGTGAAAATAATGTTAAAACCAGTTCAACATTTTTTTTTATAAAAAAAAAATTTAATTCATATTGGCTAAATCGTATAAAATCATCTATAACTCGTTTGGTAATTTTAGTTATAATAAAATTTAAGGAAAGGAAACGTATTCAATTTTCTAAAAAAGTGTTAAAAAAATCCCTTTTAATTGAATCGACACAGCAAAAAGCTAAAATTTTATCCACCTGTGCAAACATCAAAAATTAGCCAGTGGATACAATTTTAACACGATTGGGACCTAGTTTTGGTTTCAGTCGCAGACAATTTTATATTTTGGCCACTTTTTTTTACATTTTTCCATTACATAGAGGCATTAAAGGATATTTTTTTTATAAAATAGAAAAGGTGAAATTTCTATTTATATCTTACATATCGCCTGTTGTAAGTGGTTTATGTTAATATCTGGTTTTGTAGGACAAAAGACATTCTTTCAACTCAAAATACCTCTGAAGACATTTTAGTAACAACAGCAAATGAAGTTGCATCTTATTATAGACTCTTGGACGTGAATACATCTGCTGCGGTTAAAAGTAGTAATTTGAATTTTTGTACTACTTTTAGTACCATTTGAGTACAATTTTGGACTCGAATGAATACTTTCGTTCATCGAAATGGGGGCAACGCTGAGTACGGTAGGTACAAATAATTTTTTGAAATTTTCGAAATTCATAACTTAATGAACACTTTCATCGAAAAGTATCTCTGAACATTACCCTGCGAAAGGAAATTCTTGTAGCATTTTTTTGTTTTGTGAAAAGTGGTTTATTTGTCTCGCTTCCACTTACGTCTTTCGTACCGAAAATGTCAACCAGAGATTAAACACGAAACATACGTCTGTCTTATTTCTTATTTCTCTTTCAAATTTGCGTGCCGTGTGAGGTGTGAGTGTGAAACCTCGCGTTAATTTCGAATTCGATATCGAAACGTAATTTTTTTTATATGGCGAAGACGATTTGCTTCTGCTGATAAAAAAAAGAAGGGCGACAAATTCTTCAAGTTCGTGATTTTATTTTATTTTTTAACTTTTTAATTAAAATAAGAAAATTCCGTGAAATCATACGTACTCGGAATTACCATAGACTATAGTTTATACAAATATAAATCCCGTGGAACCGCCCAAATCCGAATTTTTCTAAAACAAGTGCACTACCAGGAACTAAAGAAGAAAAAAAAAAAAAACGGACTAGCCCAGAGGTTCCCCCGACTTCCGATACAAAAAAACAAAGAATTTTTTAAATTCTGAAAAAGCGAAAAAGAAGGCTCTAAGAAAAATAAAATTCCTTTTATGCTCGCGGAAACGGTGTGCTATTCGGTGCTTTAAATAAAATCATCTGGGCGCTTGCAAAAGCAAACAAAAAAAATCGGGCGTACGTACTCGTGCAATTAATACTTATTAAAGAAAAAAGCGAATAATTTTATATGAATTTAATTGGTTGTTTGTAAATGAGTTACACTGATTTAAGCTAAAGAAAATTCATAAAATCAAAGGATGATTGTCCTTCATGTGTAAAATCAAGTGAATTTAAACGAAAAGGAAATCAGCCCACCCACTCCGTGTGAAAACTGTTGAGTGCAATTTTTTGTCTTGGTCTTGAAGCAGGCTTTGCAGTTTGTGTTTTTTTTTGCGATTCCACAACAAACTGACGCGCACTATACACAGTTGAAGGTGTATTTTGTTTTGAAAGAATAAATAAATTTGTAGAACGCTACAGCCAGACACGGTCAGAGTATACAAGTGAAAGGAGGGTACAGTACAGTTCACATAATGACCGAATACAAATTGGTTGTTGTTGGTGCCGGTGGTGTGGGAAAATCTGCACTCACCATTCAATTAATACAAAATCATTTTGTAGACGAATATGATCCGACCATTGAAGATTCATATCGGAAGCAGGTTGTCATAGGTTTGTAATTTTAATTTCTTTATGCATATTATATTAATAATAATTAATTAAATTGACAAAGAAGGACTTAGTCATTAGCTAGCACATCTCTCATTTTGTTTCATTTAATCAATCTACCCACTTGAGAATTTTATAGAACAATCGACATAACACATTGCTCATGCTCGACGAACATTTCTCAGAATCATAGAACCAGCTAGTGAATCAAGTGCGATATCAGATGCACCCGATTTTATGTACTCCCAGAAATCCCATAGAGTTGCCATTGAAATAATGACTCAGAAAAGAAAAAGAATGCAAATGAGTAGAATTAGCCTTAAACGCATTTTTCAACTCAAAAGATACAGTTGTTTCTGAAGAATGGGGTGAATAAGGTACCTTCTCAACATCTACTGTACATCTAGTCAGAAAAAAGTGGATGAAAGCGTATACAAAGCGTTAGCTCTTATGTCCTTATATTCATTTGTTGGTTTCAAATTTAGTTCAGAAATCTACCAATAGACAAGTGCCACACAAAAGTTTAACATCAAACTTCCTTAAACGTTTATGTTATTACATAGTGTGCGATTAATCATTCCTACATTCTTGCAACAATGTTATGTCGAATACAGCTTCTTTTAACTGTCGTGACTAATGTAATAAATCTTGTTAAGCAAATGCTCAAGTGTCGTAAAAGAAATATTTGCTGACGTCATCATTGCCCTGTATTGTATTCTTGTATTTGATGTTTGAGGAAACCTTGGTACATTGAACTTTGAATCAAGTTCCTAGGAGTCACATTTCCAAGTTCCAAGAGTTAGGTCACTCTCTTAAGCTCTTGGGGTAAATGCCAGAACACTGCACATACCAACAATTGCACCGTTGGTACTCATTTGCTTGGCACCAATTAAGACACTTCTTCTCACTGGCATAAGCTCAAAATAAGCTGCTGACATTGGTACAATATGTCACATGAGGGCGATCTTCGTCAGAAAACCATGACGATCAAAGTCAAGGAACAACAAACTATCTACATTCTTTAAAAACAGTTTCTGTTAGCTTGCGTACAACCCAATATTTGAAACATCCTGCAAATTTGCTTCCAGAAGTATTTTTTGAAGGTGGACATTTGAAAACAAGTCGTAATTCAAGCTGACTTAAACTATGTCATTTAATGCCACATCCTGAGGCATACTTTTGCTTTCATATATCCAAAGACCAATTAATTTAATCTTATAATTGCGAAAGTGTCCATTACCAACCAGTTCCAGTATGTACTAATTGAAAGTACCTACTTATGTATATGTATGTATCGTTTCCGAGAAGAAAACTCGCAACAGCTATAGGTGATGCATTGCTACTCGTACTACGGTTTTAATTTTCAATTAGTTCATATCCCTTTGATCTGAATTCTTTAATTAAGATGAACTCTTCTCTCCGCCCTTGGCAGAAAGATTATTGTTCTCTTTGTTCTGTGCACTCGCACTGATCATGATGATGATGAGTGTGTGCAGTTTTTTTTCCTGTGTTCTGTTCTCGTCCCATTTACCATTCCTTTTTATTCATTGAAATTTTATTGGAATTAATTAAAGACAAGAGATGTACTGGCGGCAGCAAAGCACTGAGATAGAGCTGTTCAGCCTACACCACGAATATTTCACATATTACTCATCTAATATTCATTCTCTGCCGTTTATTAAGAAAATATTTACAAACCGATTGTTTTTCTTTCTTTTTCCTCGAATTATTTGATTGTTCTTTAGTTTAACTGTATACGCTGTCGTTTTGCAAAGGGGGAAAAAACGAATAGTAAAAAAAAGAAATTAATTATTATCTTTAATTAATTAATCTTATCGTTGTTCGCATTAGAACATACATACGCATACATGAGTAGATGTAGAATACTTGTACATTTGCCTTTATTTGTGTGCGTTTTTTTTATGGTGGCGCGGTGGGTGGAAAAGCGTGTACTTCACCTAGTTGCTTGTGTTATTGTTGCCGACTGACCGCATTGATTAAAATTCCATTTATTTACGTTTTGTTTGTTTTTGTTTTATTGCAGATGGTGAAACGTGTCTTCTTGATATCTTGGATACCGCTGGACAAGAGGAATATTCAGCTATGCGGGATCAGTATATGCGAACGGGCGAGGGATTCCTTTTAGTGTTCGCTGTGAATACTGCTAAATCTTTTGAAGATATAGGTGAGCTTAAATACAAGTTGTTATAGTCTTAAGTTTTTTTTTATTATCTTCGTGTTTTTTTTTACTTTTATCAGTATATTACATGTCAATCAGTATTTGACAGTGACAAGATAGTCGATAGTAAGTTCAGTATTGCTTTTCAAATTCAAGTGCAATATAAGTTTAAGTAACCTGAAAATCGTATACCTGCTGGTTAGGCGCCACTGTTGTTAATCTATTCACTTGTGTTGAACAATTAAATTACGATGCTTCCGTTGGGAAATGGATCAATCTAATAAAAAGTGCAATGCATCTATCTGTACGTGCAAGAAACAGAAAGTTCAAGTGAAAGTCGATGTTGTGTGCATCACGGTAAGAGGAATTATTCTTGAACGATAGCCAGCTAGAGGTTAATTGTTCTCGATTTTAGAATGATTTCGTGAATGCTATTAATGGCTAACACAAAGGTTGTCATAATTTCCTTTACTGTATGTTATTCGTTTGCTTACTACCTTAAAATCAAAACCAAGCTTAATGAAACACTAGCAGACAGTGGCACTGAAACTTAAGCGGGGTCGCAGCTAAGATGTGACATCTTAGAGACATTGCTTTTTATATCTAACTCTAACATACCTACCTAACCCTAAACTAGGATGTTTCAAAAGTAATGCACCGACCTGGGAGATCGTAATATCGACCCTCTCCCCATCGTTAAGCCACAAAAACTGGGCGTATTACCCATGAGCATTTGTGACGTACCTCCCGTAGATGAGCTACTTGTTTCGCGCACGGCGGTAGTATATAACCGCAATACTTACTTACTTACTTAGGTGGCGCTACAGCTCGTGGTGAACCTGGGCCTGCTTCTTGCAACTATTTGTGTGTGCTTGTTATATTTTTGCATCTACAGTTATTTGCCGTCTTCAAACGGCGAGTTGAGATGTTCAACCGTGACAAATGATACTTTTTGATTGCTTGTCAGACATTCGAAAGAGGTGGCACCGTGAAAAATCTTTTAGTTGTTGGACCCGGGCTAGGATTGAACCCGGGCAGCATTGTATAGTAGTCCGACGCACTAACCACTACACCACGGTGCTCAGCGGGATATCATCCTTTTTTAATCTAACCTTTTATCGTCATATCGGAGCGTGGTACATGGTACATTTTATTAAAATTGTACGCCAAAAAGATCAGACTGTTGCTGCCCTAAGGGCGATAGGAAAGGCAGGTCAACCCACTTAAATATTTTTCATGTAGTATGGATCTATGTACATTAGGGCAACGTAATCAATGTCCTGCACTCTGGAGTCAAGTTGTCTACTGTTAAACAGTCTTTTTGTCAGATCGAAGGTCGCTTAGCCCCAGCGAGTTCACCCGTGGTCGTCCGTGTCACTGTTAGAATGGCAATAAGATGTCTTGGGTGACAGGAGTGCATTTCGTACATGTTAATATTTATTAAAAGTTCCAATTAATGTGATTAGTGATACTAGTTTTTGTTTAGTTAGAATGCATCTTGTTTTGTTTAACTCAGTTAGACCTCCAACGATACAACACCGACCGAATCGTGTGCGTACTATAGCATATTTGAGGCAACCTACCATATTACCTGTATAAGCATTGAACGATATCGCATAGTTCAACGTTCCCTACTGTAAACCGTCGAAGATTCTACTCGAAGTTATGTTGATACATTTGAGGACGAACTTCTTTCCCATTAAAATATCGTAGATCTTGTACAGCAGAGGATTTCGCATACCAAGCCAGGTCAACCATTAGAAAAGGCCGTCTAACCGTACGGTGTTGAAGGCCTCTGAATGTCAACAAGGCAGGCAATAAAGAGTGTCAGTTTCTTTGAGGTCTGTATGTATATTAGTGTACCGCTCTAGTATCCCAACGTTGTCACTACTGAGCGCTCGAGACTAAAAACCCCGATTTAATGAAAGTCCCCTATCAAAATTACCCGCAAACCCAACGCCGCTCAAATAGCTTAGTCTATTTTGGGTTAGAATTCTGAAATTGACCACAAGATTTCCATAGGCTTAAGGCTCGCGCACACCGGCACGTTCTTAGCTCATCGATTTGTCTTTATAGTTTTATTTTTGGATTTCCTTAATTAATAGTTTTCTGCCGATAGTGTGTTTTCCTTTATGCATCGACTTATTTATTTATATTCACAATGTATGTCTCCTCTGGAAACATCTATAAAACAAATTGTTCAATTTTACAGGAACATACCGCGAACAAATTAAGCGTGTCAAAGATGCCGAAGAGGTCCCAATGGTACTCGTTGGCAACAAATGCGATTTACAAGCCTGGGCAGTTGATATGGCTCAAGCCAGAGAGGTATTTGTAATTTTTATTTTTATTTTTTTTAAATCCATAAAATATATTCTGATTTTCTAGGTCGCTAAACAATATGGTATTCCCTTTGTTGAAACATCAGCCAAAACCCGTATGGGTGTTGATGATGCATTTTACACACTGGTTCGTGAGATACGCAAGGATAAAGAACATCGGGGGAAAAAACATCGCAAGAACCACAATAAAACACATCGTAAACTGAAATGCGTACTACTCTAAAAATTAAAAAAAAAATTAAATAAAACAAAAAAATTAAAACAAAATACATCAACAACTGCAAACAATTCAATGCAAGAATCAAACGTTAACTAATAGAACGTAACATTAAAGAAACGAAACAAAACAAAAATAACAAAAAACAAAAAACAAATTACAAAATTATTCTTTTAGAATTTCTTTTTGTTTTTATTTGTTTAAATAATGTAATAATTTGTTGCAGCATCAATATTTTTAATTTTCTTCCTAATTTGTAGCCTTTAATTTTCTTAAAACGTTAAAAAGCAAACAAAACGTAATTTACTATATGACTTTAAGAATAAAACTTTAAATTTAATAAAAATAATTACAATAAAATAAAGAACAAGTTGCACAGATGTAAACGAAACGCATACACCTTAAATGAATGTATTTTCTCTTTTTTGTTATATCTTTAAACAATTTTTTAACTCTCAAAAAAAAAAAAAAAAAACACTAATTTTAGGCATAAATAATTTTTTTACGATTATAAAAAATAAATAAATATATATTATACTTAGATATAAAGCATGATTGATACTAAATGAGGACAAGAAATTAAAAAAAAAATATAAAAAAGAAAGAAAGATAAAACTATTTTTTACATAAATGTTAACATTATTTTATTTAGGAAAAAATAAAAAATATATAAATATATATTGTAAAACAAATAAATTGTTAAGGTTAAATAAAACTCTAAATCCTCTAAATGCTAAACTTGTAAAGAGATATAAAAAAATTAAGGAGATCTCTAAGGTTTCTCTTAAGGATTCAGCTGTGTTGGGTGTCGGTAAAAGAAGGTAGCTGTAATAGAAATGGGATTTATCTTTAATTTTCTGTTTGCTGAAGAATTATAAGATGTACAGCTGATTCGTATGCATCTTTAGAAATTTTAAACGGGGAGCATAATACACAGAATCAAATATTCTAACTTTTTAGATTCAATTTGGTGATTTGCCTCAAGCAAATGATTTGCATCTATCTCGCTTTTTTAACTGCTTTCATAACGGTTGGTTAATATGTTTATTACATACAGAATTTATTTTCCCAAAGATCGCTTACAAGTTTTTTTACGTCGCAATTCATTCTCATTTGTCGTGAGAAGCTTTACAACTCGCTGTACAGAGTCGGCAAAAATCCTCTATTCAACACATGGTTGCGAGGAGCTAGTCTCAGGTACACCCTAGACAATATTAAAGAAAGAACAAGAAACGCTGCCATCCCACCAATTTCTTTACTTATTTTTATTAACATCTTATCAACTAAATATTAATTTCAAAACATTGGACGACAGCACCCGTGTATGTGGATTTTCATAATGTTAAAAAAAACACGATGACATGTTATACAATTGACTTGTGGTCGTAAGTCGTTGATTACGTATACGCTTTTAATTCCATGGCTAAACATTGCCGGGACTTATAGAACATTGATTTAATTCATCCCCTAACTTTTCTGCCGCCTCTTGCGCCATATAAATGTTCATCCCCATAACAGTTTCGAAACTATCAATTGTTAAGTCTTGTACTCAGTCGCATTATGCAGCCATTTTAAACACAATCACCTATTAACAAAACAACTGGACATCACGTAACACGATAGTTTTCTTCGCGTGGCCAATAATATTCATCGACTCAACGATATCGTCTAAACTGCTTACTTCATGTAATCAGCATTAATATTTTAAGCTTAAAACTGACCCAACGATACACGGTCTTATAGATATCGACACCGAACACATCTTTGAATGAAACGAAACAGATTTTATTTTTTATTTCTGTTCTATTCTTTGTTATTCTAATTTTCTAAAGTAATTCCATTTAAATTTAAAAAAACACATTAAATTGTCTTAAGAAAATAAAAGCATCGAAACTAATAAAACTTTATCTCTATCTTCTAATCTTTACACAAATTTTTGCGCGCAAAATAGTATTAATAGTACATATTAGTTTTTGTTTTATTTTATTTTTCTAATCTACCGTGGTGCATCCGAAAGGGATTCACAAGAATAATACTGTGCTTTGCATTCAAAATAAATAATAATAATTGTACTTTATGTATGTAATCACTTTATTTTTTCATATACATATAAACATAAATAAATTAGCTTTTTAACGTTTTTTGCTATTCAATAAATAAGTAAATAAAAAACAAAAAATTAAAATAATTACGCCATAATTAAAAATAAGAAAGCAAAAAAAAAAAAAATCATGAGAACTTGTTTTGTGTTTCTTTTTTTTTCTCTAATAGCTCATAACGGATGATAAAGTATTTATTAATGTAAAATGTATTAAAAAATTAAATTTATTTCTTTTACTTTTTATATACATTTATCAATATAAAATATACTCTGCATCTACTGCTTTTACAATTTTTTTTTCTTATTCGTAACTCTTGTGTTCTAAAAAAATATTATTTCTTTGTTTCCTTTTTATTTTTCGATTCTTTTTCTGATCCAATTTCTCGTTTTCTATTTTTATTTGTTCTTCATTTATGCATGGATATAATTACATAAATATTAAACAAAAAAAAAAAATTAAATGTTTAATCTGATATATGGATTCTTAAAGAACAGCAAAACAAAATAAAATGGAAATTAATGTAATATTATAAATAAAAAAAAATGTATGGTATAACTTAATGTAGATTGCATTTTAATTGTGGACACTTTTTAAAAGGGCGTAACCCGGATTTCTGTTTCCAGTGTTTATTTGGAATGATCTGTTCACCCACAACCGTTACGAGTTTCCAGAAGTTTTTTTTTGGATTTTGCTACTGAAGTAGGTACATACATATCCCAAGGAGTAGCATCATTTCGACTTAAACATGATTGCCTTTCTCATCAATTTTTAAGATTTTCAATACTAACATCAGTGGAATGTATCCTCAGCAGCTCAACAATGGATGAGTTGCATATTCAAACATGCAAAGATAAAAATTGAGATTGTAACAACTCCAGACATTTAAATGACTAAACAACTTTCCTTTATGTAAACCCCTATCAGCTTTATGAAATGAAACATTAAAAATAAATTCTGAAGACGAAGCCAAACGACGTAAGTGTTGCTTGAGTTTGGATACGTGATTAATCTCAGTTATACACTGGACACAAAGATATCAGTATTCATGCTGACCATCTCGATGTATTCTATAATATTCCTGTAAAACTTGAAGAGACGAAGAAGTAATACAATCTGTACGTGGCAGTGGCTAACAATGCACCGCCCATATACCCAAACCTTACTTACTACTGAGCATTCTTATGAACTTTACGACAAACACTATCGAATGTCTAAAGAAACCAGGAGTTTAATATCTAAGAACCTACTCTCCAAAATCTGCATATTAAATGGTGTTTTGTAGAAAGTACAGCGTTTAGGGATTTAAAATCAGCGATAACCAAGAAGACCTTCCAATCGCATTTCTATGTGCGTGTATCTCTTCCGAAATAATGGATCCAAATCCAACCATTCAATTACCATGTGAAGCCTATTTAAATTTGTTCTTGTAGCGCTCACTATACCACATATTAACCTACATACAAAATTTCAGTTGTCACGAAGAAAATTTCATGACATCGTGTAGGCTAGCCCTAACCACATTCTACTCCGCACTGCAAAGTGCAAACCCAAATGGCGATCAGCTGTAAAGTGTCACTTGGGCCTGTTTTTGGCTGTCACTAAAAAAGTGTGCCTTCTCTCCCATACCATCAGTAAAATTAAAGAAAATTATTTATTAAATAAAATCATAATCAAAGTCAAAGCATTTTACCAAATGGCATCGCTGACAAAAGCCTTTGGCATTTCCCGTCGAATCGGGATGCTGTGCAATCGATTTTCTCTGATAACCCTGAAAGTAGAATATCCAGCACCGCAACTTCTCATGTTTGTGTTATGAAAGCGATTTACGAAGATTTTTTTATCAGTTACATTTTCTCTTATTGAAACAGGAACCAACAGCTTCTTCCATTAACCAGCTCCTTTCATACCACATCGTCGAGGCGAGACCTTATGGAGTTCTTCGATAACAAAGATAATTGGAGTGAAAACACAGTGAAATGCGGTCGTGCGTGGAAATTAGAGGAACTTCGCATAAGATCCAACGCAGAACTGCATCAGCTATGGTATGTCCTGTTAAAAGAGAAGAATATGCTGCTGTCAATGGAACACGAGTGCAATGAAAAAATGCAGCTGTTTCCAAGTCCTGAAAGATTGGATAAGGTACTGGTGCGATTTTATTTGGGTATTTTAACTTGAGTTACCTCAATACAGGTTGAAATATCGATGTCCAATTTGGAGACCGTTGTGCGTGAACGCAATAAGGCGTATTATCTACTAGAAACTGGAGAGACTGGGGAACGTCCCGGGCGTTTAGTTGCAAATCCTCTTGGCATTAAATACTATTACAAGTGAGTTTTACTACACAGAGCAAAAATGTAAACTTACGAGTACGTGGATGATTGCTTTTTTTAGGGCTAAGGAACATGTGCTGCCGCCACATATGAACGTCAAATGGATTAAGAAGCAACCAATTGGATTCGGAGGACGAGCAGTGCGTAAGTTTTTGCTTTTCTACCGCGAGAAGCTGTACAACGAGAAGAGGAAGGCCAAGAAGTAATGAGTTATAGTTAGCAGTTTGAAAACTTTTACATTGGAATTATTTGTTTTAGTCGCTCACGCAATCATGTGATGATGCTGCTCCGAAGAAATCCCAATCTGAGCCTAGATCTGCTTAAGGAGAAATACCCAGATGTGAATGTTGACAGACTAATCCAGTTGGACAAGGTTCGGGGACACTATTTGCCGAAAATAGGAGTTTAAGTTTAATGCAAAGATGTTCAGAAATAAAAAGAAGTTGTGTACCAAATGAAAAGTATTTATGAGTGAATGTAGATCATGCTTTAGGTGACTGCAAGAGACTTTGTATTTGTGGAGTCCTCTTTCATAATGCCCCGATGATAATAATAGAATGAAGAAATGCTACAAAGATCAAAAATATAAACATTGAATGCTAAAGCAACTATGGATGGTTAACTACGCAGTGAAAGAAAAGTGGTGATGATCTCAATAAAAAATGCGTTTACGTTAGTAAAAAGTATATTGTACATCTCTTAAGCTATTCGTCGAATGTAATCTTTTTCCCTTTGAATTCAGTAATAGCTGATTTAAGCTTTTGTTTTGCAACCCAGGATGGATGTAAATTATCCTGCTTCTGTTGTTTTTCATCAGCTCTATCTTGATAACTTGGTTTATTTGTGTTCTTTCCCGGTGTCTTTACTGTATTATCCTTTCCATCATCGTCGAAGGTGATTTTTTGTCCCTTAAATTGGGTGATGATTGGTTTAAGTTTTTCTTTAGCAGCCCACGATGGGTGGAGTTTCTCTTCAGTTCTTTCTGGTTTTACATTTGACGCAAAGCTCTGTCTCTTTTCTGTCCTAACATTCTGCACCGACTGCCTTCTGTTGTTGTTATTCCTTTGATACGGTCTTATTGCGTTATTTCGCCTTTCGCGACGTATAAGACCATCGTCAGGCGTTTCGGGTTGAATACGATCAATGACAACTGTTGATTGGTAGTTATCGCCTGTGTCGGTGAAAAAGAAGGAGTCCACTGTTGTTACAGGTCTTGATTGGTTTTCAGGTGATGGAGATGCAGCGATAAATTCATTGGCTTTAGCTGAATGAACTAACTTTTTCGAGACCTTATTTGTCCCTTTCGTTGCCACCCTCTCCCCAACTAACGCTTTAGATTTCATCGATTCTGTTAGTTCTTCAGTAGGTTCAGCGATCCATCCACTGGTAGATGCAACATTTTCGTTGTCTTTTATTTGGTCAGCTTGGTTATTTGGAAGATTTTCTTCTTTCCAATTATTTTTCGTTGGGGAGTGTTTTTTCGTCTTTCCCTCCGCTTTTTGCTCCTTCTTTCGTTTACCACCTTGTAGGAGTTTCTTTTTTCGTTTACTCAGTTCCATGATTTCGTCTTTCCAGCCCGGATTGTTGTCATCTAAATGGAGCAGTACTCTCAGCGAACTGACAATGTTGACGAGAATTTTGTTACTGGCGAGGAGTGCTACAGCTATATCCTCTGGTGGTGCACGACCATTTGTTAATATAGCTATCGGCTTTTTGCTGAGTATGAGAATCTTTCGTATGATGTCGACGGTTTTTAATTTCTGTAAATAAAGGGAAACCAATTTTAACAGTAGATAGAATATGCCATTCTTATGGGCAGTACAGCAATGTTAAACTGAACAGCAATCAACAGCACCAATTGAGGGCGTGAAAATCATCTGGACTATTCGTCAAAGAAAGGACAATCGACGTAAAAAAGTAAAATAAAAACTGAATTGGAGCCCCTGAAAACTGTATACGTTGTGCACGAGGAAACAGGCAATTATTCTCCACTGTACAAGGGAAACTAAATACTCACCTTAACACAAAGCATGATCTTCGGCGTTTTACCAAGTTTTTCCGTAATTTTCACATTATTTGGCTTTTTTTCATTTAAAGTTTTTAGTTTACGAATTTTCTGCACCAATTTGTTGATGGTTTGGGTGCGAGCCTTTAGAATGTTCTTTTTGTTGGTTATAATCTAATGAAATAGAGCCAAAACCAAAACTATAATTTTTATTTATGTTATTGTTAGAAAATAAGTCTAAAAATACTTTCCTGATTATTTAATAGTAGTTTGTCGAACATTTTTATTCAAAATCTTTTGCTTATCGATAAAATATTCCTCATAGACACATTCGTGTTTCGCATTTCGACCTCAAGAAAACTTTTGTTTTGACAGAAACGACTCCCCCCAATTTCTGCGTTGCCATGGTGTTGCCGTGCTCTTGCCTGCCATGGAAGGGAGAAAAAAGAGGCATCACTTTTGTGAAATGTGCAGAATTCTGTACGCAGGGAAATAAGAACATAGGAATGTTAATACGCGAAGCTACATGTAAATTCTGTATGCAGTGCTGTTCTGCAAGATGTCTGTATTTCTAAATTATCTACAATCGACAATGCACAACACAAAAGAAATAAAATACAGTTTGAGGTATTTAGTTTCACCGATGGAAGTTTATCTGTGCATTTACATATCAAAGTGGAAGATGAATGGAATTTGTAAAAGAAAATGTGTTTCAAATAGGACTGATACAACACACATAAAAGCAATGTGACTTTCTGAATTTTGTTGTATTTTGTAATACTATTCGCTTTTTCTCCATCATATCAAAATAATTTTCGCAAAAGCAATTGTGATCTTAGATCAGTAGCAATAAGTGAAACGCTGCTGCAAATCAAAAAATTCTGTACGTATTTTACCTGCAGTGCTGCGAGCAATACTGCATACAGAATCTCTGCACATGTGTTTTGGGCATATGCAGAATCCGAATGCAGATTCAACCTCTCTTTTCAGCAACGAAAGAGAAAACCTAAAAGAGAATTGTGCTGTCACTGAGGGGAACTGTTCAATTGGGTAACGTTGAGAGCACACTAGGTAAGTCGAACAGAATTCTTTTCCATTACAGAAGTAAGAAAAACGACTGCATTTAATTAGTTAGTTAGAGTTGTTCTAAGCCAAAACTATAATTTTCATTCTTGTTATTGGTTAAAAATAGGTCTTAGAATACTTTCCTGATTATTTAATAGTAATTTGTCGAACATTTTTACTCAAAATCTTTATTCTATCGATTATTCTCAATTACTAGGTACGTGTTTTGCATTCGCATGCTTTTCTTTGACCTGTCAAAAATTCAAAACATTCCAGTTTCTTGTCAACGAAAATCTGGGAAGTTATGTCACGTTACGTTACAACTGACAGTCGCTTACCTTCTGTCATTTCTGTAAAATTTTGGTCGTATCAACAAAAATGACGGAATTAACTTTAAAGGAGTTCGATAAAAAAGATTTCAACGTTGATAAATGTAAATAAAACTAATTAAAATAATGTTAACTAAAATAAAAGTGTGACGTGTTTACTTTTAGATGTCAATCAGTTGGTCCAGGAATGTGTTGGTGCGTCGGAACTTCAGCAGAGGAAAGCTAAAATTCAAGCCTACAGTGACCAGACATCATCCTCCCTCAAAAAACATGTCTATGCAAATTATATGCAATTCATTGGCACAGCAAAGGAGATTTCACGTAGGTTTTTTAACGTCCAAACATTGAGTTCATGCCTTAAATATTTCTTGGTATTTAATAGATCTCGAATCAGAAATGTATCAGTTGTCCCACGTCCTAATTGAGCAGAGAAACATATTGGCATCCCTTACGGAAGGCATTACATCAAAGCCCAGTGCAAGTGAAGTCACAAGCATCGAGGAAGGCACTGAAGATTTACTATCTCAACATGCAGCTAAAGCAGTGAAAGAGATGGTACAAGGCTACAAAGGAGACCTTGAAAGCAAGACATTCCTACATGAAGGTGCTTTAATAGAATTGGATTCAAATGACTATCGGCCAATTCAAAGAGTGTTCTTCTTTTTGTTCAATGATGTTCTGATTGTGTGCAAAGTGAAACATGACAAGTGAGTTCGTCCGAAGTATCTAGTACTCCTTTTAACAAATTTGTTTTATGATTCTAGGAGATTAGAATTTGTTACGCAATACGATCCACGAAAAATCGCTGTTATCAACATCAAGGATTTAGATGGCGTTAAGAATGCAATTAACATAATAACACCAGATGGTTCGAAGATTTTGCAGTGCGTTACACCAGCAGGGAAGGTCAGTTCAAATTTGAATTTGTTGCTTTCCTCGTAATCCCGCTTCAACCTCTCTTTAACAGAACGAATGGATAGAGAAGTTCGAAGTGGCCTTTAAGTTCAATCAAATCGCAAAGCAACATAAAAAAGGTCCAGCTCCACAGCCGCCAAAGCTTCAAAATCAACTCTCAGCGCTGGATGCGAAATCAATTGCCAGTGAGCTCAGCCCAACAGAGGAAAGTGGTGTTCCTGCTGAAAATTGGGGCCCAGACTGGTTGTCATCAGCACCCGACGAAATACAAGCATTTGTCGTTCAACGACACTTTGAAGACGCACTGGCACTTGTTCAAAAATCTGAAGACTACATTAAGAAGGACGCGACATTTTGGAATGCAGCCGAAATTTCTGGCAAAATCAAGGCGCTGAGAACCAACCTGGTTAATGTCCTGCTACACGATTTGTCTAATTGTCAAAATCGATCATTGCCTCTGGCATTAGGACTCTCACGCCGACCGTTAAAACTTCTCGTTGAAATGCAACGTGAAAGGCAAGCTTGTGCCACTCTGTTAAGAGTGAGTACAGTTACTATTCGCGCTTCACAGCGTGAGACTCGACGTGGAAATCAGGATATTTCCCAGATATTCTTTCGTGATATGGCACATGTAGTGACGGAATTCTTACGAGCATTTGGAGAGGAGTCTGCTTGTGTTAGTTGTGAGTACACACCAGATTGATGCAAAGATAGATAGATACCACATGCACAGGCCATTGACAAATGATAAAATCAATTTTGACTCATTTCAGCTTTGATTGTTTGGTGTAATGCCGAGTTACAGTACTTTGCGGGACAATTAATTAAACACTACTTGACCAAAGGCGTACAGTTGGAGACAGTAGCAAAGATAGTCGAAGGCATTCGAGAGCCGTGCTCTATGGTTATTTCTTGTCTCTAATTTCAATTGTTTCTTTATTCACGTTTTTTTTAATAGTTAACAGAAATTGGGTTGGACCTGTCATATCACGTAGAGGGTCTGCTGCGCAACACACTCGATCAGATAATTGATGATTCCCGATTCCGTTTATTGGAGACAATTGGCCGCACCGAGGACTCATGGCAGCCATACAATTTGCAAAATAAAACAAATGTCAAGAAATTTCTGCGGGACATGGAAAAAATTGGCATTAATATGAAATCCCAGATCACAGGCGATACGTTCGTCAACCTAACCCAATCGATGGTGAATTTTTGTCGCCACTTCTTGACACTTACCGAGAGTTGTGGTATTTTGGCCAAGAATGAAACACTGAGACCAAGTGTGGAGGTGCTTCTTAGAGATCTTTTTTTAGCGCAACATGCTGTTAAACCAGCTTCTGATGTCACTGTTGATGTATGTCATAACATTTTGTATTTTGTAGGTTAATGTTATCAAAATATCTTGTTTTCAGCCAAATTTTGTGTCGAAAAATAAAACCTACCTCATCGAAGACCTGCTCGCCGCTGCCATTGAAAGGTATGAAACATTCTCTGGAGTTAGAAGCCAAAAACTCATAGAAGTCTATCATCAGCTGAGGACACCACCCAAACCAAAGCCACGCAGTGTCTACCAAACCGATGTTATTTAAAGAGACGACAAAAAACAATTATATTATTTATCACAAACTTGCTTACGATACTATTATATTCACTTACGTACAATTCAATACAACGGTTATAAAACTAAATTTAGCTACATATAAACAAATTTAATTAACTACTGTTCTTTATTTTTTTCCTTTGATCCTTTGTCATCATCTTAGACTTTGATTCTTTGGCTTGCGACCTGGTCTCACATTAAACACACTAGCGGGTAGTACCTGTCCCAGACGCTCCTTCCCAGCGATGGCCAAAAGTCTACGCTCGTGGACTTTTCTATGCTTCGCCAAATGATCGGATCTGGCAAAGCACTTTGTGCAGTAGCTACACTTGTAGGGTTTTACTCCAGAATGGGACCTTCGATGTCGAGCCAACTCATCCGAACGCGAAAATTTCCATGTACAATCCGGCCAGGTGCATACGTATGGTTTCTCACCCATATGCCGTCGCATATGTGCCTTGAGATGAGCTGGTTTCGCGTAGATCTTTGTGCATTCCCCAAAATTGCAAGGATATGTCTTCTCAGACAATTCTTCGTTCGCATCTACTGTTGTTCGGCGAAAAAGATTCAAATTTTCGGTGGCATCTTTTAGAAATAAATCACAGGAATCGTTGCATAGTGGTGTCTTCTCTGGTAGCATCTGTACAAGTTCTGGTATTTCAACGAAATTGTCAAGGAAATTGATCTCCCACTCCGACTGAGATTGTTCCGAATTTGTGCCCTCACTAAGTGGTAGTAAGTAATCCAAACACATTTCTATATCACGATCCATTCCCAGCATTGAATCGGATTGTTCATCCTGCAGAAATTCTCTGAGTTCTTCCTGACTGTTGTCCAGATAGCTGTAATAGTCACAATTATAGTAAGGATCAGCGGTTCTATAGCTGTTGTTATTCGCGTCGCTGTTGGAGAAATTTCCATTGCAGCACAAGTCCTGCTCCAAATCATTGAAGAGCTGTTGGAATCCGTTCGAGAAAAAATCCATCACTTCAACTCGAGTTAAGTGTTTAAACTGAAGACTTCACGACCGTAACAATTGGTATTTAAATGCGTGTTTCAAAGAAATACGAGCACAGGCGAGTTCTCTCGCTCATCCTCTAAATTAGTTATTAATTACAAATCGAATTGGGATATGTGTTTCGATTTTGTGGTGCGGTGCGTTCCATTGAGTGATAATGAATTGGACCGTAGTTATTCTTTTTTGTATTGTTTTGCTAGAAATCTGGATCGATGAAGCGACGGGTACCGATTGTTCCCAGGGGAGTCGTTAAACGCGCAAAATAACAAAAAAAGAAGTACGGACAGAACTTCATCAGCCGCTCATCATCACGATGATCATCAACGTCATCGTCGTCAGTGCGGTCCATTGTCTGTTATCCAATGTGTCGTGTAGTGCTTATGGGTACCAGACGGTGTCAGGCCGATTTGTGGTACACTTTGCGTTTTTCGTTGTTCACTTGGTGGAATGGGAATTTTTATGTGCAATTCCTTGGGGAGTTCTTTGTAACGGTCAATTTTTGAACTTTCTGTGTGAAAAAAACATGTGTACCAGGAAATCTTGGTCATTTAAATATGAGCGTCATCATCGAGCATCGGACAGGAGGGTCTTGCGTGATTGCTCGTCGTAGTGCAACGATTAGTCTTATCGGCTTGCTGGACTGAGTGTTTAGATATCTATTCGTTTATATTGGCGCCACGTTTTCGCAATCCTCTTTAAATTAGAGCAATGATTGTCAACAAATGAGCAAAATAAAAATGGCAGATAACTTTGTTTTAATTTTTAATTTGTCGTCGTAATTGATTCCTGCATCGTGTGCACTCCTATGGTGGATAAAGATAAAGACGACCGTTGGTTGGAGAGAAACGGCGTTTCAGAAAGAGCATTTGATGTAATGGTCTTTTTTAAGATAAAAAATAAATTAACAAAATATTGATTAATGATGAAATATGTTACAGAACAGCTGCCTATTTCATCATTCCGATGCCTAATCAGAGATGAGTATTCGTAATCGTACTTTTTTTTTCTTCGGCGGTCGTACGTGTATACCGTTATCACTAGAAGTTACTAGTAACTTTCTACACATCGTCATTTCTTAAAAAACCCAATATACACAACGACAACAGAGTTTTAGCAGCAATTTTTTTTCCTATTGTTTATTGTATTTGCGGATATACGGAAACAATTAATAAAATTGAAGATAAATTAACTGAGATTAAAATTTCCAGGAAACTGATTGTACCAAACCAGTTACACAGTAGATCAGAGGTACGTAAAGCAACCCCTTAACAGCTCACAACCGGAAAGATTTTTATGTACATACATATACTACGTGTTTCAACTTAGTTACAAAACGGGGTCTCGACCAGTGGAGTCTCTGCCTGAGCAGCCTCCTATCCGATTCGATAATGGACAAGCTGTTTCCAGCCGGTCCTTAAAACGAAGGACCTAGGGGTCACCGGAAATGACGTCGCAATGGCAGTGTTTTAAATTAAAAGTAGTTTAATAATATAATTGAGAAATGAAAGTTTACTAAAAGGCAAATTATGATAGATGAAACCATTTTTACATTGAAAGGTAATAAACGATTACGTTTCTTTTCGTAAACGATGCATGCTTCCGAAAAAATTGTCACGGAGTTGAAAGATACATCTTGGCAAATTTAGTCAAAATTCGGAATTGTTGGGTATTAACTGATCACCAAGCCCAAGGATCACTATTTCGATCATTCGATGGCCGTGGTGGTTAGTGCGTTGGATACTACGAATTCGCTCTTTATTTGGATCTTTTTTGTGGAATAAAACATGAATGTATGTGCATCGCAGTACGCACTTTGTTCGGCCAGATCGGCCTTGTTACATCTCTAAAGAAGACTTTCAAGCTGTCAAATCACAAACATTTTTATTTTTTTTTTGTTCAGCGCTCTCGTTTACTTTTTCGTTGTTTTCGTATCTTTGAGAGAACGTTTCATCCCCACTCTTCGAAATTTGACAGAAAATACATATTTGGTGCAAAAAGTTCGCGAACGGTCCCCGTTGAAATGAAACTTCATATGTAGTTACTCTTAGAATGTTGGGACATTGAATGGGGAAATGCGAAGTTACAAATGCAACTTGATAAATTTTCAATCCACTAGGTAGTTCGTTCCAAAGCTCTCCCTCTTCATTAGACATGAGCTTCCCAACTCCAAAAGAAAAATACATTTAGATTTTTCAAAAAATTTACATTTTTGTATTTATTTATGTTTATTATTTAGTTTTCATTGTTTTTTTCTCTCTTAAATTTTATTAAATAGCATTTTCTTGTTTTTATTTTATTGTTTTTTTATTTTATACCTCATTTATTTATAATTTTTTTTTTTATTTTTTCATACATAGACTTAAAATTAAACATTTTTTTTATTTTATTTTTTTTTTGTTTCTTTTTAATATATTTTGTTTCCTTTAAAAATTTCTTTACAGAGCTTTCTTGTTTGAGTGTATGTATGTGTTGTGTATTGTTTTGATTTTTTGTTTTCCTATATTTTACTGTGTATTCATTTGTTGCATTTTGCGTATTTTTTCACTTAACTCTTACATAATATTTTCTTAACATTAATTTTCTTTTTTTATTATTTCTAAATTAATTTTCATTTTTCATCTTTTATCTTTTGCTCTTTTTTCATTTTATTTTTATTATTATATATTTAATTACATACATATACTATATACTTACAGTGAAATTTTAAATTACAAATCAATGCTTTCCTTTTTCTCATTTTTAATTACAATAAATTGGTAAAGTATCGTTTTTGTTGCTTATAATTGTTGACAAAAATGTAAAATACGTAATATTTTTTTTTGCTTGCGTTTTTTTTTAGTGTTTAATTTATTTTTTTATTTGTGAATTTTGTGGATATACATTGGCTGTTTTATATTTTTATTTGTAAAAAAAATTCTTTTAATATTTTTTAATAAAAAAAGTGTATTTTCTTACAAAAACACGAATTGGAGTGGGGAAAATAAACCAAATAAGAATTTAAAAATTAAGTAATTTAAATTTTTTACATAATTTTTAATGTTTTGGGTGGCTAAAAGGGGAAATGTAAGCTTTGCGTGAGTCAAAGAATAGATTTGCATATGGTATGGTATGGTTTGTAGGCATTAGTGTTTCGTTAGTGTGTCCAAGGACGTTATCAGATTGTGGGAACGGCAAATCTCAATGGTCTGGCTGGATTGTTTCAAAAGGACGTATCGACTTGCAACATAGCGACTTTACAACTGGAGTTGGTGCCGCAAAATTGAAAAAATTAATTTTTTTCGTGCTTTGTTGGTTGCCACTAACGAGCGTTGAAAATGTAATTTATTTATAAACAACGATATAAACAGATAAATATTTTGCGTCAGCAGTTGTTAGAGGATCAAGCCTTACTTTGTGAACTATTTCTGTGTGCGTGTTATTCTTTCCGTACAAACGGCGAGTCGAGAAGTTTTTCACGCTAAATGATATTCTTAAATGCTTCCTGGATACTCGGAAGAGGTGGTACCTTGTTTGCTGGGATTGATGCGACAGCATGCAAACTAACCACAGAAGGTGACTTCCTTATTATAAAAAAAAACTGCTGTACTTTAGCAGTGCAGCAATAACATAAGCTGCACGTTTGCAAAACAAAAAAGGCTAATTTGACATTTATGAACACAAGTAATGCAGGAACGTTTGCAATGGTAATGCAGTTTTTCTTCATTTATGAACGCAATATCTGCACTAACGCATTTTTTTACAATTATGAACTCACCCAGAGCCTACATAAACCTTGAGACAAGCTTGATTTCTTCGCTAGTTCGAGTTTAATTTCATGTTCTCCAATAATTGACTCGAGTTCGGCAAACGAGTAGAAAACAAATTGTTCCACTCAATCCTTTTTTAACGTGTACCTTTCCCATTTCAAGAAAGTAAGTTTCGTTGTTAGCTATACAAGAATAATAATCCAAACAATCAACGACATTAGAAATTCTTAGATGCTCGTACGTTAAAAAAAGCACAACAATGCATAATAACGCATTCTTCGTAAATATTTCTGCATTTTTTTGACTAAGTCTTTATAAATTATTTCCCTGTATTTTTGAGGACATTAAATAAGTTCAGAGTTTACACTGAAATAATATTAAAAATTTGTCTTATCCCATTAAGAAGTTTAATTTTATTAATTGAAATATTACAAAATTTGGTTTTTGCATTCGAAAACAGACACGTGAAAACAAAGTTCAGAAATCCTCATTAGCCACACATCATGCGCAAATAGTTTATTTTTCTTATTAGAGTTTCGGATAATACCAAATATGCTACATAAGAAAAATCGATTTAAAACTTGTGATCTTGCACTAAAATTAAAAAAATTTTACCACATCAACAGTTTAGAAATGTTTTGTATCGATTTCTCTAAATAAAAAAATAAACATACATCACTTTGTTCCCACACTCTTCTATTTCTTCTTTTCGCACGCTTTAACCAAAATATCCATACCTATTTCATTTTCTTCTTTTTTGCGTTTTCCAACACATCAAATTTTAGTTACATTCTTTTCTTTAAAATCTTGTTTTCAATTTTTTAGTTAAATATTTTAATCCACTTTCCTTTTCTTTCTTTTTTTCTTTGTATCACATGATGTGTGTATGTATGTGTGTGTGTGCACTAATATCCACATATTTGTTTTGTTTTAAAACTAATTACTATGAAACGTTTAATAATGTATTTTTTTTGTTTTGTTTTAACCATCATTAACTTTTCTTCCATCGCTACGTCTAGTTAATTCTCTTACTTAAGGTGTACATTTTAAAAATAAGAAAATAAAGAAATACATTAACATTAACTTTAATTTTTTTTTGTAGTATTCCATTTAAAGATTACAAAATAATTGGTAAAAAAAACAATGCTCATATTTATAAGAAAACAAGAAATTTCTAATAATTTTGTTTTTTTTTCTTCAATGCATAATCTTTATTTACAATTTACTCCTAAAATAAATCAATTTGAAATAATTTAAAAGTACATAATATAATAAAAATTAAAACTAAAAAAAAATATGTAGTGCAAAATATAAAAAAGTGAGCGTGTTCGAGTTAGAAATTAGGTTAATTACTTTTTTTATAGAAAATATTTTTTTTTGTTTTGTGAATTGGCTTTCATGCTTTTTTCTTTAAAGAATAAATTATTACAATAAAAATCAGCAAAAAATATATAAATCCCTGAAATAAAATATGAAAAAAAAATTATAATAATAATTAGGAAATTAAATTATAAAACAAATACACGATGTCCTCTCTCCGACTCAGATTTATAATTTTTTTTTATTATTGTTCTTTTATTTTTAGTATATGACTTCATAGACAGTGGCTTTTTTGTCTCCAGATCCAGTTACAATGTATTTGTCATCGGTTGATATGTCGCAGCTAAGCACTGACGAGGTTTCTTTGGACTGTAACGAAATAGAAAGAATAGGGTTTTTGAGGTTGTGGTCAATTTTCAATCAAACACAATACTAGAAGCAATTATTAAATTAAGTCTGTTCAATGAAGCTACGCTGGACAGAAAAGAACAGAGAAGTACAAGGTTCTCGTATTCAATGAGAAAAGTTTCTATCCTATACCTTTGTCTTCAATGACTGTGCTGGACAACTTTTTTGCACCTACTCTTGAGGTAGAACAGATTTGTGAGAAATGTTAAGATCAGCTGTGTTGCACATTTGATTTTTTTTATTTGAAGTGAAAAGTGTTTCGAAGAGATGTAAGTTTACCAAATGGAAGAAATTGGAATACAATCGCAAAAAGCGTGATCAGTTCTTGTAAAATGCTATAAATAATGTGGAAAACATTAACTAAAATAAGCATCATGCAGTTGTCATTTTTAACAACAAACATATGGCTGTAATTTTCTGTGCTAACTTGATCTGACAAAGCTGTGCTGTTCTGATCTGCGTTTATTCTTATTGAACAAAGCTATTGTTTTGGAAACGGTCATATATAACGGTTGAGTTTCAAGTGACTTGAATACATATATTAAAATGGCAATTATTTTTTTCATATTCGAACAAATGCATGTAAGAAACGATTTGTTAAAATGGTGAATTTTTATCTAAGCGATTAATGGGCTGGTGATTCACTTGATGTTCTTCAAGCAGCTTGTGCCATAGTCCCGAACCCGATTCAAACGCAACAGAGAAATCGGTTGTTCGCCCGTAAGTCACGTTAGAATATCTCAAAACGATACCAATGGCCGGACATGAGAGATTCTAATTTAACCACTACCGCAGCAGAAAGATGTACTAAGCTCTTGAAATATCATTTTTAACTCCTTAAGTAGTTACCTATAACAATATAAATTCTATCATTTTGTTTGTTGAGAACCTCTTCAAAGACAAACATTTTTATACCCGTAAAAGGAATATTTTTATGGCAACTATCCGCGGTCCACCGCAATGGCCCACTTGCATCTTTTGAGATTAATTTATTTTATATCTTGTTTGAGTTTTTTCTTCCACCGGTTATTTATAAGAATTCGTTTCAACAATTTAACTTATAAGACGCAACGCTATTACGGTGGTATGATTTTATTTAACGCTCCACTGAAGCAAAGGTAAATGGCATTATTTCTAGTAATTTTTGGAAACAACGAATGCTGTAATCTTCTGAGACAGAACTTGGATTAAACTGCACGTATTAATATGTATTTCCAATTGTTATTTGATTTTTCTCGAGTGTGAGCAACATTAAAACACTCACTTGGAATATGCTAGCGCCGTACGGTGTCCTCCATGCATTCAGCAAATTATCCTTTCCAGTTGACACAAACCATTTGCCACATGTCGCGAATCTCAGCGAGAGAACACAGCTTTCGTGCAGATGTAATTGGTATTTATCTGGTTTCGATGCGTGCAATACTTCTACGTGTGAGTTCTCCATACCAACTGCCAACCATTCCCCTAAAAAAGACACAAAGTTAATAAGAATGTAAGCGAATGCACTTCACATCAAAACAAACCTGTTGGGCAATATCCTAACGAGAAGATCTGTGAACTGAAATCATGCTGTTGCAGCTGTCTACCTTCTCTCAAGTCCCATGATCTCACGGTGTTATCCAGCCCACCGGTCCATAAACGTGAACCATCGGGACTAATGTCAATGCAAGAGGCACCATCTGTATGCCCTTGGAATTGTCGCACCAGCGTTTCATTGTGTAAATCCCAAACGGCAATGTTGCCGTCACTGCAGCATGAGAAGCAGACCTTCGAATCGGGACTGATCGCCAATGCATAGCAGGCTGGTGCCGCAGACGTTAGTTCTGCTTTAATCCTGGGAGTCGGACTAGCCAGATCCCATATTGATAAGTTGGATGCTTCGCCGCCCACTATCAATGTCCTACCATCGGGCAGTAGTTTCACCGAACGAATGTAATTGTCGCGTTGTAAACAATCCAACTGACTGATTGGTGTCATGCTGCCTTGTCTCGCTATATCCCATACTTTAACGCATCCCTTACCACCGGTATAGACGTACTTCGTTGGATTCGAGATCGTTACGGCGCACACAACCTCACCATGGGACAATGTGCTCATTTGGCGTGCGTGCCTTGGGATGCCCACCCCCACTAGGGCATCCGGCGGAAAGGGCACCGGTTGTAAGGTGCCTTCGCCGTTCATGTGAAACGAATATGCTCTGGAAAAAAAGAGACGCATTGTAAAGAAAAACATGTCCAAAAGGTGTTGTCTAGCTTACGGTTTTCCACCGGCCAATCCAGCCGGGTGTGGGATGCCATTGGCGCGTACATGAGCGTGTGGGTCATATGCCATCGGAGGTCGTCCATACGCGGGATCCGGTGGTGGCCGTTGATAGGGATCCGCTGGCCGTTGATATGGGGAGTTTGGGTAACCCGCTGGCGGAACCTGTGGAAGTACTTGCTTTGGATTTACCGGCATCGGGACATTCGGTGTTGGTGTTCTGGCCTTAGCACCTGGAGTTCCAGGTTTGTCGAGCTGTAAGAAAAAAAACGCGCTTTAGCAGGCGCACACACATTTTAAGAGTGAACTCTTACATCTTTAGTTTTAAGGCTGGGTGTTGATCGTGAAGAGCTTGAGCCCGATCGTGATGGTGGTCTATCGCTGGTCGGTTTTGAATTACTGCCGCCAGGTTTGTCTGATCGATCTCCATTCAGACCGATACTATCACGATCACGGTCACGTGAATCTATCGAGATGTGGTCGCCATTTGGTCGTGGGGATGGTGATTCCTGAAACAAAAGGACATAGTAACGTTAGCATTGCTGGAGTTGCACATATTCTACATGATGGTACTGTGATGGGTGGCAAAAGGATTTGTTTGTTTTTCTGAGGAATCTGAGGATCACTCACTCACTCAAAAATAAAATCACTACTACTAGTATTACAACGACTACGGGATACATCTACGTGGTTAAACTCAACTCACCATTTCATTTGATACATCTACGACTAAATCCTGATCGCTTTTCTCGCCATCATCGTCCTGCAATATAAAAATAAACAAAAACAAATTTGAAAAAAAAAATTCGTGATCATTTTTAAAGGATTGAGTAGTTTTTTGGAGTTTTGAATTTGCCTTTTGTCTCTCTTCTGTTTTGAGGAAAATTTCAGTTTGGTGTGGTTCTTGCTTCGATTTAAGTGGACGAAAGCTAAGCCCTAGAATAGTGAGTTGAGTTTATACGCACACACATACACACACAAACTTAGCACCGTCGTTAAACTTTGTGTACCGCTTCGGGCGAAACGGAACTCTCCAACGAAACACACAAAGCAGCGGATCAAGAAAATACAGATTTACTTGAAAAACGTTATAGACATACCTATAGTATATATTTTTTTTTAAGTAAAAATCACATAAAACAACTGTGAGATATTTTAACAGAGATGGAAACACTTTGAAGACAAACATTTATGCACAATGGAGAAAGAGGGTTTTATGACTCGAGTATATGAAGATAGAGAGAAGAAGGATATGATTTGAGTGCTGTACTTACATGTGCTAGTTTGTCTTCTTTTCTTCGCTTGGCGTCGTTCTCAATGTCAAGAGGTGATCGGGTACGATATTTCTCACGCTCCGCCGGTGATACGGAGTTTCTCTAAAAGTAGAAAAATAATCCAGATTAATTCTAAGACAATAGGGACTAAACGGATCTTTTGTTTTACTAACAAAAGGAACTAATTAAGTACAATGAAAATGGTACATGACAGATGACAGTGAACAAATGGAATGCTTATGTTGGATTGTAATACGGAAAAGTGTGCTCTGAAGCAAATATGATAGAATTTATAGAGGAGATAACACAGCAGAGAAGACAAGTTTTGTCTCTCTTGGGTTAAGAAGACGATGTAACTTGCAGACTGCAACGCTTAATGGGAATTGGGAAAGTCCGTGGCATTAAAAAGTATGAGCAAACAAATCCCCTGCAACGCAGGAGCACAAATAAAAAGTATCGTATTGGAATGGAGTCAGGGTAACGAGCGTCGCAATAGAAACACTTTCAGAGAAAAAAAATTAATAGAATTAGTGTTGTTGATATTGGCACCTTAATATGTTCGTTACAAACCTTGCATTGATCTCAATTCAAGATATAAAACAACAAAAATAAGGAATGGCCTTTGTAGTTCTGACCTTAAGAATATTCAAACTAGTTACAACAGATTCATGAGGGTTCCGGTCCGAGTGTTTGTGGATTCACAGAAAAGTCCGTAGGCGAAGAGAACCATTGAATTGTTGAAGGTGTTTACTAAGAATGCTTCGAAGTTTTTGAAGCTACTTTTAGAAACACATATTCGCACCGAGAAAGCGTTTCTCACTCGATTGAGAAATGCCTTAGTTCATGTGACGGTGTTTTTAGGCTTCGTCTTCAAGGCTTTCTTCGCTAACTATGCGGCAGAGATTCGAGAAATCAAAGAAATTAACGAGCAATTACAATACAAACCCCAGCTTGAACTGTTTTTTAAGAATTTTGGTTTGAAATCAATTCATTTTACTACATACGTAGCCTCTTTTCCTCAGTTATTGCAAAAGGTTCTGGCTCGTCAAACAGTTAACACGTCAAATATCACTCAAATGTCACTAATAACTCCAAAACTCGCCAAACAAATGTCAGAAACAAGTATAAAATCGTTTTAAAACAATCAACAATAAATGAAAATGTGCTAAAATAAATGAATAGGAAAAACTTACCAGTCTCTCCTCAGCCGACGGTCCATCTAGATTGCTTTTCATTTCTGGTCGATGATGATCTGGCGGTGCCTTTAGCAAACTCTGTGGTGCATGTGGCAATCCCATGGGTCCACCCAGTGCTCCAAATGGTCCGGCTAATGCTCCAAGACTTGGCATCGGTTGTGGTGGTCCACCGGGTACTTGTTGCGCATGGATTTGTTGCTGGAAAAATTATTTAATAAAATTTAAATTAAATCAATGCACATTCAAGCGGCATTTCAAACATTTATGTATATCAATACTTTTTTCTTCTTTTTTTTTAAAAAACAATCAAGTTGCGTTAAACATAAGCAAAAAAAAAAAACATAAATTCAGATGCAAATGCAAGAAATAATAATAAAATGTAAAAAAAAAAATTTAATAAATTAACGCGCGTTCTTACTCGTACATACTACAAACACAGATAAATAGCAAAAAGGCTGTGAAAATAACAATAAGTGACATCATGACATCTTATCGACAACATAATCCAAAAAAAAAAAAAACTATAATTTTCTATACGAGTGGAAAAAATTGATTTGCCTCAAATTAGGAGGAAGGACTGACCGAGCGCCGCGGTGAACTATCAAAAATCCAATTGATCAAAAAGACTAACCATAACCAAAATGCCCACATGGACGACGACCACCACTACCCTTTGTCGTGCATGAATTATGGACGACGCGACGACCACCACTACCCTTGTCGTGCATGAATTTTACGGTTTCACAATTCCGAAATGGAAATTTTCGGGCGAACGACAAATAATCATAATAGAATTATAAACCCACCACATAGCTATAGCGAGGGGGGACCCCCTCACCACAATTCAGATGCAGATGCGGCTTTGCCCAATGGAAATTCGATTTGGTTTCGAATTCGCTTCATTGCAAACACCACCGCCAATGCGACTCCTGATACTCAGTTGCATTCGATTATTCTGGCTCTTTGCATTCTACGTCGCTTTGGTCGATTCGGATTCATCCCCGCCGCCGCTCTTTTCCCAGATTAACTGCACAAAATTTGGTCAGAGATGACAGCAGTACTTGCGAATGCCTAATACCTCAAGCGTCGAGCCTCGATGCCAAGCAACCAATATCCCATCATCATTCGCTACCAGTTTTTGGTAGTACACCACGCTCTCACCACAGCGAATGCGGTAATTAACCGGCTGCACCAAGATAATTTTAATCAGTTGCAGGTGGTGTGGTGTGGGGTGGAGGACTCTACGAATATGCGTACATGTGACTGCGCATTCCTTAACTATTTCCATTAGTTCTGTCTGTCTCAAAGCCTTGTTGACCTTCATTAAAGAATGATATCACTATACCACCAATACCACCGACGGACTCGATGTCGAAAACGGGTGTAGGCACTGTTTGCACTGTGAATGTAAAATAGCTACTAGCCCTTGTCTCCTCCGCCCGGCCTGACTCTCCGGTGACCACAACCACGAAAAGGTGGTCGAATTTCAATACAGATTAACACTCCACAGTGTCCACAGAGAGAACTGAACTGGGATGTGTGTGCTGGGCAATGGAAAACCATTCGGTGGCGGTTTGTGATACATTTCGGGACACAAGTATGTTGATGTAAATTTATTTGCTTTTAGGGAGGTTTGGAGCTCCTCTGTTTAATTAAAAATGCCAAAGTTAGGGGCTAAGTGGAAATGTTAAATCCAATGGTGGAAGAAAATACTTTTATTTCAAAAAAGGCATTTGATGAAAACTCTCAAAAAAAAAAAAATTAAATAGGTCGAAACTCTTCAAATTGAAGGAACTTACGCGCAAGTAAACTTCGAATCCACAAAGACGTACAGAATAAATGTTTCATAAGCCAAACACCTGGTAAAGGAAGCTAGAATCTTAAAAGTTATTGTATAATGTTTGTAATGCGACCAAAAATATTATTTTATAATTTCAGCTGTAAGATCTCTTCCGTTCCAAAGAATAAAGCTAAACGATCACAGATCGTCCAGGCTTGTATAATTTAATCAAAAAAAAAAAAAAAAAAAAAAAACTCTTTAAACAGACCAGATGCAAAACAGATGCAAAACTCACAAAAACAGACTTAGGCCGGTAGCTTTCGACTGCCCATAAGCTAAGAGCCTCATAAACCTATTCACTAACCGCTATTAATGCGTATTTATGAGCGCTCATAAGACTTATGAGTGGTCCCAACCACCACTTTCGAAATGAGCTGTCATTTCAAATTTAAATTATTTCTGTTGATTTTCAAAGTGGGCAGAAAAGAAAGAAATCCGAATTTATGTTCTTTAGTTCACTATTTAATTCATGATAAATTTGCCAAAAAAAAATTAAGCCACCAACATCAATTTCATCATCTATCTACAGCTGTGTTGCATCATCCCAATATTAACATTGCCATTTGTCACTGACATGTTCGAAAAAGAGCGGCATTGACATCGAATGTTCAAAAAAGAGCGCATTCGGAAATCCGAAAATTGAGATCTCTCAAAGTCGAGGTAGCATAGACAGCAGAGACAGAAACCTATTAAGCGCACCATACACACTTCAACTCAATTTGAAATCAAAATCAACCCGTGTGTGGGGCAGTCATTTAATCGATTTGACGGTTGACGAGTTGGTTGAGGAAAAATCAAAAGATTTTGATTTTTAAAAGTTGATTTGCAAGTCTCTCAACTCAGTTGAACTGTGTGTGGGGAAGTCATTTGATTCGCTGTCAAATTGCGGAAAATTTGTACTGGGCTTGTGAAATCTGTGAAAGTGTGTGTGAGCGAAACGTAAACAGTAAAGATGACTTTAAACGCACACATAAAGAAAATTCTTGATATTTATGGCAGTTTATACCAAGTCTTTCAACTCAGTTGATGTAGTGTGTGGCCAAGTATCAATTCAGTTGACAACTAAATTTACAATAGAATTGAATTGTGTATGTAGTGGTCGATGAATACCAACCAAAAAGTTAAACTTAAAGCTGGCTTTAAACTTTCGTTCTTCATTCAGTGTTCGTTGTACGTAAGTGAAGTGAAACGCACAGTTCAATGTATAAATGGAGAATGACATTTATTATCTGAGCTATTATGACAGTTCAGTATGTATGACAAATTGGCGATATTATAACAGTAAGAAAAAGCATTCACATTATACGGCTTTCTGATTCAGTTCGCTCTTTGTATCAAAATGGATAGCAACACATTATTGGCAGTGGCGGCGCTTTCAGTTTCTCAGAACCAACGTTCGATTTTTTTGAAGCAATCATTTTTGTATACTCCTTCCGGAAATTTCCCCTCAAGTGAATCGAACAAGTGAAGGGAATCTCCGATCCGGCGGATTCCACGATAGGGGTGATAGTTTTATAAATTCATCAAGAAAATCCCATCATTATAAAGCAGTGCAACGACACTGCAAAATAACGTACGATTTAACGGTTATCGTCATTTACACACACGTTGTTCCGTGTTTGGGTAAAGCCGTACACCGAAAATTCCAAACAGCTTGGAACTTCTTGCGTATGTGTTCGTTCTTCGAACGTTGTTCGATTTTCTCATTTACATTTTCGATGTTCCGCGTATGTCTGACAACGAACAACGAACACCGGGTAAAAGAACGAGAGTGTAAAGCCAGCTTAAGAGCATCTCAACTTTAAAATGAGCGATTTATGAGCGGTCGATAGTTACCAACCTTATTATTTGAAGATCTGTTTTCAAGCCCATCAGTTTACCCTTAAGACCAACTTCGGACGTACAGTAAAATATAGAGATACTTTCTTTAACCGCTCAACACGAATGTGGAATGCTTTACCAAACACGATTTTTCCCTCCCGTTACGATCTACAGGCATTTAAGACCAATGCGCATCGGTATCTCCCCTTTCATCATTTGGCCCGCGCTGTGCAAGACATTTTAAGGGTATTCATAACCCCTTTAGCGCGCATGTATTAAAAAAAAAAAAAAAAAAAAAAAAAAAGAAGTTTATTCATAATCGACTCATTATGGAAAAAAGTATGCCACAGGAAGACCGCGACACAGTCAAGACTCAGAACATATAAAAGGTTATCATCGGAAGTATACCCTTTTAAAGATTCTTGAACCAAGTTCTAGAGCCGAAAGTGGATTACAATGACTTGGGAACTTGAGACCCTCTATCTATCTTAGCCACTAACTTATACAAATCAGAAAACCAATTCTCCTCCCAATTCAACTAACAGTAAAGGACCTACTGTGCATCGACTACACACAGTGACGACGACGACGACCCCAATACCTGTGGTTAGTGTATGCTTCTTGTGCTATCCCCGAGTACCGATTGCAGTAGTTTTATATTATTAACCGTAGCAAGCGAATAATTTTATATTTTTATTTTATTTGCAGCTCCATTCGAAACGTGCAATGGACCACCAAAACCACGCGCACCATTCACATTCTGACAGACAGTGGTATACGAAACCTCACCACCTCTTTTTATCGTTCTCTCGCACAAATTCAACGATTATATCAATAAAAATACAAAATTCAATGATCACAGAGAGTCCACCACCCGAGTTGCGAAACCATAGTATTGTGTTGTCTACTAAAATCACTGCAATTGACCACATAATTAAAAGGACAATGTGGCGTCAGAGCGCACACGGGACAACAACAATGACACACATATCCGTCGCTGTCCTTTTCGGTTGGAATGTCAGTCTGGAGATATTAAAACGAAAAAAAACTTCCCACACCGTTAGCGCGACCCTATATTCAGCAGAAATTATTTATATGTGAATGTGATGAAACCAATTTTTAGGATGGCACCCGCCAGACTCACAATTATTTATGTACGCGCTCGCAAACATCGAATTAATTTAGCATTTCCCTGTGCTATATCTGTGAAACTAGGGGTGATTTAACGAAATTACCATGAATTTTTAAAACCCGTCGCGACGCATTTCTCCACCCGCCGCAAACGTCCAATGAATGTTGATGACAATATTGCAGCACATCACCCTCAGGCCCCACTGAACATGTTCATCCGTGCTGGATGATATAGCGATCTGGACAGTGAGGCGCACACAAAAGGGCGGTTTAATAATATACATATATGCACATAAAATGTATATATACTTGTAAAAACTCTTTCTGAAACCAATTTCAATTGATTGCCATTTAAAAAAAAAAGTGGTGTGCCAGAGGGTGGCATTGTTAGACTCGCATTATTTATAAAGCCCAGTAAAGTGGGTTCAATGTTCAATGTCAATACTGATATTCTTTCGTCATGAATATAACCACACAAAAAATGAAAACATAACAAATACAATAAAACCAATACAGAACGAGGTAGCAAATGATATGTGTATAGGAAACAAAAAAAAAATGTGTACATTCAGTATTCCTTTGTGATTTATGGTAGCAAAGCGATAGAGAGGATGATGATATACAATAAAAATAAAATAAATATAATATTAATCAAAACAAAAACAACGAAATGAACATTTAATGGGAACTAAGTGAAGAACTAAAAAAAAAAAACGAAACAAAAAAAAAGAAAAGCGTAAGGACTTTCATTTCAAAAAGAAATAAGAAAGAGAGATAGAGTGAGAGAGAGATTGTTTCTTCAAAACTTACTAAAAGCTGTTGAATTCCCTGTTGTTGGTGGTTCTGCATTTATCGAATTAAATTTTATTTTGTTTTAGTTTTTCGTTTTTTTGTTTTTTGTTTGTTTTCGTTTTTTTTTTTTTTTTATTAAAAAAGGGGGAAAAGAGAAGAAAAATAACAGAATAAAAATAATAAGTATATTAACGAAAAAAACAAAGAAAACAACAATTTACTTGAGTTATTATTAATACTTTAAAAAAACAAAATACTTTCAATATATTTGAAATATTGATAGTATTTTTAATCAGTTTTAAACGTTCTATACTGATGCTGTTTATATTCATTATTTGCAGAACACCACAAACATTCAAATCGGAACTCAATACTAAGGACTACAATGATTTTTTTTTTTTAAAAACTACAATTTTAGTTGTTTTGTTTTATTTTTTTTAAGTATTTTAGATAATTTAAAAAAAAAAAAAATATAGTTTAATTCAGTATAGAACGACAGAGGAAAATGTGATTAACGGGTCAGTGTTCAATAAAATCGTTGAACAACTACATATTATTGATGAGAGTGGTGTGTGGTGTCTAAAGCCGCTTATTCCCAAAACAAAAATCGTTGCGAGAAAAAAAATCGTTGCGAAACAAAAATCGTAGCTTGTGGTGCGAGATTTTGAGGGTTAATTCCTAGAATTTCAAATTTCGCAACGAGATTTTTGACGTACAAGTCTTGATATTTTTCTTCGTCATTTGAGAACTTTTATTTTTGTGTTATTGTCCTCTTCTTATCACTCATATTAATACAATTGTTTCCTCTTTCATTGAAAACAATGTCAAAAAATCGCATCGAAAAATAGATCCTTGCAAGAAAGAATGGTCCGGGCCATTCATTTTCTCGTTGCGAGAAAAAATGGTTTCTCGCAGTTAAGGTGCGAGAATTTTGACAGTTAACGCTACGATTATTTTTCTCGCAACGATTTTTGTTCTGGGAATAAGGGGCTTAAGCGATCACCACTTACTTACAACAGCTTTTGTGTGAATGTATAGACAAATAAAAAGAGATGGTCTGTTTGGTACCTTTTTTGGGTCAAGTGGGTAATCGCTGTCAAATAATAAATAATTTGAAAAGCCAGTGGAACCAAACGCATTGAACCACATTTGTGGGTAAAAACTGTCAATTTGTTTTGTTTCCACTAACAATGAAAATTAGGTCTGTTTGGTAACTTGTTATTTTTCGGAATATCACGTAAAATTTCATGAAATCACATGAATTAGTGTTTGTTGACCGAACATTTCACAAACTTTCAGATGGCTGGTTTGACAGCGTTTGCCACATCACCCAAATAAAAAGTTGGTGTAAGAATTCGAAGAATTCTTAAGGCACTTAGTTGAGGGGAAATTTTTGACACTCTCATTTAGTTCTCCTTTAACGAATCTTTTGGACTAATTCGTAAAAAATAAAAAAATAAATATACGGCGTTCGGAGTCCTATACAGAACCAAGCCTAGCTTCTCGCAACCATTTGTTTAAGCGTGTTATTTTTTCCATGAATGGAAGGGACCTACAGTTTTTTGCCGACTCCGAACGGCGAGTTGAGAAGCTTCTCATGACAAATGATACTCTTTGATTGCTTGTCAGACATTCGAAAGAGGTGGCAACCATGAAAAACATTTTTAGGTGTTGGACCCTGGTTGGGATTGAACCCGAGCAGCATGCGTAGTACTCCAACGCACTAACCACCACAATACTAATTCGTACGAATTCCAAAGTTACCAAACAGACCTAGAGTTTATAAATTTGTTTCGTCTCATAAAAAACTATGATGTTTCAAAAAACACAATTAACATGTGACATAACCCAATTCTACTTTATATTCGAAGAGGATATTAAAAAGTCATTCTGTGATCTGTGCTCAATAGTTGATTACACTAACATAATTTGACATTAATACCAGAAAGTCAGGTATTTTGAAATTAAACAAAAAGCATTTTAATTGAAAAACTAAACGAAAATAGCAGAGAAAAAAATCAACAAAGAAAACTCAGAAACGGAATTGATTCCAGGAACTAAAAGAACTAAAAACTTAAACTTAAAACAACTTTCCAGTTGGGGAATTGGTCAAAGATCGCTTTTTTTGGTTAAACAAAAATATCAATAAAAAAAAACGTTTAACACAGAACAAATAAAATCAACATAATGGTGAACGTCACGTTTACATAGTTATACAAAAAAAAATTGTCCATCACATTTGTCATAGGCTTAACGCAAAAAAATTGACAGCCAAATAGTCCAAGTTTTCCCGTTGTTCTACTACACAAGTAAATGTGATTGAATTTTTATTTGACGTTTAGAGTATTTATTTATGAGTAATCGATTGAAAGCCATGCTATGAATAAAGATAGCACGTTATGTTTAAGTAAAACAACAGCGTATTTGAACTCTGGAACTGGTCGCAACTAAAGAACTTTGAAAACAAAATAAGAAATGCATCGTAAGGTCGAATATTTACAAAACGACTCTCGTACTTTGGAAGTACATACATTTATTGTACTTATCCCGAACCCAGATAAACTAATCATCAAGTCTCTGAAACTAAGTTGAACTTGATATCGCAGGAAAAGGCAACCACATTCGCAAATCCTCACGTCTTAGAATAGCACTAGTTTTACTACTTCGATGACAAATGAAGTCAAGTTAGAAACGCATCAGATCGAAGGTTTTAAGAAACATGAACGTATGTTGTACCTATCTTCATCAATATTCGAATTGCGGCTGAAGAGAAACCCTTTTTCCATTTTCGTTAACATAGTATTCGAAAAGACACCACTATGTATGTAGAATAAGAACCAAAACAAAAATAGCTCTCAGAACAACCAAAGAGAGAGAGAATAAAAATGAACTGTAAGAAGATTCATAGAAATACCAAAACCGGAAGAAAAGTTAAAGTATACCTGGAGCAATGAGCTACTATTGCAAGCATGGACAGAGAATAGTAAAGACAAATTAAAATATGAATAAATTAATTAAAACAAAAAAAACATGATAAAAATTAAGAATGATTTAGAATGCAAACACTTATCAGTTGATGAAGCTAGTACAAGGAAGTACTCCAAAACGAACCATACAAAAAAGAAAATAAACATTTCACTTCAAAGTATTATCGTGCCACCACACTGTCATTCTTGGTAACTTCACTAAATGTCACATATCTCTACAACCAGCCCCTGCTGATCTTTTTTAATCGAATTTGGTAAGTTGGTAAGTATTTCCTTTTTCATTTGCAGTAAAACGCACTAGTGCATTCTAAAAAACTAATCAATTTCCGAGGGAATGTGCTTTGAATAAATTAGATAACTATACTTTGACCCATTAATACATTTCCTCTTGACTAGAAACAAAAACATAATAAAAAAAAAATTACAAAACGGTATGTGCTTTTAACATAATTTAATTTTAAAAAATAACATAATTTATATAAATCAAAAACAGAACATTCCAATTGTTTTAGTGAAACTTTCCAAACTAAAATACAATAAACTTTAGATTTGATTTATCAAACAAACGATGGGAAATATTAAAAAAAAAATAAAAATAAATAAATAAATAAATAAATAACAAACAAATTATATAGAATACCAATGCCAAATCTTTATTTTTATCTTTTCAATTCTACTTGATAAAAATGTTTTGAGGTACGTTTCATTTTATTAATAAAATAAAATAGAAAAATTATAAAATCAAATAAAATATATTTAAAATAAAAAAAAAAAATAAAATTTGTTTGCACAAATTGCAAAGAAAAGAAAATCATTTTATTGTTTTTTCTTTTTTCTATATATATATATATATTTAAATTAGGTTTTAATATAATGACTGATTGAAACTTACCCCGATTATTAAATTTAATTCAGGCATCGTAACTTGTTTGGCCCGTTCGACAGCCTGTAACACTTGTTGCTGATGATCAGCTTGTAGAAATGGCAAAAGCTGACTTATAAGGGTATTTAACCGTTTCGCGATTTCTGTCTGTGATAGGGAAAATTCAAAAAAAAATAAAAAAAAAAATAAATTAGGTTTTTTTTAGTATTCAAATGAAGATAGGAGGCTAGTGGATGTAGAACAAGTAGAAAGAAAAATGTTAGTAAAAAGCTGAACGCATTTGTTCAAGGGATTCTAAGGAATGAACTGTCAAAGACGTTTAAAGGAAATCACTTTCGTTGGATTCAATTAAACGAACTTAACGACCATGAACAAAACCAGCGTAGACAAATGCAAACCTTACGAGAGTAAGGTGAAAAGTTCTCGGCCTGAGTCCATCCAAAGTTGACATAAGTTTACGGGGACTCTGCTCATTCCATGTCAACTGTTAATAGGTGGGCAGCTGAATTTAAACGTGCTCACACGTCATTGGAAATTATTCACGTGAAGGATGGCCAAAAACAGCAACCACACCCGAAACCATCGAAAAAGTGCATGATATCGTGTTAGCCGATAGGCGAGTAAAGGTGAATGTGATAGCTAAGGCTGTGGGGATATCGGAGGAAAGGATGCGAAACATCTTGCACAAAACATTAGGAATGCGAAGGCTCTGTGCAAGATGGGCGCCGCAATTGCTGAATGCCGATCAAAAGCAAATGCGCAAACGATTTTTGCAGCAATATTTGGACCTATTCAATAGGGATACGACCGATTTCGTGCGGCGTTTTCTCACCATGGATGAGACATGGTTCCACCACTACACGCCAGAAACAAAACAGCAGGCGAAGCAGTGAGTGGAAACCGGTGGTTCAGCCCCAAAGAAGGCGAAGCCGATCGCATCTGCCGGAAAGGTCATAGCCAGCGTGTTTTGGGATGCGAAAGGGATCCTGTTACCCTGAAAAAGGCAGAACAATTACAAGCTAATATTACGCCAACCTTCTTGACCAGCTGAATGCCAAAATTCGCGGGAAGAGACCTGGCTGGAAGAAGAAAAAAATCATCTTTCATCAGGACAATGCTGCACCTGTAGGCGATGGGAAAACTGAGGGATTGGGGGTACAATTTACCTATTCTCCTGATTTGGCATTCTCAGACTTCCATCAGCTCCCAAACTTGAAGAAATTTGTTTCTGGGAAGCGCTTCGCATCCAATGAAGAAGTTGAGAGGGCCGTAGATGAATATTTTCACAGCCCTCCAGACTCACTTCCGGGAAGGAATACTGATGTTGAAGAAACGCTGGACCAAGTTTGTTGAAGTCAAGGAAGATTATAAAAATATTAAATCATTTTTTAACTGAAAATCGCAGTCTTTCATTGTCAGCCCAAGAAATTTTCACCTTAACCTCACATGTTCATAATATGTATATCCATCGTTGAGCGCCAAATCCCGATCGAACTTAAATTGTTTAAAGCTGTTAAATCATCAGAAATCTGTCCAGCACTTTGCTATCTAAGGACAAATCTACAAATTTGTCAACAAATTTCCGGGCAAAAAAAAAAACCTAGTAGCAACGCCCATGCGTCCAATTTCTGTAGAGCTTTACGCCTCCTGCACATTGCTCGATGCACAAACGACGACGTTCGGTTTGACAACGTCAAATTCCACCCGAACAGCCTTAAGCAAATTACAGCCTACAGTCACCGTTACAGTAACACACAACGACACCATCGAAATGGTACATGACATTCGAAAACAGTTCACATTGCCAACCAACGTCCTCTTCGGTTTACATACTCGTACACATTCAGTGTAGCTCCTGGGACTCATGACAAGCATTAGTTCTTTTTGCCTGCGCGAGTGTGTAACGCATCGAATGATGTTAATTTCCTTTCTCCCCATTTAAATTGTACCCCAAAATGCAACCATTCCACACACACGCACGTATACACACTTGTCGGACCGCACCACAAAAACCTAACTGACATCGAAAATTCACTTTCGGCATTGCGTTTCCGTTGCTGCACGTCACCGCAATCGACAAGGGAGACAACAACGGGGGGGAAGCGAATCTGCACATCAGAGGAACTGAAGTTGCAAATAAGTAACCCAACTGGCCAATCATTCGCAATCTAACCGAATTCACATTTAGTGAATCCTTTTTGCAAAGGAACGAGCGCACCAGAACTATTCCGCTGTGCTGAAGAATTGAACAATTGATTGGCATCGACCCAAAATGATTTTTGCTCTACGAGTGATGGGGAAACAGGCAGACAGCAGTGGCTGGCGGTTAGCAGCATCAAGACTCAAACAAAAGGTAGAGTTTTAGTTTTTAATTTAAAATAGGACCGAGATGTACTCGTCTCTAGGATCACGTATAGAAATTACACTCGAACGTCATTGTCATCTACCACAGACCTAATTTCGAATGCACTTTCCATATTGGGTCCACTACAGCAAAGAGCACAGCAAAGAGCACAGCAAAGAGGATGGTTGGCCATGTCTCGTCATTTTTGGCGTACGATATGAATGAAAGACAGTCGTGTCTACACATAAAGGTGGTGGAGCAGGAAACCAGATCGATCAATACAGTTAACTAAACGTCAGACCGAAGGATGTCATTGATGTTTTACCTAAACTTTCTGATGGAGAGAGTTGGTTTCCAGGTATGTGGCTGTGACCTGTGATTGAGTATAAGGCATACGGAATCAAATTGCTTTTGTGTTGATCTATCGTCGTCGTTATAAATGTGAAATTGACGCGCAGTGGTAAGGTGGTGAGAATATTCATACAATTTCCGTCGTTGACAGTATTACAGGTACACACCGTGGTCTTTTGCTACATTTTCTAAAGCTTAATGTAGCAGTAATGGTTAAAGAAGCAATAGAGGTGGTTAAGAGAAAGACAACGACAACTAATTGTAATTGTAAAGTGCTTTTTGTAAGAAAAACGAATATTTACCAAAAAGAGTGAGGAAAATTATTACAAATGACCAAAGTAGTTTGACGATGTAAAAAGCATACCTATACCTACACTGCAGTCTTGTCTTGCAGAACTAGAACATAGATCCATCTGTCAGTGAGTGGAGAAAATTAAAACATATTGTTGGTGCAAATCACAACCATAATAAGATTGGAGTAGACTGGCGGCCGGCGATTTACAATGGGCGTGTTCACAATCGATCGAAGAATTGATGTGACGCAATCGACATTTGACAGATTTTGACAGAAGCATATTATTGAATTTTTATAAATGTTTTGAAGTTAAGAAAACAGGAAATCCGACTATTAAAAACTAACTCGCTTTCGCATGGGTGACGTTTCTAAGAGAAAATATTAATCTAACTGGCTGCGTTCGCAAGTTCGCAAGTTCGCAACGATATTCAATCTGACAGTTTACTTGGGCATGGTTAAACTGTGGCAGAAGCAATTGTTAGTTGTTTTAGCAATTAACTCTCAAAAAATTTAAGAAATATCCGGACAAGTGTTCCGTACTATTAGTTATTTTCACATAGATATGTACATACATTTGTAGCAGATTTACGAGTATGTTGATAGTTTTATGAACACAAATGTATCAACTATCTGATGCCCTTTCTCACCTGCTCAGAAGAATAAATTATACATCCACACAAAACAACAAATAAAGTATACAAGAAATTTGCGCATGTGCATCAGATTTTATTCTTCGTCTCATTATTCGTTGAATTGTATTAAATGCGTGGAATTTTGGCATATTTCTCTCTCTCTCTCTCTCTCTCTCTCTCTCTCTCTATCTCTGTGTCTGAACACAAATTCAATTTTTCCCAATGTAGTAATAGGAGAGACATATATATTATAAGTATGTATGGGAAACCATTAAGTTTAAGTTTAAGTATAAGCTAAATGCTGATTTTTGGGGTATATTTCTAGGACCAACCATTCAATTTTACTCTCACATATACAAATTTCCCTATTCGTATCCAATTTTATTTGATTGTGATAGGGTTACGCAACTCCTAGCGTTCAGTTGGGTTGTTGAATTTAAAAAAAAAAATAATTAGTAAATTAAAAACTGTACAACGTAATGGTCTTAATAATTTTGGCTCAATATACACTTCATTCTCAATGTTTGTGATTTTATTCAGATTTTTCCGAGCGATATTTTTGGAGATAAGGCAGGGGGAGAGCAATTTTTTAAGGTTTTTTTTTTTTTAAAAAATGTTAAGAAAAAATTAACATACAAAATTATTTCATACATTTTTTAATTCGTGCCGATCTTTCATTTGACACCCCCATGATGACCTCAAAATTATTTTTTTTTACTTCCCATTGGACCCCGAAGTCGAAATTCAGCTTTTTAAGTTCTGGTCTGTGATTGGACCACTAATTGCTACAACTGTTCCAAATTTCAATAGTGAACGTCAAATAGACCGAACTGATTCCATTTGTGTTCCGTTTTTCGGGTACGGAACACTGAAAACGATGGGCACATTTACTGCGAGAACTCCGGCGAACCGCATACATTTTCTAATTCAGTGTAACGTTAGCTTAATTTCTTAGTAAATTACTCTTCTACATTTAATTACTTTTCATTTTAACCTTTAAAATCTTCAAATCAACACCACCTGAAGCGGATCACTGAAATGAAGAAAAAAAAAGTCAAAATGTCAGCGGATAATTTATTTCCGCCCATACCCACACTAACTTTTTTTTATGACTCTTCCCACCGGTGCAGGCGGGAGTTTTTTTTCCCCCCAATTGCTGTTTCCATCATTTCAAGGACTACAAGATTTTTTCCTCTGTTTTTTTTTATATAGGTATCTATGTAGTATACGAGTACGTATGTATTTATTTCGCCCTAAAGAAAATTTTTCTCTGTCACATATAATTTTCTTTTCATTTTATTTTCCTCTTCCCTGTTCCGTTTTTTTTTAAATTTTTTTTGTTTGCAGAGGAATTCCAGTTCAACTTTGTGGAGGACTAATTACATCAACAGGAACAGGGTGCCTATTAACAAACAGCAACGAAGAGGAAAAGAAAAAAACGGAGACTGGCACCGCCCTTTGTAAAGTCGACAACGGATGGTTTGACCCAAGAAAAAAAAAAACAAAACATTTTTCTACATGCCCGCTATATTTTCATTTTTCTTTTTCTTTTTGCCAGAAAATTAAGGTCATTTGATTAATTAAATTGAGAGGAAAGCGAATAAAGCAGACAGTGGAAAATAGGGATTTTTTTTGACTTACCTGCTTGTGCATTTCTACATTAAGGCCATAGGACATTTCATAGTACTGTAAAGAGAAAAGAAAGAAAGGAAAATGTGTTGGTTAATTAAATTATATTTCATTTTGTAATATACACGGTTGAAATAGAAACAAGAAAAAAACAACAATGAGTCCCATTCCTGATCCTAAGTTCCGTAATTTCACCAAAGCCCCGAAATGCTGTACCTATACCCTATTCCCCGTAATTTCTAGCCGCAGTCACATCTGACAACATCGTCAGCTTGACGGTCGGCTAGGTAGAGGCATTCTACTATGCACACGCAAACACCCATCCATAGCTGATATCCCCTGTCACGCCCTCGATTAAAAATTCGATTTTGCCTTATCGAGTGAGAGCGTGTATATGGTTGTGGTATTGACTCCATGTCAGCTTTCCATGTTTGGAATTTGCTTTCCTGGTTTTTCGTTTTTCTGCAGTGGGAGGGGCCATTCACTGCCGTTATGTGCCTGTACATATTCATCTTCCGTTGTAAAACAAGGCCTAGGAGGCGAACGTTGACGGGAAATTTGAGCCACATAGGAAGGAGGACCAGGAGAGTGTACCATCATCATGCAACGGTAATCCGATTGCTAACTACTGACTACCATTTCATTGTTGATGGCAACCGAATCAGGAGAAGTGAGAGGATGAAAGCCATCTCGGTGATGTAGAATTTATGGATTTTTGTAACAACAAAATGGGGTAGATAACTTCTTTGCGTTTTGTTGTTGTCTTCTCAAAATAAACCACAGTTGCGGCATGATTTTCGAGAATTGCTGTATTAATTAAAGAAGGATCAAAGTGACGTGAAACAATCAGAGTTCTGCAACAGAACGTCACTGTCAAAATTTGTACTGTTTATTTGTCACACTTAAATGGATGCAATGCTGTTTGTTTGTGACAGTTTACGGTTATTGAGTTTCAGACATATGTACAACTCAATGAACCACAGGGAACACAGCGTTTTGCTGATTTGTAGCAGCATTTTGCACATTACAGAAGACCGCAGCGGAAGATAGAAATAATCAGAAATGGGCCTACGTACACTTGCGACCAGACTAGGTCTATTGTGTTGGGCTTGTTATTCTAACTAAGAGAGGTGCGTAGACTTCTTATGAAGCTGAGCACTTTTCTGAATTCCATGTTCCATATTTCATCAAAGCACAACGTCACTCTACATAATATGTAGATGGAAGGCTCTAATTCTTGCCACCGCAGTGCACTCGCAGAGTATGTGTCTACAGGAATATTCCTCGGCTAAATCTATTTGTTTAAGGTGGTATCTGAGTGGCCAGTGGCCAGTCAAAGCCGAAGATAATTTTAAAACAAAATGGTGGGATATGAGCTAGCAAACAGACTGTGTTTCATTAGATGCTTCCATCGTCAGCTCTATTGGTCTAACAGTGCACACGACTGGTATATTCGCCATCTTGAATCAAAATGGCAGCGCAACTGTCAAAGTATGAATCGTCTTGATTAATGAATTTTTTGATTGAATTGCGTTGTTTATGCTAGAAAGTAGTAAGTGATAAAATGACCGACCGAAATCCTAGCAGACAGACAGACCACAATTGCCAATCTAACATTTATATAGGCCATCTTAAGACTGAGGGGAAAATTCAACTTGTGTCCGTTTAACAGAAATTTGAGTGCATGCGCCTAGAAGAAAAACCAGTGTGCGAAATATTGTCCGCCTATGGGAGATTTCATGGGACTTATTTGATGGAAATTAATTTGAGATTTCAAAATATTTCCACCATCTTCTATAATAACCAGGAATAGAGTTATGTTAGGGTGAAAGCTGTCGTTGAAAACTCAATCATCACCCTTAACTGACTGACAAAACGGCGAGGCGATCGGCAGAAACTCCCTTATCTAAACAATCAATTCTTGAAATCCTACCCAAATTGGAAACCTAGAAACCACTTTTTTTTTCCTTTCAAAACAACTTGTCTTATCCTTAATAATGGAAAAAAAAAACTGCACGGAAAACAATCACAACCCACCCAGAACCACCAGTCCACCACCACTACGACCATTGAAAGCATCCAATAAATTAAATGGCTCCATCTCTGCGCTCAAATTACCCTCCCTCAATTAACGTGACTCCATGGATAAACTTTGAATTATCTTCTTCCACCGAACTGAGTAGAAGTAGAAGCATATCCAAAAGAGAAAAGATGTAAAGCAGAGCAAACAAAAAAAAAAAAACAAAACAAGCCAACCCAACCCAACCATCCTCATTGTCACAACTGAAACCATAAAATGAACAAAATTTATAATGAAACGTCTACCCATAGAAATTCATTTAAAACCCACCTAGGGTTAGCTAGCAGCACAGGATCACAAAACCTCTGTCATTCCTCATTCCGCTCCCCATTCTTGTTCGCTATTCATCCACTCAACCATGATCTGTCAATGAATGGATGGGGAGGATGGAGACGACGAAGTAGAAATGGTAAACAGTAGCAAAAGTGTAATCAACAATTAAATTCAATTTAGTTACACACAAAACTCGAAACCCCAGCCATAAAAAGCACACCAAGAGGGCGGTAGAGAGAGAGAGCAAAAGTGGTGGTTTTTTGACAGAACGAAAGGGGGAACACAGGCAGACAAGCAGAGCAGAGCAGCAACGATGTTGTGTCATCGTTGTTGTTGTGCCACTGTGTGGTTACGGCATGTTCAAGGATATGTATTGCTTTGGAATTGTGTTGGCTTCGAATGTAGCGGGAGCAGGAGGAGGAGGACAACAGGAGATAGGAAATGCTTATTGTCACTTGTTCCAGCATCAGGCAAAGTGCGGTTTGTTATAAAGACACAAAGAGGGACAGAGGAAATGGATAGATTGGGGCTCCACCGAAGTCAAATGGAATGCTTTATTGTTATTTAGCCGGAGTTACGGGTGTTGCTCCTTCCCCTAAGCATGGTTACGATTTTTTTACCCTACACGTTGTGTTTCGAGTTTAAGGGCGCCCGGAATGGGGTTTACACAAATCAGAAAATGACATAGGAGACTGGGCGGCTTTGAATTGCCACGACACAAAGTCTAGAACGCGTGTACGCCACAAATACCACAGCCGACATCATGGCGTAGAAACTTGAATAAGACATAACATGGATACATATGTATAGCCGGGCAGGATATGCATATGAAGAGTAACTCTGCCGCTACCGATTTGACGGTCGTTGGCTTGACACCGCTATTGTCTTTGACATTTAACTTTACACGCCACGCACGAAGGCTAAACACATGCTCAGGGCAGGGTGTTTACTGAAATTGTTCTCGGGTTGTCGAAAGCGGAGGGCTAGTTAGGCGGCTGTGATCTATTCGTGGCTTTATTGGAAATTTCTGCCGCTGATGAGAGCTGTGAGTTGTGTTTAAAACGTGGTGAGGTGCCACCACAGATACGATGTTGATGGATGTATTTCCAGCCATTGCTCATTAATTGGTAATTGGGTTTTCGAGTCACTGGTCATATTCCAGTAGGAATGGCATATTGCGGAGTGGGATTTTGTTTCATTGCAACCGGTGATGAAATGTTGCATTACGATTGCCGGAAATTAATAATCAAAGCTCTCGATGTTACCGAGAAAAGGCTTAAAGGTGGATATTGCTAGGAATGTGTACATGTGGGTAGTGAAAGGACATCAATGAAGGGCTAACGTTTTAATAGCAGAGCGATGCGGATGTAGATTCATTAAATGTGCTCAACGAGCGGCTAAAATAAATCTGGACCTCGGCTTGACTTTGACACTGATCCATTTCCAAAAAAAAAAAACCGACGTCAACGATACTATAAATACCCACGTACGGAAAACGAACAATTAACTCCTTCTGACAAGTTTTTAAGTGTTCAAAGCGTCTCAGGCATTTTCTCTAACTTTGTTTAAAAGAATTGAAGATTTGTTTTGAAGTTCCAGAAGGGTGGGTATCATTTTCAACACTTTTACAGTTGTCTCATGTCAGCCAGTGACATTATTTGCAGTGTTCCCAGCAAAGGTTCAATGTTTTTTGATCATAGAAGCAAATGAAACGGAGCTAAGGAATAAGGCTGCGACAACTAAAATGTCACTACCTGCAGTTTTTTTTTTATATAATTTACACACGCTAAAGGGGATATGAATACCATTATAATGTTTACACACAGCGCACGCACATGAAGGACAAGACGAGAGACAGACAGATCGACGTAGTGATAGGAAACTCTGATGTTAGGTTTCAACTAACTCTATGGGTGGTGTCCAGGATAACTGGAGAGTTGTGTATTATTGAAAGTTTTGTCCTTGCTTATGATTCACAGAAGTTTTTTCCAGATGCTTATTTTTAGAGTTTGTGCGATCAATTTCTTCAGCCATACCAGCATCCTATTGCCAGTGTTATGTCTTCGCAGTAGGTTTTGACATTAAGTTCTGAAATTGATCAACTTAGTTTTATTTCATGAGAAATAAATGTTTCGGGGATTTGAACCGTGAACCTTCAGCGTGACAAGCGACGACGAATCACTACGCCACAGCCACAATGACAACTAATGACACACAACCTGTTGTCTCATGTGTTGTTACTACATTAGTCATTCGTGTGTGGAATCAGTTCGGAAATGTGTGGAACGCGAATAGAATTTTGACAGTTCGCAGAAAATAGAAAAAAATCCAAGTTTTAACGTTGGAAAAATGTTTACTAAACTTAAATAAATATATTTTGAGTTGTAGGATTCATAAAGTTGACATGTATGTTAATTGAGGTATAAAAGCTAAATTCGATTTATAGATTTCAAGTTGTGAGTCCTTTTTGTTTGGTTTCGATGATTTGCTGTTCATTTCTGCTGATCAACGACACTATGAAAGAAATTCATTCGTTCACCGCTCATTTTGTTTATTTATTGCTGTGGTAGACGTTGACTTATGGCCTGAACGCTGATGGTATTGGTGTTTACTTTATTTAGTTCCACTTCGTTGCTTCCCGAACTGTTACGATTTATTCATCTTCAGTTCATTGTTACTGCTTCAAGTGGCAGAAGAATATTTCAAATATCAAAAAAAAACAAACCTCATATGTCATCTAATCCCTACAGGAATCGAATTAATCGGTGGCATCTTGGATTACCATGCCGTTGCTCTCCAGTCATTCATTTTATTCAGATGTCAACGAACACAAAAAAAAGAATAGAAAATTCTCAACATCAATATTTATCCTTATACCGAGGTACACGAAGCAACAACAACTGAGTTTCCTTCACCTACTCCATTGTTATTTTCCAAAAAGACTAGAAAAGTCAACTTCTCTATCGAATATGTTTTCCATGTTATTCAGCGCCCTCTGTTGCCACCACCCTGCGCCTCACCATGTAGCGCACCATTTATAGACCAAAAACGGATAAGTGCTCAAGCTCATAATATTTGCTTTCCATGTGTGTTTTTAGCAGCAGCAGCACAGTGTGCGATGCTTTCTGAAAGTATATCCAACTCTCATCGTCCTACATGAGGACGAGACATAGAAAACATATCACCAAACACACATGAGGAGGTGCAGCTCCTCAATCATCATCCCCACATTCATAGTGTGTGCTGCTGGTAAAAACTTTTTAACTCTATTAAAATGCAACTGAGCAGAGCTCCTCTGAAGCGAAAGAGGAGATGTAGAGATGTGGGAGGATGGCGTCGGTTGGTGTGGTTTGGTGCAAAATAAACTCAAGAAGATTCAATCTCTTCTCCCACCTCAGGCTGCGCCCTGAGGGGAATGATGTGAAACTTGTGTTTTTATGCACATGCACACGGCAAACACTTGAAAACGAGGAAACAACAAAAATCTGTTAGACAACACTGAAGCTGTGCTCCATCTATAGGAAAAGCACCCCCTGCCGCCATCCCCCTTTGCAAGTTGGTCAACACCAAACGGAACACAAGACATAACACAACACAAAATCTCTTTCCGCTTTGCGCCCACTCTTGGGAAATACTTTGCTTTTAGTTTTTTTTTTTTTTTGCTTTGCCTACATGAGTATCTCGTTGGATGGCATCCATGCATGGAGCAGAGCACACACACGTATTCTTTGGATGCATTTATGATGCCGACAATTTTCGAGTATCATGGGCACAGAAGCACACCACAGATGCTTGAGTAAGTGAGGGAGGGATATGAGGGGATACTCTTCTTTTCAACCAGATTAACTGCTCTTGCTATCAGAAAGCAAATAAAACAGAGGCGGAGGCATACCATGTGCTGGTGATGGAAGAGCATTCTTCTCCTTCTTCTTCCAGTCCTCTTCAGAAGTAGCAGCAGCTATAAATGAAGAGGGCGAGAAGAAAAGGATGTGTGGTGATGCGGTGTGCTGGTTCACGTCGAAAGAAAACCGCATCATCACAAAACGACCACTTTATAAAATCCTCAAACTCGTTTCGATACCCTCAAGCTAGCTTTGCTATGAGTCCTCCGTCCCATCCCGACTGACACCCACTCACACGATTGTATATCTGGCGAGTACTCCTCGTCCTCGTCCTCGACGCTTCAGTGTTCGAGTACATACGGTTGTTATGTTGCCCTGAGCTTTAGTAACTTACGCCCTCCCTTCACGTTCGTTATCTGTATGCACAAGCAGTACCTTCAGTGCCTCCTCTATAACTCTTTCAAGAGTTGCTTTACCGTGGATACTGTAGACGAAGTGGCAGTGTGTTTGTGTGTTCTGTGCTCATACTGAATTTGAAGAGCAGAGAGCAGCACCTCTATGAGGATAGCAAGAGCAGCATCAGATAGTATCTCATCATTGTGTATCCTACTGAATGAACGAAAAGAGATTGATTTTTTTCCTTTAGCAGTGTTTTCTCGTTTTAAGTATTTTTAGTATCGTTGAATTCAGAGGGGTTACAGTGGTGGCGATAGAAAAGTGGTCAGAGGAGAATGGGCATAAGAAACAATTCAGATTTTACAGAAACGTCATTTGATCTGAAATGACAACAATTTGACAAGTGTCACTTCAGTTTGAAATGAAAATAAATCGGCAACATCTGTTCTGTTACGTGGAACGAAACAGTAGATCTGTCTCTCACACACATAATGTTTGATCTAACAATAAAAGGTGGGTCAGAAATTTGACAGCTGTCACTTAAAAGTTGACACTTGCTTTAGAAAAAAAGGCAACATCGATTGCATGGAGCAATGGAGTAACTTTTTTTGGCAAATTTGACAGACACTACTTTTATTAAGCCAGAAGCTGCCAATGACAATCGAAACGTACTACTTCTGTGACTTGGAATTTGAGACTAAAACTTTTTGATAGAAACGTCACTTGATCTAAAATGAGTTGATCGTTGATCGGAAAAAGCGATGTCTGTCTGTCACAGTAAACGGTTATGTTTTACGTTTTCACGCTTTTAACGCTAGGGAAGCTGATCATGTTGAAAGGGCTTGTGTGGAAGCAAAACTTAAAACAGTTAAGCTAAAAATCAAAAAAGACGTTATTAGATGCTCAGCTCCACCAGAACTGTGTTGGACATCATTATTTCTCCACTCTTTGAACAAAAGTCCCTCTCCTTATCACCTTCACTGTTATAATTCACCCGTTTTCAAAAAAAGAAAGAAAAAAAAACGACAACAACTGAACTGAAACGAAAGTGCATTTTGAAATTGTTCAAGGGTGGCGCGCACATAGAGCACACAAAACAAGATGAAATGGAAACACAATCCAGCAGAAAATCCTTTCTAATCCTCTACCACCGCCCGCTCGATGCGGTACACAGAACACCACCGTACGTATCAGCCCCCCCCCCCCCCCCCCCCCTCTCTTCCAAAGCCAAACGTGTTCTTCAAAAAGAATCACTGTGCACACCAGAAGTTTGCCAATTGGGATTTGTGCGCAAATGTGCAAATAAACTCGCTGCACTGGCAGTCAACAATACACAAAACTAACAGCAACAGTGCACACCAGCCACCCTTCGCTGACCTCATACTAAACCCCACACCGTCAAAGGGATAAAGCCGAAGCGAAGAGTGCTGGTGGTAGGGGGGACAACAAAAAATTGTACAGGTTGCTATCTGCCTTAGGGTAAAAGCATTTTACAGGGTCTCGGCAGCAGAGGAAACAAAACAATGCTGCCATATGCCACATACACATAAACACACACTCAACCCAAACCCACATCACCAGAAGCTACAACTGCAATGCAAACCCGGTCTGCGCGCACATAACCATAGAAACCATAGATAAAAGTTAAGGTCGACTATGGCTACAGCGGCGGGCGGGGTCTGTACACGGTGTTGTACAAATTTTCTTGCAGAGGAAACCCCCAATGAACCGAATCAAAACCACACTGCTAGCTATGGTGGCATTGCGCCTCGTAACAACACTTGAAACGGGCAAGCCTTACAAAATCGACCCCTCAGAAACCACCCAAACCGCCGGAGTAGCGCCGAAGTGATCCAACCGACAGACCAACCAGCCGACGAACCCTAAAACCAAACCACAGCCTAAATCTCACCAACTAAACCAACGATGACGACGACCTGGCTGCCTGGCAGTCAGTCAGCCGTATACGGCTCGAAGGTTGTTTGCGGCTAACCAAAATAATAGAGGAAGCTTTTACAATTTTATTCAAGTTGCCCAGCGGTGGTTGCTGGTAGTTGGTAAGGTGCCGTGAAAGAGGAGGGCAAGGAATGATGGTGGTAGAGCGGAGTGCAGCATTTCATCATCATCTTCATCTACCAGTGCTACAGTCCAGAGAACATACATAACTACCTCGTCCTTCTTCTCCTTCTCCGGCGGCGTCACTGGCAATGGTGCATGTCGTCTCTGGTGCTGGTAGCCTTATGGAAAATTATAAATCTCACCCAGAAGTGCATAAAAGAACAAGAAGACGACGATGATGATGCGGATGATGAGGATGACGATGAAGGAAGAGATGGGGGAGAAGGCATTGTAAGCCGCAGGTTGCTGCTCAGTAGAACCGCTTCGGTTGAGGCGAGATGGAAGTGTGTAATGGAGCCAGAGTCTGTTTATATGTACGTGTCTGCTGGATACTGGATGGGATGCCAGATCCATTTGTTTTTTGTTCTGTTGAAAATCACAGGAATATAAGTGAGATGCATGTTCATAGATTTGCGGATGATTTGATACTCGTACCTGGTGGGTGCTGGTAATCCTGACTCATTCGTCATGGGCGTGGTGTGGGCTAACTGACTAAGGGGGTGACCGAGAATTGCTTGTTTTTTGTTAATTTGTGAAATTAAATTATGACTAGAAGTGGAGAGATACGATGAGGGATGGTTAAAAACGATCTCACGTGACTTGTGAGATATGACGAAGTTATTGGAGAGCTTAGAAAACATAAGCGGGGGTTAACATTTTGAAAGACTTCCCGAGAGTGCAAGGGATCTTAAAAATCTTACGAGTTGCGAGCGAACGCACAGGATTTCAGAAAATGGACTGAATGACCAGATCAGAAAACATTCGGGAAGAACTATCTGACGGTCACTTAGAATTGGAAAGGGTCCAGTGTCTCTGATGAAGACAACGATAAAGCCGTATTGGTGAAGAGTTCTTGCAAGCTATCCAAAGAGGAATCTTCAAAAGGCTGAGAAATTCTACAAATCTGGGGCCAGTTTGAAAAATGATACCGGCTCTATCTATCATATTAGGGAAACATTTACGAATCAGTTTGCATTCAGATGGGGAACATAAGGTTGGTTCACATTTTCGTAAACGTGGAGAGGAAATATTAGTTAACGGTTGTTCAGTGAAATCGTTTACCATGTCGTTTAATTTTATGATTCAACAAGCAGCAGGAAATATTTTTTTGCAAGCTCCTCTATTTAAAATATGATTCAAAATGGTGGTACCTGAATTTTCCTCTTCTTGCTGTATTTGATAGATTCCACCTTTCCTAAAATAGTAAATATTTTTGACGTTTCTGTCAAGATCAATTTTTGTAGCGTACTCTTTCTGGTTAAGGCTTTTTGCGAGATTTTCTCCGACTTTCGGAAATTTTACGTTTTACAAGTTTTGGTGAAAATTAAAAATAAAATTATAATCAATGTTCTTGTGGAGAACTGAACGCACCCATTATAAGATCAAAACACGTCTATCTCTCTCCTACTGTGTACCTCATCTTTTCTTCTTACGAATGGAAAGATTCTTAAGGTGCGGAATTTCTGAAAATACTTGCTGGTGTGAATACAACCATTATTGCCAGAAGTTAGGATCTTATCCTTGTTCAATTCTACACGGGGTATTTTTTTTGTAAGATTGCATAAGAGACAACAGATGAATAATATAAACATTTTAAAAGTGATGTATAAAACTACATAGTATCAGGAAAAAATAGTGGCAACACTGGATATATGTATGTACCTGATTGTCTCTGTTGATAAGCAAGATGGTGCCTGCCTACCTATTCGCATACTAGGTCTGTTTGGTATCTTTTTTGTGGTCAAATTGGACAAACCTGTCAAATTCACTATCACATCTGTGTCGTGGTGTGCTTAATACAAGCAACAACCACAAGCAGAGATTTGCCAGGCAAAATATGCATCAATCTCATCTCATCATTTAGTGCTGGTATTAGTGGTTAGGCTACGCTACATACAACACTACCACAAGCAATAAATAAACAAATATAAGAGCAAATATACATTATTAGCATGTCCAGCCTGCAACAACATCATCGATATAAAACATATCCTCGGACAAATTCCCTACCACATCTCCAGTTCATTCAATGCCGTCTTGCCCCCAGATCAATCAGTCTAGCACTTCCTTAATAATATTAACCACGAAAATATAAAAAAAAGTCAATAATTTTCTCCATAGTGCGAAATTAATTATATAAAACTTACCTTATGTTTATCAATATTTTCTTATACAGGGTGTTTCCAAGTTAAATGTCAACTGATTCTTGGGTTTATTCTAAGAAAAAAATCGTTCTACAGCAAGGGTCTATCTCCAATTTGGACATCATTTATCGAGAATTTAAGAAAACACCTACTTTGGTGTACCTTGACCCATACTAACTCAAATATCTCGGCTAATACTTACTACAGGAACTTCTTTTCAGGCATTAATTTTAGAAGAAATAACACCCTTTTTAACTGCGTTTAAATAAATTGGATACTTTTGTTTCCTTTCCAGATATTTTATTTTTAAGTCAATATCCTAAATCTTTCCCATACATTTTTTTGACTTTCAGGTCGCTTTTCTACAAAAAATGCGTAATGCGTGTTTTCTTAAATCTTGACATTTAACTTGGAAACACCCTGTATATTAACGTAACTTTTTTTTACATTATTTCTACACTTAGAGCTGAAAGTGAGCCAGCGGTCTTGGGTTCGAATCCCGCCGCAAACACCTAAAAGTTTTTCACAGTGCCCACCTCTTTCGAATGTCTGACAAGCATCAAAGAGTATCATTTGTCACGATTGAGCTTCTCAACTCGCCGTTCGGAGTCGGCAAAAAACTGTAGGTCCCTTCCATTCGTGCAAAAATAAAACACGCACACACAAATGGTTGCGAGAAGCAGGCCCAGGTTCACCTCGAGCTGTAGCGCCAACTAAGTAAGTAAGAGCTGAAAGCCTCTGCAGCTAGTGCTCATTTTTGTATTAGCATAAGAATTAATTTTTATGGTAATAAATAATAATAATAATAGAATTTCGAGGAACTACATAACGCAATACATTTTTTAGTGTAATCTTGTTAATATTAAAGTCAAGAAAGTTTACATTTAAATTATAGATTTTACTCATGCGGTTAATAGGCTCATGCATCCAGTAATGCCCCACGAGAGTTTAATCCTAAACAGGATTAAGGTTTTTTCTGATAAGGTGCCCATACTCGCGAGGCATATTCGAGGTGAGGACGGAAAAGACTGTTAAATATCTCTAAATTTAATTTAATTTAACTTGATATGACATCTGGTTGAGGTAAGAGCCAACCCACGAAACAAACAATGGGTGAAAACCTAACGCCTCGAGTTTGTAAATAATTATGTCATGAGAAAGCCGATCAAAAGCTTTGGAGAAGTCGGTGTAAACACAGTCCACCTCATGACCATTTTCTAAGGCATTGGAACAGTTATGAAAAAATGTTAATAGGTTTGTGACAGTAGATCTTTTTCTAACGAAATCCGAAAAATTGCACCCAAAGAAAAAGCTGGTGCATAAAATTGCAACCAACTCTCTCAATTGAGGGGGGCAGTTTTGGACACCCTCATTTGGCTCTCTTTTTTACGAATTGTCGTGATTTTTTTGGATTAACAAACACTAATTCATGTGATTTTATGAAATTTTACGTAATACATATTACGAAAAATAACAAGTTACCAAACAGATCTACTATGTTATGACTCAAGCTGTCACCTGTCAAAATTATGTATTTCACTGGACGCGTTGTGTTGCTGCGGTTATATAAGAAACATCTAAAATGCGGTTATAGCTTCTAAATAAGAAACTAACTGCTCAACAAACTTTATACATTTATGTATGTATGTACTACTTAAAAAATAGCAAAGACCAGAACCAATATTATTCCCTATAACAATTTCTCAAAAGTCTGTAAACTTTTCGCCTTCACTGTTAACTAAAAAAAAAAAAACAATCATCTCTCGTTACTTCGCTGTTTTCGGCGCCCCATGGGTTTTCCAAATTAACATACTCCACAGCGTGCCAGTGCGCCAGCATAAGGGTGATGATGTTAAGGTCATTAATTCACGCATTTGCATGTGTGTTTGTGTGCATGTGTGGTGTGTTCACAAAAAAAAAAGGGAATAAATATCAACAAAAAATAAAAACATGGGGGAGATGATGATTTGAGGAATCAACACGACATACGGTGGCAACGGCGGCTTTAATTCTATTAAAACCGTTTCAGGGATGAGAAGACACATGAGGCGGCTAAGGGTAGCAGCTGGAATGAGCTTATAATTTTATTACCCACATTTAGTCTGGGTTCAGTACAATGATAGGATGTGTTTGTAGTTCGAATGAAAAGGAACGCGCGGGTATTTGAACAGTAAAAAGGTTTTTGGTTTTTTTTTTTAACCTCAAATTCGAGTGAATGAAGAGAATACGATACGAGAGGGCAATGTGTTGTGTTTGGGCGTAAGGGTCGAACGGGAAATGCGTTTTTAATTTTCTTCAGCTATTAGGGGGTGAAAATGAAAACATAACCAGATGAATAGGCGGCGGCGGCGACGGGGTAGATATCCATTTCTTTTTTTAACATTCATGGACTTTTGAGTTTTGTTTTGATTTCAAGATCAGATTCAGGATATCTGTAAAAGGGTGAAGTGCCGCGCCGAACCGGGGTAGGTTGTGTAATGATGATGAGTTATTTTTTTATACATAAATACCCTCAAGCCGTGTTTGGCTGTAAAAAGAAAATTAGCATAAACATAGGGGAAGGAAATAATTTGTTACCGCTTTGTTAAAGAGAAATCCCTTTGTAAGGTATTCCGGCGCGACCAGAAGGGTCGTCGTCGTATCGTTTGGGGGTGGAAAAAACGCTTCATTCTTGAATATCAAACAGATGGCTTTTCAGTATGACAGGGATTAAGTTTAATTATAACATCAAGCAGCAAGTGTGAAACGATATGGCCACGGGGGGAAGATGGGCGATAATTTAATGGTGAATGTGTGCGGTGATTTAGGAAAGAGAACAAAATGATTTAGAAGTTTTCCCTTTACATTATTACAAATGGATTAGAGTGTTGTACACGTGACTTGATTATACACACGATTTCGTTATCACGGGAGACACTTACAATGGATTTGAAGAACCCTTTAAAGGTTAGGTTTTAAGGTCTGTGTGGAAAAGACCAATCAACCTTCAAAGAGTTCTCAAAGCTTCTTTAAAGCTTTCGATGACTGGCAGAAAGCTGATGCAAGGGATAGAGAGATAGAGAAGAAATTAATGTGTGTTTCACGTTAAACTAAAGGGCATACCTATTTCTTTAAGCTTGAGCCATTAGAGACCGGGAATAATCTTAGCTGACTAATAGCCCCCATACACAGTCCGACCAATCTGTCGAACATTGTCACACAAATCTGGCATTGTTGGATGGTCTGTTCGACGGACGGATGAAAATCAAGCAATGTTTGATATTTTGGGGGGCTGAGTCAAGCATGTCGGCCGACAGATCGGACCGTGGTTGCCCTACTTAAAACCTTCATTTTGTGTCTTTATTCAAAGATAATGTTCGAGATTTCATTGTGCACCCAACACAGCACACTAAAAAATATGTACAGAAGAACAAGTGGGACAGTATTATATTCAGGAGCTCAAGGTATTCAACTTTCTGGCAATCGTAAGACGAAATTTACATTATTACAGTCGTTGGCCATAATCATTTTCAATTTATCTGTGAGAGTGTGTGATAGATATAAAGATAGAGAGAGAGAAAGAGCTCCTGTCACATAGACATTTTTGACAGTTCATATAAAACTGCATAGGTACAGTAATTCAATTGAACACACCACAGCTTTCAAATATTTTACACGTGCCATTATAAGCAAATCATTGACTCGGTGGTTTTCTATCGTCAGTTGCAAATAAGAGAAAATCATCCCTTTTCGAAATATGATGCACGTGCAATCCGCCGACAAGCCCACTAAAAATCACCGTAACCGTTACATTAACTGATAAACATCTTTTTTTCTACCATTACAACATGAACCACCTCCGACCTTCCCTCCCCTAAAAAAACATATTTAATTTTACTTATTCCACAGTGCTTTTGACGCACCCAACACAACATTTTTGTAATCCTCCCGTCCTCCTCGACGCACTTTCCAATGTTCACACAGCCATAAACCGATCGAATTTCACTTAATTTCAAGTCATCCGCTCGTCTCGCGCACACACACACCAATTCCATATAAAGTCCCCTTGTCGGAGCTAATTATTGTAATTGCCTCGCGATTTGGAAAGGAATCAAATGGGTATGTGTGTGTGTGTCTGCCAATGACGAGCACACGTGTCTATTCTCTAACTGAAAAGAAAGGACAAAGTCAGATGGCATTAGGACACAAGCGCGACAGAAGGACGAGAGCGTGTAATAACAGTTTGGCCAATCATTACACCCGTCAACTGTCAAGTGAATCCTTTCTCGTTCTTTCAACTTAGAGTGTCCACCTCTATATAGAGACTTCTGTGATGATATCCCATTATCTGGTGGTAGGTATTAGGAAATCAGATTGACCCCGAACAAAAGAGCGGAATACAATAAATAAATACACATGAACAGAGGGGTGCTTGTGTGCAAGGATACGAGAATGTAGTATAAACACTAAGCAACCATTGAATTGAAAATCTCTTATCCTTGCTTCCTTCCCACCGCTTCGTCCCTTTTCCACGTCTTCATTAGGGATTATATTCCGTATCGTATCCACGACTTCACGTTCATCGTCACCGTCAGCCGTCAACATCGTCCCTGTGTTTTCGCACGAATGTTGTTTTTCAACCCCGTCCGCCCTTCTTCACTGCCACCGGTCCGTGTGTATGACTGCTTTCAACACCATAATCCCTCGAAGATTAAATGGGTGTAACACAATTTGCAATAACCTCAGAAGAGCGAGCGAACGAACGGCTCGGCTATATCTACATGCATACATACATAGGTATATCCTTAAAAAAGGACAAGAAAGCCGGGCCACCACCAGCAGCTAAACATTGGTAAAAGCAAACAAAAAAGAACTTGTCAGCCGGAAATTAAAGGCAATACGAGGCTGTTATAACTGAGTAAAGGGAGCGGGCAACGGCGGCGCCGCTGCCGGAGGTACTTTTATTAAATCCTAACAGAGTAAGTCCTGTGAATGCGGGGGAAGAGAAGAAGCAAAAAAAAAAAAAATACTGAACCACTGTATAATCAGGGGTAGAAATGATTATTATTCGTAATTCAGGAGTTGTGGCACACTCCGCAGGAATGACGAAGAGGGGGGGGGGGGGGGGAACCATTCCGTCGTCTTTCTACACCCGCGGTGATTTGCTCTTATTTATGAAGTATCCTCCACTCCCCTAGCTACTGCCGTTGCCGGAGGCAATGCCGTCGGATTGCGCCGTTTCTAGGGGTTGCTGGCTGCTGCCTCCCTGTTTGTTTCCCTTTCAATTTTTTTCGAGGGTGAATGTTAAATAGTTCTTGGTAGTGCTGATGGGTGTTGCTGGCGCTGCTGCTACAACTGCCGTCTGGGGTCTTTGGCAAAAAAAAACTCATATCTCAGTGAACTCAGAAAAGCGGTGACATTTAGTATCATTCTGACAGATGGTGTGGAAGTGGATGTGGGATTTAGTCCTAGATTCGTTTCACAGTTTATGATTGCAATAACTCTGGGGGAATAACAAAGAAAAAAAAAATTAATAATAATTAGGGGTGTACGTCCAAGTGAGTATCTGGAATTCTGGCTAAACAAGATCTCGCATGTTATTCGTAGATAAGTGTATAATTGAGTTAGTGAATACGTCGTCATGCATTTCATGTTTTCAAGTGTAGGCTTTTAGATGAGGTCAGCTTAAAATTGATTGCTTTTCAAAAAATTCCGTTCAGTTGGTAGGTAGGTAGAAGGGGTGGTAAAAGGGCGTAAAGGGCGCCGTTTTGATACTACAACCTCAAGTGATCCGTTTATTCTGACGTAATGTCGAGATATTTATATCCACCCTGTGGAGATTAGGAATAGGATCAGCCTTTTCCCAGATATCTCTTTAAGCTCGTCGAAGAATAGTTACCCCATTTGCCTGGCTTTCGCTTGAGCTGGACATATGAGTGTTGCCAGTTTGGGGGTTTTCCCCCCAGATTTAGGGGTATTTTTGCTGGTAAGGGGCGAATCTGGGGGCACAACCTATTTGGGGGAAATCTATCTGGGGGGAATTTTTAGAGACAAAATTTCCACCAACTTCATTTGGAATAAATGACTTATGAAATATTTAAAGCTCCCCAAAATACATTCTCGGAAGCGTCTCTTGCGTCGAGATTTCTCTCTAGATAGCTCTATTTCTGAACTCGTCAGATGAAAATCAAGAGGAGCGGTAGGACATAAAGGAACTACCAGATAAGACGTGTTTTCAAATACCATACACCATCTTGCAGGTTTATTAAAATTGTGCAACTAAATAAATCTACTTTTTTAAAATTTGGGGCGAATGGATCTAACTCGGAGCTCATTTTCAAATTCTCCCAAAGTGAAATTAGCAGCTTGCCCACGATTTTTTTTTTTGAGTGAAACCACCAACATGGTATTGGAAAATAATCACATTATTTACTGTGTTAAAGCACTAAATTCATCAATTTTAGTCTTTTATTTGCTTCAAAATAAATTTTTTGTTAAATCTGTTAGTTTAAATTATCAAGTTATCAAGTAAACAAATCAACAATATGAGATCCGCGATGTTTGAACTGCGGATGAGAAATGTCATATTTTGTACGGATAGATCCGATGCGAACGTTTTCCACGATGCCGTGAAAAACATACACTTTACCGACAAGGGCAATTCACTTCGGCGGATTCAACGATACCGATGCTCAAATTAAAGAGAATCGTTTTCTCCGATACCAGGCTAAAGTGAAAGTGAATCGAATAAGTAGAGGGATTCTCCAATCAGGCGGATTCCATAGGGGTGATAAATATATCTAGCGTACGACTTTTAAGGTTGACTTCCTAGTTTGCTGCTCTATGTTATGCGCCGTCGACTCTTTTCCACTGTTAGGTATTTCAAATTTTTCAATTGAATAGAGTTCCATCTTTTCGGTGACATATTCACCCATTCTTATACAAAGCGACGGAAGTTCAAATGTCATCGACTCCTTTATATAAAAAAAAAAATCACATTCTTCTGCGGAAGTCTGGCAATCACCCTCTCTTTAACAAAATCATTAAAAAAAAAAGAAAAACCACCAACTACCCGAAAACCTCGAATACTAATTATTCCTTCAAACTACGGCAAGGAGCTCATTCCCCAACACACACACACACACATGCATAATGTTTGTATACTCTGCTCAACTACCATATTTTCCTTAAATCACTCATATTATCCCGGTAACTCCCACAAAAATATTATTATTCCCTCTCGTATTGTACAAAAGTGGCGGCCGCATAGTTTTATTAAGCTCCAACCCTCCCGCCGGATATTATCCCAAACACGTACGTAGAGAGGAGACCACCCAATATGCCGGCATAATTATTTTAATCAGTTAATTCCACACCGACAACGCCACCGCATTAACCGCCGCCGCTACCACCACCACCGCGCGTCGAGCCACCAAACTAACCAAACTTTTGAACATCAACCCGAACGAGCATTGCTACCACTATAAATGTGCGCGTGGGGGGGGGGGGGGGCTCCAACACTGCAAGCCAAACTTTTCCCTTCACCAAACGATTGGTAGGGTATGTGCCCCCCGCCCGCACACACACAATTACCCCATTTTAACATCGAAAACAGAAATTTCACGCGCGGAAAACTCAAGGGAAAAATTTAGAACTATTGTTCTTGGATTTGAGGGGGGTAATGGATGGAGTAGGGGTTGAAAACTAAGACGACTTGATTCCCATATCGTGCCGCCTACAACGGAAATTTCACCAAATTACAAGCGCCCTTAATAAACATGTCTACCCGATTCACAAAGTGTTGTCAGGAAATGCGGCGACTGACAGGATGGGGTGGGTTGGTAGGAGTATTTTTTTTTTTTGTTCCCCCTGTAAATTATATGTCTCACAGTAGCGATAGCTTCCAACAACAACTCTCTTTTGTGTAAAAGTAATTACTGCACATAGCTGCAGCCCCCACCCCGTTGGGCATGACATCAGTTTGAATTTATAAAATAATTACCAAGCATTTAAGCACGCAAGATACAAGAGCTACCAGAAGCTGTTGTTGTTTAACAGCAAGTGTCATTATACGCATAATAGTTGTGCATACTCTCACAGTGTTGTTGTGAATTGGATTAAGGGTACACTCGCGTGCTACAAGACCACCTCAACTAGAAAATAAAATAAATGGCCGCACGGAGCGGGGGAGGGGGGATAGGTCCTCCCTTTTTGTTTTCTCCATTTCTATCAATTAGTGTACACGTGTAACATCGTTTAGGTGATCAAAAGGGCAGTTAATTGTGTCTGTGCTAAGGGTGGGAGTGGGGGGTGGATAAAATGTGTGCTTAAGCGAGGGGCTTGTGATGAATGCCTCACAGGTAGTAAGAATTTCAGTTCATAAATAATAAAACAGTGAAATAGAACACATGAGACAAGTGGGTATGAGTTCGGTTGGAACTAAGTGGCAATTACGAAGAACACTAATATCATCAAGTTAGTAATATTTGTTCTACATACGAGCATTTTATAAATACTCGACTTAAGGGTACCAATGAAGGACAGTTTAAATATGATGTGCATATGTATATTAAATATAGGTACTTGCGTTTTTTTGGAATAATATCTAGCGCTTAGATGAGTAATTGGAGCTAAGGCTTATTACACTAAATCGAACTCAAAGTGTCACTCGAACGCTTTTATAAGCAAACAAGTTCTAAGCCGAAACAGCTGTCAGTTTAAAAAGATCAACTATAAGCATCGGTTAGAAGTGGGAGCCATTTGTTTTGGCATTTGAAGTTTTATGTCATTTTTGGTTTTCACAGATAGAACTGTCATGTTTGACAACTGTCAATTGGTACTCTTCCAAGCAATGGATACAAAAAGTGCAAGTCCGTTACAAACATGGTGGACATTTTTTAGGAACAATTTGTAAACTGTGTCACAATTTTTGGCACAATGACGCATCTTCTCTTCTAGCAATAAGTAATTTTCTCAACAAATTTAAACGTTTTCACTTGGTAAAACCAGATCACCCGAAAACATTGTTTCTTTGACTTTCTTTTGCCGCGGACGATTCAGGATTTCGGCATTTCATGAATGAAGTCCAACTCCAACTCAATTAGGAATAGAAAAGCCGTTGGAACATGCACAACGCTGTCGTTACTCGAAGAAAACGAACATTGAAAACCCAAGGCCAGTAGCGCTCAAACAACAGCCAAAAGATTGCGGCACGTAATTAGCTTAATACACCAGACATAAGAAATCTAAAATATTACATTATTATGTGTCAGAGTGAAACTTTGTCACTTTGATTGGCTGCATATTTCAGGCGATTTAGCACCACCAGACTGAATGTTTTGATGCGTTCTGTGTAAGAAATTTAATTGTTATGTTTTTTTTTCGCCATTGTTTGTAATCGTCTGTAACAAAAAAAGCTGTCATTTTCGAGTTGCAAATGGCGTCTCCAATTTGATTGTGTTTTAATTGGACTTGTAGTGCAAGAATGTCGCATATTGAGCAAACATACATACGTATATACATAGGTATATGACAGTCTGTCTATACGTGCTGAAGTGCATTTAAAAGACAGTTAAAGACAATTGCTGCTTAAAAACACACAATCCACACTCCCTATCTCTCTTCTACTCTTTTAAATCACAAACTTATTACTCAAGCCCGTTTTTATAACTGCTGTAGAAGTCGCCGCTTATGAACATTTAAAGATGCCTGGAGAGGCGAGTTCTTGAAATACCACTAGGGACACATTCATGGTGCCCTTTTTTTAATTTTTTAAAAATGCACCACAAACAAAAATCTGGATAAAGCGATTCAAATATGCAAATTCACATTTCATCCCCTTTTGTGTTTATTTAATTTTTTTTCTTCTGCTTTGCCTTCCACCTCCCCAGTGGCACAATTCAGTGAAAAGGACTTCGCTGTTTCACCCTTGGCAGGAAAATCGTCCTCTTGAATAAATGATAAGGGAAAAGAACACAGAGTTAAACAAAACACTCGAAAGCACGCTCTCCCTTCACACTGCACCGCCATCCAAGCATGACCATCAAACAAATTTGTATACTTTCGCACTTTTTGTTGTTGTTATTTTTATTTTTTTTGTTCGTTACAGTTGTGTGCGCTCTTAACCCCTCTGGGTTTTTATTTCTTTCCTTTGTGGTGGTGTGTGCCTTGCACATCCTCACCCTTGCCGCTATTACTTTATTTACTCTCGCCTGCCAAGTAAGGACTAAGGACACCACCCCCCATCCCTTTTTGCCGTTAGTACACTGGGAAATGTGCAAACGAAACACAACAAAAGCCCACAAACAGAGAGAGAGAGAATGAGAGGAAAAAAAACAGTTTGTAATTAACTTTAAGTGAAGCGCAACAATAAATTTGTACTTGGCAGGCAGGCAGTCAGTCCCACGGTTGTGAAGAAAGTTTCTGCATTTCAAATTAGCCAAGTAAAAGTGGGTGGGGGTGAGCAAGTCTAAGAAACAAGTGTCGGAAAAGTGTATTTGAGGAGGGACAACACAATGACGCTGAAGATAATATGGTTGTTGCTCTTTTTTTACCGATGAAAGTAAATTAAAAAAAAGAAAAGTAACTTACTTATCCGGTGTACAGTATTTGAATAGAGAAAAGAAAGAACACTGACAAGAAAGACGTTTCGTGTGGCTTTCGAGTTTCGAGTGTTCTACAACATTCTATTAGCTTCTCAAACGAAGTCTGACCGTAAGGTTTTTGAATAACTTCATTTTAACTTAACGTCACGTTATGAACAATTACTGGCATCAAGAGTAAAACTAGACGGATTTGTTATAAAAATGTGTCACCCGACGAACATGCCCCTTCGTAGTGGAGCTGTCACCCGACGAACATGCCTCTATGTCATGGCAGCCAATATAAAAAGATGATCGTACATTCATATACAAAACAGAAAAGAGGCAATACTAAAACGTTATTATTTTATTTAACTTTTCTTGAACGATTGAATCGTCATCGTGAGAAATGCTTTATCGTAACTTTGACATAACGATATTTGCTATAAAATAAGAGCCAACAAATCGACGAATTACGAAAATTTGACATTTAGAGATTAAATTTTGAAAAACGTCATCGTAACATAACGCACCGTTAGTTGCGTCCAAAAACGTGAAGAAATAAAGTGGAGAGTAGATGAATATTTAGAGTTTTTTTTAGCGGCCAAAGGAACAGTGAATCAGTTCAAATAGAATTGGGATCACTTTCTAAGATCAATGTTGAGTATTGCACATGGCAGCAACCCCATTATATACTAATGGTAGGATTTTATTGTCCACTGCCGAAGTTGTCTTTCGATTTGGCAGGTGACAGACATTGTCTCTTTAGTGGGTAATGACATTTTGATTCGACTTTTAAAGTCATATGGCCGAAGTAGTATAGGTACAAGAGTGTAGCCGAAGTGCGGGAGAGTGTTCACCGATTTGACTTGAGCGAGGTCGTTCATGTTGAAATTAGCACTAGCTATTTATGTGAATACTAGTAGAAGAATAAAGGATCACTCATATGCCACGCTACCCCCCACGGAATAAGAGCACCTTTCTACGAAGCGACCCGCCAATTTCCTTCCCACAATAGTTGCTAAATGTGGTCGCCGTGGCCGTGGTGGTTAGTGCGTTGGACTACCACGCAATGCTGCCCGGGTTCAGTCCCAACCCGGGTCCAACACCTTGAAGTTTTTTCATGGTGCCACCTCTTTCGAATGTCTGACAAGCAATCAAAGAGTATCATTTATCACGATTGAGCTTCTCAACTCGCCGTTCGGAGTCAGCAGAAAACTGTAGGTCCCTTCCATTCGTGCAAAAATATAACACGCACACACAAATGGTTGCGAGAAGCAGGCCCTGGTTTACATCGAGCTGTAGCGCCAACTAAGTATAGTGCGGGAAAAAAAATCTACGAGTCCACGTGGACCAACCAATTACTCAGGCGACACCATTTAACGAACATTTCCGTCAATCACTTACCCGAAAAATACCTCAAGGTTCCACTTTATTTTTCTCGCATCGACTGTATGCTCTTGCATTGCGACAAATTACCCACTCCCTTGGGTGAACACTCTAATCCTCAAACCCCACTTCTTCCATCACAACCCCAATCGCAACCTCAAACATGTGCATAAAACCTAAGAAAAGTATGAGTACTCGTACTCATCGTCTCTTCTACAACACATCCTTATTGAAGGATTTACTCCTTTAGCCATACTCTGGTGTGGTGGTGTGCTGCCCGGGTTTATCCTTTGCCGCACCCCCATCTCATACTGTTGCTGTTCATGTTGATTTAACTACCTGAACCTGGTACGTAATTAAGTAATTTATTTTCACCAGTTTCGAAGGACTTTTCCACCCATCCTCCGTTAACACCAACGTTTGAGTACAGAGTTAAGCACCAACAATAAAGGACGAACAAAAAATAAAAAAAAAAACCCTCAAGTGAAAAGCATCAAGAGGGAGAAGCGTATACGAGAACGAGTGAACACACATACATATAAGTATATGGGTGTGGAACAACTTGGAATGTTGATGGAAAAGCTAACAGCTGCCAAAGGATGGAAAAATAAATGAAAAAAAAATGAAAAGAAAAGAAGGAAATTGAGCACGAAGCAGGCGGACGGTGGAGGTGGATGGTGTTTCTACACTTTTACAATCAGTCAAGCAACCACTTTGTCACACAGTACCCTTCAGTGTTCTTTCACTCCGTTCTTTTTTTTCACCTCTCCCCCCTTTTTTCATTATTTTTCGAGTTGCTCCTTGCACCGCCCCAAGTTATTTTTTTCTGTTCTTTGTTCGTAATCTTTTTTTTTTTTTTTGCAACCCCCCTCTTACCACTACGGCGGTGGAAGAACAGTCCCTGTGTGTCTTTATTTAAAATTTTAATTCAAATTAAAATTTCACGGAATGGAAGATAATGGTACAAGAGGGGGGTGGTGGTTCACTGAGGAGGATGAGACCTGAGAATACAAAAAAGGAAGATTTTATTTTTTTTTTCTTCAACTTTTCTTTTCTATTTCCTTTCACAGGCTGCTGATCTAGAAATGAATTCCTACCGTGTCCTTTCATTTCATTATTTTTTTTTTGTTGTATTCCACCATTGGTTTGAGGGGTGAACTCTTGTAAAGAGTATAATTGGAAGGAAAACGATATGGAATGGCCCCAAAAGAAGGGGTGTCGTCGACATTTTTTCTGAGAATTTTTTTTTTAATAAAACTGCTTTTCCTTTTTATTTTTAATTACTAGATAAAGGATTATGCTAAAAATAGACAGACTCCAAACTTACCATAACGTAATGACGTTGCATTTCTGTTTTTTCATTTGCTAGCTTTTCGCATTCTAGTTTTAATCTGAAAATAGAAAAATAAGGATTAATGCCATTTCTGTATGTAGGTATGCATGCATGTACTCCTGTCATGAAGAACAAAAAAAAAAAATGAAACAATTGACAAAAGTAAACATAATTATTAAAATCAGGCAAATGGATTCGATAACATCGATAACCCCCGTACACAGCCACCTGTCGACGGTAATGCTAATTAAATCGGTAAAATAATAATAGTACCAACAGAGATTGTATGTACATAAATGTATGTACATATGTATAATAAATATGTATATAATTAATCTTGTTTATCATTTAAATTTTATGCTCAACACAATCAGAGTTCCGCAGCTTTGCACTGAATTTTTGTGCATATTAAGAACAGAACATCACGCTCCATTTGAATTAATCTTTTTTTTATTCGGCGATTATTATTCGGCATTTTCCGCTTCCAAAAACATAATACTATAACAGACCTTTACGGAACAACGCACAAATCGAAAAAAACAAAATGACGGACGGGTCGGTTGGTGGTCAACAATGACATTGAATGGGAATGATAAAAAAAATATGGGGGAACTATACTCAATCAGTTTTGACAGTTTGTGAAATGTCATTTGTGACAGGTGTCAAAAAATATTAGTTTTAACGACTTTAAAAATAAGTTTAACTAAGCTGATCTTAATCAGTTTTAAAAACAGCCTGATTTAGGGTTTCAATATAGAAATACATCAGATCTATAAAAACTGAGACATCAAATAAGCTTTTGGGTCTTTGAATATGAAACGACAATGAGCAACAGGGACCAATGCCTTGATTTGGAATTGCTGTCAAACTATCTATGCTGGAGATGTCAAAGCCAGTACATTAAATATATACAGTGAACTCTTTCATAACCGGACACTGACGGTACCGAGAAATTTGTCCGGTTATGAGAGGTGTTCGGTTAAAGAGAAAAAAAAAATTGACATCAACGAAATACAATTAATAGACATATGGTATTAGTTTTATTTTATAAATGAATTCATTTCTATGTGATAAACACAAATTACCGAAAAATACATATTTCTGTCTACGGCAATCAAGCTTGAAATTGCACATACATACATACACTTAACATACAAACCTATTTAAAAAGGGCAACTGGATTTATAAATGCACATACACTTATGGACAAAAAATAAAAACCGGCTGGTGTCTTAACATTGTGCTCCCTTATTCTGTTAATGATTGGAATGAGCCGCTGTTGTGCATACCTATTAGCAAGTAGTTATAGAAGTGTACTTTGTGCCATTAGTCAGATGGAGAATTTCACTGCACCTCTTGTAAAATTCAACAAAATGTCGAAACTAGTGTTTTTTTGTGTGGACAATAAAATAAATACGGACTAATTTCCATAACAAAATATATTGAAATTATTTTTTTTTTTAAATGAAATTTATGACAAGTAGTCCTTTGACTTTGTACCTGGTCGGGTGACATTAATTTTTTTATTTTTGCTGCACATCTCTTTGGCATAGAGTTAACCAACTTTTGGCACATGGGCAACGGAATAGACTCCCACGCTGCCTTCACCTCCTACCAAAGTTCGTTTCTATTTCTGGGTCTTCTTCTAGCTACAACATCCTTTACCTGTTTCCATAAGTTTTTCAATGGATTTAGGTCCGATGACTGGGACGGCCAACGCAGAACTTTTATTCACTATGTAGAAGTCCAGGTTTTTGTCGCATTAGCTGTATGTTTTGGATCGTTATCCGCCTGTCAATTCCAAATTATAGGAAGATTTTCTTTTGCATATGAGAGAAGAATACTATCCAATATATTTACATAATCTACCTTCATCGCTACCCCCTCTGTTAAATGAATGACACCGACTCTGTACCTAGAAACTCTGCCGAAACCAAAATGATCCCACAACCATGTTTCAGCGTATTTTTTATGTAGCGGGGATCATATCCAGAGATGGGAAGACATCTTACAAAACGCCTACAATCAGACCCAAATAAATAAGATTGCATTCGTCCATCCAAAATATTTTTTCTCCATTTTTTCTCGCCGTCAAAGCCAGGCAAATTTCGGTGGTGAATAGCAAAATCTATCCTGTTTTTCAAGTGCCTCTTGTTGAGAAGTGGTACCTTCCTGGGCGATTTGACTGACAGCTTGCATTCTACCAACGTTCTCCTTACTGTCATTAAAGAAACTTTTGGATTTGGTTTTCTCAAAATGGCATCAGGCGATACGAATGGATCGTTCCTGGCTTCAAAAACAATCATTCGGTCCATTTGTTTGGTTATTTTTCGAGTTCTTCCCCTTTTCTCCTCAGTTTTCTTAATTTTAAGTGCACTTTGGAATTCACCCAGGAAACCGCCAAAAGTTGCAGCAGGAAAATTCTGTAACTTAAGCCATAATTTTGAAGTTTTCTTATATCCTCCCCACCTCAAAGGTACAATGCTTCTTGCGACCCATTTTGTATTCCAAAATTGAAGCTTTCTTTAGAATATGGAACAAAAGTGATCTTTATGTATCACTTAACCAATTTTAACTCAAATCCGATTTGGAAAAAGCCGATAAATATATCTGTTGGATTGGAAACGGAAATGTATTTATTTTATTGTCCACACGAAAACACACTACTCGTGGCATTTTGTTGAATTTCACAATAAGTACAAGGGACTTAACCATCTGACTAACGGTACAAAGTACATTTCTTTAACTAATTGTCAATGGATATACAGAACAGCGGCTAAATCCAGTCATTGACAGAATAAGTGAACACAATGTAAATACTCCAGCCTGTATTTATTTTTTTGTCCATAAGTGTACATAGTTCTTGAATGTTCGCGGACAAGACGGCATATGCCCTGTGCCCTAATTGGTTAAGGAAATTAGCGGGTCAGGCACACTCCACAGTTTAAATTTTTGTTTGGTTTTTTTTTGCAAAGTGTAAAGAAGAGGAAAGCAAAACAAAAAGAAAATAAAGTACGTTAAAAGTTTGCCATACGTACTAGATGTGTTTTGTCCAATTAATACAGAACGACTTTCTATAGCGGTTACGAAAATTGGTGTCCGTGTCCGGTTATGGGAGAATTTTTTATATGAAAAATCGAGTTTTTATTTCCGTTCTTTGAAATCTGTATGGTTATGAGAGGTGTCCGTAATGAGGGCGTACATTGTAACTACTTTTGATCCCAAAATTCGTGGAACAAATGCCCTTTGAACCTTCGAAAGAATAGTTCTTTGTTCGTTGACAGTACATTGAGAACAACTATGGGTTGTGAACAATTACCCTAAATCCAAGTTCTTAGTTTACACCGTTTATAAGGATTTAAGGAAGCAAGGGCTAACTTTTTCAAGTCAACTTAGTATCCCCCCCAATGCATGTTTTCAATAGCCGGTCCAGTAAGGAAGGTGTCCCGAATTCTTGCAGAGCTAACATTTTTTGTTTGTACCGAGGGAGCTCAGGTCGTATAGTCGTATAGTTCCCGTTTTGGGCAAGTGACTTTTCACTTAGGTGATAAACAAACTTAAGCTTGGAACACTGTGCTGTAGTTACCCGGTTTATCTGCAAAAATAGTACATAATGTACAATAAGTCCGTTTTCCTCATTCTTGTATAACTTTTTTGGAAGACTTGGTTTAGCGGACTAGTTACACAGAACTCCCATAGTTTGTATGTTAACCACATGTTGGAACAAGCTGAAAGCATCTTATCCGATTTTGCTTTGAAAATAGTAAACTATCAACGGTGAGTTACCGCCAACTTTTCTACGCCAGCCTACGAGTGTTTAAAGTATGTTTTGTTTTTCTGTGTGCACATCAAAGACGTTATCTAAAGGAGTTTGCCATGCATCACAGTGGTCGCAAGTTTTATAAAACGCTTAACCTTAAAATTGCGATGTTATCAAAAGTACTATGCTCCAATATGCAAAAAAAAAAAATCATAAAAGGAGACGACCAACGTTACGCAGTCAACACCTAAGTTGTAAAATGTCGCTATACATACATAGGTATAGGAATAAGCAGCTCCATACTACTCCCATCGTACAGCTGTAGTTGCAAAGGCTACTTGCACAGAGAATGTCGACAGTGTTTCTTTTTTATCTTAGCCTTTCTTCTGGATCTTTTAAACCCTCTTACCTATAAGTCTGGAGATGCAAATACAGGTTGATGTAGGTCCATACCTAAAACCAGTCTTCTTCGACAACAATACTCGCATACCGGACACAAAAAAAACAGTTAAGAAAGACGACGCATTACCACCCTCCTCGATGACCAAATTGGCTATGGAACTGAACGAACCGCGCCCTATGTGATTTAAATATAAAAACAATGATATGTCAACAATCAGTTGATTTTATAATTATTTACAGATATTTTATTTAATAATAATCAATTCGTGTGTAACGCCACAACGAGCGCATTCGGATCACAATTAAATGATTATCAATTGACCGTGTCACCAAATGAGTGAGGGGTGAAACCTGCCCCCGTCGAGATCATCCCCCATTAAAGCAAATAGACAACGTGGAGATAATAATTGCCGCTATATAACTGAAATTTATTTATTTTTATTAATTGGCCACTTTTTTTTCCTCATTTTGTTTTTGCAGCACACAGAAGCGCGTACGGTAAACAGTGTATGCTGAAAATGCCTATAATAAAACTCCATATGCGTGTAAAATTGCGTTCCATTGTCTGTTGGGGATGGGGCCGGCTGGCTGGCAATCTATACGACGACGAAGGGTGCTACAATAATAATATTCAATTCACAGTAAACCAACGGCGAAAAGAGTCAATGCGATTTCCGCCGCATTAACTGTGCGGCAATAATGTGCTCCATAAGCAAATGTGTATACGTGTGGTGGTGGTGGTATTTAAGGGGTTCTCCCCGCGTTGGGAATTGGCATCACGGAACCGCGTGTGAAAGGTAGACACGCACGCACCAGTTTAACCACAAGCAAACCGCACTGACAAAAGAGAAAAAAAAAAAAAAACAACTCAACATATTTATTATTTTTTTTGGTGATTTAGTTCCGCTGGGGCGCTGGTGTCATGGCACAAGCAGTAGGTTCGAAAGTGAGATTTAGAGTAAAGTGGTGTGGGTGTGTTTATCGGTGTTAGGGTCATTTAGAGTCAGTGGGTGGGAATTTAGTTTATTGGCCTCTGGGAGTCTGGGAGGTGAAAGACAAAGGGATGCGCGGTTAATGGTCCCACATAACGTTGTGCTTGCAAATCACTTAAAAAAACAGTGCTTCGAAACACAGGCGCGCTTCCATGTACCAATTGCTGCTTCTTCTTTTTTTAACAACTCCCACTTAGCCCCCACTCATCGGATTCGTTAATTTAATTTCATTTTTGTTGCCGTTGCGTTTCACCAGGCAATTACCCTCGATAATGAGATGTGAATCTCATTACTAAGAGTAATCGTTCCGCCGGACACCACACCGACCCCACCAACCCCCCACATTCGCGGCACGAGTGTATCACACGCGGGTGAATTGCCGTTCCTTGAGGGTGGAGGGTGGCAGGAGGAGGAGAAGGAGGAGCAGTGTGGCTCAATCCACAACATCGTTTACCGAAAATATTTGCGTGCTGCACATGTATGTGGGTTTTAATTGCAACGCGTTGTGGCGGATCCTACAAACGTTTGCGATATCTGTCTGTAGGAGGGTAGGAGCAGGGGGATACATAGTATACCTTGTTGCTACCCATTCGGTGGATGTTCAGTGCATAATTACCTCGTGGAATTACCACCACATACGCGATGTGGGGATCTCTTTTTATGGTCCGCGGTTGGTTGAGTTGGAATTGGGATTGCAGGCACAGCGCTTCGCTTACCTTTTTTTCTTTTTTCTTTTAATTTACATTTTCATTGGAAAAATATTTAAAATAATTTCCAACGGGCAGTGGCGGTTGCAAAGGGGCAGAGAACCAACCATTTGTTGGTTAATCGAAAGTGGATTATGAGCGGCGAGAGCGAGAATGTTAAGCTGATTACACGCAGAGATTTATGTGCTTAAAAAATTGATTAACAACTCTGCGCTATGTTGGTAGAATAATCGGGTGGAAAATTAAGTAATCAATTGATAGTTAGTCACACGCGCACACATGCAATGGTGCTAGAAGTGTGGTTACAATGAATAAAAAGATAGCTCATAGACTTTGGGGTGATATTGTAGAGGCAACTGACAGAAGAGAAAGAGACTCAAAACTGTTTGGACAGGTTCTTTGGAGTCTTCGACAAATGCGATATTTGGCAATCAGGCCGCATTTAAAGCGTGTATATCAATCCAATAGAACTCACGCACGAATGCAGAAAGCAGGACTAACAGATAATATCAGGGTTCATATACTATGTCTAGTTGTGACATCCCTGCCAAACTCGTCCGTCTGTGCAGGAAAACGATTGTTTTTTGTATAATTTACAAATGCTAAAGGGAATGAATACCCTTCTAAATGTTTACACACAGCGCGAGCACATGAAGGACAAGAACGAGAGACAGACAGATCGGCGTAGTGATAGGAAACTCAGATGTTATATGTTTCAACTAACTCTATGGGTGGTGTCCAGGATAACTGGAGAGTTGTGTATTATTGAAAGTTTCGTCCTTGCTTATGATTCACAGAAGTTATTTCTGGATGTTACTTATTTTTATTTCGTTGGAGAAAATTCGCTGCTACATTAAGGTCAGTAATGACCTCACCGAGACCTTTGTTCTCAAAAAAGGATTTAGACAAGGTGACGAAGGGCACGCCAACACACGAGGTACGATCTTTCAAAAGTCCGTTTAATTACTTGCTTACACTCAACATCAACGAATTGGACAGATCGACACAATAGGCAGCTACAATTTTAAAGTTGTGAGAGACTCTGTATGCCTCGGCTCTGCTACACGTATCAATCACGTCAACAAATTACATCTAATCGGAAATTAAAGGAACGATTCCTCTAAGCTAAGAAGGCAATTGAGAAAGTAAGGCCCTCTCCGGTCAACTAAGGCGACTCTATATAACACCCTCATCCTCCCAGTCTTGCTAAATATATGGACCTTGGTCGCTTCGAGATGAACATCGTTGGTAAGATATTCTGTCCTGTTTGTGTTGACGGATTTCGGAGAAGAAGATTCAGCCACAAGCTGTACAGGGACATCGACCTAGTCAAAAAAAAAACTGCGCATGGGACGTTCGATATAGCCAGGACATGTAGAGCGAATGGATATCAACGCGCCGGCCCGAAGAATATTCGATTTCAATCCAAAGATTCAGCGCAGCAGAAAACGAACTCGCCTAAGGTGGCGCACACAAGTAGAAGAGGACGTTATCCAACTTGGACAGCGTGACTGGAGGCAGTTAGCTAAGGAACGGGTTGAGACCTTGGTTCAACCCAGATTATAGCACCACCGAAGTAAGTAAGGAAGCTCTTTAGCATTTTCAAAATGAGCCTAAGCAGAACAAAATTAAAAACATAACATATACAAAATTGAAAATAACTATGTAGTTTTAAAAGAAGACAGAAGTAGCAAACGAAGCAGGACCGTATATGGCTGTGGATGAGCTGCCCAGTTTTCAAAATACAATCAGTACTTCTGGTAGTTGTTTTGGCGCAAGCATGGGCACTCTCCTTTATGAGAAATTTAAGAGGATCTGGCACAACAATATTCATGTCATCATGAAACTTACTTGCCAAGTCGTACCGGACATTGGATTAGAATCATCCCGAATTATTCTTTGTAGTCTGATTATCCATAATGCTCAACGTCTTCATCAAAAAATAAATCAATCAGCCTATCATATGTTTTCATTATACTTTTAATAAATTCACTATTAAATCCCATTCTAAATGAATATACTCGAAATACAATTACACAAATAAACTAAAACAAATTTGCTTTTGACGTTCGCAACTGTCATTTAATTTTTGTTTGCTGTGGCAGCAGTTGTTTCACAGGCGAATGAAAACATTCGCTAACCATAGGTCTGTTTGGTAACTGTTTTATGCACAAGTAATTGAGACCTGTCAAATAGTAAAATCATCACAAAGAGAGAGAAATCCTCTCAAAGAAAGAAAACTTCAACAAAAGTTACCAAACGCTTTTGGAATATCACACAATTTGTTATTGTTCTCCATTAACAATGAAGATTAAGACATTTCACAAACTGTCAAATGGCTGGTTTGACAGAGTTGCATAGCACACCACAACGAAAAGGTACCTATAGCGCAAAATGCATCGCAAGCTGAAAGCCAAATGAGAGTAAGAAAAAATTGTGAGCCATGAAACTGTTATGATTATTGATTCTATGAACGCTTACATAGTACAGTAGAATCCGCTTAAGACGCTATCCCGCTTTTAACGCTCTTTTTCTCCGGTCCCTTCATTTTGATAAAAATTCGTATACAAAAAATCCGGTTAGCACGCTCTATTTCCCGCTTAATACGCTCACACAGCTAAGCGATACACATCGTAAGATTTGTATTTTCTTGTTTTTTTTTTTTTTCCAGAAAAAACATTGGGATAGACGACTCTTTTTATAAAATAACCATATTTTTAACTGGATGTAATTTTTTTCCCGCTTAAGACGCTATTTTCTGTCAGTCCCTTGAAGCGGATTCTACTGTATTTCGAAAACTAGCGCGCTACCAAACAGACTTCGTAATACCACGGGTGATTCGCAAAAGAGGTTGATTCATATCGAACGTTCGATTCGCTAACCATAATAGGGGTATTTATGAAGAAGTCATATTTGGCAATAAGGTTACCTCAAGAAACTGACTTACGAATTGCTTTCAACGCTTAAATTTTGGGTAAATTGCGCAAATTAACTTCACTCAAAATCAAAGTTTTAAAAAACGTACAAAATTAGAAGTTACGAGTCCATACACGCTACCAATAATACAATTAAAAAATTAAAATCTACGAGTACTTACGTGTGATATTGTGCTTGTAAAAAATTGAACTCCTCCTTTATCCGTTCCAGTGTATCGACAATTGTGAATTTGAGTGGCCCCTGTGGAGGAGGACCCTGCAAAAGAAAAGATACAAAAAACATTAACATCACATGATAAAAAGTTGTAGATACGTAAAGACTTAAATCTAGATACTCCCTAGAGACAAAACAAGCCCATAACTCATCTTTGGATTATAATCCCAAACAGAAATAGGTACATGCATATCCAAATTAATTATGTGTTATCAATATGTGCGTTCGGTAGGAGGCAGCAATATAACCTTCCTGTTTGGCAGCTGTCAGAGTGCCCAGCAACGACCGCATTTCTCTGCCCAATTTGGTGGTAATTGTGGCAGACACCTGTAATCAGTTCAAAGATACTAAACATTCCCAGTAAAGTGGAGAGTTAGTCCCCAGCATACTATGACAACAATCTAAATGGAAAACGATTTAGGTCCTCAAGATTCCAACACCTTCGGGGGGTGCTCCCACTGCTGGCGCATAATGCAATCATACCGCAATCGGAGAGATTCAAGTGATACTGTAGGCTGTGCTACCAGAGCACTCCTTAACTAGCTAGAACCGGCTGGGTGCTGATGGTGGTTGACGGATGCAAATGCCAAGTCTTCGAAGGTAGGCGTCGTCGCTGGCAGCAGCACAGGAAGCCCAATTAATTTCCTACTAATAAACAGATTTTAATTGGATCAACATCCTGTTTACATGCGCCAGGATTATGCACACATATGTATATGAATATACACAGGCAAATGCACACACGAAACGAATTAAATTAATTCCATCGTCGTCAGTGAGGGTGATACACGGCTACAGTACGGATGTTTCTTCTCTCCCATGGTGGGTATCCAAATATAAGGATGGCACTTTGGCTGCTGTGGATACAAATATGAGGATCCTCGCTATATGTTTACACTCGTACTCGTACGTCTTGTGGGAGTAATTCAATCGAAAGCCCCCCGCATCCCGCAACGTCTTACGATCTTCTTCGTCGTCGTCTTCTCCTTTAGCACGTGTGAATTGCAGTGTATTACTTGAAATGTTCATACGAGTACACACACACACGACACACTCCTGCTGCATTCAGGTCAATTGATCCTGTGGGTGGCGGCGCGGCGTCTCAGAGCATGAGTTACTCGTACTTCAACTACTAGGTACGAGTACGAGTACTATAGTCGTGTGCTGATGATGATGATGGTGATGTTATTCAATTTGTAAACACTCGCATTACGCATATGAAATTAATTTCACATGCAAATTTTGAGTGGGTGGCTCGCCTAGTAAGAGAGTGAGTGAGTGAGTGAGTGAGTGAGTGAGTGCGTGCGTGAGTGAATTCTTATGCACAGCCTACCATCCACTCCACCCATCACGATTTACAAAGTTAATTATCGTATTTAGTTTGGTTCTAACATGTGAACTTTGGATATTAGTTAAATTCACACACATTTGTGTCGAATATCGGATACTAGCAGCAGCTCCAGCAGACGACATGTCATAATGACTGCTGAGTGTGTTTTGGGGCGTATTGTTTGTGTATCTTCACCGGTCGCCCTTAAATGCATAAGTTTACATTACATTTGAGTACAGACACATTGCTGTGGAATTTTGTGTTATTTTACCTACAACGAGGGGATGGGCTGTCATTTAAATTGAGGTATAAGAAAACAACTGGAAAAGTGAGTGATTAAATGAGCAAATAGGTGAGTGAGTTTAAATATTTGGAAACTAGGCAAAAGTGATCGGTTTATCGGGTGAGGTGTGGGTAAGTCTTAGAATGTTGACCAATTTTAAGGGTTTAACTTATACTCAAGGAAGGTATTAAACTAATGAAAGCTGAGCAAAACGAAAGTAATTCAAACTAATAACTGGAGTGAGTATGAGTAGGCGCTGCAGTGCTTAGGTAGCAGTGGATGCCAGGATGTTATCCCCGCTACTCATGCGAAACACTTTGAGCTTTGTAAAAATCGAAATCGTATTTTTGTGCTAGGTCACTGAGATCGCTGAAGAAGTATTCTCCTAGGTGTAGTTTTCTACTACGGGGAAGAGCTGGGCATGAGCAGAGGAGATGTGTTGGTCTGTCTTCCACTTCCACGTGTCTCCCAATTCTACAGAAGTTATTTGAAAGAATGCCAAGCCTAGTTGCATGCTTGCTGTCTTGTTATGACACCAATAATCGTACTAGTCGTCCTTTTAGAGACAGAAGGTAGTTAGAGCGGTTTGGATCCAGCCTGGGCCAGATCTATGATTCCAGTGATTTCAAGGCCAGCTGACTATACGAGCAAATGATAATATCGTTAGTGGATATTGCATTTCTCTTGATCTAGGACAATAACTACAGAAATCTCCGATTGATACACGCTGCAGTGATCAGGGAGGCGGAAGGAGAGAATGAGATTTAATCTGCCTGAGAAAACACCTCCTCCTACACCATCATTGGTTTTAGAGCCATCGGTGTAGAAGTGTTCTGAGTGTTATCTGTTATATCACCTTAGTCATCCCAAAAGGACCTTTCTGGAATAGTGACTTAAAAGTTTTTAATTGGGCTTCGGCACAGTATTTATAGTCAATGTTTTCGGAGAGGTTTAAGTGATCCAGTATTGTGGAATGACCAATGTAGTTAATTGACAATCGTGCGATGGCTTTGAGATGGGAATAACGCTGCGTTCAACCAAAATATGTAAGTCATAGGACTGGAGGAAGTATGGAACTTAAAGTACGGAAAGATACTGAGGTTTATCAATAGACCTCCTACTCATAATTGCGATTCACAACAGGCCTACAAAACGCGTATACATACATACTATGTACACAACTCCACTGGTATAGTTTTTTCCTGTACCCTCCCCTCAATCATCGATTTCCATGCCAACTGAAAAAGGACCTCCTCAAATTTCCAACTATTCGTATCTTCTCCCATCACATCCATCCTTCCCGTATAACTTCTACTGCTCTGTACGCTGTCATAATCTGAGCACATAGTTGGAAACCGAACCAAAACCGCAAATTAATTACGCTTTACTGTCGTTGCCGATGTTATTTATCTGTGATATCCTCACGCTCACACACACATGCTCAATGGTGCGGTTATTCGTATTTCTATGGAGAAGTATCCCCGCCGCCGCGGTCCTTGTCATTTGGTTCATTCATTAATTTCCAATGCCGAAGAAGGTAACGATGTAGACTTTGATGATCAAGTTATAGGTGTTCGTTTATTCCCCCCATTCCTGCAAACACGCGAGGAAATCAATGAATCTCTTGCTCCACGCGTCAAACCCACATCCATTGTTTTCGTATTCGTATCTATCAACGTCGTCATCAGTCATCAGCTTTAACCTATTCTCCGGATTCACCCCACAGTCGTTTGCGTGCTCAGGCTCATCTACCCAAACACACACACGCAAGCACCCCCCACCGCCCCACCTCTTTTGTATCTTAAAAACCGCAGCAAAAACCATTCAAGTGTTGCACTTATGCTTTCAAGCAATTTCCATTCATGTGTGTGTCGTGATGGCGGAGGAACAGATGAGGAGAAATAAAACTGCTTCCAAGGATTGAAGGAGAAAGGGGAATGCCGTTGGCAGCATAACTAACGTTCTCACGCCATCTCTAGAGTGGTTTTTATTTCTTTTTTTGCAACTCGAGTTTTAATCGGAAGGAATGTGGGAGAAATAAAAAAAAAATCAAAGGGTAATCCTTCATCAAACCCAACATCGGTATCAGGCTGAAACTTTTCAAAACTCTGGAACAGGAACTCGACGTAAAATTCTTTACTGCCACCGCATCGTCATGTTTAAACACATACACACACACACAAGCAAACATGTTCACTATTCTCCATGGAGACCTGAGTCTGATGCTCGGTTATGAATCTCTGCACGTGAAAGGACGATAGTCTTGCATCCAATCATTTCATTCTTTCTTCTTTTTGTTTTTATTTTATGCTTCCGTTTTTATCCAAATCGTGTCGTAATCGTTGTGTAGTGTGGTTGCACCTCTCCCATGATGCCGAGAGGTAAGTTCTTCTTCTGTGACTGGGTATACCGTAGTATTTCCGCACCACGCTTAAGCCACTTTATTCCTAGGATACTCTTCATAAAGCCGTTCGATCGGTCCTTCTCACTTCAATACTCAAGGATATTGTCTCCAACGTAGTTTACCACTTCAGTCGCACATATTACCTTTCTTCAAGTTGTAAGTGGTTCGGAGTCTGGAGTCCTTGTGTCCATCTTTCTTTGACTGCCGCCACAGCTAATTTCACCTTCGTTGTGCTGTTTCCGCTTCAGGCTGATTTTTACCTCGAATCGATGCACTTTACCTCCTTTCGATTCCTTTTTTTTTACACACACTCCTGCGTCCTTCTCTTAGTTTCCAATCGATTCCGTTACTCCCCGTCCATCATCACAGTACTGTCGTCTTCGTTCTTCAGGACTTCCACTCTGCGCTGTGGACCTTTTAATTCTACTACGCTCCACTTGTTTCCTGCATACACTCCATCTCTGTCGACGTTGCATAGTCCTTCATATCCTGTGTGCTGTGTGCTTTCCCTCCACTCGCCCAAGGACTCCCGCATTCAATCATACTTCGCTTCGTTTCCCTTATCACTGCTGCACCATCACCACCTTCGCCGCTGTTCCATTCAATTTTGGTCTGCTCCTCTGGGTCTTCACCCACCTCCTTCTTCCTGGTTTCCATGGCACATTTTTTTTAACTTCAAACACCGGAAGTTGATGGCGTACGGACATTTTTCATCCCCATTCCACTGCTGGTTGGTGGGTCGGCGGCATGTGTGGCGGTAGGGTTGGGGGTTTTTTTCGAGTGGAAAAAATACGAAAATAACATAACTTTTTCATATTTTTTTGTGTATGGTTGGGGGTGGCTCCCACTTTGCTTCACTTTTTCCCACACACATCCACAGCATAAACCAGAACCATTTCCCTTGGAGCCACCCTACTCGCTCCGCACCCCCAGCGCATGGTGGAACAGAGAGAAAACACACATAATATCATGATAAACTTATTTGAAGCATCATTCATCCCTAGTACTCGGCGGCAGTGGTGGAGATAGTGGTGGCGGAGGCGGCGGCGACGTTGGTTGTGCGGTGGAAATGGTAGCGGTTGTGGACTTGAGGGGGTGGTTGGAGTACGAGTGTGTGTATATTGTGGAACTTAGTTTAAGTTTTCTTGTCGGGGGAGTCGGGTTTTTTTTTGCTGTTTGTTTTCAAATGCTCACCAGAACACATTCGCCTGCCTCGCGCCGCCCTTGTGTTATACCCTTAGCAATTCACTTTCTGTGTACTTAGGGCTTTAGGATCTCACTGCTGAATGTGAATGGATGAAGAAGAGGGTTTTTGTTTGTTTTTATTGCTTGTACGGTTGCTAGTATATGTTGTAGCTCCACCACCTCTACGTGGTATTTAAGAGATTTGATTTGGGAATGAGCGAGACCTGAGATAGGAAATGAAAATGAGAACGGGAACGATGTAATAAAGTGCAGCGACATACTTGTAGATGGATACACGGGGTTGAGGGGGGAGTACGTATGTAATGGATTAAGTATTCGTCTTGATTGGTTGTGGCGGTGTTGAGGGGTCTGATGGGTGGGATGTATGGGAAACTATATTTGCCCACGCGAGTCGGGGGGATTTGTGTCGAGGTAATAATTGCACCGTAGAGGAGTTTCGGTGACTATGTTGGGCATGTATGAGCGATGAAAGTTCGTCAAATCCAGGTGGATTACGTTTGTAGATTAAGTCTTCGAAAGAGAGTTTGGATTTAATTTTAAAAGAATCAATGGCTGTGCTGAGACTAGCGATATTTCTGTAGACAACTTTAGTTTGTTGCTATCAGTAAGATGGCGTTGTTGCAGTATTTTTTTTTTTTTTTAAATATGATGGCGCTCCTCGGCTTTTTCTTAATCCAAACAAGATGGCGTTAATTTTATTTTACACAATAAGATGGTGATGTTTGTTTGTTGTTTACCAAAAGATGGCGCCTTTCGAACTTAAATAGAACTTGAAATTAAACATACTCGTACGTTGATACTGTTTTTAATCCATCGGCTGATAAGTTTCCGATCTAATGAAGGAAACACAACTACAGCACAATCACTACAGCGCTTCTCCAACATTTCGATACCTTTTTTGTAGAACGCTTTATCTTTGGTCTCAAAATAGGCGTTTGTTTCGGTGATCAAATTCTCATTGGAGCCAAATCTTTTTCCGGCAAAAAAAAAAAATAAATAAATAATAAGGTGCAATTTCGCCCTTGTTGCCATCGACTTGTGACACGGTACATTGTTTTGGTGAAAGAGCACTTTCTTCTTCTTCATATGGGGCCGTTTCTTCGAAATTTCCTCGCTCAACCGATCCAGTTGGGCAATGTAGAGATCGCTATTGACTGTCTTGCCTTTTCAAGGTAGTCGATAAACAAAATACCGTACAAGTAAAGACACAACTTGCTTGTCAGACCATAAGTGAATCCTCTTTATAAAGCACAAGTTTCAATGTTCTTCCAAGTCGTAAAAGCATGATCTTAAGATCAAAGCTTTAAGTCTTTCTTCAACTCCAAACCTACATAAGTATGTACATATGTACGTGTCAGAACTCTGAATTCACCAGAGGAGAATAAGTTATAAAAATCCATGGCAATATTCTTCTTAAGCATATCAACAACAACACAATCGCAATCCCCATGTAAATCTCATCATAAACTTTTCGCCACAAAGAATACCGAATCCATTTGTCCTTGAATCGACGACGATACGATACTTTCGTTGGAATACAAAATTCGCCATCCTATTCCCGCCCATTTCCAAGTGATTAGGTGAAATCATCTTCGAATAAATACTCCCACCATGATGAAGATAATCAGAAAAAGGAATCCAAATTGCGAACATATGTATGTACACGAGAGTAGGTGTGTGTTTGTGTACTGCTCGATGCCTCAAATCATCTACAACCATTTATGATGGCATGGTCGGCTTAAAGCTTAAAGAATAAAAGTAGAAGAAAAAAAAACTCATCCCCTAATCTTTATTCTCGACGTTTTCTTCTTATCAACAACAAAAGGAATCATAATACAGTCACTGACTTGGCAACAAACGAAGAAGAAGAAAAAAACAACATGAACAATCTGCAAGGAATAGGCAAAGAAAAGAATAATCATCCTCATCATCATCCCCAAACCACTGGAGACCTATTCGTCGTATCTAACCAAAGTCGGCCGGCCCCGACCACCACTCTGCCATTCGAAAGCAAGTCAAATGAATAAAAGAAGCAGCGAGTCGATTTCCATTTCCACTTGGCTGCTCTTTTGGGCTCTTATTTCCTTTGTCCTTGATGTGTTTGTTCCCCACATTCCTCTCTGTCGGAGATTTACAGAAGGGTGACTCTGATTCTGACTCTAGCCGGGTGGCGGCAGGGGTCATCACCGTCATAATGGTAAATTCGAAAATCTTTTCCAATTGGCAAACCGAGAAGAGCAAGATCTTTTTCCTTTATGTGTGTTCGTCCTTTTTTTTTGGCCTTGTTTGCACTCCCAAAACGAAGTACAAATTCATGGCATCACATTTTAGGGGGTTCCCCATCTTTCTGCCTCTGGTGGGGGGACGTCAAATGGAAGCGGGAGTTCGCTCCCTTTTTTTTTCATTTTTATTACCCACATGTGTGCGCTTCTCGTAGGCGGTTGTGTTACAAGTGTAGATTGTATCCTTCTAGTATAAGGATGGAGGGTAAAACGGTTTCTTCCTTTTGTGTTTATCTATTATTGACAGAGCAAAGATCTGGGGGCGGTGGTGGAGGGCACACGGCGGATTCTCAAGACTTTTGAAAATTCTTTAGCTTTCCTTATTTTTATCCTTCGTTAGGCCACAACAAAACAATCGATGATATCGTTTACTCGTATGTGTGTATATGTATAATTCTTCTTTGTGACATATGAGAAGCTGCAGAGGGAAAAAACAAATCCTTTCCTTGACACCCCTCCGTCGCGGAGTGTGAGTGATTTAAATTACACCGACATAACCCTTCAGAATTTGTGTTTTTGGATAAAGGACAACTCTGGAAGGGTTCTTTTGGAATGCATTGGTTGTTGTTGGTCATGAATATTTAAAGAAGGAAGGGTGCGAATTTCGACGAGGGTTCGTTTTACGACGGGCTTATTGCCTGAGGAGGATATTTTTGTGTATTTATTTATTTTTTTTATTTAATACGAGAACAATTTGCATTCTTTTGGCACATCAAATGGGATTGAAGTATGACGCGGTCTCACGATCTGGTAATCTCTTGGGGTGTCTGGCTTCGTTACGATTATGGTCTTTACACGTAATTGCCTTCTTGAATGACACTTTTTTTAAGTGAACATGTCCACGAATTGATACTCGGATTTAAACCGCAAACTGTCGTGGATCAGTGACTTATGGCGGTGTTTGAAAGTGAAGAGCGGATAATCTATGAACGAAAGTTAAGTCTTGAAGGTAGCAGTTTAAATCGTTATTTCTCCAAATGTCCTAAATGCGCTGACTGACGCATCTAAACGTATCAAGACTAGCCACTAAGTTTTGTTCTCTCAAGTCTCAAACCGTGCGAGCTAAGACTCTCCGAGAATCTTAAGTGAGGGATCTAAATCTAGAAGCTACATTTTGAACTGTAAATGAAGTAAGCCTAGCTTACTTACTACCTAGCTTGTAATGATCTAGGTGGAGCAAAGAATATCGCACATGTTCTGTGTGAATGTCAGGGCATAGCACCTAGTCGCAGGAACATTTTAGGCTCCTACTTCTTAAGTATTATTATTGTCGCCCTATGCTCCACGAGGAGTTAGAGTGTTGCTGCGATAGCAGCTCCCGGAACAAAAGAAGAAGACTTCTTAAGTAACCTGGAGAAGTAAGGCCGTATCAACTCGTCCTAAAATTTTGCAGGGCAATAAAATGCTGGAAAATGAGGAAATCGTGCCGGTTTAGGTACCATCTTTGGATGGATTCTTAGGAGATTGCGACGGGCCTACTATGGTGCCTAGTGTTTTGGGATGGCTCAGTCTCTCAGCCCCACTCAACCTAACCTAACAAATAACTTTAGCCTGGTTTACAACTGTTGGAAATGCTTTGGAATAACATATTGGAAACAAAGCTCTGGAATCTCAAGCACTTACATGTACATATAATAGGCGCAGCTGTGAATACCTATACATACATAAGTACAAGTGCAGCTTTGAATATTGAAACTCTGAATATAAACTGGAAGGTTTTAAAGGCAGGGTTCCTATCACGCTCAGTTTCGAATTCAGCAAATGGAGTTAACAAAGCAGCGACTAGGGGAGATCTCACAGACGGGATTAAAGGGCATAATTTCAAAGTGCATTCCAATAGCTGATTTAGGGTCTTCAAGACGTTTGTTTGCTGTCAAGTAAGAGTTTTTGGCAGTTGCCTATTCTAAGAGACAGAACTACTCGCCATAAAATGTGCTCCCTTTCAAGGAAGTTTGACTAAAATGCACAAATACACTTGCGATTGCTTAGCAAAGCACAGAACCACTCGAGGTAGAGGTAGTACAACGTCGCGTCGTAGGGGTATATTTCGCTTATAAAAGCTGAGGCTAGCCATCCTTAAATGCAATATAAGGGCATCTACAAGGCACAAACTTATCATATAAAGCCATCTGACCGTCATAGAAGTGGCAGAGATGTTAGCATTAAATGAAGGGTGGGAGACTATGAGTAAAGGCAGGACCGCCTCATACATATTCACCTCTAAGTTACATAAACAGCATGTTCCCACTTACTCGTACAACGGCTAGATTCAGTTCTTGTAACAATTTCAGCCCAACATAAAATTGGTGTGTCGTCTCTTCGTATGAGATGAGTAGAAAAGCAGCACTCATCTCATTCACCCACCACCACCACCCTGCATCACCGTCTTTGTTTTGTCTACCTATGCTTAGCCTTAATACATCACTTAAGTGTGAAACGGAAAAAAAAAAAACAATCCAAGAGCTTGAACATGCTTAAAACTTGTTGGTTGGCGGCAGAACAAAAGAACAAAGTCGTTGTATCATCATCACCACCCACCATCACCACCACCACCAGTTCTATCACTTGGAACATCAGCAGAAGCACCATGTCGCCTGGTTATCTTGTTTGTTTGTTGTGTGTGCATGATGTGATGTACAAAAGCTTAAACAGAAGAATAACAAGAAGAAAACGAAGACATCCTTCACAGAATGTGTACCACCCCCCCCCCCCCCCCCCACCAGCACCATTTCATTCATTTCAGGAACGCGCAACGCCCCAAACCTAACCTCAAACCACAAATCGCTGCAACAATGAATCTTGAAGAGCAGAAAAGCATTTCATTATGAAGTGTGATAATGAGGACATGACTGGGTGGGTTTTCTGCGCAGTGCTGGTGATGACTGCTCAAACATAAACCACGCTGCCATCTATCCCAGCAACCTCCTAAAGCCATCGACTTGGTAAGTCTTCTTCTTGTTCTTCAACTTGTACAACTGGAGTAGGGAGAAGGAGGAGGACAAGCCGTATATGCCTCGAGGGTAGACCATAATAATGCTTGGAAAAGTTTCTCCTTGGCTCAGCACCTAATATTGTCTCAGAGGACGAGAGTTTGGTTTTTTTTTTCTCCTGTTTTCATACTTCTTGTTGGTGTAATTCCTTTTATGTCCTTTTTGTGCGAGAATGGAGTGTTAAACATCGAATGGGGGGTGGGGGTATGGTTTAATATATCCGTTGTATTTCTTTGTTATTTGTTCAGAGCCCATACATGTATACATATACATATTGTGTGGGGTAAGTGATTCTGCACGAATCCAAATCACAAGCGTAATCCTTCGAACTGGCATAACAAGTATACAAGTAGCATGTTCAAGGCGCATTTTAGTATGGAGAAGCACGGTAAAACAACTAACTATTCCCTAGTGGATATGTCAAGGATTTGCCTCATGTTGAGACGGCTTATTGGGGGAAATGTGTGCTTTCAAGAGTCGTTGAGCCTATACTGCTCCAGGAAAGGAGGGTTTTTAAAGACCTGGGCACTCCAACACATTGCGGTGTTGTCAACGGTTACTTAACTGCCTATCAATGTGAGCACTTAAAAAACTCAGTCTCTGTATACATACGTCTTTATTGACTCACTAAGTGTAATGTTTTCGTCTGGGTTAACAGCGTCGGAAACTGATTTCGTGTCTTTTTGACTTCAGAACTTGTGTTCCGTAAGACCTCCGCTTCAGGTCAGGCAAGAGCTTTGCCGCTATGAGTTTCTCAAGTCGCCGTAAGGAGTCGGTAAAAAAAAAACTGTAGGTCTCTTCTATTCCAGCAAAAATATATATAAATAAAATATAACACGTACACACAAATGGTTGCTAGAAGCAGGCCCCGGTTCACCCCGAACTGTAGCGCAACCTAAAGTCTAAAGAAAGAAGAATACAGATCTTGCGTTCACAATTTATTGTAGAAACACTGCATTACCATTGAAAACGTTCAGGCAGCAAATTATCGCCTTTCTTTTGCAATTTTGTAGCTTATTTTATTTTGCTGCAAGGCTGCGACATGACTATTGCTGAAGTTGCGTTCATAAATTTATACAGATTTTACTGCGGTAAATTTACAGCTACATTTTTACAATTAAGAATTCAATAATTCATTATAAATTCCGATACAAACAAATTTGTAAAATTTTGGAGAAGTGACAGTACGAAGCTAGTACATACATATCTACCAAACGCCATATTGTAACTTCGGTACTAATCGTTGACGTTTGCCGTTTTTGAAAAGCCATTTTGTATACTCCACCACACCAGTATTACACCAGCTATCATTTTGAATCTTTTTCTACCACCTCTTCTGTCAAAATAGATCTCTTCCACTGACACAACAAAAAAAAAACGTATGCAAAGGAATTTTGTGTGTAGAGTGGAAAAATTTCACTTCAATAATATTTTTTTGTGTTTTCCACGTGCTGTTCGTGGAATTTATTTCGTAAAACTACCTGAGCGTCGAAAAGTATACCGATAGCCATCTATTTTTACATCCAGCAGGCCAATGCATATGGAATCATTCACCGTATTCCGTATTTGTATGCATTTTGTTCCAAAAAAAAAAAAAATATAATACCCACACAACGCTAAACAACACACACACATACCGCTTTGTTGCAAGGATTGCATACTTCCTTTATCCCTTCCTCCATCAGGTGGGCTCTTCGGAAAGTAAAAATAAGGACATCAATAAAAAAAAACCTCTAGACGAGATAAACCCCCTGTGAAGTGCACAAACCGTGCAGATAAAAGGAATGATGAGATGAAAAAAAAAAATAAACAACCAAAATGCAGTTTCATGTCCGTACAACAAAATAAAAAGGACTCAACAATGCCAGCTAAGAACAACAAATAACGGCAGCAGGAAAACGAATGAAAAAAAAATCCTTGTTTTTCAGATCTGCCTGTATGTGTGTGAGAAAAAGAGTTAGAAAAGGAAAAGAAAACATAAAATAAGAGCACACGATAAAAACCAGAAGCGCACCCATCATCTCACTAAAAGCCCGGACACACACAGATCATGCTTCATGTACTTCAGAGGATGGCTACGGCAAAATGGGAATCGGGATTGGGAGTGGGTGTTTTGGGGTGAAGACATACATATATGTAGATATAGCTGCCAGCAAATAAACGTTTGAAATGCTTTTACAAAGAACGGAGCAAAAAAAAAAAAAACAAATTCAACGCTTTTCCAACAATGAAAACAGGATTTCTCCTGTCTGGATGATACAACCACCAGCAGCGGAAGTACGTGTGTACATCCTTTACCTGGCTACGGTATTAATGGAAGAGGTATGCAGGCGACGACAGAAAGTAGGAAAATGCTTAACTGGGATTTGTTCCCTTTTCTGATGTTTGTTTGTTTTCTTTTTTTTTGTCTCGTGGGTAAAAGAGATACGCAGGTGCAAAGGATTTAACATTGAAAATGAAACAGTTGACCCAGAAGCTTGATATACTCAAATACTTGTGAGTATCTCATTCTTACTTTGTTAAATTGTGATGGACAAGGTAGAACATCTTCAAAATGCCTAATTAATTGATATACATAATACATATGTCATCAGTCATGTGTTATATGGTGTACCGGTTTATAGTCAATGACTTGGAAGCCTGGATATCTGATGATCTGTTTAAGCTAGCTTATTATGTAACAATGCAACTTAAACTTGATACTGATTGCAGTTACTACTGGAAAACAGAACTTTCATGATTCTGATGATTCTGAACATGAAAAAGTCAGAATTTGTTCTACCTATGTATGTTATTACATATGTATGTATGTATGTAAGTGGGAAGTTAAAGGAGATACACTGGTCCCTCGCTCTGCGCGACTTCTTTTTGCGCGGTTTCACCATTACGCGAGATGCATTTGCCTACCCAAATCCGATTGGCTTAACCCCTTCGGTCCTGGCGTCCATCTCAATGGACATACTTTACTAACTCATGCTATGTGACACAGTGTTAATAGAAGCTAAGTTGTAAAAATGGAACTGTATTCGTGCCTTTTCTAAGAACGTATTTTCAAACAAAACGCAATCGGTTTATACGTGTAAGTAGGGAAACATAATGTAGTTAAGTGTTAACCTTAGTCATGGACACAGGTCAAGCAAGTACGTCTTCAGTTTGATTTTATTTTCTTTCGCATAACATGTGTTTGCTTTAACGAATATGATTTTTCGCGTAGAAAATATATTTGTTATGGTTTTAACTTATTCATAAGCACAAATAATGTCCGTTTTGTAATATAAATTGACAATTAAAGCTGATCATCCCCGTGAGCGGACAATCAATTTTAAAAAATTCTATAATGGGTACGATGTTTTTCTTTTTGGCAAATATTCTTCAATTCCTAACTACACTAGAAAGCGTTTGAAATCTTTTAGTGACGCGTGTAATTAATTCAGGTCCGAAAGGGTTAAACAAATGCTCACATTTCATTTTTCAGGAACGCAACACCCTAAAGCCTTACATAGTATAAAGCAAAGTGCCGATCGGTGTCATATTACGTTTGTAGTAAAGGATCTCAAGAACCGCCGAATAGATTTTAACGATTCTTTTAGTATAAGATTACTAAATTTTCGGAGAAGGTTTATCAATTAGCTTTAAATTAGATACATTTTTAATTTTAGAGTTTAAGGGACTTCAAATGAGAAAACGAAAATTCAATTTAAAACAAACGCATATTACTTCAGAACAGCTACTCCCATGTGATTGATATTTATTCTCAGCTTAATTACATTCAATACGCAGATTTTAAGACCAAAATCATATCTGTGCAATTACTAGAAGCTGAATAATAGTACAAAATGCATTCCAAAAACGTTTTTTTTAAATTTTTTTTTTTCAAGCAGAAGCTGAATCACAGCACTCAGTGGCAATCGTGTGGCGTTGATGACGAGTTTTTTTTTAATTCTCTCATTACACTCCTTTTCGTATTTCTAGCATTTGTTTTTGATTTTTTTTTCAAAGCATACTGAGTGACTTTTTATGTGTATCACAGTTCACAGCACTCAGTGGCAATCGTGTGGAGTTGATGATAATTTTTTTTTGTAAGTCGCGCTTCTCCGATTTTCATGAAATTTTGTGTGTAGGTAGGTAAGGTATGAGAATATGTTGTAAAGTATATTTCATCTCGCTAGGTGACGCTGGAGTCACGTTATTAATGACTTCTAAATTTATGGACCAAAAATGCTCATATTCACAATATATGTTGGTTCAGTGCCAAAAGAGAAAATTGTAAAATCTGGACCCAATAGGAGGTGGCGCTGGAGTCAAGTTATTACTAACTTCTATATTTATGGACCAAAAAGGTTCATATTCACAATATACATATTATGTTGGTTCAGTGCCAAAAGAGAAAATTATATAATAAAATCTGAACCCGATAGGTGGCGCTGGAGTTAAGTTATTAGATCGATATATGTATATAAAAATGAATGTTTGTACAATGTACATATTTATATTTGCCTTTTATAGACTCGGAAACTACTCAACCGATTTTGGTGAAATTTTCAGAGTACGTTTTTCTTAATACAGAATACAACATAGCATCAGTGCGGTTACTCAACAACCGGCGGTTTTGGTACCTGTCATACAAAATTTCGTAATTTCAGGTGAAATGTGTATATGAAACATTTTGGTCAATTAATATAGACAGACAGACAGACAGCCAGAGAGATAGATAGATAGATTGAAAGACAGACAGATAGATAGATTTACAGACAGACAGGCAAACAGACAGACAGACACAGCGTCCGATTATTTGATCTAAATGACAATGTATGTATTGAAAGGAACACTATTTTTTTTGGACACGGGCGAAGCCGGGCGGGACAGCTAGTTACATATAATTCATACTTCGCTTTGCGCGATTTCGCATTGCGCGAGACTTTTTATTTCCCTTACCCCGCGCAAAGCGAGTGGAGGGACCAGTGTACTATACCAAGCTCATAGTATGCACTGCACGGTAGTAGTTAGTTCATATACGACTACTTATAATATTAGGCTATCGAAAGTCTTCAACTCAATGGTCTGTAGTATATGTAGATTTGACAGTAGATACAAATACGTCAAGGAAAAGCATAACTGAGAATCAGCTTGACTAGGTATAGGGGTTTGCAACACATTTAAATCCACTGAAATGTTACAGATCCGTAAGTGCAAGCTTCTAGCTCATTTAGATTTTAAAGACCCAGAAACTTAGACTTGAAGTATATTAAAGATTCTTTGAAACGCGAGAACTCAACGTTTCCTTAGATTTATTTGGACAAACTTCTTTAAAGGTTGCTACAATCATCAAGATTATATCATCTCTAGAGCTTTACTATCTGCTCGTTAATTTAAAAAAAAAAAAAAAACGTTGTCACTTATGGAGGAAATATTAACTATAAATGACTTAATCTGATTGTATTCTTCCAACATGGCGCATGTTAACATTCAAAACTATGTACGGTCCGAAAATAATTGACTTAGATAAATTGAAACCTCTTCTTATAAATTGAATACAAAATGGAAAATGGAAATTTTCTGCTCAAGACGAAATTATCTTGTGATCATATAAAAAAGGGGATTCCCGGCGGCTGGCATTTTTCAGAAAAGAAAAAAGAAACACCAAGGATATTTTTAACACTGAACTGGAGGTACAATTTCACGTTATTTGGGTAATGTTATGTTACATGCATACTCAAATCGAAATAACATAATATGTATGGAGGTACGTTGTACGTACATACATATGTGTGTACATAGGGACAGTAACTACATAAATAGTATGCGGTGGGTAATTAGGATCCTTTCAGTAATAGCTGCTGGTAACACCGCGCACTACGAGAACGCCGACTGTAATTTTAAATAGAAGCCACCTGGTATTTCATCATCTACTCGTAGTTTTTCGTTATTTTTTGCGACGGCCGCCTTTTTCAATTCAATAATCATAATTATTTTCTTGCAAGGTCATCTACTCTTTGTTTTTTTTACCTAACCAATAAATCACCAAACCTTGACATACGTTTGATCGCATGAAAGAGTCACTTTAGGTAATTCTCTGAAATCACAGAATAATTGGTTTATTACAACCCAAACTAAGAGGTCTTTCAATCTAAGGTTAATTATTACTTTATGTAGAACTTATTGAATACTAAACGAAGACAAACTCTTCAACCACACCACCCACTTGCCAATTCCATCGACTAAAAGATAATTTATTCGATCGTTTACAAAAAATTAATTCCATCTCGAAGCAATTATAACCGACGGACTCCCACACACAGAACTCACTTAGTAAATATATAGTAGGTAGGTATGTATATAATAAAATAAAAAAAAAAATACATTTATTTAACGACGGGATTTTGCAAACCTGTATCCTTGAAAATCCCGTCGGCGTCGTTTGCACATATACATACATAGTATCCTACCTTTTTGACATTCATTTATCCGCTTTTTATTGTAATCCCAGGGTAATCCGAAATGTTTTCTTTTTTTTTTTGTTATTTATGTTTTCTTATTTTCTTCTGCTGCCTGCACAATATTATGTATCCTTTTCCAGTTAAAGGAATTATTATTATTTTTTAATTTCTCTTTCAAATTTATCACATTCCGATTACATTAACTTTTTCCACAGAAAATTAAAAACACATCACTGTAAATGGGAATAGATAAAAATTAACATATAAAAAAAAATCCTCACTCGATGTCCTTTCCTAGTCTAAGCCCACTTTCCTTTAAACAAGAGTTAAAAAGTGTTATGACAAAAAAAAAATGGAACTTCTTAAGGCCAATTACCATTTAATTAAATTCCCACTCATTCTCGTACCTTCTCAAGGAGTACTTTTATTTTATTTTTTCTAAGTGGCCCACTCCCCCGCCTTGTAGCAATTTATACGTGCGAAAAACAAGATTCCCTCATACTCACAAGTAACTTTTCTTATATAAAGGAAAAACCAAAAAAAAAAAGTAAAGTTCACAGCATGCCCGGAAATTCCTTTTCAACCGTCCTCCCCCACTCCACCACCTACCGCTACCATACTTAATTTCCCAAGCATAAAAAAGGAAAACTTAACCGGAAAGTCCTAACAGTCGGAAGAGTTATTCAAGTGAACAAAGGAAAAGAGAAAACCTAACCAACGGTTGATGGTAAGGGCGCGCAGAACACTGCAAATCATCTCTCTGTAGTGGCGGCCACTTTACCATTACCCTTTCTTCTTTTTCCTCGCCTTCCCTTATATAAATGAGAACTTTCACACAACAAACTCCAAGTGTACAATAACACAGTGTTCTGTTATCCTCCCCATTCCGATTCACTATCCATTGCAAGTTGCCAAGACACCCAGAGTAGGAAAGAAAAACCGCCCATAATGATAGGGGTAAGGTATAGGGTAAGGTTTAACTTATTTTTTTTTATTTATAAACAGAAAAAGTTTGAAAAAAAAAACCACAGCCTCTATGACATTATCATTGTTGTAGTTGGGTTTTGTTAACAACGACAATTTTCCTGCCCCCCACCCCCGCCGTCTTCTTCACCATTTTACATATTTATGTGGACGAAAAAAAAGGAGCAAATAACTTCTTTTTTTTCCTGTCATTCTACCACCACCCACTTAAGTAAAAGAATTCTTCTTCGTCCCGTTCACCGTCCTATGAGTTCAGGATCTATGTGGAAACCTTCATTTGCAATCTGCTCGATTATCCTCGCAACTCTCCAGTGAAAAGGGGCACAAAAAAAAGGAAAACAAACGACAAAGATACTTAAAAGGAGTAAATGGTAGTGCGATGGAATGAGGTGCACAAAATGCCACCCCTAATCCACCCTTATGAGTACACACAACAAGTTGTTTTTCTTTACTTTTTTATACTCCACTCCGTTCTCTTTCTCTCTCTTTTTTCACTCTTTCTGTCTGTCTGTATGCATTTTAATTTTTTTTCAACACCTCAACCACCCACTTCATCTACCCATTTTGCACCTCAATGGCAGCGCAGCACCAACCAACAACCACTAGGGTGGCGCTCGATGGCTTTACAGTTGAATTTTCCCTTCGTCGTATTTTCTTAAAAAAAAAAGAAGAAAGAAACGAAAACAAGCAAATAAAAATGTCCAACAAAGTGGGCGAAGAGTAGAAAAGAGTGAACAGCAGAAAAATTGAAAATAAAAACTTCCTTGACGGACGGGTGGCGGCGGGGTGGTGCTGGTAGTAGCAACTAGCAACGTAATGGATCGCAGAAACTGTGAAAAGCGTTTTTTTCTTTTACTTTTTTTTTCCTCTTTTGTCGTTTAAATATGTATGTATGTCGCGTGGAAAGGGGTGGCGGCGGCGGATTTTTTATGTTTTTTGTGTTTTGCTGCACTTCATGACACAAAAGGATTCGTACTTAAGATGTGTTTTTCAGTTTTCAGATTTTTTTTTGTCTTCTTCTTTCGTCCTTATGAACACACACACGGTCATCGTGTAAATATGTGCATTTAATGATTGTAAGTAAATGCACAAGGGAGATGCACTAAGAAAGAAAAAAAGGACATTTGAGTGAGAAACATTTCACAAATTCCCTCAATCAATTAATTCCCAAAAGAAAAAAGAACAAAAAAAAACTCCCGGTAACGGATAACAACGGTTAACACGATTAATTGAAATATAATCACCCTAAGGGACACGCACACACACTCAAACACCCAGAAGGGAAAACATTTACACAAAGGACATCAACTGAAACCAACCGCGCGGGGTTGTGTTGTTATTTTGTGGGAATTTCACTTTTGCTTTATTTTTCTTTTTTTTAGTTGGGTTGGCTTGTTTTATTTATCCCACGTCCTTTCCGGCGGGCGGCGTTTTGTCGTCGCGTGCAAAACTACTACACCATTCAAAAGCAAAAAAGGATAATCACTGATAATGAGGGGTTATTAAAAATTACTCCGTATCACTAACATAGGCACAGCTGTGCGGATGCGAATGAATTGTTAAGTGGACCGAAGGACGAATTATTATTTATTTTCTGTGACGACGCGCTTCGTGAACCAAACAGTACGACAGACAAAATGTTAGTAAGAGTTTGCTGCAAGGACTCACTATCACTAGGCCATGGAGAAAGGACTCGCTGCTCTCTTGATCAAGAGAATTCTCTTTAGGGGATGTTTGAAATAAGAGAACTACCACCGTACAGGGATGTGAAATGCGCAGGACATTGTGTTCTTGTTCTCCGAAAGCATTCTCCACACTGTATTGTGGTTTGGTTTTGGTTTACGAGTAAACTACTTCTCTGTGGTCCTGCGTTTCTGGGAATTCGAGGCAAACCGTATTATTCAATTTATTGAAAATGAGAACACCACATTGTAATGTGTAAATAAATTAAATTTATTTTGGTTTGTCAGTTTGATATGTTTGGAGCGGTAGCGGCGGCACACAAGCACGTGATTAATGTGTAGTTAAACGGAAATCGTGTTTGGGTACTACATGCCTAGTGGGAGAGAGGGGAGGTTACTAGTTGCCACTTTTATCGTCGGTAACAAGTGGGTGGGAATATAAAATATTCATGCAGTGTAGAATTTGGGTGGGAGTGAGATGAGTTAATAACATAAGGAGAGTATTTAATTTGTCCCATAGTAATTTGAATGAAATGGGAATGATAGGGAGTTATTGGGTAATGATTGAAATGCATAACTGACATTTTTGCACAACCAAAAACTATTTGTTGAGTAGGTATTTGTTAAAAAATATTTCAAGTTTAAGAAGTAAATAAGTGCATTGTACAGACGCATACAATTATACCACGAACTACTCCATTCGAAATGACAAAACTTTGAATGCACAGATTTGGTCTCACTCTTCTTTTATTTAAATCTAAAAATTTGGTGGTTTTAAAGGGTTCTCCGCTGATTTGGAAACTTTTTTTTAAACTGGGGTAAAAACACATTTGCGGAGTAATGCATTACATGGTAATTTAACCAGTGACCAAAAATGATGGAGTTTTGGTCATTTTAAGTATGAACTGCTTTATAAACTTTATGTTGGCTTGGATCGTAAATTTACGTATGCATTACCTACTCGTACTTAAAGATTACCTTATACCTTACCAAATGTTTGAAACGTTCTAATGCATTTAAAACTGTGACATTTAATGATAACAGTACTACGAAACGAAGTTAGAGGTAGAAAATGATTTGATTATGCAAAGTTGTAAGAATTTATTTAGAGAACGAACTTGTGGTGAATAAACACTCTAAGAAATATTAAGTAGTAAAACAAGTTATTCCTCTTATCGACTGTCGCAAATTCAGCAAGAGTTGCAAGTCATGCGGCTAGAATCGTAGCATGACAAATCGAATAGATTTTTAGCAAGCACTCCAGAGGAGGCTTAAGTGTTTTTAAGTAAAAAATGTGTTAGCTTCCATAAATTTCAACCTGACTTGATTCATCATCAGAATTTATTTTGAATTCCACCACCAGAAAAAAAAAACACCCTTCAACCAGAATGGTTCTCCTTATCCATACCCCCCCCCCCCCCACCCCTTCCACATTTCAACTCAACAAATTTCAATTCTTCCAGCACATGATTTCACGTGCACAAGCATGGAATTCATAAACAAAACGTGACAGGATCACAGCACAAAAAAACAAGAGTTTATCCGCCCACCCCCTACTAACCGGACAACACCAAAAATCGAGGCAGATGATATGCAAAAAGCATCTGCAGAGCGCATTCACAGAAAAACGAACCCAGTAAGCCAGAGTAGTTTTCCAAAATACCCAACCAGCAAAAGCAAAAAAAAAAAGAAATAGAAAAACTGTTGGTCCTTGATTCTGAAAAAGAAATTCCAAAAAATTCATCCATTTTCCTCCTCTTAATGTCAAAAGGATGTGCGAATATTCCCTACATGCAGATGGGTTTTAGAATCGCAAAACAAAATAATAATAAAAAAAAAAAAACTGCGAAGCACTACGAGTACCTAACTAACTGAAGCTGCGTGTTCGGCAAATGATGGTGTATAGAAAAGTACCTGTAACCTGTCTGCCATCCATTGTACCATGAGTAGTCTAAAAATAAAAAAAACTAAAAAAAAATACTGTGGAAGGCTCTTTCGATTTATTCCCCCCGCTCCACCATGAACTGTATCCATTTTGTTTTTTTTAAATCATAAATGCGGAAATATGTCCGTTGCAACAAAGGTGGCGGTGTTGGTATCCTGCATTTTTTTTTTTTGTATACCGCTGCCTCTTGTCAGTATCCATGGTTTGTTATCTTGGCTTGGCAGCAGTTACAGCAGGAGGAGTCAGTTGCATGTTGTTAAGGTTGTACTGGACTTTTGTGGTAACAAAGAACAAAATAAAATAGAAATGAATTCCGGGTGGAGTCGGGGGATTCATATAAAAATTGAAATAAAGTTCTTGTACATACGTACATACATACATATGTACATAGGTTCTTCATTTAGATTTGAATGAAAGGAGCGAGGTGGGGTGGCAGGATAATGGACGAATATAATATTTTATGCCAAAAAAGAGATCCGACTTACATGGAAAAACGAATCGATCGCCCTAAATTCAACGAAACTCTGAGCATACTTTTTTTTAGGTCAAAAATAATGTTGAGGTAACAAATTGTTCAACGGAAATCCTCGTTTACAAAGCTCAGAATTAAGGTTCGCCAATTCAGAATAATACAAATATTTAGCCAAGCAACCTTAACTACGACAACGACTATTTGGAGCTGGCCACATTTAGGCGAAGGGACAGCAGCAACGCTATAGCAAAAGAGATTCTGAGACCACAGGCACAGCCCCTAGAAGATGGAGCTACCAGCAGTAAGCTTGGAATCCGGAACAATAAATAACAAGTCCGCAATAGACAAAAATGCAAGGCTTGTGTAGGAGATGACCCTGGTGAAAGTCTTCAAAGGTTTAGGACGTAGGACCGAAAAAGGACCAGGGTAACCCTTGGACTAAATATGGGTAAGTTAAGAACTCTTATGGGAAAACTCTCCAGGCACTGTCTTTTGAGAAAACATGCCAAAAGAATGGGAATTTCCAAACGGACGAATGCAGATACTGCAATGACATACATAGGTACAACTGAGGATATAGAACATATCCTTTGTGCTTGTCAGGCTATTGCTCGTTCTCGAAAGCAGTTTTTAGGGAGCTACTCTTTTAATATGTACACTGGAAGAGGCTGGCCACAATCAAATCTTAAAATTTTGCAGGGAAATTTAATGTTTGGACGGAAATGTTTCGGTTAAGGTACCATTTTACGATGGTCCCAGGGGATCGCGATGGGCCCATTATGGTGCCTTGTGTTTTATGACGGCTCAGCCTAAAAGCTTCTTTCAACCTAACTTAACCTAGGACGTGCATCTGGAAATGTTTGGCATGAGATCATTCTGGTAAACAACACGCTTTCAAACCATTATTGTGAAATATTGGAGCAGCTTCGGGGTATTGTACGTAAACATTCATACCTATAGAGCAGTGAAGACACTGACCAGCAATGCAGTTAAGTCAGCACAGTCTTCAAGACAGACCACACTTAGGCCAATGCCACACGAGCTCCTTTTTTCGCGCTCCCATTTGGTCACGCACCATGAGTATATAGAAAACCAATAGAACTGTTCACACGAGCGCCCGCGACAGCGTCCTGTGTACATTTTTGTATATAGTCTGGCGCGCGACCAAATGGGAGCACGGAAAAAGAAGCTCGTGTGGCATTGGCCAAGGGATGCCCACAAATACATTTAAATTCAAACTCTTACAACCTTATTGCAAAAATATTGCTTTCATTTTTAGGTGGCGCTACAGTTCACGGTGAACCAGGGCCTACTTCTCGCAACCATTTGTGTACGAGTTGAGAAGCTCATCTTGAAAAATGATTGTCTTTGAATGCTTGTCAGACATTTCGAAAGAGGTGGCACCATTTTAGGTGTTTGCTGGGGTTGAACTCGGCTAGCATTGCGTAGCAGTCTAACGCACTTACCACTACACCACGGTGCAACAATCAGTCAACAAAAACAGACAGAAGACATGTTAAGTTTTTTATAAGTTTTAAAAGGAATGGATTGAAGTTCAGGCAGATAGGATAAAAAGTAGAAGCCTACGAAGCCTTACCAATATTCAGCATTTACAAGAGTCAGGGGCTTCTATGTATGCTTGTCAGGTGACTGGAATCTGTACAGTCTCTAATCGAAGCTCTGGGTTTTACAAAGCCATTTGAATAGGATTTTCCTACGAGCAAACATAAGTACTGAAACAGACACAACAACACACTCAACCAAATCGTCTAGGCAGCCAAAACCGTTTGAAGTCATCAAGACTTAGGGCTATAGCCATTCTCCCTGTTTTGTTTGGTACAGAAATAATATCCGCACGTGTTTGGGTTTTATTACTTTTTTTTTTACTTTAAGCTTCCAAAGGAAACCGTGGGTAAGTATACGAGTGCCTAAAGAGTCCTCCTACATCTGTCAATTCGGATTTCCACTTCTTCCCCCACAAGGTAAACAAAAAAATAAAGACAAAATTAAACGCGCCTAGCAACTTAACCTAATTACTCTCTTGCTTGTCGTTGATGATGGCTTCTCGCTCATTTCATCCCTCTATTGCGTTGTTTGTTCGTTCCACACTCATCTTTCACATTTTCTTCTTTTTTTTTTAACTGGAAACGTGCCTAATTCAATCATTTTCAAATCAGATGAATCTACGATAATTTATTCCACTTCATCCCCGTCGGGGGTGAGCTTCCCAGCATCAATATCTCTCTCTCTCACTCTATCAGCCTCACCATCAGAGCATCTCCGACACTGACATCCGTGTTTTTTGTGCGGCGGCGGCGGCAATGATGATGATGCCTGCCTGCATGCTTTGGCATCCCTATCATCGTCATCTTCATCATCATCATCACATCACACTCAAATCGTACTTCACCCGCATCCGATATAATATCCTGCTCCGATGACGACGTTGGGGGTGTCTTCTTTTTTTCGTCCTTTCCTCCAATTTTTTTTTTTTTTTTATTTACTTCCTCCCCACCCACTCGAGTTCATCTTTATCGTCGTCGTCGTCGTCGTCATCGTTGTTGTAGTCCCAAGGGTCGTCGGTTGGTTGGTTGCTGGTTGTCTGAATTGGCACAGAGTCCTTGTGAAACTTTCACTCGTCCAACTCCTCCCGCTCGACGTCGTCCTTCCGATTCGTGGTGCTCAACTGAAGTGTGATGTGATGATGATTTTCATTTTTTTTCTCCCCCCTTCTCACCAGCCCCTTGTGCTTTACCTTTCCACTTTCGGAGGATTTAATTTTTTTTTACTCCTCGATGCTCCTGCTTAATGAGAGTTTTTTTTCTCTTTTTTTTTTGTTGTTGCCTTCGTATCCTTTTCTTTTTATTACCCCAAGGACGAGACCTCACTGTAGAGTAGTAGGGGTGCACATTGAAATTTTTTTTCGCTCCCTCCTTTTTTTTTTTGCAAACGGAATGACGATGTTGACGAGAGAACTTTATCCCTTGCGGAATAAATTTGCAAAAGATGCTCACAAAGGGTGGTGGAACGTGGAAAGTGGGGGATGGGGGCTGAAAGGATATGAAAAGACTTGCTCTGTTTTGTCAGTCAGTCATTCAGTGAGTGAAGTTAGATAGACGAAAAGAATGAATGGCGGAGGAAGGTGGAGAGAAAGTTTATGATCGGACGTGCTCATGAAGAAAGGCGATAAATCCCTAGCGCGTAGTTTCAATCCACCGCGCGCCCGCCTGCCAACCCCGTTTTTGTCAGTCACCAATCTTCTCGGTAAAACTTGGTCTGGTGCGGTTGGGTTCTTCGGTATATCGCATCTCGAACTGAATAGACAAATGTACGGCAATAAGAATGAACTAGGGGTGGTGGGTTTGAGTGTATGCGAAAGGGCAAGGGTTGAAAATCAGATTGGCGTTTCGTCGAGGATTTGTTTGTGAGTGCTCAATTTAGGGTTCACCGGGGAAGGGGATGAACGGATGGCCAATTTCATTCACCGCACACTCCTTGATGTCCAAATGAAACCATTTTACACGAAACGGGAATATAAAATCAAACAAACAAATAAAAGGGGATGGCAAAAATTCTAAAGATTACACGTGTGTGTGAGAATGTGGGTCGTGTTTCTCTTCATTTTTCTTATCCTTTCATGGACATGTGTGTGTGTGTGTGTTTGAGTGAAGAAAAAGTTTACTCAGGAATACCTCTTTTCATCGGTTGTTTATGCCACCACACTCTGACAGGCAGAGGAGGGTGGAAAAACAAGAGTTTCTGCACGTGAAGGACACACTACGGCATGTGTGTGTGGAGAGTTTTTCCCTTTTTTTGTCTTCTTGTTGCCGTGTGAAGGGAAGGAGATGGTCATTGATTTCTTTTAAGTGATCAGTCATGTGTACAATGGATTGATTGTTGGTAATCTTATTTGATCAATAGCCAAGGATTTGGAGCGGCACAAGGCAGGACGAGGCGGAGAGGAGCGAGTCGTTATTGTTTAACCATCCAACCCGCATCTATCCGCATTCGAGGGGATGGAGTGAAGGTCGGGTAGATTGGTTGAATGGAAAGTAGGATTTGGTGTAATTTATAAGAGTCGGGTTGGTCGTCATAGATGAAGGGCAAAGGGAATGAAATGGTTTCATTTTCTGTTTGCTAGTCGGGTTCTCCGTAGAAGTCGAGGAGGGAACGACTGTGCTGGATCTTGTGTTCGTAAATTGAGGATTTATTTCCAGCGATAGACCACAAGAGGGTGATGGTGTTAAGTATTTGCTAACAGTTTCTTTGGTTTCTTTTTTTTTTGCTTTTTTTCTATTTCCTCTTCGTTACCCTATTTCCCGTCCTTATTGTGTTGTTTCTGTGTATTGTGATGCTGATTGTTTGGTTGATCCTGGGTGTATTGTTCTGCGTAAGGGAATTTTTATGTGATTTTGATGAAGAGTGGGTGGGGGGAGGTGAAAGGGATGAAGAGAAAAGTTGTGATTGGGATAAATTGGATAGGATGATGGGTCCACTCTATGTCTAGTCCCGTTGGGAGGATAGAATTAGTTTTTGAATGGAGTATTGGACGAATAGTGTGGACGTGTATAGTGGGAAATCCTTTTTTTTATTTTTGTTAGAAAGGAAGTGGGTTTGATTAGAAAGATTTTTTTTTTTGAGAACTTCTCTTCGGGACCTTGGGAATTGTTTTAAAATATTTTAAAATTTGTAAAAGGCGGTAATAAAGTGATGGGCATTCTGGGTTTCTGGAAATGTTTGCAGACAAACACTTATGGACACACCACTTTCTTTAGATGGTTGTTTCGGTTAAAATAAATGTACAGTGTGTACCGATGTTCAAGAAGTTCAAATATTCAAATAATGTTGACATAATTTTAAGACATTGAGGAGGTTCTATAGAGGCTACTGAGTTTATCCTAAGTGCCCAAACACTAGTGTACGCTGTTCCCTAGAAAACCCTAGTCGAAGGAGTTACAAAAAACGTTTAAAACGTTCGATGACACTGGGCTTTTCTGTACTAAATTCTGATCTTTGAACATTTTAGAAAAAGGTTAGAAACACATCGGACTGTAAGCACGTTGGATCTATAGAGTTTGAAACCACTTTTCATCAAATTTACTTTGAGTGAATCCAAAGCTAGTCTTTAGTTACTATTTTGACCCGAAACAGATACATAGGTGCTTCGTACTTCGTTGGCGCTACAGCTCGAGGTGAACCTGGGCCTGCTTCACGCAACCATTTGTGTGTGCGTGTTATATTTTTGCACGAATGGAAGGGACCTACAGTTTTTTGCCGACTCCGAACGGCGAGTTGAGAAGCTCAATCGTGACAAATGATACTCTTTGATGCTTGTCAGACATTCGAAAGAGGTGGGCACTGTGAAAAACTTTTAGGTGTTTGCGGCGGGATTCGAACCCAAGACCGCTGGCACAGTAGTCCGACGCACTAACCACTTGCGCTACGGTGCCCACATACATAGGTGCTAATGTCACAAAAAAGAACATTTTCGTTGCTTTGTCGTAGAAAATAGCTTAGCCAAGGCATCAACTGATCCAATAGATTCTGCAAAATTACGATGACTGTCCCTTGATTGGATTGAAGCCAGCAGCGTCTAGAATCTGTTGCGAACAGCTTGTACAGTACTAGAATAAACTAAGGCTTACATACTGTAAAAAAAAAACCGGACCCTACGATTGCACGTATGTACATACAGTTAAACCTCCCTTAGGCGGACAGTGACAACATTTTTGTCCGGCTAAGGGAGTTGTCCGTTCAAGGGACTTTTATTTATCAAAACATAAAAAAACACTGCAACATTATTTCAAGCGATAAACAAAACAAAGAACGAAAACATAACAAGGCAAACTACCGTATTGTTGTAGGTGGGTGCGTTATTTATTTTGTATGTTGTATTTTCGTTTCCATTCGTGCAAAAATATAACACGCACACACAAATGGTTGCGAGAAGCAGACCCCGGTTCACCTCGAGCTGTAGCGCCAACTAAGTAAGTTGTCTTTTCGTTTGCGATTGTGCGATTGTGAGCAAGTGTGTTCTTTCTTTCTTTCAAATTCAAATCAAAATAAAGCAAAAACTCAGTTTGAAGCTACGGAAATTTTTTTTTGTTTCTGTCCGTCAAATAAAATTAAAATAAATAATTACTGACAGATATACGTGACCGCGTCCAACCAGGGGAGCGTCCGGTTAAGGGGACGTAAAATATATACAATCAGAAACATAAAATCTTGGTTCGGAAAATTTGACCGTCTAAGGAAGCTGACCGTAATGGGAGATCTCACTGTACAAACATAGGCATGATAGACGCACTGAAACAGAAACTAGAAAGATCTTAGCATTCTTAGCCACAGAAATTGATTTTTATTCTTTCGCCAGGAACTCTGTAGAGACCTTACCTTTTCTTATCACTTTCAAGGCACAACCCAAACTTAATTCTTTCAACTTTCACACAGGCAAAGGTAAAACAAAAAAAAAAATTTTAAACTTTTCTTATCCATTCACCGCCGCCCGCCCCCGTTGACCATAATCAACCCACATAACTTCAACCGTACACAAGAAAACGAAACTAAATTATGGTTAAGGGTGTGCTGCGAATTCTTTTCTGAACGAACAATTGTGGTTTTTGCGAAAAACCACACCAATCGTCGAACGAAAAATCGGACCATAGCACAGACCAATCATCCATTCAGTACAGAAAGACCATTTCCTCCCTCTGTTTCTGCCGTTCGCTGTAAGCTACCCCCACCGAAACCGACTCAATTTTCACTTTACCGCCCTCAATCCTTTCACAAACTCCATCTACTACATCCATCCGACTCCCAACTACTAATCCTTAACCAATTCACCACACCAACAGCAGATGTGCCCTGTTACACTGAAAAAAAAATCGCAGATCCTTATTTCATCGTTTTTTTTTTGAGCACATAAATTTATATTCATTCCTTCTTTCCTATTTTTTTTTTTGGTTCGTTGCCGGTTAGAAAAAATAAAAATATAGATACTATGGGCTAAGGGATGGTTGTCAGGCAACCCTTAAAAAAAAACACAAAAAAATGTCTAAAAAAACACAGAAAGACAATTCTGCCAGCAAAAAAAAACACAAAGAGCTTCATGTTCACAGTTTGAAATGAAAAAAAGAAATAAATAAATAAAACCCCAAATCGGCGGGGGTGGGGGATGAAGGTGGAAAGTAGAAAAAAAAAATAACAACTCCAACCTCTTCACTCCTTTCAACCCATTTGTTAAAGTCACCCTACCACGGGAATTAGGGAATGGGATGTGATGGTATCTTCAACCCCTTTCGACCTCTCCACCTTCGCCATCATCATCATCATCAGCAGCAGCAGCAACAGCAACAGCAACAGCAACAACAACGCAAAACAAAAACAACAACAACCCTGAACAAACACCGTACCTACCACCACCACCACCGCCGGGCACAAAAGTGTGAGCGAGGATATTTACAGAGCAAATTGTTGGATGGGGTGGGAGGGTGGGATGGGTTGGTCGAATGGATGAATAGATGGTTGGTTAGAGTCGGTTGGGACGGATAAATTTTCTCGGTATCACAGGAACAATAAAAACCAAAGGAATGACAGAATTGGTGAGTGGGTGGGTGAAAAAAAAAAACTTGGAAACTATGCAGCAGCATTGTGTGTTTGTGGATCCTTTTCGGAGTGTGATTCGCAAAAATGTAGTCCATGCACAGTCCTTTGGATGAATTGGAAAGATAGATGGATGGACTGGTGACTGGGTGGATATGGTCGACGCGACGTGACGCGGGCGGGGAGTTAGTTCAAGTTGAGTGAACACAAATAAATACACTGAAAGACCGGAAAGCATGCTGATGGCGATGGCAATGGCGGCTCCTGTAGGAATTTTTCTTTTCCAATTTTTCCGGCGTTATATTTTTTTTTTCACTCCTTGTTCGGCACCCAAAAAGGACCGGACCAATCGTCTGTACTCGCTTCTTTTTTTATTATTATTATTATTGCTGCCTGGTGTTTGTCCCTTTCCAGATTCTTTTTTTTTTTTAACAAAAATATGATTCAAACGGACATTCGCCATTCAGAGTGTGTTACCATGTTGGCGCGATGCCGTGAGTGGTTACAAAAAAAAAATGATACGAGCAAGTATAACCAATTTATGTAACTGGCAAAAAAAGGACGAAGAAAATTGTCAAAGGTTGTTATCCGGGCGCTATAAGAGTGAAACCCTTCGATAAACGTTCGAAATGAGAATAAATATAAAATAAGTGTTTCAACGCTCACCACCCCCTCCCAACTGGACACAAATTGGAATCAATATGTAGCGTGGGTGGCGTTACGATTGCGACGGTTCATAAAATGAATAATAAGAGTAGAAAAAAACAAGCTATATAGTATACGTATACCCATCCAGGGGGTAGAAAAATATGAATTATTGGATGGATGCCACACCACCTTTTGAAAGCGGGCGGCTTGAGACGATGAGAAGTGGTGCCGCCAGTGGGTCGGATTGAGGTTGAAGGATATCGGAGGAGCGCTGCTGAGTGATGATGTTTGATTTCACGCTTTGCTGAGCATTGGAAAAGAATATTATTTGGAATTGGTTTGGTATTTGTGTCGGCGTGGCGGGGTGGCTGGATTTATTTGGTATCCTTTGTTGAAATGGATTTCGATTTATACTTTAAATATTGCAAAAAAAAAAACAAAAATATCTCTGCTCTTTCCTCTTTTGTAGTGTTCGTTTCGATTGTATACTTTTGAGTTGGATAAACAGAAGGAAAGATGATTGTTATATGTACATATGTATAGAGTAGGAGGGCGTCCCACTAATATTTTTTTTTTATTTCCACAGAACTTGAAAGTCAAATAAAAGTCGATATTTGGATAATGGGATTCGTTTGGTGCCTAAGGAGGAAACTAATTTTGAACAATGGTTCTAGTCACGAACAAATGAGACAAAACCAAAAAAAAAAACAAAGCTAATAGTAGTTGTCTGCCTCTAATGGAAGTCTATTCGAATCTTAATGGTGAGGTATGTTTCATTTGACATACAAAACTCATTACGTATACGTCGTGTATACAGTCAACTCTCTCATAACCGGACACTGACGGTACCGAGAAATTTGTCCGGTTATGGGAAAAAAAAAAAAAAAAAACACAATAGACAATAGACAAATGGTAGGTATAGGTATGATAGGTACCATGTGCGACTCTCATACTTAACCAAACTTAACAAATGAGGTGTCAAAAGAAAGAGAATTTCCTGAAGCACTGACGAATTGCACTTTCAGTTTATAAATTTTAACAAACTAAAAACCGATCAAAACAAATACCCAAAATAAACTCCCAAAAGAATAAACATTTCTCGTATGGTTTCCATGGGATTTCCATCAGTTGAAAGATTTGGACGTTGGATGGGAAGTTTAAATTTTGGGGGTTGGATTTTCTCTAGCGAGAGTTCTCGCACAGAAAGACTAGTTACTTTACTTTTATTTTATAAAGCAATGCATTTTTATGTGATAAACACAAATAACTAATATAGAAACCTTTTTAAAGAATGCAAAGGGATTTATAAATGCACATAGTTGTTGGATAACACGTTCTCGGACAAGATGGCGGGACAAGACCAACGAGAAATACAGTATAATTCCATATTCCGGCATTATTTGTCCTACCAGAGACCAATATTCACTTCACTGTGACCAGCGGAATCATTTTTATCTTAATACAAAATTCGCACAAAGTAATATAAAATATCTCTCAAAATGACGAAGATATGCGTGTGTGATTTTAGCGTTCCCCACCGAAAATCATGTGTCCGCAAATGGGATAATAACGCAAAGGCACACTCCACAGTTTACATTTTTGTTTCATGTCTTTGCAAAGTGTCAAGAAGAGGAGAACAAAACAAAATAAAATATGTAGAAAGTTTGCCATGCGTAGATGTGTTTTGTCCATTTAAGAGAGAACGACATTCTATTGTGGTTACGAAAATTGCTGTCCGTGTCCGGTTATGAGAGTTATGGAAAAATGTTTTATATGAAAAATCATGTATTTATTTCCGTTCTTTAAAATCTGTCCGGTTATGAGAGGTGTCCGTAGGGACATAGTAAATGGTAAAACATGTTTATTGTATAAAGCCACAATTAAAAAAAATATTTATAGACGCTTAAGTGGAAGACATGTATGTATGTACATGCGAGTAAGTGATAGATTGAATTATGACAGATGTAAGCAAACATAAATTTGAATATAACTTTCGTAGAGTTCGTGTCGAACGTAGCGGTGTGCCGCGGAAGGGTAAATCTGTCGAAAGACGGCAAAGATTATATAGTGCTGGTTAAATGTGTAAAAAAAACCGTTTTAGGATTAAGCAACAAAAAGGTCGATATGAACGAACAAAAACCTGCGGATATTAGAGGATGTTGTCACAGTTGATGTTGCTGGTAATGTGGACAGAAAAATATCAACTAGATGTGGGCAAATCAGTTCCATTTAAAGTAGTTCAGCAGTTCTCATTCAGTTCTTCCTAGTTCAATAATGTAGTTCATTATTCTTTTAGTTCAGAACCAAAAGAATGATAAGTAATGAGAGAGTATAAAATTTCACTACAATATGAGATAGAGAGAAAAACATTGTGGATGAGCACACTCAAGTCAAAAAAAAAAAAACAAAAATCCGCACCAAAAACAGTCCAAAGCACAGCTCTTACAAGTTCTACCACCACGTTTGCAGTGTGAAGGTACGCAATGACAAGCAATATCACAGAATAACACGTGCATGAACGCTGTTTTACACAAGTTATTATGTTAAATTTAAATTTTTTTAATATCTTACCGGTTCCCCAAAATAGTCTCTAGAAGAATATCGGTAACTTACCTGAAAATAAAGAAAATGAAAATATTAATATTTATTTATTAGCAATTTTCTTATAAAAATCTAAATCTAAACAAGTTGTTCGGACATCACAATGGAATAATAATAGCCGTGTTTTTTTGAAACGTAGCTAGCCAGTAGTTGCTAGCAAAGTCAAATTTCACACGTAAAACAAATACAACAACCGGCTGGCTCTTGATTTTATCCCCAGCCAAAAGCAACTGGCTAGGAATTTTGCAGCTATCTCATGGCATGTGGCGCTGAAAGCGATTTGTAGAACATTTGACAGACAGACGAAAATTATATACATAATTGAAATTACTAAATGATGTTCCACATACATATATAATAAACTATGTTATGATATAGCTCTTTTTGTAAATTATCCATTGAATAAATTACCGAAATTATTGTCACAACAAATAACAAAAAATCAATTTGGAGGTACAGATATGTGCAAAAAAAATAGCACCATCATTTATGAAGTCTTATGAAAGTAAAATTTTTAAAACTAATGAGAATTTCGACTTTTTTTTATTTATTTATTAAAAACAAAGTTTAAGTAATTCAGAAATACAAAAGTTCATTCATTATAACCAAAAATAAAGAATATATACGCATTTAAACAAAAAAAAGTAAATTCTAACCTGTGCAAAATAATAGCACCAAAAATACAAATTCATAGATAAAATAAATTGTTTGAAGAAATCAAAATGTTGATTAGTTTTAAACTAATGAAGAACTCTAAAACTTGGTCTTATAACCTTTATTTTTAATCACAGCGGCGCAACGTCGTGGCATGGAGTCGACTAATCTTTGACATCGCTCAAGTGGAATATCGCTCCACGCAGCCTGCAAGGCTTCCCATAACCGCAATGTTTTTTTTTGGTTTTGCTTCTTCACATCAGTCCAAAGGTTTTCCATGGGGTTCAGGTCTGACTGAGACTGAGTCGACCATTCCAACTTCAACCTTATTCGTTGCGAAAAATTCTAAACATGTACCTATGTAAGTCAGCTGGGTTCGGCTGAGTGGGAATCGTTTTAATGAACGACTGGCTAGGCTAGTTACGTTTCAAAAAAACACGGCTATTGTGAGTCCTATTCTTATCTACTCTGAATGACATTCTGTCCGCTGATTACTAATTGATTAGCCGGAAAAAAGCAAGGTTTTCTTTTTCGCGCATTCCACCCCTAATAATTTTGGAACGAACCCCAAAGCCTTGATAATCCTGTTCAGGGGAGTTCTTGGAGATCTTAAAATTAAAAAAAAATGGATTGCTTTACTTTTATTTCCTCAGACCAAAGATCCAAATGTTTCGCTGCTAAGTGCAACTATTCAAATTCAAAGTCACACCTAAAAAAGCCTTCAAAAATACCACTCATGTCACATGAATACCCTTGTGTCTAATGAAACATTTATGTACTTCCATCTTAGATCCTTCTAGCGATGATTGCTTTTAACCATTTACGAAATATATGAGAATACATAAGTTACATACATGCATACCTACATATGTTATCATTATTCACAGTTGAATAGAATTTCCCTCAATACATTTCCACTTGACTTCAAGCAGTACTTTTTTTTATAAACTTCACGCTACCTTGGTTATCCTGCACACACACATTATCTGCCTGTTACGTGTGAAACACAAATAACAAAAAAAAATTATTCAATCAAAAATTCAAAATGGTTAATTTAACAAAAAAAAAAAAAAACAACACAAATTTCCACAACAATAACTCATCGTTCCATCCATCGGGGCCACACAAAAAAGGAAGCACGAACAACGAATAAAAAAAACTGAGAATCCTACTCTCAATTGTTTTCTAAAAGCAAATCATTAATCCCAATCCGCAACACACATCTCCGTCTCCGACTCCGACTCGATGGCCTACAAAGAGCAGAGCAGCACCCCTGCTACTCATCTCATCGTCCTTTCTACCTAACCTAACACACACAACGAATAACATTTATTTATTCTCCATTGACTTGTAAGAGGGAAAAAAAATCCGCCCGAGAAGAATAATCCATTTACCCTCCAAGGATTCGCAAGTGGAATGATAAAAGCGGAGTTGGGAAGCAAAAAAAAGGAATAAAAATAATCAACAACAACAGCTTAAGGGTAACGAACGAAAAAAAAGTGGGCCGCCGCCGGGGTGTGCCAGGAAGAAGAAGCGAGAAATGTTTTTACATTCTTTTATGATAGTCCCATTAGATACATTTAATCTTTCTCCTCATCTTGCCAAAGGATAACACACACATACACCGTACACACTCTGAAGATACAAACATAAACTCAATCAAGAAGAAGATATAGTACACAAAAGCCAGGCGACACACAAAACTACCAAGCGCATCATCATCAAATCGACATCCTCACCCAGAGGGGACGGGAATGATACGGAATAAGTGTCAAATGCTTTACCATCCCTCCCCACCAACCACCACCCCCTCAACGTTCTCTGTTGGCAAATAAAAAAAGAAAGAAAAAAAAAAAGGAAAAAAACGGTGAATAAAACTTGAATTGGATAACAGACATAACCCGAGGACTTCCTTTCTGGTTTCATCCCACACATAAATATACAGCTTTATCCGTCGCCATCATCCATTCTACGCCTTGCTATTGCCAACCAATCCGTCCGTCCCCGCACCTACTCTCTACTCTACTCTACTCTACTCTCAAGGATACAACAGATTACTGTCAAAGGAGAAGGAGTGAACACAAAACAGAAATAAAAGACCACAACAGCCACCACCAAAAGAGCATCATCATCTATTCAACGGAGCGTAAAGAGGTCCGTCGACCCACACGACCCACGATGGAGGAGGAGGAGGAGTGACAGTGGAAGTATTCCGGTATTTTTTTTGGGTTTTTCTTTTTCTATTTTTTTTGTTTGCCTTTTCTGCTATAAGCAGGATCAAGCAACGAGAATGGCATAACATAACAAAAGGAAGAAGATTTTCCTTCTTCCTCGTCCCGGTACCGTCTCATGGTCCTTCGTCGTACAGCACAGAGGCGGCTTTGGTGTAAGTTGTGTTTTCTTGGAAAATAGATTTTCATTTCCCATCATCGCGCAACAATTTTTACAAAGCTCGAGTGTGCTTCTTCCTTTTTTTATTATTTTGTTTGTACGATGTCCTTTCTTGTTTCCTTTAGTCCTTTTTGATGGTGTTCAGTGTTGTTGGGGGTGCGAAGAAATTGCTATACCTTTTCCTTTCGGTGCGCTAAAAGTTTTCGTCACAGCGTGTTCTGGTAGTGGGAAATTAATTGGATAAGTGGGGTGGGGGGTGCGGTCTTGTAAAAATTCACATTCATGCGATGATTGGCGACAGCAATGGCGCAGGAAAGATACTCGTCGTACAATATCGCGGTCATAAATATTACATAGCTCCCCGGGGAAGTTTACTTTTTCTCTATATTTCCATTTCTCTCATGCACTGTGAGGTCAGACCAGAGTTTCTTTTTTCAAGTTGAAGGTTGAATGGTTTGTCATAAAAATGAACTTATCGAAGTGGAATTTCGCTTTGATCCAAAAAGAGGAGAGAAGACGAGAAAAATTTGCGGACAAATTGTGCGGAAAAACCATCGCCATTCGAAAACTGAATTATGGGACTTTGCCAGAGGTTTCCTTTTAGGAGCTGAAGTAAGTCCTTTTTATGCCAAGGAGCATTGTTGTGGTTGGCTCTGTGGGTAAATAGAAATCAAATCGAATTTATTTAGAAAATGTGTAGGAACTTTTGGTACTTCTCACATCTATCGAGGAAATCAGCATGATTTGAAAAAAAAATAACGGATCCTGCAAAACAAAGTAATGGATCTCTGTTGACAACATTTTGGATTTTTGCGAAGCACAATGGGGCAGAATGGCTTAAAAGTTGGCATTAAATCAACCAACAAAGCTAGGAACTTGAAATTTGGAATTCACTTATGGATACGCCCATTAAAACGCCCACTTTTTGGAAACAAAAAAAACTTTTCGTATGCATATGATATGTTTGGAATATGATTGAGTTTCAAAAACAAAGTTATTGACTTAGAAACAATCAGACAGTATTTATTCATTAATTTGAACTCGGTATTTTCTCTTTTAATATCGTGTTCAAAAGTACCACTGCATTGGGTCCGTTTTACAATAGATCCCCTTAAAACCTCGATTTGGCTGTCTAATCCTTGACAATTTAAACTCTTTATTATGTTATAAAGGTCTTGCCTTAGTATAGACAATGTTTTGAAAGTTGTTCGGCCTGAAAAGTAATAAAAACAAAAAATGTACAAAAATGTTCTATTTTTTGTGGTCACCAACAAAAATGTCTGCTACACGAAGGTGAGCAAATTGGAGTAGAAAAAAAATACATATTCTGAAACTGGATAAATCACTTAACTAACACAGGAACATATAAAACTTTTCGGCATCTCACGGCCAACACTACTAAAACTTTAAGGATTTCGGTTAAATGCAAAACTAAAATACTTTTTTACACTTTGCCTATTTTCAACCACAGATTAAAATAACAAAAATGTATTTTTCGTTAAAAATCAAAACAATTACAAAGACACGTGAGCCTACTGATTGCATTGCAAAAAAAAAAGCATCTTGATATATACAATAGATAAGAAATAGCATACAAATTACTGTAGACACTCAAAACAAAAATACACGAAGGACTTCGAAGCAAAAAGCGAACTTATTCTTCATTTGTGACGATCTGCCGAAGATCACGTGATCCGGATGGCCTTTCTCTCTCGTATTTTTCATTCTCTATCAAATTTACAACAGAAATAAAACGGGAGTTAAAGATAACGCTCAACTTTATAATTTGATTTTCTGCCAGCTTAAAGGGTAATTTGCCCTAGTGTGCGGAGGTTTTAAAATTCATTGGAGCGAGACATTTTGCGAGTTTAGCGAAAGCGAATTGTAGGTTGGCTCAAATGGGCCCAAAACCGTTTTTCAGAAAGCGGTTAAGATAAACGCTGGGGGCTATAAGAACGTAAAGCTGCTAGGGTATAGTGGGTAACAGATTTGCTTACATGAGTATGACAAACTATACTACATTTGTAGGTTCTTATGGCCCCCCACTTTGTATTCCTATTCTTCAGGCACAAGTCTAAAATTGTCTAGGAATATAAGAACAACAAACTTTTTCCCCTTTTTATTTTTTTATTGCAAAATCTAGTTTTGTGGTTGATGCGACTAACCTTGTATCTTTGATGTCCGAAAGAATAAAAAAACAAGCCTTGTCTTTGACTAAATATATCTGTGGCTACTATTTCTGGGAATATAGGGAATCTATGCATTCTCTTCACCCATGAAGAAATTGATTGACTGCCGATCATTATTCGTAATAAGACCTTGAAATCAATACATAAGTCGCACTATTTGTTCCTTCTATGCATAGCTTTAAATGGAACGCATGTGGTTACTTAGGTGGCGCTACAGCTCGGGGTGAACCTGGGCCTGCTTCTCGCAACCATTTGTGTGTGCGTGTTGTATTTTTGCACGAATGGAAGGGACCTACAGTTTTTTGCCGACTCCGAACGGCGAGTTGAGAAGCTCAATCGTGACAAATAATACTCATGGAATCATGGAATCGGCGCTAACAGAATTATCAAAGTGGACGAACGCCAACGGCCTGTCGATTAACATCAACAAGTCAGAACTAGTGCTGTTAAGAAGAAGATACAAAATCCCATCTTGGAACCCACACAGACTGAAAGGCACCCTGGTAACACAGAAGAAAGAATGAAAAAAGGACTCAATGCATTCTACGCCTGCAAGAATACATTTTGGAAGAAATGGGGGTTTCAACTGCGCATAGTAAGTGCGATAATCTGGTGGGGTGTCTACACCGCAACTTGGCCTTGTAATTGTAACGCTTCTACACCTTTTACCTATTGATCTCACCATGAAAAACACGGCAGCCAAAGGAGCTCTCAGATTAAGAGAAAATGACAACTGGAGGCCACGTTCGTCTGGACACACGCTCATACTGAACATTTTCAATCAAAAATAACACATGCCCTCCACAGATTACGAGAAACCGCAGTTTAACTTTACCAGACACATCAAGGTCTACATGCCAGGCAGGCAGATCTGGAATAACTTCGGCAATGCCATCATCGTCGGAGCATCAATCTTTACAGATGACTCTAAAACAGAGGAAGCAGTGGTATTCTCGCAAGAACTTTGCATAAACCAGTCTAACCGACTAGCCTACTATTGCAGCACATATTGCAGAAATATAATGTATTCTATTAAGAAAGCAGCACAAATTGTCCTAGCAAGGAAACTACCCGTAGCGGAAATTACTATTTGCGTGGACAGCCAAGCCGCACTTAAAGTACTGGACTCCACTTTCGTGAATTCAAAATGTGTAAAGGAGTGCCTCACGGCACTTAGAGCGATAAAGCACCACATACTCTGCTGGGTACCCGGGCATGCGGGAATAGAAGGGAATAAATTAGTAGACGGACTGGCCACGAAATGCTCCGATATGGATACACAGGATTTTACCGGCTTTCAACACAGTTTTAAATCTAATATACCGCATTTAGCAGAGGGCCGATGGCGCAACGATAGCGATTTTGACATAACCCGCTACATGTGGCCCGATAGTCGATCAGAAAACATCATTATCCCTACTTTCTATGAGAAGAATCCAAATCCATGTACCTACTCATCGGTGTTATAACCGGACATTGTATAATAGGAAACATGGTTAGAAGATATGGCATCCTTACAAATGACTTCCGAAATCGAATACATATATAGCACACCTTCTATGCCATTGCCCGGCTCTTCAAGAACGACTCCTATCTTGTATAAGAAGACGGTTCTTCGACTGCCTAGATGACCTGGCTAAGATACCGCTTACAGACCTAAAGAGATTTATTAGAAGATCGAATTGGTTTTGTTAACCCTCTAACACCTAAGAGTGTCTCAAGACACTTATCATATTATTTGAATTAACGAAAAAAGTAATAAGTTTTATATCATTTGAATATTTTTTGGCTGTTACTAATAAACACACCAACATATATACAAAAGCTTTGAAAGTTATACGAAGCTTTTAGCGGAGTTTTTATTTTAAATTGCGGAAGCAACGTGTTTTGTCGCGCAAAAAATTTGATTTGGTGCACGTCGTTATTTTGGCGCGTCAATAAAAGTGAAATTTAACAAATCAATCCAACTCATAATTTTTTTCGTCAAAGGTATGTTTATTTACTAATAAAATCAAGTGGCATATTTGTGAAAATATAAAAACTGTGCGTTGTAGCAGTGAAATAGTGATACAGTGTCTCGAGATATTTCCACAGATTACAGGTAAACGAAAGCTTCTACACCCTTTCTGAGTTCATTTTTGAATTCAGAGGCCCCAATTTACCTTAGAAAAAACTATCCGACTTATTTTCTTCCATGTTCAAAAGTAGTCTTAGAGGGTTAAATGCATGTTTCTACATGCACAACTAGGGTATTCACAATGGACCTTTACGGCATCTGGGTGAAATTGCATTCAAAAGTAGATAAGTCCTTGTCAAAACCGATTCGCGCAGCTTGACCGTTGGTATAAAGTGAACCTACTTATGCTCCGATGGTAATTTTAGAGATTGGCCAACACTATTAAACCCTGCCTATGCAATATACAGCTATGTGCAATAAAAAAGCACCATGCTCAATTAGTTACTCAAGTTGCTTACCGTTTTTTATTGCCCGTTGCATGCACCGACAGTCGGTTGTAAGATATTTGTTGGGCTTTCCCTAATTAAATAAAATGAAAATTTTCCTAGAACTGTGGTTTTTTGTTGACCCTTTTTTTATAAAAATATGACCAAATTTTGATGTGCAAGAAAAATGTACTGAAAGTGATGAAAGATCCTTTCATAACTTCAACTCAAGTAAAGAAGGATTTAAATCTTCAAGTGGATGCTGCAACCATAAGAAGAACGCTTATTAAAAACAAATTGATAGCCAGATGTCCAAGAAAAGTACCGTTAATCAAGAAACAATACATAGAAAATCGAAAGAAATTTGTTCAAGAACATCGAGACTGGCCCATCTCAATATGGAGAAATATTCTTTGGACCGACGCACGAGTCCAAAATTGTTTTACCTGGGACTCCTGGCTGCAGAACACGTGTTCGATGACAAAGAGAGAGGAATTTAAACCTCAGCACACGCTTAAGACCATAAATCAATGTGTGGGGTTGTTTTTCGTATTATGGCACTGGACCAATACATTGTATCAAAGCGATAATTACAGCTGAAGTTCATGCTAGTACATATATTGAAAGAAGTGATGGTGCCTTACGCTGAATGGAACATGCCTCTCAGATGTGTCTTGCAACAGGAAAACGACCCAAAACATTCGCGCAGATTAGCCAAAAATTAGTTTGTGAATAATTCGATTGAGGTTATGGAATGGCCGGACGGCTCAATCTCCGGACCTGAATCCTATTCAACATCTTTCGACAGACGTCAAACAAGCTGTTTTCAAAGCCAAACCAGGAAATACCGCAGAATTGTGGGCTGCTGTGCAATCCGCGTGGGAGGCTGTACCAGTTCGACGTTGTCAAGCCCTGGTTGGTTCCATGCTTCGACGTTGCGCCGCCGTTCTTAAGAAAAAGGGCCACAAAACAAGATACATACTAAACAGTGTTTCTCTTGGTTCTTAAATTTGTTTACCTGTTTTACAATTATATCAAGTTTTTACCATTGGTGCTATTATTTTGCACAGCTGATTTATATGACTTTTTTGTTTTTAAGTAAATATAGTTTGTTGTTTTAAGTTAACTTAAAGAAACGTGATGTTTTAGTTTCATTACTTCATTATTCTTTACGATAAGAAAAATAAAATATCATAAACTTCAATTACTCCACTTTTTTATCAAAGACTGTGCACATAGCTGTAAGTGGATACCCAGCTTTCCAATCAATTTTAAAGAGACTTCGTTAGAGAGACCAACTCCAATTAACTTGGTACTATAAATGTGCATACTGAATGATTTGTTTGTGCTCAAATTGAAATCTAAATTAAAAACAGTGCTGCCTATGACCTAGCTCACATAGTACATAATGTAGATATGACTTACTTGTTCAATACTTGTTATTGAAAGTTTGCAAAAAGAATAAAAACGAACGAAATTTCTAATCTATAATTCCCATGGCAAACATCAGTTTTACACCCGCCCAAACAAATTCAACTTCAAACATCAAGTTCAATTTCATAATTCATAAATAAAAATTCACCACACGTATAAATACACCTTTCCGCCCTTCATATATTTTTCATCTCCTTTTTTTTGTACCCCTAGTCCTTGTGCATCAGCATCCAGCTAAAGCCTGATGCTACACAAAGATCAACATTTTCATCCCTCTCTTGGGGCAGGGCTCCTCCTCCTCGTTCTTCGGTTTAAAAAACAAAAGCAGTAACAAAAATAAACAAAAAAAAAAAAATCTTGCAGGATAACTACGGTTGATAGGTTCTGCAGGGAAAAGTGATACGACTGAAACAAATAACCGCTACAAGAGTGCTATTGCTATACGTAGGCACTGTAGCCTTGTTGGTGGATGGTTCGCCTGCAATAATAAACCAAAGCCATTCAATTTTGTTTTTATTCCTTGGTTTTCATCTCCCCCACCCAACTCAAAAAAAAAACACCTCACCCTCTCTCTGCTGTGACGGTTTTCACGAATTGATTCTGCAGGACAAATAAAAACCACAAAGAAAAACTGTTACAGGAAAAAAAAATTATTTTAAAATGAAAAAAAAAACCCAAAAAAAATATTTCTCTCGCCTCTGGGTGTGGTAGAAGCAAATAGCACGAACGAAAATGACCAAAACAAATATAGAAGGAAACCTCAAAAAGAGAAGAAACAAAATAAATAAATAAAAAAAAAAGAGGAAACACGGAAAAAAAGGACTCTTGGGCAAATACTCTCTCTGTATAGTTGTATGATATAATATTGAAGCACCGATAAAGGAACGAAAATTATTATACGATTGTGCTGTTTCTGGGTTGAGGGGATTCCCCACTTCCTATTTTTTTTGACAGATGAAAAGGGTTGTGTAAAGGATGTCTCCGTGTACTTTTTTCAAACTTCAAACACAGACACACTAACTCAGATGTGATTGGGGCCGACGGGTGAGGGCACAAATAAAAGGGGGAAACCCCCATAAATATGTATAAATGCTGCTACGCTACGAGATCTTATGTACATACAAGCATATGTATATGTATACAGAATAACAGTGTACAAGGATTCAATTGAAAATGGGCTACTTATCACATTGTTTATGTGCCTGAAGCGGAAGGACTACAACTACAACGACGCTGTCGTCGACACAATGCCAACGACAACGTCGTGAACAAGGACAACGACGAGTGAACAAAATTTTAAGGAGTTTGTACCATAAGATTGCTCTTTTGTCAAGAAATGCCAGAGTACTCGTAGAGTATAGAGTTGAGTTTTGCGCTCATTTCTATTGAATCCTTGAGTGAACAGATGATGATTTCGACGGTATGTGGAAAGTGGAATTGGAATTGTTAGCCCTGCAGAGGCAGAGAACGAGGATAAGTGGTTAACTGTCTGACTAGGGGTTGGTTGGCTGCTGGAGGAAATGACAAGGGAATCAATTTAATTGGGTTTATTTATGATATCCTCTTTCTCTCATTGTGTTTTTTTTTTCGTGTGTCTATCTCTTTTTTTGCTAGGTATGACACTGAGAAGTGGGTCTTAGGATTCGTTTTTTTTTTCTGTGGTTTTATTCTCGATGTCAACTTAAATAGGATTTTCTGAGATAATGAGCAATTAGAGGCAAGGGTGACAGAAAAATAAAACAAAAAAGGGGAATGTGTCAATGAACAATTGTACGATCTAATCTGCGGCAGAAAATCTGAACACACAATATACAGGTAACAGGTAACAGATATTGAATATGAAAGGACACAGTGATAAAAAAAACAAATGGAATACCATTATAAAAAAAAAAACAAGTAACAACGCCACCTAAGTATGTGTCAATGGAAGCTGAAACACAATTGGTTTGGAACTTGTATAATCTTTTAAATTTAGCATCTGGACTTAAACTAATCCAAAATAGCAAAGAACACGCTCGTTATTAACCAAATATGCATTTTAAAGCTTTAAATTAAAGATGTAACGGATATTCTGAATGTTCCGTTACATTGATGTGCCGTAGATAACTGAAATGAAATGAAATGAAACGGTGAATAAATTTACTGGTCAAACGTAGTCCCAGAAACTAAGTGAACGTGATCGGAACACTTTTGCCAGAGATTCTTCGGAAGCAGGCATCGTTTACGAAAATAACGGTAATCGTTGATGCAGAAAAATTTGTTTTCATCCACCATAATTTGCCCTTAGTAAACTTTCAGTACAAGGACTATCCGGCAACTAGCCGGACACCAAGATACTATTCGGCGATGTGCCGGATATCAAGAAAGGACCGGATAACGGATTATAAGCGGGTATCCGTTACATCTCTACTTTATAGGTTGGTTTTAAAAATAAAAAATCAACGGCGCACTTCTGCGGACTGAATGAATGCAAGACCTCATTATATATGGAGGACGATAAGAGGACACAACCCTTCCCTTCTCTGCAATGCTATGGAACCCCAAGTTCAATTTAAAGTATTCACCAAAGGTCTAGCTGCTTCTACTATACTTACATTAAATTTTTGTAAAAAATTGTAAATACAGACGACAACATGGAACCTTGGGGAACACCACCAACACATATTCTTCGTTAGCTGATGCTAAAACATGATTTTATAAGTAAGCAACGTTTAAAATATAACATAAAACCTCGACAAGTTCCACAAGACTATCCCAAGCAGACTTCGTTATCACCGTAAGTTTATTTTCCCCCACTAACCACTTTAACTAGAAGTAAATCATTCTACCAACAGTTCTGAGAAAGACAAAAACACATTTATTTCTCTTCTTATGGACACTCTACGCTCGTTTTAAATCTAAGCAATGATCCCCATTTAATGTGTCTGACACGCTGACCTCACCCCCGCTCTCACCCATCTACAGCTCATCACTTCATCACTTATTCTCTAAAGCAGCTCATACCAAACAACTCTCATTGGCGACAACAAGATGATGAAATGAATTATATACCCAACATTTCAAGAGAATTACATTTTACCTCGAACCCAAGGCAGCAGCAGCAGCACCCCAACCAAAACCACAATCGTTCACAACCACACCAACAACCCTGAAATTATTTTCCCTCCCCCTATCGTACCATTTACTATTAACAGGCGCCTCATTCCCGCTATCTGCCAACATTTTAATTGTATCTCGAACTTAAAACCTAAACATTGTCAACATGACCTCAATATGGCGATATGAGCGCAGGAGATTCACGCCCCCCCCCCTGATATGACCCTCCACCAGCAGCAGCAGCAGCACCAGCATTCCCCAAGAGTAATCTAAATGTTTTCCTTAATTTTTCTTTTTCTATTTATTATTCCGGACAGAGAGGTATGGGGGAGAGGATGGAAAAAACAACTACACTAACAAGGCAAGGCACTGGGTAAATTAAAATTAAGAGGAAGTAGCGTTAAATAAAATATTCGTGTACAACACTAAGTGGCCAACACGCCGTACCACACGAAAAGGAAACTCTTCACCCGAATGACTTCCTTTTTTCCACCGACGAAGGGTGGTGAGGTGATGGGTGAAACAAGGAGTGCGTAAAGAGAAATTTATACTAATTCTCTTTCTGGGAGAAAAGCACTCGCTTTTAAGAATTAAGAGTTTGCCACTTGGCACTTTGACAGTTGGCACATGCTCAGAATTTTCCGAAACTACCATACTCTCTCAAAACGGGTTAAACTCGAACTCGTTCGTATATTTCAAAATATTATACCACCACCATCTCCTCTGACATCTAAATTATTGGAGCGATTAAGTGGTTTGATATCAGGATGGATAAAGCTTTTCTTCTCGTTCGGTTTTCAACCCCCCCGAGTACATTGTTCATGTGAGCTATAAACTGATGTCACTCTTTTTATCCTTCAACCACCCACCGCACACATCACACAACCATCTATCGAAAGGAAATAGAAGACTGGAACACTGATTTTCAACGTCGACGAGGGAGGATAAGGATATGGAATACCGTTGTTCGTTGGTTCGTCATTTTGTGCAGCAATGTCTGTTGGCATTATTTTACCCTTTTTGAGCTCCCTAAGGATGTGTACGGGTATCTATGCATATATACAGTTTGATGTTGATTCTACATCAATTCAGAGAGATACATGAATTCAGGTTGGAGTGGGAAAGGACTAAGAGTTTTGTCGGTTTGAAGCTGCGGTGAAAGCTGTGAATTGTGAAGTGTTGTCGTTAGAGGAACGGTGGGGGGAATTTGGTGATGAGATTTCTAACAGGGACGTCGCGTAGGTAAAATTTAAATGGTAAGGCCGCCATAACGGTGGCCCCAAAACAACTCACCGCCAAGATCTAGAAACATGGGAGGTAAAGGTTAAGGGAGTCATTTTACAAATTTGAGCTTTGACTTGGGAAAACAGCTTTTTCAAAAGACCGTAAGAGTTGACTAGAAAAACTATAATCAAATGCGCTAAGTTAACTGTAGGAAAATTGAATCTAAAACCAACAAAACAACTGGCACAGTCCGAGGTGGCCCTGGAACGCTTGCTTCTGACAATAATTGATGTTCGATTTTCATACAAATAGAAGCGCCCCAAAATTTTACATCGCGGCCGAGCACCGAATTGAGAACTTCACATTCAAAACCAAAATTCGTGTCAGAAGTAAAATGAAAGTTAGTAGCTTTAAGCAAAATATGATTTCCTTTTCCTTTCTGTGGAAGGCACGTCAATGGTGGGCCCTATTGGGGCGTCTCTTTGTGCGTAATGTGACATAGGAAATATTTAACATTATTTTATTATTTCGAAGTACAGTGAATCCTCCCTTAGCCGGACAGTGATAACAGTATTGTCCGTCTAAGGGAGATGTCCGCTCAAGGGATAAACACTTTTTTTTTAAACAAATTAATTTATCAAAACATTATAAAACTGCAAATTTATTTGAAACGATTAACAAAACAAAAAAGAACAAAGATGGGAATCCTCTCAAATGACTTCTGTCATCCATGCAGCTGCATGGATGAGGGTGAAAAATAATCCACCTATCCCTCCTGTGCAGCTCGAAGTTGTAGCTGTCTATTGTGACGGTTTGTCCAATTAGTCGATGTTGGGTGTCCCTTTTTGTTGACAGCATATACTTTGTTTTGCCTTCGTTTATCGCTAAACTTATTTTAGCCGCTTCCATTTCTATACTCGCAAACGCACCGGTTACAGCTCGCTGTGTTCTACCAATGATATCAATATCGTCGGCGTATGCAAGTAGTTCAACAGACTTTCGAAAGATCGTTCCTTGTGTGTTGGCTTGTGAGTTTCGAACAATTCTTTCAAGTATGATGTTGAAGAAGTAACATAACAGCGCGTTACCTTGTCTGAATCCTTTTTTGACATCGAAGGTCTCGGTGAGGTCATTACCGACCTTGATGGAACAGTGAGATTTCTCGATGAGTTTGGCAGGAATGTCAAAACCAGACATGGCTCTATACAGTTCATCCCTCCATATGCTGTCATAGGCGGCCTTTAAATCGACGAACAGGTGGTGGGTATCGCGATTTGGACTTCTTGGGTTTTTTCCAGGATCTTCCTGAGTGTGAAAATTTGGTCTATCGTGGACTTTCCTGGCCTGAAACCGCACTGATAGGAACCAATCAGGTTGTTGACAAAAGGCTTCAGGCGTTCACACAATATGACAGATATGATCTTGTAGGCGATGTTGAGGAGATTGATGCATCTGTAATTGGAGCAGTTTAGGGGGTCTCCTTTCTTGTGGACGGAGATTCCATTCATCTGACCAAATCTTAGAGATGAGTTGGTATATGCTCACTACCAAAACATCTCCAGCTGCTTTACGTAGCTCTGCGGGTAGACCGTCAGGTCCAGCAGCCTTGTGGGACTTGAACTTGAATATTGCTAACCTCACTTCGATTTGATCAGGTGGACGGGAGTTTTGGCTACCATCATTTAAATTGAATGGTTCATTCTGACTGACAGCGGAGTTTTGGTCTTCATCGCCATTATACAGTCTGCAGAAGTAGTCTTTCCATATTCTCAGCACCGACTGTGTTTCTACAATAATGTTTCCTTCTTCACCTCTACAAGTTTCTATACGGGACTTGTTTTGCTGGCACATTCATTTTACCTTCTGGTAAAACTTCCGTACATTGTTCCTGGAGTAGCATTTTTCAATATCCTCGATCGCACGCTTCTCGTGTTCTTTCTTTTTCTTTCTGAGAAGCCGATGTGCTTCCCGTCTCTTTTGCTCGTAGAGCATGCGAGCAGATTCAATTTTAATTCGGAGGGTCAACGAAACAGAGGACGACCTCGCCTGAGGTGGCGCGCACAAGCGGAACAAGACCTAAACCAACTTGGAGTGCGCAACTGGAGGCAGTTAGCTACGGACCGAGCTAACTGGAAGAGGTTGTTGGTTAAGTATAGCTGCGCAATAGAACCATATTAGATTTTTTAGAGTCGGACTTTATGCATTTCACTTGAGTTAAAGACACTTAAAGACTATTTTTCCAAGCACGATGAAACAATGGCGCGGCGCCGTAGAATATGCCCGAATCCCATTAAGATTAAAAGGACGAACCTATAAAACCTTAAAGCCGTATTCAAAGGTTCTTTCTTTTTGCCTTTTTTTCAAAACCACAATGGGAAAGATTGAAATCACCTTTCCGCCCCCAAAACATGGGGTACCACCGCCGAGATTCATAAATCACCACCGAACCGCTGCTGTTCGATATCATTATAATCCCGCCTCCTTCTCCTTTCCTATCATAAGCTTACCTACAACACATAATAACTTCGGTTCCGTTGTCGTTGCTGGTGGTGCTGGTACTGCTGTTGCCTGCCACAACAACTCGCCCGCCTCCGAGCCGCCTCCTCTTTTCCATCGTTGAAACGTAAAATTCCATAAACTTCTGATTACCTTATTTGTCGTTTTTTTTTTTCCTCTGTCTATCGTGTTTTATTGGGGACAACGATACCTAAAGAATACCTAAGGCATGTGTGTGGGTGGGTGGATGGATCGACAAATATGCTAAGTAAAGAAACTGCCGTACGGAATATTCCACAGAATTTTGTCATCCTGCCACCACCCATACCTACACTCTCATGTGCCCATGCCGATCCTTTGGCATGTCCTTTAATATTTGCACAGCATAGTGTTTGGTTTATTTGGTACTCAATTCTGCCACACTGGCAAACGTTCCTCTTCGATTATTCTCATTTTGAATGCGGGCAGCAGGCGGGTGTGTGGGCGGTTGGCTGGAGGGGTGGGTGTAATACAACTCTCAGACGATGTTTAATGCCACCACGAGTGTATGACTACAAGGACTGCTCTGCTCTGTGTGCGCTCTCAATGATAGGTAAAAGATAGATACATATACTGGGATATAAAATTTAACATCCTTAACCATCATAGCACCTTTCGATCCTTGTGCACACTCTTTTCTGTGGATGGAGAGGTATTTTCGTCGTCCTTCTTTTTTGTTTCCACTCCATAAGGAGTTTTACTCTTCTTTTTTGTTGGTTGCGCACCCGCTCCCCGGATGACGTTGATGGCCGAGATGCAAAAGGACTACACATCGACCAACGTGGTAGGGAGAGGAGGGAGGATGAGATGTTGGCTCTGTGCGGTAAAAGTAAAATTTGGATGTATGGTTGTTGGTTCCTCAGTTTGGGTTTATTTGGTCGTTCCCATGTGAACCAACCACGGACACAGTAGAGGGAGCGAGCCTGACTACAGGTGCATGAGGGGGGACTTTTGAGGGTTTTATAAGGATTTTATTATCGGATTATGGTGTGCAGATGATTTTTCGGTTACGATGAGGATGAAGCATGAAGCGAGAAAAGGCCAAAAAGGATACATACGTGGGCTGTTTCAATAAATACCACATGGGGGGTGGTTGGTATATACATACGTACACACATACATATGTATGTATACTCGTACTGCTGACTGTGTGTGATTGGGAAAGGACCTCCGGAAAATAAAGTGCTTAAGTGATTGCTACTGTTCGGTTTTTCTTTAAGTTAATTTCGGAACGAAGGTGCCTACCCAGTGTCTGGTACCTACTACCACTTGTTTGTTATAACTGGGTTTTGATGTGCTCTGATACGTTGTTAGATCCTTTTGTCTCTGGATGGGATTAAACGTGCAAATCGTCGTCGTGTCCTCTTCCTCTCTTCTCCTCGTTCGTATGAAGGTAAACACATGCGGGTGAAGTATCCTTGCAGGATTTTCTTTAATTTTTTGCTTGTTTTTTTTCTGTTTACTGTATTGCCGCCTCCTCCTGTTTTGGCAGTGAAGGAAGATGCTTTTGTTTGAGAGCAAGCAGTGCATATGTGTTTGTGTGTGGATGATAATGGATAAAACAAGCAGCAGAACATGGTTCAAGTCCTTTTTGCCAACGCCACCGTCGTCATCGACCTTCCCTCATTCTTTCTCCTCGTTTGGGATTCGAATTTTTTTTTTCCTTTCTTCTTCAGCTTAACAACAAAAGGACACAAAGGATTCCAGGTCCATACATATATATGGATAAAAGAAGAAAAGGACACAAACAGAGAAGGGGAAAAAACCAGAACACAGGCAGATTGTAGTTGAAGTAAATTGATATGGCAAAAGTGGATGAGTTTAAGGATATTTTCCTCGTCCTCTTATCTTTGGTGTTTCTCTTTTTTTTTTTTTTTTGTTTTGTACTTTTTGTCTATAAAACGAACGAGTGGTAGAAAGAATGGGAGATTATACACCAATTTATTGACATACATACATACTCACACATACAAACAAACAACTGGAGAACCACTCAATGCGGAACGAAATGCTTAGGCAAGCAAATATAAAAACCCAAATTCGATGGGTTCACAAAAGGGAGGAGGATCAGGGGAGAAGAACAGCTTCTGCCTGTGCTGCTGCGCCTATACAATGAAGAGGTTTTGGCCTCTTGCACTTGAAATGAAAACATACGATATTGCATGTTAAAGACGATTGGGAATTAATTCAATAAGAGAGCAGGAGCAGGGAACGGGACAGCAGTCATTTCCAGGTGAATGCCGGTGGTGGTTTCAATGTAATCCCATGGGGATGCTACGTATGTACTCCTGTTTTGGGTTCGAATGATGATTATGGTGATATGGTGGTGGTGCAAATGTTAGATGATGGTCTCGGGTCTTATTCGTTTTATGGATTTTATCAGGGCGATGAGTAATTATTTGAGGATTATTTTCTCTCGTGTAGAGATACCTAGGTACCTACTTTTAAGGATTTCCTTTTCTTCCTTGTACCTACCATGTGTTCATTTCGATTGAAATCGCTGCCTGTGGAGTTAAATTGCGTATTTTTTTGTTGTAACTAAAAATTTGAATGGTTTTGCTTGTGGGATTTATTATAAGAATGTTTTAATTAAAACGAAAGGTTTCGTGGTTTATCGGTTCTCTCGATCGAATTTTATACCTAATGGTTAGGTATACTTCCATTTTCGAATTTAAATTTAAAAAAATTTGTTAGCGCATTACGACTGATTGGAGGCTTCTTTCTTAGTTTGTGTTTAAAATTTAGAACCATAGAGAAAATTCAACTGCTAAGTGCTTTTCTTTTATTGCGGTAGGTAGATATCTTAATATGTAAAAACGTTGGTGCGTATGTATGTATGTATGTCCGGCTATTACGGCTGAACCACTGAAGCTATCCACCTTATATTCTCACCATATGTTCGTGTGGTGTTCCGGATGGTTTTTGTTTACGTTAGAACCCCCTAGGTGGTGTTGGGGTCGATTTTTCAAAATTCTTATTTATGGACCGATTCGGCTCAAAATCACACCATATAATATTTTAATAAAAAGAAAGTCTATTGCAAAATTTCGACCCGGTGGCGCTTGGGTGCAGATGTTTAAGAAAATGTTGTTTTCGCAGTATATAATTTTCATATCAACTTAAATTAAATTTAAATGTAACAATATAGTTTAGTGTAGTCACAAAAACTCCCACAGGTGGCGTTGGCAATTATCTGTCATGTGAGTAACGCGAGTTTTGCGTACGCGGGCGAAGCCGGGCGGATCAGCTGGTTTAAAATAATTCTACACGTGTCTGGGAAATATTTCATAGAAAACAAATACATACCAATGTACACACATGCACATAGAACAATGTTCATGGTCTGACATCTGTTGTAACTCTTCGTTTACCATCTGCGTAATAGTAATTATGTGACATTAACTGTCACTTTGGAGTTGCAAACGTTTTTTTGTTGTTTTCTAAGCTTTCTATGGCAGGAATGTAGTGGAGGTTCGGTTTATAGAATTTTACGTGTCTGAGCGTGAATCAAGGGACCAACTCTTTTCGTCAGTGGCGCAAAGTAACCCCTGCTGGGGCAGAGTAGCCCCATGTCACGGAAGTCTATATTTTGTTCAGATTTCCTTCAACGAAGACCATGTTTCCTAGTCCACTCGAGCCCATTGCACCCTTTACCATCTGTTTCCATCATGTTTAACAGTGGCATTTACATGCGCCGGACTTAAGACTGTACCTTGTCTCCTTCAAACAAATCAGCGCGCGTCCCTCAAACCCAAATATGTTGAATTTTGACTCGTCGCTGAAAATGACCGTGTTTCAGAACTCTTAGGTTGACGAATGTACATACATATGTACATTTGGACATACTCTAAGTGTTTCTTAATGTTTCTTGCAGATAAAAAGGCTGGTGTAGGCTCTTAAATCTATTGAATGTAAAAAATGTCTAAAAGTCTTCTACAAACTCATTTTCTTCTAGGTCTTTAGCAATGTCTACCGCCGAAATTTCGGGATCGTTTACGAATAATCGAACAATGTTTCCTTCTGTTTGATGTCGACTCACATTTTTGTTGGTCGTCCACGACCACTAGGTCTTCGGAAGAAACCATTTTTTTTAACACTTGAAAAACATATGCAGATCTAGGTTTTTGTACTATTTTAAAAATGTCTCTCGAACTTTTTGTTTTTACCACAATTTTATTGATAGTTCCTTCGTGTTAATGGAGGTTTGCTCTTTATCCATTTTTTTAAACAATCGGTGCCTACTGAAAATACGTCTTATCACTACAAACATAAAGATTAAACAGTGGCTCTTAAAAAGACATACACAAATATGTATATACGTTAAAACGGGAAAAAGAGTCAATTAATAGAATAAGGGAAAGTGTGTTTTTTTTTTTTGGTCTACAAAATTAAATTTAACCGCAAATTGTTTGTTTTAAAATAACATTAAATAATTTAGAAAAAATATATAAAATGATTTGGAATATTTAAAGAACTAAGCTTCATTTGCAGTTTATTTGATTTCCTTTTTCAAATATGTACATATATGTACATATGTTCTCTGTAAAAAGTCTTACAAAAACAAGTTTAATCTTTTAAAAAAAATTTACTTCTTCGTACTTAAAAAGTTTATAAAAAAAACTCGTTAATTTACCGTTCTTTTCGAGACAAAAATAAATGTCATAGTTTTTCAGTGGTACATCATGTTGAAGGCGTAATCACTTCTCGAAAGTCGTTACTTTTTTCACCAAAACCCTTCTTTTTTTTTTTTTTTTTAGCCAAGTAAAAAAAAGAAAGAAAAAGGGTTTTAAGTGAATGAGATAGAGAAAAAGCTAAACGAAACAAAACAAAAATAAACCGTCTTTATTTCGTCAAAAAAAAGACTCAATCCATCCATCTTGAACCCTTGTCTCACTTTTTTTTGCTTCTACTCCTTCCCGATGGCAATTCCCAAAATCATTTACACGCTTTGTTCACCTGGCTTGTTTGTAAAAGCAGCCATAGAAATGACAACAATCTTCCCAAGTTAAGGTTTCGACACACCCCCCTTTTGTTTTTCTCTCTAGCCAGGGTTTTTGCTTACCACTAGGGGCGGAGAGAAGGATTCGTATTTCGTTGTCATAAAAGTTCACGACTTAAAAGTTTCACAGGAATCATAGAATGATTTTTCATTCTCTCGACATCTAATACAGACACAGTCACGGCAGCTAAGGGTTGAATTTTTTTTTTCTGAATAAAGATGATGTGATACTACGAACACCTCCCACCGTTCCCACAACGAAGGATGTTTTTTCCTTTTTGTTTTGGTTCTGCCATCAAATTTATTCAAAAAGAAAAAAGAAAAAAATTTAAAATAAGAAATAAAGGGAAATGGGAAAAATACAGATCACACGTTTTCATATTTTTCATTTTGTCTGGGTTATAAATATTTTCGACTGTAAAGTGGAGTTTTTCTTTTTCTGCGTCACCATGTTGGGTACAGAAAATAAGTTTTTATGTATATTTGAGACCATATTTTATTATTATTTTTTTGGCAAAATAAAGGACTTTACTGTGAAACAAAGTTAAAAGTTTTCTTTTTGCAGGAAATGTATTTAATTGTTGTACCAAAAGTGAAGGTGGAAAACACTAAAACCGTACTATGATAGCGTGGAGTAAAGGAGCCATCTTTGACAGCATTGTCAAACTTGTCTGTCAAGGATGACGGCGAAGAATACACGCTGCTCCAAACGTCAGCACTAACCTCACTGAAACTTGGATAACAGACAAAGTTTCGTTGAATTTTCGTTTACTTATGCAGCGGTAGGTATTTTGTTAATTTTCTGACAGTCAGCCAGCCATTTGCAAGGAAATTCTTTTACTTTCTCTTTTATTCAAAATTGAAGGTCAAAAAATCCAGCAAAACAAAAAAAGAAAAACAATGAATTGAATGGATAGTTCAGTTTTTAAACTTATTTTCGTTTAAAGATGGTTGACATTCAGTTCATTCAAAAAGTTATGCAAATCTTGCCATCCACGTAAGAGGGGCGGACAACCGTTCCAAAATTGATGGAAAATGTTTAAACATGTACAGCTGTGGCCAACTAATTAAAAACACGCTGGCGCTGTCCATTCTAATAAGCGCAAATTATTTTCTGTTAACATAATAGTATTGCTTTTTATTTTAGGGCAAAGAGATCAACATTGCTTGTCAAAAAATAATGCATTTGTAGTTCGTTGCCCGTGTGGTGCAATCTGGGTTGGATGAACGATTCGCGCGAAAAAAAACCGCTCGTTACTTTTCAGCAGTATTGGACAGCAGAGCAGAAGAAATACAACGTTAAGGGAGACTCTCCTGGAATGGCGTTGGTCCTTTACACCGAATAGATGGCATTTTGACGGCTGAAATTTATATCCAGATATTGGAAAACAACCTGGTAGCTTGCTCCAAAGAAAAAAATGCCTTCCAACCGCCCAACATAAAATTGTAACCATTTTTTGAGCTCTTTCTAATTAGTTGTCCATTCAATTTACATGCCTTCTTACTTATTTTAAAGAACTATAATTTTTGTTTTTATGACTGTAAGAACTTACTCTCTCCTTACGGACATCTTTCATAACCGGACACCTCCTCTAACCAGACTGAATTCAAAGAACGGAATTACATACACAATTTTTCATAACCGGACACTGACAGTACCGAGAAATTTGTCCGGTTATGAGAGGTGTCCGGTTATGGGAAAAAAATAAATTGACAGCCTTTAAAAAAGGGACACAATAGACATATGAATGGCATAATTAGATTTTATAAAGGAACTCATTTTTCTGTGATAAACACACAAAATTGATTTGAATTGAGGTGTTTCTAATTAATTGTCCACATCTGTATGTATGTACATTGTACATATGTAGATATGTATGTATAACGACGTAATTGGCATTTATATTGAATTAACGCAACGACCTATCATACGTGTGTAAGGAGGATGTTCAATTCAATCTACAACTACCTACAAAGCAAACGAAGTATAGGTAGGTACTCACTCCAATTAATTCTATATGCACCTTTGCAACAACCATCAACGCATTTGCGTGACCAGCCCTCTACTTTCAAAGGATTAACTTGTCAAATATAGAATAATTCTTGGTTTACAAATGCAATACACACATTGTATACAAACTCAATCATTCATTATTATTTCCACCGCTCGTCAATTTCAAACACCCCTCCTTTGTCTAAAAGACAAACAAAAAACAAATAGCACAGACGACACAGGGATCAATTAAGTAAACTTTCGCCTCGACCCATTGTGCAAACGTTATGTTTCCCCAATCAACAACATTAGCCGGGCTATCTATCTAGCTATCTACACTTTTATAACCGTTCTACAAATATGGCACACACGCATTAAAAACAAATACAAATACACCAACCGGCGAACCAACCGAAAGGCACAAGGTATTAATTTATTTACACAATAAAATTCCGTGTGTCCAACGCTAGAAGCATGACCAGAATATCCATCCATCCTCATCCCGTCGCTAACATAGGCTTTTCTCCTCACTCTCTGCGGTGAAAATGAATAAAAACAAGAAGAAGGAAAAAAAAGACACAAATCAACCCTCGTGGCCATACTAAAAACAATTTTATTAGCTCCACACGGCGTATTACCGTTAAATCACCAATTACTCCAAATAAAACCCCGATTCTGTGCAAGAGGAGAACCGAACCGAATTTACATCGGAATAGAAGTGGGAACGGGTCATGGGGTGTCGTGAATAATTGACGACTTGAAACGAGTTCACGCCATCAGATATTAAACTCATCCCCCTTGCCCTTATGCTTTACAACTTTCTACCCTTTCTACACTCACCCTTCGGATTTATTTGCCACCGCTCCTACCTACCAACACAGAACACTCTTCACTCAAGTCAATGGCAGTCAGTCAACGGTTTCTATTGTTACCCCCCTCCCCCATCCCAACTTCGACGAAAACTTCCGACGGCATTATTATTTCCGACTTTAACAATTTTCTTCGGGTGTAGTGTGTGCCACGGAGTGGGCGGGTGTGGCAAAGAAAGGAAAGGCATTACGTCACCACCCCTTGACACCGCCTTCACCAACGACGTATTAGACCATTCCCGCAGGGTCATAAATACCCAGTGTCTTCCGGAGCGCAACCATCACTTTTCTCAAACAAAAAAAACCCCACCCTTCTCACATGGAACGTCATCCTCATTCCCGTTTCCGATAGCACGGACGAACGACAGTCGATTAATTTTGCAAGAGTTTCCTTTAATTTTTCCTTTTAGTAGTGCTACCCTACACTCACCCTCGCACTGGCACAACACAATCCACACACTTCACTTCAATTTGGTTCACCTCCTCCGGCGTCAGGAGTCCTTTTGCACACGCGAAAACAATGTTGTGCGGTGGTGGTTGTGCTATGGAATGATTCACTGGCGTGGTGGTAGGGGGTGTGTGTGGGAGAATTATTCTTCCCTTGACCCCGCTGTTATACGAGTAATACTATTGTGCCGTGATGGTGGTGTATGCTTACACAAACGACTGCCGCCGACAAACAGTCAGTCAGTCGCTTCGGTGTGCGGTGTTTGTTACCACAGTCGTTCTCCACCCCCGCTCACCCGGCCGACGCTTCGCCCCGCTCCTATAGTGTGGAAAAACTTCCCTATCGTGAGCAGAATTTTAAGTGATGCCTCTGGTTTTGTATTTTCATTTTATGTGCGCGCCCTGTTGTTAATTTGCTGCTGCCGTTGTTGTCCTCGATGCCACCCCACCAGAGTACCAGCACCACCGTGTGCCGCACCCTGATCGGGAATACCAACCAGCAGTATAGTACCATCCCATCACCGTCATCATCATCATTGTTGCCACCACCACCACTGTTGCTATTGCTACCAACGTAGACATCAAATGCCGGAAAAGTGTTTCGTTTTTTTTTTTTTTACACAACACAGTGGCGTTGACCAAAATTTAAGTGGTAAGATTTTTTTTAAAAATAAAGGTTTGTCATCAAAAAAAAAAAGAATAGGCAACTTATTTAACAAAATTCGCACATTTAAATAAATCCTATAAGAAACTAAAAAAAAACACATCCTAACATTTATATTTTAGAATGTCACATTCGTTCTTGTGACATATTCAAAAAGACCGTAATCGAACAGAACAAAAAAAGAACAAAAGAAAGTCAACATTGAGTTGAAATGTCAAAATGCTGTCATTTTTGCTCGTTGACAGATGCTCACAAATCTCGATCGACTAGTTTAACTATCAAAATGGCGGCTTTAGACAATTGCCAAATTGAAAAATCATAAAAATCGACCACTTATTTCCTAAAACGACCGCCATGTACCCTTTTCGAGTTGAGGGGTTGTGCAAATGCCTCTAATACGTCCAGTGTTCGTTCGCTTACATTATTTTCCATTTTCATTTGTTTAGACATTTCATGTTGTATGCGGTGTGATGGTTGCTTTTCCTTTTGTTTTTCTCTGCTTTTAAGGACGATGGGGGTTTAATAATTACGTAGTAAATAGGCAAACGGCTATGCACAGTGTGTTCGTCAGTTAGTATAGAATAGGAAAGAACAAAAAAATAAGCCTACAACCCAACCACCAACCCCAACCCCTATAAATAAATACACAAATAATAGCAGTCACGCAAGACATTTCACCGCTAAATGAGTGCGTAATTAACAGAGTGAACAACACACAAAACGTGAAATCATCACACGGCCGTAATACTCTACGGGCATACAGGAGGGAGCACATCCAGTCAGGTGGATAAGTGAGGGCAGGCGGTGTTTGGTTGAATGAGGGTGACTTCCAATTCCGACCCGCCGCCATTGCCATGAGTGTTAGCATCTGTATTTGCGTGTGTGTATTCTATAAATGTCGACGATTTTATTTCTATTCCCTTCGGTGTGGTAGCAAGTGCTGGGTGGCGGGCAGGGGGATGAAAATGAATTCTACTATTGCTCCGCTCTGTGCTACTGCTGTTTGCTGTTAGCGGTTGAATATAAAATTGGTTTCTATGTTTCCATTCAACCCGACCCTCTCCACCTGTTCACAGTATTGGCGCCAATTTGAAGTGAAATACACACAAACACACACAGCACAGAGAATGAGGGTAGTAAAAGCAAACCATTGCGCACCGACTCTTTGGTTCTGCATCCCTGTGTGTCGGTATTTCGTTTTGGGAATGCGATTGCGGTGGATGATGGTTGTTCGGTGTGAATTACTTGTATTAGGTGAGGTTAGTTGCGGTAGTTGCTTGTAGTTGGTAGTGTGTTTTGTTTAGTGTACCTACCGGTGCTGCTCGCCACAGTTCTACCCCTTCGCCGTCTGATGACGTACACGCTACGAGTGTGCTGTTGGTTGTGGCGGTCGGTGGTGCTAGTGGTTTGAGGATAATGGTGGCGGTGTCGAATAGCATGACACATTTGGAAGATTTTCAACTCACTAGGGATTGGAAAGGCGGAAATTTTTGATTAATTAGTTAGTGGTAATGTGCGCTGCTCTGCTCTGCTGTGCTGCTGCTGCTGCTGCCTCGAGTGCTGGTAGGTAGTACATAGCTGAGTAATGGTGCGGTGGTTTCAACAGTCAGGAGGCGGAAATGAGTTTCTTCTAAAGGGGCGAGGGACCACAGTTGAAGGTATAAATCACTCAAGGTCTACGCCACCGTTTTCCCGCTTTGATTAATGAAGTGCGAGACCAGCCACGGATAACGCGACGATGGTAAACGAAATTATATTTCCACCCGAAGCCGAAGTGTATGATAAGTGTTCGGGCACAACCGTGTAGGGGTTTAGGTTGGATTGTGTTTTGCTCTCTAGACATGACATGTTTTTTTCCAGAGGGGGTGGGCACATACTACGACTTAAAATAATATACACATTAGCTGGTTAACATTACTGTTAGATGTGAATGATAACATGTAGGTACATAAGTGATGTCGGGTTTTGTTCTAGGGATAAACACAGGAGCTCTACGGAGCAGAACTAAGTAGGTATACCGTAATTGGCGTTAAAGCAGGTAATTAACTTCTTGGAGTAAATTTAGCCATCTTGTGTAAGAATTAAAGAACTTACGGTCATAATTCTACGGTTTAGTGCTGCCAAATTTACAAAAAAAAAACAATTTCTAAACTTTTATGGCTTAAAAGCACACAGCGATGAAACAAGCAGCTTACAATTAAAAATAAATAATTCACTCAATGGCGATTCAAAACTACAGTTCCCAAGAAGTTCCATTCGTCTCACTGTGCATTTAATCATGTCATGTTTTCCGTTTGTCACACAGAAGCGAAAAACAGAGCAACACGAAGAACGGTATACATGATCGAAAACAAAGAAAAATAAACCAAACGAAATGAACAAATAAAACTTGAACAACGTCGGTCGCACGTAGCACCATAAAAAAAAACCGAAATCCCTAACTGCAGGGGGCGGTAGTAGTACACATCTGAATATGGCTGCTGTGCTCCTGCTTTTTCCGTCACATTCCATGAGTTCTTCCAGTGCAAAGAATAATAATAAAAATAAAAGAAAACTGATAAAAAAAACTCCAAACACTACCGAAACGAGAAAACCGTGTGCCATATCACAGGAAAAACAAAACGACACAACGAAGAGGATGAAAGGGGATCACGGAACGAGGCCGATGCGACGTAAGAGCAGCAGCGACACTCCTGTCACATTGACAATGTGTTTGCCAAATAAAATATAACAAAGGGGGGCGGACGCCGAAAGAAGGGGGATGACAAAAAAAATAATATAAAATACCGAAACAACTTTCGGTGGATACACCGTCCTCCCTTCCGCCCACCCATCATTCTTTATCGGTCATATTTTTTTTTTTGTTTTCTGTTTTGGGTTTTTCATATATGAGGGCCACGATGTCTGGGGGATTACATCCCACGTCCTCCTCTTCTCCCGTACTCATGGTACGCTCAGCGTGTATCACTGAATTGGGAATATGCTATACGTCCCGTCATCCGCGCGTACGTTGTTGTTACCCAGCTTCTTCTTCAACTTCAAACGAGATTTGCATAGAATTTTATTTATGACATGCGAGGATGCATAGTGTGCACATGGATTTGCAAAGCAAAATAAAAAAAATAAATAGAAATAAACAAAACGACGGCGAAGAAAAGGAAGTAGCAGGCGGACATACCCGTGGAGGAAGTAGGTGAGTAGCAAGAGGGGCAGAGTGTAAAAATGGAAACCCCTGAGGTGGCGGTGGAAAGAAAAACACACCGCACATAACAGATTTTTTTTTTTTTTTTCATTTTCTTTGTTGGTGCTGTTAAGGGTGAGACAACTCCACGGACCGGGTACGTGGGAGGAATATAAAACGAATTTACTCCGTGAGTTGTTTTTTATGATTTGGATCGGCATCGGGTTCTCCGGTTTTGTTTCGCGCTGGTGTTGCTGGCACACACAACACCAGCAACAGCAAAAAAACAACAATGCGCGTACCGTACACACCACATATGCCAATTTATTGTTTTTATTTTGCAATTTTTCCCGGTTATTCGTATTTCGTCTTTTTTTTTGCGGACAGAAAGGAAGTACACCCATGTCAATGTTTTTTTTTTTTAAGGTTTTGTTATATGAATATGAAACGACGAGAAGGACTAAATTGGGTTGGGCTTTGACATTATGTATACACAGACACACAAGCCGAGGGAAGTGAAAGCAAATCCGGTCTGGTCGATTGCCTACTTTTGAGAAGAGATGGGAATTGTTCCCAAAACTCGAAGGCAGTTTGATTGAATGAAATATGGGTTTCGAGGTGGGTCATGAACATACATATACTCGAATAGAATGGCAAGGGAATGGAATGAATCAGAAATGAGCTTGAATAATAATTGTAATCCGCTAGGGTTTTAGTTAGTAATATCTAGAGAGTCGAATGTCAAAAGTGTAGACATTGTCAAGGATCAAGAGGTTATTGTTAGCAGATAAAAAATAAAAGGTCACAACATAGTAGCTACGCAAGTAAATATGATTATTCACAGCTTATTGGCCAGAATCTGTAGTGAGCGAGAGAAATCTCTTCACGCTCAAATCCGATTCAGACGTATGCTTAATGTCAAAGCCCATAACTCGTGTCTGGAAGAAATGCTCGACTTGTCATTTGTTTCTGCACATCTGGCGGTTGGGTTAAATGTGTCAAAAGTTTTTTATCCTGATTTATTTCAAAAAATTATGACATTTTTATAGAAAATTTAATAACAGTATTACAAAATTACAAATATTTAATAGAATAAAAAAGGAACAACTAAATGATAAAGGGATTGTTCGATTCAAAATTTCTATTTTGAAGTGCGAAGTCAACAAAAACGACAGCAGGTAATTTTACCCTCCATTGACATTCTTTTTATGAAGATTATCGTTGACTTTGTAGAAATATTTCAAATTTTGACGACGAAGGTGTCTTGTAGGCGAGTTTTGAGAAGTTCTCTTTTTTTCGCTTAAGACTTATGAGTAGGTCCGATCTTCGCCCAACATTTTAAGTCCAGCTTATGTACATATTATGTGGGCTTATAATAATCGTTAATGCTTTTTTGTTGTCCTGGATGAATGATGGTCAAATAGAATAAGCTTTGACATTTGACATCTGTCATCAGATAAATCAGATAATCAGATAAATCAAACCAGACTGTGACTGTCTTCTTTGATGAGTGGAAAAAGGGGTGATTTGATACATTTGGTAGAAGAGATGTGGATCCATGGGAAGAGTTCTACTTTTACCATCAATAAACGGTATCACTTGATAGACAATACAAATAAAAAAAAAAAAATCCACCCACCTCGTTAAAACAAGGTCCTTGTGTCATTTTTGTAATTATGTATTACTTGCCCACAAATAAATACAAATAGCAGCAAAGTAAATAAAAGGCAATTCAGGCATCAATATAGCCAACCGAACTAAACCCTTCTCAATGTCCCATTAAAAATTCAAATATGTACTATAGTACTTCCACCTAAAACCTAATTCGACCTCATTTCCATCTCTTCAATTCCCTGCGGTCCTTCTCTCTCACTACACAAACGACACTCACTCGCCTGCTCTCTGGTGTAAAACTCATTCATCATCATAACTATCCGCAGAAATTATTTACTTTCCCACAGAATATTTAACACAACCACTTTCTGGTTCCCAAAAGGATGGTGGCCTTATTATAAATTAATGGTAGGTTGTGTTGTTAAGAGAAAAATTCGCTCTCTTTTAAAGCTCAAATAAGCTTAAGCAGTTCTCAAAAGTACAATGCGCAATACGCATGTTATTTGCTTAGAGCTTTAATTCTCTGTTATTTGTTGTAAAGAGAACATTTTGAGTACAATTGGCAGTGTTACCAGATATACCCGGACTTTTAAAATACCTAAAATTGCAGAAATGTAATTTATTTCAATGGTAAAAATATAAATAACAAAAAACGGCAAATTTCCAATTTAAATGAGTGGCCAAAAATCTGCAAAAACCAAGAAGGATTTCAAAATTCGAGAGGCAATAAAAAAAATACCCGGAATCTGGCAATGATGGGTTAAAGAGAGATGGGAACGGTGGAATGTTACCAGACGTGCGAAAAATTTAACAAAAGTGGGTTGAGTATTGAACCTTGAGGTTGAAAAATTAAAAGATGGTGATTGAGAGAGTGGAAAGCTGTTAAGAGTGAAACGAGTGAAACAGTATAAAAAAAAAAATAAATGCAATAGAGTGAGATGGATAACTAACTAAAATTAAGAGTACTTCGAAGAGAAGTATAAAAGGGGCGGTTGATGATATTGGTTTGTTTTGGTAGGTCAATGTAAAGTACAATGTGTAGTGTATACGAGTATTATACACAAAACACCACCGAAACCCACCTATTAACACAACAAAAACCAGAAAACCACTATGAAGAGCTTTTCCGTGATACCAATTTCCTGTGATGATGACAGCAAAACAAAAAAGAAGGACGAACGCATGTTGGGTTGGGGGAGTTAAACTGCCAACAAGGATCTCTCCTTTTTTTTATATATAATTTCTTCTTTTTTATAAGGAGAGTCAGCTCTCACTATAATCACTGTCGCGTTATTATTATCATCATTACTGGTTGCTCCACTCGGCTCGTTGAAGTATAATAGAACTCGACAGTCTACAAAACGACTACAACGATGAAGCTATGAAGGAGGTAGAATGAAGGCGGATGAGAAAGGATGATGATGACGGTGACAGGCACAAGGGTTGAATTTAATTTGTACTACAACAAGCAATGAGGAGCGGAGAGCGACTCCCATATAATAATTTCCCAGTTGGACAGGGTGTGGAGGGAGGGTTGACTCGATTGAATTTTTTTTTTTTTTTTTTTATCGCTCCCGTTCAGTGCAGTAGGGAGGAAAAGGTGGTTTTTATGTTTTTTGTGGTTTGAACCTTGGCTTGCCCCTGCCTCCCCTCAAGTTACCCTTATCATTATCCGTACCTTATGGGTTTTTTTTATTATTAGTTGGGGTTGTGGGAAGGATTTACTTTAGTTTCGTCCTTTTTCTTTTGCTTTCTTTCTCCAGAAACCACTTTGGGCGCAATTTTTTTTTATTTCTGTTGGATGGCTTGTAGGGGACTGCTGTAGCTGTATATCGATAGAAGGGTGGTGGCCGGGTGTTGTGGCAGTGTTGCTGTGTAAATTTCGTATTCAGGAAATGTCTTACGATAACTTATTCGAGAGGAAATTATACTTGCACCATACCAAAGCAGCAGCAGCATCGTCGTATAGTTGGTCGTAAGAGTCAGGCAAGTCAGGCAAGCCAGGCGAGTAACATAAAAACGTGTTTCCAACGAATTTATGCACAGAGAAGGTGGATTTGGTGCTTTTACTCTGTTGGCACGGAGTGTAGCCGGGTGAAGGGATGAGGGTTGTTATCGATGGTGGAAAGAAGAGTCCTTCTCTGTGCAGGGAGTGCTTGGCGGGCTGGTGGATAATAAAAAAATGGGTTTTTCCCCCCTCTTCACACTTTCACACTCCAAAAAGTTTGTCGTCGTCGTCGAGGAGTCACTGTTCCTGATGGTATCGTCCTTGTCGTTGTTGTGTTGAGATGGATCTGGTTGAATTCGTTCGTTCATTTGAGAGTAAATAGGCACATGCTTTTTTTTTTGGTATTTCATGTGTGTGAGTGGTGGCAATGATGGAATTTGTTGTTCTATACGAGTGAAGTGGTTCAGTTGGTTGTGTTGTGTGTGTGTGTATGATACAAGTGGAGCGGTGACGGTGACGGGTGGTGAAGAACAATTTAAATTCATTTATTAATGACAGGTGTGAGCGAGAAGTGGTTGAGTGGTTGATTTAAGTGGATTAAGGACTGGGTTCGATTTTATTTGAATTGACATCAAGTGCAGAAGGGGGCTCGTTTTCTTTTTTAAGTGGCGGTTTCAAGTGTTGATCGGGTTTTTTTTCAAATTAAACTATTTGAATGAACATACACACATACATACATATGTACATAGCGATGGATAGCTTCTAATTATGAGTCTTTTTAAAACAACCGGACGGGTGTGGCTGTGTAGTGTAGTTGGTCATTGTTTTGCAGTTTTCGAGTACAAAGGCACTAGCAATGAACTTGTGGTAGCTAGAAAAAGATTACCTTAGTTGATCTAATCATTAGCCCGATGAAATTTTGCTATAAGGAGCTGATTGCTCTTCAACAGTCGTCTCACCTCTACTGTAAGTTCTAGGGGTTGCCATAAAACACACGATAGGTATTGGAGCTCCGAAATTCTTCAATATGAGTAAGAGAAATCTGGCAATTGTTTTGAAGAAATTGCTTCCTTTAATGTAATTTAACGAGTTCGGTGACAAGTTTGTAGGTGCATAGCACCCAAAAGGCATATGTTTAAACCGCGGCTCCGCAAAAGTGGCAGCCCTCTTTTAGGCATCATAGTTTGAGTGAAGCAAAAACTACCCTGCACTTAGCTATGTTCAAATATTTGTACCCAATGTTAGCAGCTGGCAGGTTGTTAACTCACGAAGTAAACAGTAAACATTGCTGTTGTTAGTGTACTTTTATTGGTCTAAGAGGTTAAGCGCGACAACGTCTGCTTATTTACGCCGCAATTTGTCTCTTGCGTGTGTAACACAATTCTTTCAACACCCAACAACGGAGCTCTCATGGTTTGAACAAGAAAACACTCCAAGACAACCACCCGATTACTGAAAGACTAAGCTGTCAACATTTATCGTAATACTTGGTCTACCATATGTACACCCAAATGACTGGATCCATATTTGAATCAAGTCCATGGAACCATCAAATTCACCCCCTTCCAAAAATGGCAGACACCACCCAACAATTTCCAACTGAAGTAATAGCTTCCCCCTAAGCGAATGGAAAAATCTTCTTGTTCATCCGAGAACGATGGCGAGAGACTCCACGTGGAGACTGAAAATACATCCACAATTCTCGCACACAATACAAAGGACTTTGCTCGCATTCAATACGATGAGGCTCTATACAGACGAGAGGAAGAGCAACTCAAAAAAAAAAAAAAACACGTCGCAAAGTTGTCGTCGCTTTATTAATTAGAAATAGGAAATGAAATGGTCATACTTTCCGGTGTGGTTCCAGGAGACATTCTCCTTCTATCTGTTCTTCGTATCTCTCCCAATTAATCCCTCCACCTCCTCTGTCTTCCCATTCAACTACGAGTATAGCTGCTGGTATATCAGCAGAGTTCGCAGCTTTATCGCTTTGTTCAATTCCAATTTGGATACTTCGTTTGGCAACTTAAATACAGAAAGGATCATCTCCATCCCTTCCGAGACCTTTTGTCCTAATCATCTATCTACCAACCTACCTATCTACCTTCCAATTTACTAGTCAGCTCCATAAAACCATACACAGCCACACGTACATATTCATACACATACATGCATTTATACTCGTCGCTTCCCTCTTTGCCATCGTCATTTTAATCGGAATCAATGGCGATGAAACGCCATTGAGGGTTGATATCCTCTATTACCGTTGTGAACGTGAACATTCGCCTGCGACTGGATGGGGGTTGCGAGAGCAGGCAACAAAGGAAAAAAAATTGTCTCCCTCTCAAAGTTTCAAGGGTACACCAAGACACTTCGCTTTAGCATCCGTTATATTCGTCCGTCGGATTACGCCCGCACCACCACACCCATTCCACTGTGTGTGTCTCTCTCTCTCTGTTAATGGCTTCGGAAGGATAGATGTGGGATCCTGAAGTTCGGTTGCGCTGTCAGAATTTCTGATTTGAAAATGAGCACACGGGAAGCGAGCTAAACAGAGTGAATAAAACGACAGGAGGAGGATGGTGTGGCATCGAAAAGCAGAACAAGACAGAGGGACCGGCGATGGAGAGGAGGAAAGCATGAAAAGTGGAACTGTCTCTGGCGATAAATGTGGGAAAAACAGCTTCGTTGTTGGGCTATGGTGTGCCATTAGAGGTTCCGGCGTTGGGGGTTGAGCGGGGGAAGTTTTCAAGGACTAAATTAACAGATTTAAACGAGTGGGTGAGTGATTTAATGAATGTTTTAGTGGGGTGTTAAGGGGTTGGAGGTGGTTACGAGATTCGAAAGGCAAATGACAAGGAAGTGTAGAAAAACGAGTTTTTTTTTCTGTTTTTCAGAGTTCAGAGTTCCAACACTTTTGCGAGACTATAGAGGCGATTGGGGTTTTCATTGGAAAATACTTCTTTACTTGGACTTAATTAAATAGAGTTTACCAACCAAATTTAAAAAAAGGAAAATGCGATTTCCACACAATTAAAGGGCCAAAGCTAATTGAAATGATCAAAGGAAGGAAGATGACTATGAATGGCTGAAAGTAGATCGAAAGGAAACAAAAACCAACCCCCCAATTGTAATCACGTCTGCCTCCCGATGGCGGATAGGAGTTCACCACAATTATCTTTTCCGGTTTGTTTGGTCATAACTCAAAGTGTGGAAAAAAAATGCATGGGGATGCAAGAAACCTTTCGAATGACTCAATAGTGTCCTAAAAACGGACCCAAACTTCGAATGACCAGCCAAAGCCTATGGTTGGCAGTATTTCTGGCGATTGGCTTTCCATCAACTTTTCCTTTGCCATTGAAGAATCAAATGAAATGCTGGTGGTACTGGGTACTGGGTATATGGAAAGAGATCTAATCTGTAAAGCCTGTTCTTTAAATAAGTAGTCGACCACGACCATAACTATTGTCAGAAGGAATCTTTTTAAAACGGCACACAAGGACTTCAACAAATGATGTCTGGCCTAGGATAGCACGGTGAAAAGTTTCTAGAAATGATTTGAACCTTTATGTTATTTGAAAAGGCAGACTTACATAATGTACAGTTAAAAGTATGTACTTCGACAATCTGGAAGTTCATAAAAATAAATTCAACATGTTCATCTGCCGAAAACTAATGCCTTCTAGGTTATGGATCGATGGCCGCAACGAGAATGTACATGAATTCCCAGTCAATATTTATATTTACAGCGAAATCTCCCATTACGGACAGCTCCACTAGACGGACCAAATTTCCTAATCAAGTTTTTATGTTTCAGGTTGGATACATATTACGTTCCCTTAACCAAACACTCCCTTGATCGGACGGGGACACCTTTATTTATCAGAAATTATTTGATTTAATTCCATTGGACGGACAAAAACGAAAAAAATCCTTCGTAGCTTCACACCGAGTTTTTATTTTTGCTTTTATTTGAATTTGAAAGAGTCATACTTGCTCACAATCCCAACAGATGCAAACGACAAGACAAAATACAGTCAACCCTCGTATAACGCGGTAGTTCGGTTCTTAAGAAACGCGTTATACAGTTAAAAGGGTATTCCTCGAAACAGAGGAATGCGACAGGTATTTACATAATGTACGATTTGCACGTTAGAAAAAACCGAAAATCGCGTTATAGCGAAACCGCGTTGTTGAAGTACCGCGCTATAGGAAGGTTTACTGAATAACAGAAATATGTAACGTTAACATTTGGTACGGTACGGTATATTCTGGCTCTAGGCGGCGCACGGCGGTAAATATTATCAATGTATTAAAACTGCTCCCTGTAGGTACATAATTTATTTAAAAAGAATTGTATTCCTTGAATGAACAGCTCCACCACCATCATCAGTCAACATAACCTTTGACGTTTACAGTTACCTCAAACTACATTAACATTTGTGTGTGCAGATCAAAATTGCTTGTGGTATCGTACCTTTCATAAATTCATTTGAGAACTTTCAGCGCTTTCATATGGAATGCAACAGGTACCTGTTCATATCCATCTCTGAAGGAAGCCACTTACAATAGGAAAAAAAAAAGAAGTCAACAACATTTTAAAGGCACAATCTGCGACGGAGCACTTCTTCGTCACCCGTCGTAGACCTTAAAACTTCAAATTGAAACCACTTGTGTAACCGAGAAAAAATATGTATATATGTATGTATTAGATAGCCCCTCCTCACCACCCCTCTCTTAACATCATTGTCCCTTTGACCGGAATGAATCACACACACACGTAAGCAGCCGCCTACCTACTACAACGCCATTATAAACCACTACAAACTGTGTTTGTGGTTTCCCTTAAACTATTCTCTCAACAACTCAAACCACTATGCTGTGTTAATGTGTGTTTGTACATTCTTCAAAAGGCAACAACACTAAAAAACTCCAAAGGAAATGAAATAGATCTCCATGCCATAGGACGACGACAACAGAATTTCTTCTGAAACCACCAGCAGCCAAACAGACCCGGTCTTCTTGTGGTTCCTTTGAAAAGCCACAACCACCACACCATTAACCATCACTTAAATTAACATTAGCAATGATTTTTGGGGAGGAAATATTGCCAGAGTCGTTCCCATGGTTGACTGATTGTCCTTCGTGATGGGGAGGGGGTGGGCAAAAAGGTAGAGTCGTGGCATTTTAACACTTTATCCCGAATTAACAACATACGAGTATACTCGTACACACCACTCACCCAATTCAAATTTTGCGGTCCACTTAAGACACAGTCTCCTCCGACAATTATCTCGGATTTTATAACAAATATAGGGGTGCGCCCACATTTGCTCACATACAGCCCCATAATCGGTCAAACCTCTACGAAGCGTTGGTGGAAGTGGCAGGCTACCATCCCTAACACTCTCTCAGCAACGAGGATAAACAAAAACTTTTAGAAACACAACGAGAAACACACCGCCGTCGTCGCTCCACCCGTAATCCTGTAATTAGAGTCGAAGAATATAAGTTCTTCGGGACCGGAATCCACCGAAAACTAAAACAAAACCAAACCACCCGCCGCCGCCTGCCTTAGCAGCAAAAAGCCAGGGATATAATGAAAACCGTTCCGGTTTGGGTTCACTCCGTTCTTCGTCCTTCTTGCTGCTGCTTGTGCTGCCATTTAAAGTAGCGCAAACAAATCCGAGCAATCAGCACATTTACGCCAACAAACCATCCGCCGGTTGCTCCAACGCTGCACATGGCGAGGGGCCATTTGTTCAGCAATTTCCGCACACCGCCCATCCCTTACGAGGGCGGTAAAACCAAAAACAGAAAGAAAAAAAAAACTTAAAAACCCGAAGGAAACTCATAGTGAACTTCTAACAAAGTCACTCTACGTTGCTCTGCCAGGAAAGCTGGCGTTAGTTTTTTTTTTTTCTTTGCTGCCTTTTCCTGTTGTTGGGGTTCGGTGCGCGGTGGAATTGTAAGGCATCGTAAACCGCACAAATATTCATACAAGTCTGAGTGGGCGGTTTTTGGCATACACACAGGCCAGACTCTGAAATTTGCAAAAACCAGTGGAGTACTGGTGGATGGAATTTCGTCCCTGCCACAAAACCCCAAGAGTAAAAGTTCCTTTGTCAAACTCATCCGAAACCATATTTACCCAGCGCTACGCCAGTGCCTCATCAACCAACCAACCAAGCAACAACAACAACCCCCACCACCACCACCCTCAATTTTAATGCCTTTAGTCACTCGGGTTGGTTTGGTAGTTCTCGTCGTCGTCGTCATAGTCCTTGGCGGGTTAGTTGTGGCTTTTCTCTAGAGTTCAGAGCGGTGGCGGCGGCGGCAGGCGTTTTCAAAGGGGTGGAATGTGGTTTTCTTCGTTCCTTGGCTGGGTGACTATTGCCATGTCAAGCCACAGAGCCAAGCAAAAGAACCACTTTACTACTCCATCGTGCTACCGACTGCTATCAGTACCCGCCCCCCATCAACGACCAAATGCGATCCACTTTTAACCGCAGGTTCTCTGCGATGGAACCGTGAGGTCGTCCTCCGGGGAAGGACGACGACGGAGACGAGCAGTAGTAGGAGCAAACGTATTCGACTGGAATTAAGCTCTTTTACACACACAGAAATTGTGAGATTTTCGGTGATTTAGAGAATGTGTTTGTGTGCGAGTGGTGTTCCTGGGGTTGGGTATTGGGTTCACTGTAACGGTCTGACTTAGTGGAGTCCGTTTTTTGGATAAGAAGGACGGAGAAGTTAATTGAAATGAAAACGTTGAAGACACCGAGTGCGGTATGGTTTGGTCTGCTCTGGTGAGTGGGTAAATGAGTTCTCGACAAGCAAAGGGGTGTTGAAGAATAACGACTCCCTTGGCGGTGGTTGAGCTGGAGGGTGTAATGGTTGAACGAGAAGAAAGACTTAATCCAACCCCAACATAGAGAAGGGAATGGGGGAAGGTGCGAAACTTTTTTTATACACGCACATTTGTGTGGCATGTACATACAATGTACAACGAGCTATCCAACCTACCTACCTAGGCTATAAACAAGACACGACGACGGTTTAAATTGTATTATGAACCACTAGGGGTTTGGTGGTAATTCATGTGAGCATATGATAAGGGTTGGTACGATTATGCTTTTCTCATGGACGAATACACGGACCAGTTAGTGAGGTGGAGGCCACATATTGTTATGGGAGACGGAGATTGATTGATATCGTTGTGTGGGATAGAGTCCCTACCACAAGGTTGCTGAAGCTGTAGCTCTGCGATAGCTGTATTTTAAATTAAAATTGGGAAATGGGAGAAAAGTTTTAGATAAAGAACCTCAAACGTAAATAAATAAAAAAGAAAATAAATTCTGCTCCTAAGAGTATGCAATGAATCACTTTATATTTGATTTGATATTTCGAAAGATGGCGCTTGTCAAAGAGGAACGCACCCGATACCTTTCGGACAAATTTAATTATTTATTATTATTTTTGTATGAAATACCTTGTACTTTACTACATCTTTGACATCTTTTAAAAGTTGATAACTTACCTGTAAACAAAAAAAAAAAATTAGTACAAGTATCTACAAATAACAAATAACAATTTTAGGTTTAGGTGCACGAAAGCAAACAGAGAGAACTCATAAACAATTTACTCAAAATGGCATACTTTGTAAACTTGAATTGCCCTGTTTACAATGTTTACAATGTGAAATGAAATATTAGAACAGTTGGTATTTTTGTAGCTATTTTAGTATTTTTAGTAGTGAATGTGTACAGACCTCAGAACAAAGTCATTAAAAGTGTCTTGTGCAAATGAAAAAAGCTTTTAATAAAGAAATAAACACAACTATAGCGGAACTAAAATAATAACCGATAAATGATCTGTTGTAAAATTCAAACAGCTGATTCTGATGTCTGTTTTCTGACATTTAGCCAACACATTTATCTACTGCTAACATCGAAACGGAAAATAAATTATAATTTTGCAATTTTTGAAAAAAAAAAAAAAAAAAAAAAAAAAAAATTAATTGGACGAAATTTATTTAGGTGTATGGCTTCTTTTTGAATGCATCCCTCATGAGTTGCCGCTAAGTTTTTCGTTTTGCCTGCTATATTAAAATTAAACTGCAGTTCTAAAAGATGCCATTCTCCTCTTCTATATTTGGCATTTAAAGTTCAGCTTGAAAGATGCTGGTGTAATTGCCTATGGGTGCGGAAAGTTTAGCTCCGGGCCCAAACCGTCCTGCTCACGTTCCTTTCTCAGTTCTTGAACCATCCGTGAACCATTTAATAGTATGAGCCTATAGAAACTAGATTCGTTGCTCCAGTCTTTCTTGTTACTTCTATGTCGAAGTTTTTTGACCAATTTAATGTCCAGATGCCATCGTCTCTGGGGAAGGCCAGAAGGGGAAGTTTATTAGTCATTGTAGCGTGGTCTTTATGGCGAATACATTTTCCTTTTCCTATTTCTCTTTGGGCATTCATAGAAACCTCCTATTTGCAGATTCATTAACGACAGCAGTGGAGTAAGCTCCAGTAGCACCTCCGGTGCTGCAGTGGGACAGGTTCTCATTGCACCCGTCTCTGTACTTTATTCAGTGTATTTCTCATAGTAGTCAGACTGGTTCTTTTGCCCTTGCTATTGCCCCATAGGTGATCACAGGTATCACCACCATGACAATATACATATATGTACATCCATCTGAGAATATGAGGTCGACAGCCCCATGACTTACCGGCTATGCTTTTACATATCATAAGTGCACGAGTCGCTTTCTTGGTAACCTCTTCTGTGTGCTCTTTCCAGTTAAGTTTACTGTCAAGGTACACTCCTATAGGTATTTGATTTCTAGCACAGGAGTGATGATTGTTCCTGAGAGGTGTGGAAGATTCCTCATTCTTGTGAATGCGTTGGCTTAGCCGGGTTTATGTTTAGTTCCGCTTTATTGCACCATTCTTTTGTCACTGTAAGCCCATTTTGTATTATATCACATTAGGTTTCCTCATTCTTCCCTCGGGCAATTCGGACAATGTCATTAGCATAACCTATACATACATAAGTTACACGGACCAACTCTCTTGATTTTTTTCTGGTCAAGCGATAAGATTTGCAAACAAAACATCTCAAGCGTCAATAATCTTTTAACGACACTTAATAGGAATGAACCCGGAATGAATATTATTCTTAAATATTTTCCTTTGAATATCTTATTGTCAAGTCATTTGTTTGTACTTTATTAAAATATTCATACGACTATATTTAACAACCAATAAGTGAAAGACAATGCGTTCGTCAAAGAGAGAAAAAAAAGTCACATAAGATGACAAGTCAGAAAAATAAAACTTAACGAAAGCTGTGTAATCAAATTTCATTGATGCATGCAATGTAATGTACATATATCTGTTATGTGAGGCCATAGGTACATATTTAAGTGATTGTTATTTATTTTGAAATATCTATTTAAGTGTTTTAAAGGGTAAATATTTGTTTTTAAATGTAACCAACATTTATTTAACACAAATATAACTGGAAACTGTGAAATTAAGTGAATTATCGTAATCGAAAGGTAATCAAGAACTTCATATAACATTACCATTATAATAATTACATTAAAAACTTGAGTTGGGAAAATTAATAAATTATAATGTAACAATAGGGCATCGATACACAAAGATTCAATAAAATCAATGTAAGCCGGTCATTGTTTTATTAATAACCAAAGAACAGGTAAATAATAATACTTCTACGAGCACAATCGTGCTTCTGAACCTGTTACACACGACTTGGAGAATCCCTTCAATTTCAGTTAACAATTCTTTATAACTCACACCTATCGTCATCGTAATTGTGTTCCTGCCACGAAACCCATAAAGAATATTAATGTTTCTAATTAAAAAATAAAAAATTAAAAACTTGTTCCAACTTTTGTTAACTAATTCATTTCGTTCGCTTAATTTATTTCCCTTTTATTTGCTCACATGCCATCGCTTGGATTCTTCTGTAAATATACATACGAGTACGAGTGTTTGAATGTGTTTTTCCCCCCTCCCAGACGTCGATCAGGAAAAATAAATATTTCGAAGCGTTAAACGATCGTTTAAATCAAATAAAAACACAGAGCTACAGAAATTATGACGGCGATAAGAATCGGAATGTATTAGCGTGTTCGAACTTTAAAGCGGAAGAGACGTCGCGGCGCGGTGGCGTCAAGAAGCTTATAAGCAAACCTACACGGCTACACACACGCTTATGGATGATGATCGCAACCGCCACACTACTGCTGCTGTTGTTGGCATTATGATGAACGGCCGATTTAGATAGTGCTCGCGCGGCACAGAGGGAGATCAATTCAATTTGCTTGAATCATATTCATTAATTAGTTACGATTCATTTTTCTTTTTTATTTCTCGATTTCTTTGAAATGTTAATTTAGCGATTATAATGAGAAGCTTTGGAGGGAATAGAAGGCGGGGAGGCGAACTCACGATGAATTCTCAGTGTATGGTAAATTCATTTGATCGGTTGTGGTGACTTAATTGTTGGCGCTATATTTTTTTAAGAAGGTTATACTCGTTGAAATTTGTTGGCCTTTATGACAGATCACTTTCGAATTTTAGGTATATGACACCAATTTTAGCTACGGACACTGGAGGTGATCGATAAAAAGATCTTGGAGTACAGTATTCCATAGATGGGTCATATAAAGTTTTGTCTTTCAGTCAATTCTGTATATTAAACCGGTAGCGTCGACCTTGAACCATTTACTAATTGTAATTTGATTAGTTGAACCGCTAAGCTTATTTTTAGATCGCAAATAACGGCAAAGATGAACTCACGATCGATCGGTTCAAATCTGAACATGTGCTCAAGGCCTAGGGGAACTTTGCATTTTCAAAATTGTGTTATTTTTTTTGCTTAAATACTGAAATGTAGCTGTTAATAATAAAGTAATAATGGTCTGCCATTGCGGCTTCATTTGTGAAAAATCGCAAGTTTTGATTGAGTACATAAATATTTTTCAACGATAGAACAAGATGAAAGGAATCCCAGTTCTTTATTAGACTTTGCAATAGAATGTCAAATTATGACGTTTCTTATGTTCTATGTCTATATAAAGTTGAGGCTTAAACTAAATACAGTAAAAGCTCCGATAAACTGACACTCATTTTCCCCTTATTTGTGCCGGGTTATGAGAGCTAGCCGTTTATAAGAACACATTTTGTATGTGAAAATCGAAATTCGTTCCCGGAAATGTGTCCGTTTAAGGAAATTGTCTACTTATCGGAGCTGTTCGCAAGTAGAACTTTCACTGAATCGGAATTTTCTCCACTTGTTGATAAACCAATGAATTTCTGACAATATTTGAACCGCAAAATTATGTAATTGCAAACGCTGAAAATTGGCAACATTGCTAGTACTTTTAGATCATATCTCAAGTTTGAAGATATGTAGATCTTTTTATGACGCTATAGCAAACAGTTTGAAAAGGAAGATCGTGCACTTTTTCAAGCTATCCAAAGGAATTCAAGACAGTGGAAGATCAATGGCAACACTAGTTGCTAGAATGAATACACCATTAGAAACACCGCGCCATTGATTTGCTAGGCTTAACTAAACAGGTTGCTGACAAAGCCTTACAGTTTCATAACCTTAAAATCAACGCTCCTTTAAAAACGTCAGCCTTTGTGACATCTGTCATAACTCGAAGTTGTCAACTGACTTCAATACCTTCACAACAAGATACAATGTCCAACAAAGTCTCTAAATGTCATCAATTCACGCATCTAATAATGCGTGAAATGTGTAAATACAAACATTTTATGTATAAATATGTATGTAGTATATCTTAACCAACAGTAAAAAAAAAAAAACAATAAAAAAAATTATATAAATGGCAATCATTCTCATGTGACTCCGCTGACAATTATAATAGTGATGATGGTAGCGATGGTGGTTTCCATTGCGTTGTATTTGCTTAGATAATTTCACAATTTCTATGCGCCCCCATAAAGCCTAACGGTTTTACAGTACCCAATAAACCTTCTCTTATTCGCCTTTTATCCCACCTATATTCTAGAGTAAATATTTGACAACATTCGTTGTATAGCGCAGCGCGACCCTCATTCCTCTATCACCTCTCTATTGTTGGCAAATACAATTCACACGACATGACGCGGCCTCAATACACAGCCCCAGCCAACCCAGGGAGACAGAGCAGTGACAGACGCACACACTTGCCCTGCTGTGTCAACAGCTAGCGTTACAAATAATTTACTTTTCCCCTTCTTCTGCCATCGCAACCACCATCGCGGATTGGGTATATTTGTTAATAATAAACAATTTATTTTATGCGGGGAGGAAATATTGTTTTTTTGTTTTTATTGTTTTTAATTCTTTTGGACCTCGGCGTCAAATATTTTAGCTCTTATGACGTCTGCCCGTCCCGTACATATATATGTACATGTGACGAAAATACAATTGGCGATCCATATAAATTTTAAATGGAAAATCGAGTGGGCTATAATCTGGGTGATAGTATGGCCGCAGCGCGTCAGCAAACGGTAGTAAACAGTGGATCGGGCGGGAAAAATTTCATGTTCATAATTTGAAACATAATGGAAAATTTTAAGTGATCGTAAATATGTTCGGGACTGCTAATATGAAACCAGGGATGATTGCAAGTGTTATTGACGACCTCTGGTGCGAAAAAAGCGGCTTCACACGTAGAAAGTGAATATAGCCGGCGCAGTCTTATGACAGGCACTGACGGTTTCTCTTGCCGTCCTACAGTGACGTGCAAAATCGTGTACATTACACAGAATAAAGTTTGACGTTGTCCAACTATGTATTTAGATTCGTTAGAAGAAAGCTTACGTATACATGTAATGTATAAGAAAAATAATCAACTTATTTGACACTGACATTGACAGTCACTTTTCTTAGAAAGACTGTTTGTTGATGATGATACTATGTATGTACATATATAATATATACTATGTATGTATGTATGTATGTGTGGAGAAATCGTTTTCTCAAAAGAATTACAGCGAAACCCGGTTAAGAACCACCCTCTTAAGTGCGAAACCCGCATAGCATTATCGGTTTTTTGAAACCCTAAGTTTATAAAGTAATGTTCATGTGAAAATTCCCTTTTAAACACATCATATAGCTTAACTGCATTCCCCGTTTAAGTACTTATTGTTTCCCTTTCTTTCGTCATAATATATGTACATGAAATATTCCTCTTTTAAATACCCTTTTTAATAAAGCACTAGAATCGAAACAAAACAAAAGGTAATAAACTTAATCTAGTACATAATGTGGAGAATTCTAGTACTCTAGTAAGACTTTGACGATTTCTCTTGGCTGTCACTTTTCGATTGTTGGTTGTGAAGATCTTTCGCCTTTTGGCGGACTTGTCTTGTTCGTGGTTAAGTGCCTCTGAGCAGCTAAGCGGGTTTTCGACATTGGACAATTCTGCTAATGCACTTATCCCGGTTTCACTGTGCCATTATAAAAGCACCTGAGTCAACCATACATTCTGATCTAAAGATAATCACAAAAACAAAAAACCTAACCTGAAAAATTTAGTGCATAGATGTGTCAAAATTTGAATATGTCATGTGATCACTGCTCTATAAACCAATTTTAATCAGAAAATAATATTATTTGTGATCCACTGTGCAGCAGTATAGACAGCAGTCATCACCTACCCACCCTTCCCGCGGCAGTCAGTTGTCATTTGTCAAAATTTTAATTTTTTCAAATACTCTGGCCAAGATAAGGAATTTGTGATTTCCTTCAACGACAACAAAAAAAAGATTAAATTTTTGATTTGTCATTGGATCACACGGCAAAGCAGCTATAAAAATGTCGATGTACGAGTACGAGAATTTTGTATATTTTTTTCTATTACGCGTCCTATTAATTAACATCATTGAACGAGTTATTAACGATCAAAGTAATTTATCAGTCATTGTAATCTATTTAGAGTCATGTTAACCATTGCGTAATGTATTTGATGGATGAAAGGGAGGAAGCCCGTATTACACAAGTGTGCTCACTCGGTGTTGTGATAAGCTCGTTTGATTTTGCTGGAATATGGTTTAGATTGCCAAATATATGAATATTTGAATAATTGTTGTATGCTAAAGACTGCTTGTTATCAGAGCTTAAATGGCGGCAGATATTTTGAAAATATAAGACTCTGATCGAGTCGAGGCAATGACCTGTTTACGTTAAGCAAAAAGTCAGGGATTCGATTCTTTCATCACCGAATTGAAATCAAACATTATACGAGAAATACGTTTCTGAAAGATGATCGGTTGAATGATCTTTGAAAAAGTTTGACGGCCGCTTTTCACACTTTTCTGAAAAATCACCTTCAGACATGCATGTACATGCGAAGATGTCCTAAATATCTGACATACATAAGTAAACATTAACGGACAAATTTCTAATACATATATTTTAATCCCAAAAAGGAAATTAACTGTTAATACAATAGCCGTGTTTTTTTACAAGCGTTGCTATTTAAAAGTGCACAAAAAACACCTACCGCTGCTTAACGAATTCATCACAAACAATTGGCAGCACAGATATATTTATGACAGATAATGTCACTTGAGCTCTCAGCTGTTGACAAAATTGAAAAAAAAAAATTATTTTGAAGACAAAAATTATAAAGATGGAAAACTCAGGGAATGCAAATTCTGATAAACAATTTAGTTCCGGTAAAAAAAATGATTTATTATCTTAAATGATCAATTTATTGCTTATTGACTTAACCAATCGTCGGCAATGAATAAATAAGAGATGGGAGAAATCTTTCCGATTGCTCTTTGTTTACGTTTGTTTTTCTCTGGTTGTCAAAAGAATGCATTTTTTCATAGGAATTCATGGCAAAAGAACTTTAGATTTGGCATCACTGTTTTTATATCCACTTAGCTAATTTATTTTACTTTGTTATATTTTACATATAAATTTGCAAAATAAGCGTATATATGCGTGCAAAAAAAACACGGCTAAGTTATCCTTGAAGCACTCCATTTCTGAATCAATATGTTGCGTTTCGCGCTAAGAGTATGTGTGCATCATCTCGATTTAGAACGAGGGCTGGTCGCATCCTCATCCAAGTTCGGCTGTGACTTTGGGAAAATCATTTGGATACTCTGTTGCATCAAGAAATAAGTTTTGGCAATAAATCATGTAGAATACGAGACATGTGCCCTAAAGTAGGCTACACACTATCGTTCTTGAAATGATATTCTTACTGGAATGATGCGAAAATGACAGTTGTAGCTTGGAATGACAAATGACGATTAGAATGATGGCGAGAATGATTTCATTATTTCATTAATCGGCATTTTTCACAAATCGAGTTTGCATCGAAAAAATTTCATTCCTGGAATGATAGTGTGCCTAGAATGAAATGATGAGAAATGACAGTCCAGCAATGTAATTTCAAAAATTATAAACATTATAAATCTTCTGTAAGGTGTAAACTAATTGTCATTTATAGTCCCAATGTTAAGGAATACAACTTCCTGAAACCTACGAAACACCTCATGCTTCACCGTACAGCCACAATCAACATCACGAGAAGACTTATTTCTTAATCGTGACACACCATACCGTACAGCCAACGGGATTTGTATATAAACTCAAAACTCATATAAAAATCAATATCACGCGCGCATCGCATTTCTTCCCTCTCAATCCAAACAACTTATGTAAACAAAAGCCAACTCTCAACAAACTCAAATATGATCAACTTCCGTTACCCCGCCCGCCATCCAATAACAACAACAATAAATTTATTCAAACAACAACAAAAACTGTATCATTTCTCACAAACTTATCGAAACCCAAGAACCATCACCTCATCATATTTATTACCACACATTTAGATCCGTAGTACCAAAAGTAAACAAACGCGTCGCCGCCGCAACATTTTTATGATGCGAGTAACTTACGACGAGTGAAGCCGCGCTCCCGCCTTGTGTGCGCTTTACACACGCGCTACGGTCCTCGTCCGTCAGTCGGTCATTCTTCTCGCATTCCCATGTGGTAAGAGTCACTCTCAATCAAGCTTTTTTTTTTATAAAAAACGAGAAAAACAAACTCAAATTCTTTTGGCCATAAACTATCTTTCTTTCTTGCGGACTATCATGATAGGTATCCCGAAGAGGAAGCATCAGCATCATCATCGCTAGCACCACCATCACCGCCGCGCCGCCAGAATCAACATCGTGATCAGGGAGGTCGTTCGGTCGGTCTGCTGCTGCCAGCCGATAGTGTATTTTTATTCATCTTCTTCTGTTTATTTATATAATACTTGCGTCGTCTTATAGTACGGAGGAAAGAATCGAGAAAAAAGAAAATCCCGACCAAAAAGAAGGACGGAACGAAAAATCAACTTAAAGTGAGCACTTTTTTGTTTGCAGTGTGATTTCGTTGAACAATTTTTTTACAAAGAAACCAACAAAATATGTTGTGTGTGGAGATGCTATAAATATAGAAAATTTATGTACAAAAAGTGGACCCTGGAAGTTTAAGTCCACCTAAAAACGAAAATTTGGCAGCATTGTACAATGTTACGTGTAAAATTCACACTTTGTTCGATATACCCAGCCCGATGGTGCCCTGACTAGTGTCAGTGTATTTTCGTGGTTGTCAAAAAACCCAGTGCAACCCCCGTTTCATCGAGCACAAATAGATTGCCCTAACAACTGTCATTCTTTGATAACTAAACATACATAAGCCGAATTTTTTCTTGCTCTGAGGGAATACCCAGGGCGATCCCAGTACTGATGCTGAACCAGTGTCAACATCAAACACAGAGTAGAATTTTCAGTGTAGCACTGGCGAACATCGAACGCATCAGAATCCAGTGCGCCCTAGGGCGGACATCGAACAAAACTAATGTCAAGGTGAATGAATGTAAAAAAGCAAAACTAGCTTAAGGTTGTTTTTAAAATTCAACCTGTCAGATTTTAGTATAATTTCCATAAGCATCTGATGCAAGAGCTAACGGAAATACTATTTATCGGTAAAAATTGTCAGCACTACGATGTTAAACTTTATACTTGTCACAGCTACTGAGTCCACCTTCAATAAAGACATTGGCAAGATAGTTTTAGGTTGACAGTGACATGTTCAAGTTGACTATAACGTGATCTGTCATCAAGCAAAGCTTTTACTTCCAGAAGTGATCCACATCTTTTCATCACCACTATATCGCTGTGAAATAAATGCTTGCGCCACCCAAAACCGCAAATGGAGAGCAGCCGCTTTAAGAATTTACTCACCAAAAAGTCTGTTTACACGTACGACCATAACGTCGTGCGACCGACAAACAGAACATGATGATGTTGACGATGCGCCTGAGACGGCAACGAGGATGACTGCCTTTGCTGGTGCTGCTAGTGTCAGAGAGCGGAATATGTAAATAAAATGTTTACTTTGTGTTTATTTTGTTTCACTTAGTGTGCAAGTGCCATGGGAGGCCTGGTGAAGCCCCCTACAACGAGGGACTACGAAAGCGAGACTGGGAACTGGGGACTGGTATTGGTACATGTGCGCCAGCCCATTTGTTGTGAGCGCAAGCGATGTCACCTAATTGCATAGCTGCCGCCGCCGCGCGGCTATGTGTTTATGTTAACATGCGCTCGCGAACATAAATTGGCGCAAATTGAAGTTTATTGCAACAAAGCATCAAAGTTCTTGTTGCTTTTGTTTTGCTGCCTTCCCATGTCCCACGGATACTGATGCTGCGGCTGCCACCAGCTTACTTAATCTCCGCGATCTGCTGCTGCAACTGCAATCGACTCCACTAGCGGATCGCGCCATATACTGATTGATTGATTTATTGCGATAGAGGATCGTTCTTCAGTTCAGTTTGGTTCGGTTTTACTTGTCGGTTGACATTTTACGGAATTCACTAAGTTTCACCGCTCCCAAGCCCGTCCCGCTTTTTTTGTTGTGGTTAAATTATGCAAATTGACCGGTGCACCGCAACAGTGGAGAACTAAATATAAAACAATCGTTTATTGTCGGTTGGCTAATGGGTTGAATATTCGTCATCACGGTGACTTCTTTGGCAGGAAATGTCAAAAGAGATTAATGTCACTGGAAAAAACGTCTTTAATCAAAAGAATTTTTCTTGTTTTTTTCGGATTCATTGTGAGATTGTAATGGCGTTGCCAATAAATTAAGGGTGGGGTTTCTAGTCTTAACCTTCAACGTGTAGCTAGAAAAAAATAGCTCTTTTCCAGATTAATCGTTTTTAAGAAAATCACAATACCGACGAATATAATGGGAGATTAGAATGCATCTTACAGGTAAACATAGATACACGTTTAAATGTCAAAGTTTAGATTAAAATAAGTCTGACACTTTATTCGGAGTAGGGCCACTGCGTCAGAATATGGATGGCAGATGAAAGATAACGTCTGTTTTAAAACTCGAACAGATGAGTTGCTGGCAGCAGAAATGTAAATGATAATCGGAGATCATTTTTAAAGATCTTTATTTGTAATCACGTCAATAGAATGTTAATGCAACGGTACGACCATGTAACGTTGTCGAAACAAATTATAGGAATTTTCTACCTGTGTTTTGTACACTCGTACTACCAGCATATTTTTCTGTAATTATGTATGTACATTCTGTCCCCTCATTGTTTGATGCCTACGCTATTCGTAGACACGACTTATTCAGCAGTGACCTTTTAATTGCCCATGGGACTAATTCTTTTGTTGTACATTCTGTTGAAGGACAAAACCTACATTTTGTGGCGATAGAACGACGATAGGGATCAGTTAATCGAAGTGTATTCCAGAGGGTGTGTGTATATGTACATATGTGTATGTATGCATGTATGAGTAAGGAAAAAACTAATAAAAATTTCAGGCCATTTTTTGCAGGGCGTTCTGTAAAATTCAAGGACAACGGCCAGCCTAACAGTAATGGTAAGGGAAAAATTATGTCGTGGACATAAAATTTAATTGATTCTCCGTATTCTATGGAATAGAGTTCAATAGAGAATATATTAAGAAAATCTACTGCTGATGCATAAAGTAGGTGAAAGTTGCATGATTTTTTTTTCATTAAAGATAGGTTATGTTGGGCTAGGTAAGCGGGCTGACGTGAATGGTCACATCCTCATCACACTTAGATTAATGTAAATTCAAGCCTTAAGAGGAACACGTTTTACCGGTCCAGATTCAATTCTAGTCACAAATTGTCTAAGAGCGCCTCTATTTGCCTTGTTTAGGCTTATTGTTGACTTTTGAACATTATATTTTTCACAAAATACGTTCAGTGACACACCCTTATCAATTTCGGATAAAATGTCACTTCTTTTTTAAATAGCTAATTTTATAACATTTTATATATCACATCCAGCATGTATGAAATTCCCCAACTAATGATAGCCCAATTCTTAAGAAGAAATATATGTACCAATGTACATACAAACAAGCCCGAATCCAAGAAACAAACTGTGAAATAACGGCACCAATAACCAACCAGAAGGAGAATACCCAAATAAAAACTAGTGAATAAACATTTAAGATACGGTATGCGTACTCGTAAGAGAGTAGTTGCACTAGTCGAGATACCTTTTTTGAAATGTTGCACTTATAGAGGGCGAAGATATTTTAGTGTTGCGTTAATCGAGGGCGCACTGTACATACTAAACTACTGCGTGTAAGCCACATGTGCATGTACATATTTACTTGATTTAAAAAAAAAAACTGAGAATCTTAATCTTCATTCCCGTGATACATTATCATAATACACGGCAATACTCGTAAATTGTCGTTAAACAAACTGTTGTGACAAATCCACAAATGTTATCTTCAGCATCTTAGCCGTCCGTGCTCTAATCTTTTATTCGCTTTTATTTTGCGAAATTTTAATTCATTCGATTGTTATCTGGTGCGATACTTTCATTCATGGGTTTTTTTTTTTTTGCTTCCGTGAAAAGAAAAAAAATCATAAAAAATAAATCTGCAAACGTTCTCAGTTGTGCGCCACCATTCGACGCAAAAAATTCACATATTAGCCAAGCAATTTGACTTGCAAAATAATGTTTGCCCGAGGATAAAGGCTATTAATTATTCCAAAGCGCCCCTGTGCTCACTTCCCACGGAACAACACCAATCGTCCACCCATGGAGGTGTGTAACAACAGAAAAACAACGACAAAGAAGGGGCACCTCTAAGCTCATTCACTCATTAACTGGCGTAAACTACGCGCCTGGAGGAGGTCGAGCAGGCGAGAGAGAAAGAGCTGTTTCCAGTCGTGTGCGGATTTCCTCCTCCTGTCAAATGAAATGCGACCGTGGGGGGAATAATAAATGAACTCAGCCTGAAATGATAATTATCAACGAAATAAATAAAAAAAGAAATACACAAAAAAGGTGCAGTGTCGACTCGAATTGAACTGCAGATGTTCCATGTGGAGTCGAGCTACTCTGGGGTTCATTTTTCATAACTGCGGTTTGTATTTAACGTGTTTTTTCCCCATTTTTTTTTTGTGTGTTGTCCCGCATTTTTGAATAATGTCTTCAAGTGGAATAACTTCACCGCCTCCCCTGCCCCAACAACTCTCTCATCAGAAGGTGTGCAATTAATCTTATTCACACACAATTCACACTGAGAGTCATACAAAAGGCGGACGTTGTGGAAAAATTGAGGAAAAAAATGTATACAAAACAAAAAACACGCAGAGATGAACAAAAAAAAAAGAGTAAATTGCGTGAAAACAAAATACGATGATGATAAAGATGACGGTAACTCAAATCGGAGGTGTAATGGAGGAATTTAAGTTTCACAAAGGAAAATAAACAATGAATAACACGGCGGGAGCGGGACGGACGTGGACGTTCACGTGAAGCCAGAGTAATATTTTTTCATTCGAGTGTAAGCAAGTAGGTACAAGCATCTCTCTTTTGAAGGAGGACGAGGAGGAGGATGGATGCCATAGCTGATGGAGCTGATGTGAATGGACCAGTGCTGAAGTGCTGGTGGAACAATGAAGTAAACACACAAAAAATATGAATTATTGCTACAAAAAAGTGATGATTTTTTTTTCGTTCGAGGTTAGTAAACTGCTGTGGGCCAATTGATCTTTTGAGTCAGTTTTTTTTTCTGTTCGGTCTTGTGTCCAGCTAAGGGTAGAGGTTACATTTTCGTAATTATGACTCAATCAGAAGAGCGTCTGGATGGACAGTGTGAATTGGAATTCAGTAGAGGTTTTCGCATGACGAAAAAATATAACGACTGTTGATGACTTCTCCATCTGTGTCATTACGACTTCTGGGTTCGGACTCTCACCGCTTTCTTTTTTTAATCTATCCTAAGCATCAAAGATCTGAAACATTTCGAAGGTAGAGTGCAGACAACGTTTTGGGACATAATTTGCAAGGCTTGTAGCAAACCTTAACTTTTTTTGCATTACGTAGCATTATATAGCTTCAATATATCACATATCAAGCTAGTCGTCTGCGAATATTTCTTGTACTCGAATTCCAGGCCACCCTATCTGTTTTTTGTCCCTAATGGTTGACGTTTATTGAAAATCTACCACTATCTTCTCCAAATTGACATCGAAAAACACGTCCTTATCCCTGATGCCAAAGAAAACTGAAAAAAATTAGTCGCTTGTATGAAACATAATGTAACCTCACTGACCTATAGCTCTCAAAACGTCATATGTATCAACCATATGTTCATATGCATTTATAGGTACCACAAGAAGAAATCCCAAATCACAATGTCGCGTTCAGAAGCTAGTGCATTGACATATTGAGTAGAAACAATGCGCATATGGAGTACTCGTAAATCTAACCTCATATGACGATATTGTAGATATCGTAAATGCTTGTACAACGCCCGAGTAGATCTACTTTCGACTAGGTCACGCGTTTTGACAGCTCACAGCTGTGTTGACATAATAGGTCTGTTTAGTGTTTGTTAACCTAACAAAAAATCATGTTTTTTAAATGTCAAAAATTGCCCCTCAATTGAGAGTTGCAATTGTATGCACCATCTTTTTCTTTGGGTGAGCGTGCCAAAGCTGTCAAACCAGCCATCTGACAGTTTGTGAAATGTCATAATCTTCATTTGTTAGTGAAAATTTGACAGGTTTAACCCAAAGTGTTTCAACGCGTTTATTTACTATTTGACAGGTGTGTCCAATTTGAGAATACTATTCGTTGGCCTGTTCGATTAAAGCAGTACGCTATTCTTTATTTTAACATTTAATATGTACATACAATAGATACAGCTTTAAATATCTAAGTGAAGTTTTTTGAACACAAATTAATTGTGTTAAAGTGTGTGAGGTTTTTTTCTTCGAACAATCAAAGTACATTTCAAACCTTCTTTCTGCACTGAATTCGTGTATGGGAGATTAAAGGAAATAGAACATAACTTTTATTTGTCATGCTCCGAAACCCATGAACGCCCGGCGGTATTTGGTTTTGCAAATTTCGTGGTCGTGCGTTGGATAGGAAATATTGTACAGTCGATACAAGGCCCATTAACTCGAGAGCACTCGAACCCGACATTGTGATTTGGGCTTGATTTTTAAGTCTACAATTTTCAAACGTACCGAAACATTCCTAATCTAACTCGAAGAAAATAGTCAGCGTCATATTCAATTTTGGTTAGACCTAGCTTTTAGTATTTCTCCATTTCCAATAGAGCTGCATTCCTGCAGCATTTTCCATTGGTAAAAGTTGCCCAAAGTTACTACACTTATTCTATTATGTACTGGATAAAAGTAACTGAAACAATTCTCAAATGGTACATTGACATCAATTGCTAATAAAATTGTTTGAATTCCATTAAGATCTGCATTAGTCTAGCTCTCTAGCACTAGCTTGTCTATGACTCATAAAAAAACTATTTTTGACATTTCACAACAATCAACCTTCAAATGCCAAATACCACAAATGCATTTGTATTTCTAATCACAACGATCCGCCCACATTCTATAAAAAAAAAAACCTGATAATTCTTGTACACACCCCTCATATGTAAATATTATGTACAAAACTATACATATGTGTACATGCATATGTATTTACCTACTGTCATTTGGGTAGATAAGAGATATCTCGACTATAAAAACAAACAAAAAAAAAAACAACTCATTCATCCGCAATCTGAACTTTAAATAAGAGTTGTTTCTTTTTTTTGTTTGTGGCTGCTCCCCTTTTTGTTTACACACTTCTTGTTGTTAAGTAAACATTCGTACAATAATTTTGCACCATACAAAGCTTAAAATTTCCACAAATATTTACTTGACGTTTTTAGAGTGTAAATAAAAAAATTCCTCGGCCATGAATGAGTTTTTTAAATTATCACTTTTGTCAAAAACCAACAACAACAAGAGAAAAACGACAAGCTAAGCAAAACCACTGACGTGGCCAGTACCATAATGGAGTTTTAAAATATTTCCTTTACAAGAAGCTATACTATCAAAGGATATGACGATATCACATGTGAAATGTCAAATGTGACAAATATAGAAGTAAAATGATTGCTGAGTCAATGTTTACATGGGAAAAAACAATTTAGAACTTTACAGAACGCTTAGCTTAGATTGTATTACCAACCTACTGTAAATTAAGTGATAAGAAAGCATAATTTGTTCGTGCGGGGATGTAGGTATACTGCTTTTTATTACGCTTTTTGACAGCAGCACAAAATCAAGTCGCAATTTAATTGTCAAATATTCCACTACGGAATGTAGATCAACTTTTCTGTTGGCTTTTGTAATCGAAAAGTCAAGCATTGGACATGTTACATCACAATCAACGCAATAGAGCAATAGACGTAGCTAGATACCCACTATCTACCAATTACCCGTCAATATAATCACCAAATCTGAAATGTCAGTCCTACTAGCAAACATTATTTCATGATGATGACTAAAGAGCAAAATGGCGAAAGGGAAACAAACAAGCAAAATGAAAACCTCGTCGCAATAACATTATGTGTGTACAACGCCAGTCAAAAGGTCAGAAACACTTGAAGTGGAGAGATTACAATTCGATTTCAACAAGTCGATTAGAGTGATTTTTTTTTTCTTTATTTGCATTTTTAATAACAAAAAAAAATCAAACTACTCAAAGGCACGACAAGTGCACACGATCATAAAAAAAACATTCCTAATGCGATAAAGAAGCAGAGAAATAAATACATAAGTAAATACAGAAAAAAAAAAACATAAAAGGAAACAAAACCAAAGGGGGAAACAAACGGTAGTGGTTTTTTAATTGGTTTGACAAGGTGTTACAACTTGTCTCTGGTTCGCTGTCGCGACTTTTCCACTCCACAAATAGCGCGCGGCGCGGCACGGCACTCAGTCGGTCGCACATACAAACTGACAAACAGACAACCGCTACAAGCAACACGTTTAGCGCGACAGAACAAGCGAAACACAGCGACCCAATGCACACACAGAGCACAGCGCCGACGGCAATTAACGACATCTCACAGAATACAGAGCGGGTCGGGATCGGGAGACGGAACGGGGACAAGAGACCCTCTAGATGCGGCACTTGAATGTGCGCTGCTATCTCCATCGACGTCGCCGAGCTAGAACCTCCTGTCTTAGCCGTGATTATGGGCGCCGCGCCGCGCCACAACAGCCACGACCGTCAACAACAACAAAAACAATGACTACAACGTGGTTTCCAGCTGCCGTGCTGTGTGTGTAAGCAGCTCAAGACTTCACTTGGATTTCCCTTTACCCATCAAGCCCCGTGCTGGTCCAATGTCCGCGTTTCGTTATTATCTCGTGACTCGTGATTGTAGACCGATGCCGATGCCGAAGCCCCGATGCCATTGCTGTCGGTTTTAAAATCTCACCCAACGACCGACCAGGTACGGTATTCAGCGGTTTTTTACTGTTGTTGCTTCTTTTATATATTCTTGGCCCGGCACCAATACCTTAGGCACCTACACGCTTCGTAGTTTTGATTTTGTTTTTTTTTTTTAAGTTTTTTATATGAGTTTACTTCCACCGTATTCCCCCTCTGTCAGTTTGTCTACCCGTGCGCTGTCATCCCCTCGCTTTCGCTTGCGTTGTCGCCCCTGTCATGAGCATTAATCTAGCAAAGTAATCATGATTGTTGTGTGCCCCTATATCATCATTATTGGATCTCAGCTAAGTTTGGGCTGGTTTGGTCGTAAGTGGTTTGCCGCGCGCACACTGTTGGTGTATCGTTCCACGGGGCTGCGGCTGGTGGACTGGAACTCTCCTCTGACAGCAGACTGAAGGGGGTAATCGTTTATTAAATTACGCTCACTCGCCTCCATCGTCGCCGTAGCCGTTCAGCTCTGAACAACAAATTGAAGGCTCGTGCAGTGCGGAGGAGGGTAATAGATAAGTTTTAGAATTTTCTTTTTTCATCCTTCATTTTTGTTGTTCCTTTAGTTGTTAGTTAGAAGGACGTCGGATGTGGTTTCCTTACGCCGATAGCTAGGGGGCATAATAACCGCTTGGAGATGAGGGTCAAGGGAATGTACACACACAGCCAAGTTCTGAGAATTTAAGGCACAGGAGGTAGGTAGGTGGTGCGGCGTTTAATTGATGGGTTTGCATTCGAAATGAGATTGGGTCCCTGCTTCTTATTACTACCGGGAGGACCGAGAGAATGAATTTGAAGTTTAATTCTGAGTTACTCGCCAACCACACGACTGAATTCGTTCCGCGCAGTACCTATATCGATACCTAAGTAGGTATGTTAGTTGATTATGGTGATGTTTCTTTCTGTGTGTCTTGATCCCATTTTGTGATGCGAAATGATTTAGATTTAGACAGGACGGAGTTACATACATATGTACAAGTAGATAATGTCCATATGTACCTATTTATAAATGCGCTAATAGCTATATAGACCGAGCGAATAATAGGGAATTAATGGAGCGGGTATATTTAAACGATAATATGTTTAGCCAATTGACGGTTTCTCTGGAATTGCCCTAAATTTTAAATGGGGAAAAATCATTAGCACATTGCCTACATGTGTGGTACATATAATGAAACTGATAATTTATCGGGTTTCTCTTCAATACCAACAGTAAATTCAACGTTTCTTAATATTTTACACATGTTGACAGACAGTTACTCGTGAGTGTTTTAATTAATTTACACATTTGTCAAACTGTCCAGCATTACTAGCGTAAGCAGTAAAAGCTGATAGATGGCGGACATTTGTCGATTACAATGCAGTGACAGATGTCAAGTAGATTAAGAATCCACAATGGTTTCTACGAACTTAATAAAGTGAATCAAACGGTATCGGAGGTTGGTTATTTAAATACTTGACGCTTATCGATTGGCATTGACATTCCCATTGAACACAATGGAAAATAAATAAAATACAAGTAACCAGCCTTGGCATATTTACGTCCTTCTTAAAATGACTCATTTTATTTTATGACAATGGGACCACAGATCGCAAACAGCTTTTAGCATAAATTTTGCAAAGTTGAACTGTGTGCCCGCCTTATAAGCACAGACAATACTCAGCAGACTTGAATAACATGTATCTACTCCCCATACTCATAAATCACCAATTTATGTATTCAAGACTTTGCCTGACACAAAAAGCAGCAGAAGTTGGAACTGAGAAAAGGGAATATATGTAAGTGCAATTCTCGAAGGATAAACACAACTGAGCCACAGACTCTGAGTAAATTTATCACTTAATGCAACGATGATGAGTGTGCATTGTTGCATACACGAATTTAAGCTGACATTAAACGTCAGCCTTATAATGAGTGTCAATTGACTTTACAAATTATTATTATTCACCACACAGAGTAAGTATTTTTGCAGTTGCCAATCTAGTCTGCCCATCTAGCCCACGCACTAATTGAAGTTAAAAATGTAACTGTCACTGGATGTTGTCATTTATGTTGTAATTAGTTGTCATCTGTATCTTTTTTTGGAGTTGATACCACTGATCTTAGTTAAACGTAAAATGTGACAGGAATATAACACATTCGTGGCGCTTTATCAATTAACTGTAAAACCCCACTAATTGGGACATCGGCGGGACCAAACTTTTCTCTCCCAAATCGGAGGTGTCTCATTTAGAGGGTTGTGTTGAAAATAAAAAAAAAACAATTTGTGATTCTAAATTATTATCTAACTTCAACGGAAATACTCAGTTGCAATTTTACAACGAAAATTCAAGTACAGGATTTATAAGAAATGTGAAGATTCTTTCCCTTTAAGTTTATTTGATGCACCTGCGAACTTACGAACACAAGAAACTTACTTTGTAATTCCTAACTGTCCCAATTAGAGAAGTCATAATTCAATAAATTTTGTGTCTACTGTCCCATTAAGGAGATGCGTTCCCATTTCAGGGGTTCTAGAAAAAACCGTAACTACACCCCTTTGGGAGGTGTCCCAATTGTGGTGTTGTGTATGGAGATTCCGGCGGTGGGCACGAAGGCTGAACCAATTAAGATGTATCCCAATTTGGAAGTTTTACTGTACATATTTTAAGCGCTACTTTTTAAATTTAAACTATTGCGACGATATATATACATATGTATATGTAAGTCACTAAAAGACGGAGTTCTTTGTTAAACGACTTTAGTCCGCGACGCCACAGCTGATAGTGCCGCCTCGTTTCGATTTGTTTATTTAACTCCACGAGCTTAACGATAATACAATATTTGTTGGGTATCGACGTCTCTGTTTTGACATTATTATTTCAGTGCTGCCACAATATTATGTTAAATCTTAAATAGGTTACGCTTACTGCTGCACTTGAGGCATTCTTAAAATGCTGTCAAGTCGTTAAAATCTCGCCTGTATTATTTAATCGGTAACTTACCTAGAAAGAGAAAAAATAAATACATATTAATAATAAGCAATTGTTTTGTTTATTTATTATTATTGAATATAAATTAAAAATAAGAATTTAGTTAAATAAATATTCTTGTATATTTACGCTAAGGTTGGACATAAGCCAAGTCAATTTCAGAAAATGGTCTAATTCTAATGGATCCTATTAACCCTTAAATGCCCAGTGTATCTTTAAAGATACAACCATTCAAAACATGATATCTTCGTTAATATTAGCATTTAAGCTTCGAAGTTTATATTTTTGGATTTATTGACTCAAATTCTACCTCCAATCAAATACTCAGTTTTTTAACTATCAAATTGCAATTATTATTTAAACAATTACTGGCTGCAAGGTTTTTTAACAAAACTTAAAAAAATTGAGTTTTTTTTTATCAAATATCTTATGAATTCGTAGCACTAAATTGATAAAAAAAAAATCATGCGGATGTAATTATATTATGTGAAATGATATAATGTATTCATAATAAATCATTTTCAGAACGCGTTTGAAGGGTTAATGCCCAGTGTATCTTTAAAGATACAACCGGTTTTTTATCAATAACTTGATAAACAATTTTTTTTATTTCTTTTCGGCACCTGATTCAATATTTATGTTTCATTTAAAATATAATATATTTTTCCAAACAAATCGGTGTCGTTGGGCATTTAAGGGTTAAGCTTATAATCCAATAGCTATTAAAACAGAAGCAAGCAGAAAATAGCCGTGAGCTGTCACAAAGGATTAAAAATGAGAACTCAGTAAAGACAGATCAGAACAGCACAGATGAAAAATGTGTGAATGATCAAATTAGAACAGAAAATTACAGCCATTTTTTTTGTCAAAAATGACAATTGCATTCATTGATTATTTTACTTAATGTTTTTTTTTAAATTACATATTTAGGTATAGCAATTTACGATAACTGATTGCCCTTTTTGCGATTGAACTTCGATTTCTTCTATTTGGTAAACTTAAATCTCGTCGAAACACTTTTCACTTCAAATAAAAAAATCAAATGTGCAACACAGCTGATTTTGACATTTCTCACAAATCTGTTCTACCTGCAGAAAAGTTGTCCAGCACAGTCATTGAACACAAAGCAGATCAGTCTCGAACAGAAACTTTTCTCATTGAACAAGAAAACCCTGTTCTTATACTTACATATGTACATACATATGTTTGTAGGTCTGTTTGGTAACTTTTTTGGGTCAAGTGGGCCAAACGCTGTCAAATAATAAATATGTATTTTGAAAAGTGGGGTAAAATCCCTTCAGTGAGTGGAAAATTCGTAACAAAGTAACCAAACGTGAATCACATTTCGGTAAAAATTGTTTTTGTTTGTTGCTGGTTTGACAACGTTGGGCCACTTAACCCAAAGACGACAGTACTCTTTTATGATGAACCGTCTTAGAAAATGCTTGGACTTGTTATCAGCAAATTGAACAGAACAAAAATTAATTATTACACTCAAACTGGGTTTCTTCCTTATTCACTTTAATTCGCCAAGTTGTATTTATTTTAATGACAAAACAAAATTACCATCATGTAAATCACTTTACACCAAGTTCCTTGACCTACATACATAGATACATTAAAATTTTCATGATGAGGTAGAAATGATTCACTTGATATCACATTATTGCCATTATCTTAGATATCCACAAAACTTTCAAATTCCTTTGCACAATGTTAAAAATGGCCGGCCAGCCGACTGACCAGCAGTTAAAATATATACATACATACATATGTACATAAGTGCTAACTTAAGGCGAAATATACCACATCACATTAAAACCTCAAGAAGACGCGTGGTGGTGATTTTGCGGTCGATTAACAATTTCAAAACGATAATAATAAAAACGAAAATAAAAAGCCATAAATCGAACAAGTTGCAAAAGACAAACCAGCTCTTCATGGAATTGGTGTTAGGTCATCCAGTTGGTAGTTAAACAAATCGAAATTGATGATTGAAAATAATAAAAATGCATTCGTTGTACATATGATTATTCATAAATTGTTGTGCTGTCTACCAAAAAGCTAAGTCTCCATGACCGACATTATCTTAGAAAATGCAGGTATGCCACAGGGCTAAAAATAAAATTTAGTGTTGACAAACTGGAAAGAGTGCTTAAATGAAAATAAATGTGTACTAAGTGTATTCTTAGACCTAAAGAGAGCCTTCGAAATTATAGACAGAAAAAATTCTTTTACAAAAGTTAAATAAATATGGTGTTTATGGTCAAGAATAAAAATGATTTGAATGTTATTTGTGCAGGCGCAAACAAAGAGTGCAAGTAAATGGAACCCTATCAAATCCAAGAGAAGTAGAGCTCGGGGTACCCCAAGGATCAGTACTAGGGGTACTTTTATTCATAATATACATTAATGATATGGAACAAGTGCTTTAGTATTGTCAGTTGGCCTTGTTTGCAGATGATGCCCTACTTTTCATAGCGGGAAGAGATATATGTAGAAGATTGCCATCAAAAAATACAAGATGAATTAAATAGTGTATGCGAGTGGCTTTGCTCAAATAGATTAAAAATCAACGCCAAGAAAACTAAGTGTATAATCTTAAATCATAGACCAAATTTTAATATTAATCTTAAAATAGAAAATGAGGATATTGAACAAGTGCAACAGATTAAGTATCTCGGTATAATTATTGACAATAAACTACATATTTTTTATGTAAAAAAAATAGGGAAAAAGATTGGATTTATGAAAAGAATAAGAAAACAAGTAAAAACCAACTGCGATTGAAATTTATGATGTGATTGTCAAGCCTCATTTTGAGTACTGTTAAACTGTGCTGTTTTTGTGTAACGAAAGCCAAATAGGCTGATTACAGATTCTTCAAAATAAAGCGATGAGAAGTATATTAAAAGGTAGTCGGTATACGTCAATTGTGTCTATGTTAAATATGCTGAAATGGTTGTCTGTTAAACAAAGAATGGTGATGAATGTGTTAGTTTTTGTATTCAAAATATGTCCGTTATATAGGTGAAGTCCAGCCTTACGCACTAAGAAATATGAACGATCTAAGATTGACCAATTTCTTAAGCGCAAGAGCTCAGAATTCACTTATGTATAAAAGGATTCCAATTGTATAATCGACTGCCTTCTAATGTTAAAGAAGTAACCAATATAAAAACATTTAAAAAATGTGTTGTTGAGTTTGTTAAAGTGAATGTCTAAAGTATGAGCGGTTTATTTGTGTTGAATCGATTGTCTTAAGAATTATGAATGATGTCTGTATGTACCTAGATCTATAATAGCTTCCAAAGCTAATATCAATGATTGTTCTCTCAAACAGTAGCAGGAAGTGCCACAGAGCCTAATCCTTGGTACCCACCAAGGATAGGTACCTTCCGGATACTGTCCGAGAAGAATGAAATTCTATTCTAAAAAAAATACAGTCCGAGAAGAATGAAATTCTATTCTAGAATGAAATTCTATTCTGCACTTTTTGCTATCCAGGAAATAGAAATATCCAGGAAAGTCGTTTTCCCACGACTTATTTATAGAATGTTTTATGGTTTTTAATGTTCTTTTTCCGAAACTTTTCATCTTGGGTGTCATAACTCATAAGATGAATTGACATTTTGCACTATTGACTGCGTTTGCGGCAGGACGAAAGACAAATGAAGAAGTGACAGAAAGTCAACTTTTGCAAGTGAAGTGGGCTTGAGTGCTTGAGTGAATGGATGTATTCAGATGTGAAAGCTTGTATATAGGTATAATACTTCGTATGCATTTGTACAGTACACAATTTCTTCGCAAACCCCAAATGTTCGAAAACAAGCAAATAGGCAAAGTAGAAAATGTTTTTTTTTTTTAATGAAGACATTTCTACCTCCCTTTTGGATTTTTAATACAAAATCATTTTTGAGATGTAAAAGGGGGATCGTCCCCCCGAAAGGAGTGCGTATGGTAACCCTACTTCTCTTGCACGATACGAGTAGGTATCACTCAAAAATTGTACTCTTGTTGCGATGGTCTATACCCGCTTTTATCAACACGTTCGTGGACTCATACTTTCAAAACGTCTTGTAACTTCTAAGTTCTAAGACGATTCTTCGATTACATAGGATCTTGTTAACATATTTATTTCTATTGAATGTATACCACGAGTGCTTTCATTCAAAAACAAACATCGATAGGATAGATACTGTTCAGTAGCTATATGAGTCTCCCCACCACCCGCTAAAAATGAACTATTTTTATTTGCATGCCACGGATATAACCGTAGCCATAGCAATGCAAACAATAGAAAGTCAAATAAGGATTTTTGTTTCTGATAACCTCTGCCTCCTTTAATCTCCCCCTCCTCCATTGGTTTGGTTTTTCCTAAGTAAACAGTAAAAAAAAAAAAAAAGTTTGTCAACAAAAATATAGCCCGAACGAATGGTGCTGAAGAACATACACTGCCAAAACAAACAAACCTAGAACTTGTGCAAATACAAACACGCTCGGTCGTTGTAAACGTTGAAAGACAACGCTCTTGGTGTCTCTTCGTTTCTTCGCGCACAAATGTGTGAGCAGGAGTTATCTTTCTGCAAACAATTTAGCCCATATACTACTTATATAACGAAGGTATATATGTAATATACAAAAATAAATAAGTATAGCTGTGTAGGTACCTACTGAAGAAAACAAAAACAAAAAATCCTCTCTGCCAACATTGTTGAACAAACAACTACAAAAACCAACAATCTAACCCCATCAATGCACATCTGACAGTGGATTAACTGTCGTCCCTCACTTGTATGACAGTTGCAATGATGACAAACATCGATTGCACACTCAAAAACACATAACGAGTCCACTGCAGGCAATACTATAAACATATGTATGTATGTACCTATGTACCTATGTACTTCAATATTCATCTATCTATTCTTACGAATCAATTGCACCACATACAAAAGACGAACAGCGATGAACTACTCAATTAACCTACCTAAAGAGAAAAAAAAAACAACAAGATACTTTGCCAATCACCAAACTATCGCCGCCGCAGTACAAACTAAATTGCTTCCCGTTTTTTTTTGTTTTTTTTGATCCACCACACAACGACGGAGGAAGGAGGCAAATGCGCACCAATAAAACCCAAGAAAGAAAAAAACTCTGAGGGAGTAATTTGAAAATCCATCATAATTTTCTACATAAAAGATTATTACACGAGAAAAAGATACGAAACAGAAAAAAAAATTAACGAGAGAAGACCGAAAACCGAAAACACAAAACACATTGTGTGTGTTCGTCCGTCGTATTACCAGATAAATAGATACACACGAGTAAAGATACAGATACGATATAACCAACCATGCTTATTCATTATTACCGGTTGCAAATACAACAACACACAGTCGTCCTCTCCTCAGTGTCCCGCTGTACACCAACCGCACACTCTATCCAATGCTTGGTGGTGTCTTCTATCCTTCGTCTCGCCGTCTTTCCCCGCACTCTAACACTTAAGTAGTTATAACAAAAAAAAAAAAAAAAAATGAAACCAAACCAAGCGAAGCAATGTGAAAAAAAAAAAAACAAAACTCACTAGGGTCTAAAACCCGACGCGCAAACACACTCTCATACCAGCGCTCAAAACCGTAGTAGCTATAGATAGGCCAGGCCATAGAGATAGATGTATCTACAATTCTCTCGCAATCGTAGCTGTGGATATACATAAACATAGATATTCGTAGCAAGCCAAAAACCATCCAACTATTCAAGCACCCATCTAAACCGCCTGTGAACCCCTCGCGCCACCGGGGTTGCCTTTCCACGATGGCAATGGCAACGATGGTGGACGCTTTTACGATCCCTTTTGCACACTCTCCCTCTCCGTGTGTGTGACGCCTTTTCTGACGTTTCGTTTGAAACGACCGACTGACAGACAGATACGACGAGACGACTGCCATAGTCGACCGTCGGCGTCGCCATCGTCATCGTCGTTCAGCCGAATTAGAACTGTTTATTGACCACAGTCACACTCCACGTGGAGTGTATGCCACAGCCCTGGTATGTTAGCCATTATAGCCAAACAGAATTTCATTAAAAATGAACAAGCAAAGGCGAAGAATGAAATGTAGAGAGGTAGGAAGTAGGTAAGGTAGTCAGCGAAAGGGGATGGTGACGATGGTGACTGACTCTGACTCTGACTATACTACAGCAGACTCACTCTCGTCGCCTCGCCGCTGCTGCTTTGCTTCGGTTTCGCTTCAACTTCGTCGTAGTCGTCGCAGTCGTTATCGTTTCGTTTACGTCTCTTGCGGTGTTTGGTGGCGGTGCAAAGAAGAGACGTTGGAATGAGTTCGTTCGTGTTGTTTGAGGCAAATGATGGAGGAGGGGGAGGTTTTTAGGTTGATGGTGCTCTTTGTGTTTGTGGGGATGGATGACTGTCGACCGACGAAGGGGCAGAGGGTTGTTGCCGTTGTTATACACAGCAGCAGCAGCAGCAGCAGTGCGGTGGTAATGTAGATGACGACGATGACAGTGCTGATGGTTGGGACTTGGGTTGTTTGTGCGCGCCTTGCTTTTGCTTGATGGGCGATGGTGGCGGCGGGATAATGTAGTCTTATCTCACTCAATTTAATGAATTTCGAATGTTTTTTATTTCACTTTACGTTTAAAAAGCAATATATTTAGGTTTTGGACTACAAGCTATGAGTACCTATGTCTCTCTCTTTCTATCTCTTGTAGTTTCTTCAGAGACGCACAGCAGGACCGACGAACCAGGGAGGGCAGTACTGAATCTGAATTTAAATCAGAATATAGGTACCTACATCTTGCAAGCAGGGGTGCAGCGCAGGAAATTGTGATTTCCCTTTTTTTATAGGTATTGTGTGTGTGCCTGATTCAAATTTGGGTTTAATAACAAAAGAAAAAAAAAAGAATGCCAAACGCAAGAGAAGGGAGAGGATAGCTGCTGCAGCTGTCATTCAAAAGTGTGAAAATGAACATAATTGTAAATCTTTGTAAAAGGGATCGGGTACAAGCGAGGAGAGGTATATTTAGGTAGGTAGAAATGCAGTCCCCGGGGAGAAAAAATCCTCGTACCTACCCAGATAAAAGAGGAAACATTGACACACTCCTCCGTAAACGGCTAAGTTATGGATATGCTGCCTGTAGGTAGGTATTGTGCGATTTTATTCGGTTTGCAATTACAGATTGCCTTTCTAATTTTTTTTAAGAAGAATATTGTCATGTCAAATTGGCTACGGTTAGTAGTAATATGGCACTCGTCGATTATTATTATGTGCGTTGTATTCTGAATATGGCAAATAATTTTTTTTTTTTTTTTTGGATAGATGTAACATTTCGAGCACTGCTGGAAAAATAGCCAAAGGGTTTTTGAAAGGAAGTATAGTTACTTTGACATTTGAAACTGGGGAAATACACTAACTCACAAAATGATTCGCACAAAACCTTATACAAGAAAAAAAAATATAAATTTAACCACTTTATTTGATAAAGAAATAAAAATAAATTAAGTTTAAAAAATTAAAACCCGACTGCGGCAAAAACGAAACAAGATGAAACGAAACGATAATTTTCAGAGTATAGCCGTGCAGACTTACATGCATTCCCACATCATGATCTTACCACCACCGTGTTTTACAGTTACATGGAGGTTAACTACTTTAGCTCTCTATTTGCTCGTCGCTAAACTGTTTCCTTTCAATCATTGCCAAAGAAATTATACTTATTCTCGTCACTGAAAATTACAGTCTTCGAAAACACTGAGCCCTTGTTAATATGTTATTTTGTGAAAGCAAGTCGCTTTTTCGTATTTACATAGGTAGGGTAAGGCGAGGTGGTTTCGACATGTAAGAGGTTTCATCAAACTCAAATTTTTCACTTCCTATAAATATGACAGATATGATATTTTCTTATATCCACAGTCTAAAGGTACCTCTACTTTTCCCCTTATTAAGTTCAGTTTCTGATCAGCGTGTAACAAGTTCAGTCGTGTTTTAATTTTTGGTAAGTTTGCATGTCATTTTTTTCAGTGAATTCTTAAGCTATAACTTTTTTTGTTTTAAGTGTTTGACAGTGAGAATACAAAAACTAAACGAACAGATTGATAGTGTTTTTATTAGGTGTGACCCTTTTACGTAAGTATAAAATAATAAACTTTTTTAAAGCGTAAATATAATGCATGCATTGAAGGAGGTTTCGACACATTTCGCTTAAGTCGTTTCCTTTCGTTTTTTCAACTTTTCGTCTATGTCAAATTGTCGAAACCTCCTCCTTTCACTGTTTTACTTAGTTTTAATTTTTTTTATATTGAAATGTTATAGATTTATATCAAAATGCCTAACATTTAAAAAAGAAAGTATCCTGAAAAGACATTTGACAAGAAAGCCATGAAAGAAGCAGTAAAAGCATAGCATGTTGAAACCTCCTTCTTAAAAGTCGGAACCTCCTAAAAACTAGGAGGTTCTGTCATTTTTTCCTTATTTAGAAATTCATCAGAAACTCTGAGACGGTTAATAAATTAGCCCCTTAAGGTTGTTCTTGTAATAGATAAAATGTTAATAAAGTAAAATTTACATACAGTTTATCAAAGTGAAAGTCATACAGTACTATTAGATCACTTTATTTTGTTTATATACAAAGTTAAAGACAGATTTTGGATAACTTAGAAATCACAAATAATAAAATAAGACATTAGCTTATGAAAAATAATAAAATGAACTTAATTCAATTACAAAATACAAAGAAATAGCAAAATATTCAATCCTAGTCCAGAAAACACATCAAAATGAAACTCATACACACTGATTTAAACATTAATAATATTTATAAATAATAAAAATACCTTGTATTAAAATTTTGTAGGATAGAGAGTTGCCTATAACTTTGATGCCAGTTCTAACTTAGACCATTAGTAAAGCCCAATGTGCCCATTTCGACCCACCATGTCAACTTTTGTCCTCTAGCACTTTAACTAAATAACTACCAAAATTACTTATTCTTCTGTCTACAGTTTTAGCAATAATCATCGTAAAGTATACCACCGAGACAGTTCGCATGAATAGATGACACCAGGAACAAAAGGGACCTCTATTTCCTATGGATGACCAAAAAGGTTCTAGCCGTTGCGCGTGTGCAATCCTAATGAAACAATTGCCTACTTTATTTATTAAGCTGATATGAAACCTCCTGTCGTTTGGTCTTTCATTGCCTGTGTAGCCATTTAAGCCCTGGTAGTCCAATTAGGTTAACGGCTTTGTCGCTTGTCATTTCTTACTAAACTTTTATTTTTGTTTTACATAGTTAGGTACTTTTAAAGAAAAGATTAGTTGTTTCGAATGATGGAACGTTCGCTGTCCGCACAAGGGAGCTTCGCCGTTTATAATCAGTTTGCAGCTTGGAAAAATCGAAAATTGTTTTTTATTCTTAAGAAACCGTGAACACATAATATTTCTACAGTGCTGTCTTTGGCTTCTGCACCGACATCCGGCATAAAAATCTTATTCTTCACATAGCCGCTGCTAAATGTTCTTATTGTTTTGTTAGCATTGGAATGATCCTCCAACAGAACAGAAATTTAGCAGAGATAACAAACCATATCCATATGTACACATACATATATGTACATCCATAAACTCAAACCCAATCGTCATTGAAAATATTCCTATAAATATGACAGATATGATATTTTCTTATATCCACAGTCTAAAGGTACCTCTACTTTTCCCCTTATTAAGTTCAGTTTCTGATCAGCGTGTAACAAGTTCAGTCGTGTTTTAATTTTTGGTAAGTTTGCATGTCATTTTTTTCAGTGAATTCTTAGCTATAACTTTTTTTAGTGAGAATACAAAAACTAAACGAACAGATTGATAGTGTTTTTATTAGGTGTGACCCTTTTACGTAAGTATAAAATAATAAACTTTTTTAAAGCGTAAATATAATGCATGCATTGAAGGAGGTTTCGACACATTTCGCTTAAGTCGTTTCGTTTCGTTTTTTCAACTTTTCGTCTATGTCAAATTGTCGAAACCTCCTCCTTTCACTGTTTTACTTAGTTTTAATTTTTTTTATATTGAAATGTTATAGATTTATATCAAAATGCCTAACATTTAAAAAAGAAAGTATCCTGAAAAGACATTTGACAAGAAAGCCATGAAAGAAGCAGTAAAAGCATAGCATGTTAAAACCTCCTTCTTAAAAGTCGGAACCTCCTAAAAACTAGGAGATTCTGTCACTTTTCCCTTATTTAGAAATTCATCAGAAACTCTGAGACGGTTAATAAATTAGCCCCTTAAGGTTGTTCTTGTAATAGATAAAATGTTAATAAAGTAAAATTTGCATACAGTGTATCAAAGTGAAAGTCATACAGTACTATTAGATCACTTTATTTTGTTTATATACAAAGTTAAAGACAGATTTTGGATAACTTAGAAATCACAAATAATAAAATAAGACATTAGCTTATGAAAAATAATAAAATGAACTTAATTCAATTACAAAATACAAAGAAATAGCAAAATATTCAATCCTAGTCCAGAAAACACATCAAAATGAAACTCATACACACTGATTTAAACATTAATAATATTTATAAATAATAAAAATACCTTGTATTAAAATTTTGTAGGATAGCCTTACGACTTGTTTAAGAGCTTTTAAACAATTTGGGATAGATCTTACCATTTTTTTTACAAAACGCCTGAGAGATATTTACCATTCCTATTGCAAGGTATTTTTTAAACAATTTCGGTTGAATAGTCTATGATTTCATATTCCAACGTCCAGCTGGATCCATTATTTTCAATAACATTAAAGTCACGAGATCGTGGCGGTGTTTCGATCACTTTTGAAAAGTTAAACAGTAACCACATCCACACTTTATGAGCTTTATGCTATGGATCATTATCCTGGTAGTACTTAGATTTTAAAAGAATCCCAAGCTATTCGGCATTAGATCTTAAATTTTAAAATGTCTAGGTAAACGTTTTAGTCCATTCAATCAATTCAATCCATCCAATCAATAAATAGTAATTGGCCTACTCCAGCTGCGGACATAGACATAGACGGTAACGCTTTCGCCACCTTGTTTGACTTTTAGGCATAGATTGATGGTTTAAGTTCTTCATTCGGTTTGCTCCATACCGTTACTTTACCATCAGATGCAAATAAATTAAATGATGAATAAAGAAATAAAAAAATAAAAATTTACTTTCGTCAGCAAAAATAACGGTACTCCAGTAATCATAATCATACTGGCCGGAATCTTTAGCAAAACCCAATCGTTTCATCCTATTCCTTTTGTTAATGAGTGGCTTACCCTACTAGCCAATTGCCTCTATGAAATATTATAATCTTTAAAGGCTTGGATAAGCTTTTTTATTCAAAAAATTTTCTGCTAAAACTGCAAGTTTCGGGGCACCTGGGTTGGATTTTCTAGACTTCTCGTATTATCCTACGTTCATCTTTGGTGTTTAATATTTTTCTGCTGCTACTTCTTTTCTTATTTTAAACTCCCTGTCGTTTTTTAATCTCTTGACTCTCTCTTTGTCGACCCATAACCAAAAAAAATTGGTCTTGTACTTTAAAAACTAGTTCGTTACTATGATCAACCTCACCTCAATGTAAAAATGTTACTGTTAAATACGTTTTTCTCGAAAACAAACATGTTTAAATGTGTTACAACTGAGGTGTATGAGTTTTATTTTGATATAATTTAATTTATACTTTTATAAAATATGATTTGATGCATATCGCATGTGCTGATCTGAACTATTTTTTCTATAATAATATTCATAATTGAAAAATCCTTGGACTTGTTTAGTTAAAATTGTGAAAATTTGAGTATTAGACTAAAATTTTACCGGAAACGTTTTTCGAAAGAGGATGTATGAGTTTCACTTTGATACACTGTATAGGTATATAGTTTTGTTTGTAATCGGATGTACCTAATTTTTGGCAATATCCGTTAACGTGTCAGAACCTCCTCGCCCTACCCTATGTCAGAAATGAAAGGTTTGCGACGTGCGACTCTGCCATGAAAAGCATGCGATCTTAAAACCGTCTTACTGTTTCGACAGAGAGTGGGTTATTTATAATTTCAGACATCTCTGCGGCCAGTAATTTTACAGGTATCTTCAGATTTTGCTTAATATTTTTGACGATATACATACATAATGAACATATGTATGTACCTCTCATTTGCTGCAGATGATGTTTTTTTCGTCCCCTACCTCCCTTATTTTCCAAATTTCCCCCATTCCCAAATTTGTGGACAATATCCCAGATGTAAAATCTTCCAACAAGTTCACCGTTCTCCCCCTATATCTTTCCTTGGCAAACCAGCCTAAGGATAAGTTCGTTCTTCCAAAAAAATTTCCGATTTTTTTCCTACCATATCGCTTTTTCCCGATTTTGTTCAACTTTATTTATATTATCCGAAAAATCCTACAATCAATGTCTGTTACCTCGATCACGTCATTTAGCAGAATGAGTAGGTACAGTACAACTTAGAAAGTATACCTTGTGCTTCTGCGGATGATTTTGTCTCCTTTTTTTAGCCAATATTCAGAAAACGGTTGGCATAAACTCCCGTTAGTTTTGATTTCTATATATTGTAGCTCGAATTCAACTGGCGAACATACAGAGGTATAAAAAATGTATAAAACAAATAAAATCTACAAAAATGTCGCATATTTGGCTATAAAGTACTTATGCGGATAATTTTGTGAGCATTTGTAGTGTCTTCTGCAACCATAAAGCTCCGTTGCGGCATAAACACCACCATTTGACAGGTGGTTAAAGATGGGAAAACATTTCGTTTATTTTTAAACTACTGTGGCACGAACTCTCATGGGCATGGACTCAATCAATGTTCGACAAGTGCTTTTTGGGCAGAGCGTACCAAGTCTTACCTGATAATATATAGCTTTATTTTTCGGTTTGTCTTGTTACCAAGAATTCTTTTGACCATTGACTAGAAATATTCAAACGGGTCAAGGTCAGGAGATGAGGAAGCAAGCCACCTTTTTACTTTTCTCGTATTATCTTTCATAAATTGCAATTTTAATGAGCTGCTATATGGAGCTGAAGCATGGACTTTATCGAAAGCGGATGAAGATATCCTTGGTCGCTTCGAGAGAAAAATCCTTCGTAAGATATTCGGTCCCGTTTGCGTTGACGGGTTCTGGAGGAGAAGATTCAACCACGAACTGTACGAGCTGTACAGCGACATTAACCTGGTCAAAAAAAACTGCACATTGGGCGTTTGAGATGGCTAGGACATGTAGAGCGTATGGACATCAACGCTCCGGCTCGGAGAATATTCGACTCATACCCGGAAGGTAAGCGAAGCAGAGGACAACCTCGCCTAAGGTGGCGCGCACAAGTAGAACAAGACTAAGGACCGGGCTAACTGGAAGAGGTTGTTGGTTGAGGCCTTGGTCCACCCCGTACTTAGATTAGAGAGTTGCCTATAACTTTGATGCCAGTTCTAACTTAGACCATTAGTAAAGCCCAATGTGCCCATTTCGACCCACCATGTCAACTTTTGTCCTCTAGCACTTTAACTAAATAACTACCAAAATTACTTATTCTTCTGTCTACAGTTTTAGCAATAATCATCGTAAAGTATACCACCGAGACAGTTCGCATGAATAGATGACACCAGGAACAAAAGGGACCTCTATTTCCTATGGATGACCAAAAAGGTTCTAGCCGTTGCGCGTGTGCAATCCTAATGAAACAATTGCCTACTTTATTTATTAAGCTGATATGAAACCTCCTGTCGTTTGGTCTTTCATTGCCTGTGTAGCCATTTAAGCCCTGGTAGTCCAATTAGGTTAACGGTTTTGTCGCTTGTCATTTCTTACTAAACTTTTATTTTTGTTTTACATAGTTAGGTACTTTTAAAGAAAAGATTAGTTGTTTCGAATGATGGAACGTTCGCTGTCCGCACAAGGGAGCTTCGCCGTTTATAATCAGTTTGCAGCTTGGAAAAATCGAAAATTGTTTTTTATTCTTAAGAAACCGTGAACACATAATATTTCTACAGTGCTGTCTTTGGCTTCTGCACCGACATCCGGCATAAAAATCTTATTCTTCACATAGCCGCTGCTAAATGTTCTTATTGTTTTGTTAGCATTGGAATGATCCTCCAACAGAACAGAAATTTAGCAGAGATAACAAACCATATCCATATGTACACATACATATATGTACATCCATAAACTCAAACCCAATCGTCATTGAAAATAAAAATAAAATCTCCCAAAGTCATTTGCACTAATAATCAACAACAACAATAGGAGGAATGCTAACAATGTGCTCAACCAAAACTGCCTCACAGTGTGCTAAAGACCCATTATGTGTACTCGTGTGTCGTGTACCCGTATGTATCCACTTAGCATACCAAAAGTGCTTAGTCAGATCGCAAAAAAAAACCCATCTCTCCTCGAAAATTGAGTAGTTACAGCCGCCGCCAATCTTGTATGGCGTATGGCTTATCTTTCACGCGATCGTCTTTCTCCTCGAACGTCGAACTCCAGCAGCGCAACAAATTGTTTAGCTGGTTTCGCTGGCTTTGGTTTTTTTGTTTACTAGTTTTTTTTTTTTTTTCTAATTACGATGACACGACATTTCACTCGGTCGATTGAATTGCTACACTTTATTCTTCGTCGCTCCGGACGACTCTGGGCACGCCGCGCACACCGGATCAAACCTACTAAGCATGTGTAATATAATATTTCCGCCCCACGATTCGTTTTAATTGACAGAGGTTAGGTACAACAGAGAGTCTTTCTTGGTTGGCTCTGCTGGATAAAGATGGAAGGTATGTACATATGTAGGTAGGTACCCTCGAACCGAAATAAAAGATTAGATTCTTTCCTACGAATAAAAAAGAAGAACACCGTCAAATCAACCTTAGGCTACTACAAAACGGGACGGAGGAAACACGGGAAGGAATAAAAAAAGGCATGAAGACCGAGGACCGACCGAAAACGAACCGGTCTCTACGGGATTTTTCTACGAAATATAAGATTATTCTTTTGCTGCTGATTATAGAGAAGGGAATTTGTATCTACAACCTACAAGATACAAAACCAAAATTAAAAAAAAAAAACTGCTTGACTGAATACGATATTTTGAAAGGAACGGAAAATCCAAAAGGATATGCGAAGCAGACAAGACAAGCATGCACCTACAAAACAAAAAGAAGGAAGAAAGATGAAGAAATCGAGTAAGCAGGCCAACGGAAAAGGGCAAATGAAAACAGAAGAAAAAAATTAAATCTACCGCTGTCATCTGTTGTTTTGGTCATCGTCTTTCTCGTTCGTTCGTTTCAGTGGAACACATTTTATGGGCAGACTCTCAATAAAATCAGCAAAAAAATATATATATATATAAAAGTCAAAGGAAAGGAAATCCAACGGAAAAAAAAAAGAAGAACACCGACCGAACCGAGGAGATAAACAAATCGACCATTCAATCTCGATGGTGTAATTTATTCTCAAGCTGTTGTTGCTTGCTTCCTTTTTTTTCATTTTTTTTTTTTTGTTTTGTTTTGTTTTGCTGCTGTTGTGCTTTTTTTAATCTCACAAAACAAAAGAAATCTCAAGTTCGTTGAAAACACACAAAAAAAAATGGAAACAGCGAGTGATGCTAAAAATAAGAGCAAACAAGGCAAAGGGAAAAAAGAAGAAGAAACAGACGAGGGGAAGAAAATTGTATAACAAAAGTCTGCTTTTTCTTGTTATTTGGTCGCAGCTAAATGGCTGAATAACTGAACTGAATGTCGGGACGATCTGACACTTTGCGTCGACGTTGCCGTTGCACCGCGCCACCGCCGCGCCGTTGTCATTGCAAAGTGTAGACGTAGAGAAGAAAGTCGCCAATTTTTCGTACACATGTGTTAAAGGGGTTTTACAATTATTGAACTGCACTTAAGTTAAGAAGGCAGGTGATAAAGAAAACGCCACAACACACCTTTCAGGGACAATTGCGTTTGACCCTTCTTACTATTATTTTCCTTCCATTGATGTTATCGACGACATAAACATTGTAAAATGCGCCATTCTCTGCAAACTACCTAAATGAAATTCAGGGTCTTTTGCGTGGATGCCCCTTACCAAAGCACACCGAAATACTATCTTCTTACAGTACCCACTGTCGATTTTTGCAAACCTCGATATTTGCAACCCCCGTAATGGATTCACCTTTTTTAAATTTTTGCAACAAATAAAAAAAAAAACTCGATTTTCGCAATTTTGAAATTGTATACATAGGTAAGTAGGTACAACACAAAATGTGTGCTGTACGCTTCTGCATGTTGCAGATGTTTTGATTTTGCAACAAAAAAAGTGCTTACTAGTTTTTAAATATCTATCTACCCTCATTATAAAACCATAGTTATTTTGATTCGATCAAGTCCAGTTTTTGTGTTACGGCTACTACCCGTAAAATTGTATGTTGATTATTTTTACGTAGGTATTTTGTTTTATTTATAGTGTTTTGTTCTTCAGTGAAAGTTTTATGTTTGTAACGTTAACCCTCTAACAGGCAAAGGTAAAATAATACTTACTTACTTAGTTGGCGCTACAGCTCGAGGTGAACCTGGGCCTGCTTCTCGCAACCATTTGTGTGTGCGTGTTATATTTTTGCACAAATGGAAGGGACCTACAGTTTTTTGCCGACTCCGAACGGCGAGTTGAGAAGCTAAATCGTGACAAATGATACTCTTTGATGCTTGTCAGACATTCGAAAGAGGTGGGCACTGTGAAAAACTTTTAAGGTGTTTGCGGCGGGATTCGAACCCAAGACCGCTGGCTCAGTAGTCCGTCGCACTAACCACTTGCGCTACGGTGCCCACAAGGTAAAATAATGACGGAAAGTAAACCAGAATTTTGTTTTAGGTGAGGTATTGGCTTCAGCAGCACGAATTTAGTGACAAAGTAAAAAAAAATATATTTAGCACCAGATAAACAAGTAGGAAGGCGCCCTCAGGGCAGGCAGACTTGCCAGTTTAAGCCAAAAAAAAAAAACAACTCATACCTTGTGTCAGCAAACGGATGTTTTGACCTCGGGCTTATGCCAGAACTAGTGCTGTGCTCTTATTCTTATGTGGAAGGCTGGCCGACTGAACGTATTGCCTTATAAAACACAAAGCCTGCAGCTATATCTTCACGAAATCCAGGCAGCTTTAGAAACTTTTCCTCTGTATGATTTGAATCATCAAGAGATTTTTCAGCTTCGATGCGATGATACGAAATGTATGAATTACATTTTGGCACAAACCATACCAACCCCTTATCATTGGGTTTCTAGTCTTGAGTCGAATATGATATCGACCACTAAGACATCCATTAGGTAGACTGACTCTATTCATGTGGCTATTATAATAACGGATAATTCGTGGGCAGCCAACTTCTTTTTCTTTCGATCGTAACGCGATGCTTTACTTGGATGATTGGATTGGTGGTCAACTCCGGAAAATTGCTCAATACCTGCATACATGGTTCATTTCATTATAAATTGGTCATCTTCAGGTGATATTTCCTCTGGAATGTAATCTAGATCCTCGAGTTCATCATCACTAAAATTGTCTTCGTCTGAATCTATTTGGACCGAATCACATATATATCTCTTTTGTATAGCAAAACAACATCGGGTGAATGTTTTTGGGCCACCCTGTACATACATATTATGTAGGTCATATAAATAAGACATTTCTTTATCAAGAACAGACTTGAGTCATATCCATTTAAAGAGACGAGCATGCATAATGGAACTGAACTATGTACATATACATATGTACATACATATGTGCATACAGAAGTATTTGATTAGGAAACTCATTCATGCATTTTCACCGGATGACACATTTTTATTAGCTGCATTCCTGAAATCATTTCCTTTACTTTATATGTATCTGAAATGATTATGGAAAATGACATGAAGACACGTATGGAAATTTTCTTGAATTCATATAATTCTTAACTTTTTTTTGCATCGAAATTCCAACGAAAAGTGAAAAATCCCACGATATATGTACATGTGTGCATAGCTAGCAATAGCAACACTGAGAAAGACTCCTGGTCCGATGGAAACAAGAGAGAGACTTCGACACACACGAAGTGGCATCGGAAATAAAGAACGAGCGAGTAGCAAATGTCAAGGAAATTTTCGTCAGAAAACATGGACTATATGCCAATTTATTATGTACATACATACATATATCTTTAAAGGGGCAAATAAGGTAGTGGCCATGGAAAATACTCCTTTGAACGAATAAATACTGTAACCAAACTTGGCAGCATTGCAAAAGTTGTAGTGGCACCACTCCGATTCTGGTGATGTGTGTAAAAAAGAAGAATAAATTAAAGAACTGAAATTCGTACAAAACCTAATGAATTGAATTTATCGAGGAAAATGCAGAAAACAAATAAAATCAAAAATTACCACACTCCGTTTGAAACCAATTATTCTCTAATCTCTGAGAAGGTCCGTAAAGCTATAGATTCCTCCAACTAAGATCTATGGAAGAGTGAGGCATGAACTTTACGAGCTTTACGTACAGAATTCAAGTCTTGGAGCCCATGGAGGGAAAAGTTCACAGAAGCAACACTCTGATATTCGTCTTCTTAGGTGGCGCTACAGTTCCGGGTAAACCAGGGCCTGCTTCTTGCAACCAATTGTGTTCATCTCGTGGCTGGCAGTTTGCAAATTGCCATAATTTTACCACAACGAAATATAGTTTCGTTTCAAATTCAAAGAAGTCTCCACATCCCTTTCGCAATGACATCGTTGAAATTGAAATTTCCCCACCCAACTGTATCTCATCGAAGGCCTAGCCCCATTCCAACCAATTAAATGCTTAAACGTCATAATAATATGGCTACGTTCACTCAACCCACGCATTTCAAACCTTTCGTTATTTACGTTTAATGTTCTTATTAAATTAAATAAAAAATGTTTCTATTATGATCGTCGTGATTATTATTTTCATTATAAAAATGTACCTATTCTTATTATTTTTTTTATTTTGGATTAACGCTTCTTACTAATTAACTCAAACATTAATTATTACTTACTTTACTTTAGGTGGCGCTACAGCTCGGGGTGAACCTAAGCCTGTTTCTCGCAACCATTTGTGGGTGCGTGTTATGTTTTTGAACGAATGGAAATTAATTATTATGATTCCGCGAAATAAGTTGAGCAACAACCACTGTCGCCACACAAGAGGCTAATGCCAAAATCTCATATGTCTATCTCTTTCGCTATATCATCTACCTAATCTCATTGCAAAACCTCCAACAAAGTGAAACAACTTAATCGACAAAAAAATAAATAAATTAAATAAATCCATATCCGAGCAAACGAAGAAGATAGACAAAAAAAAAATCGCATATAATTGGGTACTTTTACGAATTCATCGTGTGGAAAAAGTTCAACGTCTCCTCCAACGGGTACGTCGTGCAGTCGTATCGTCCGCCATGCTAGCCTGGCACTCAGAAGCTCAATGATTCCCTGTTCCCAACCCGCACGTCTGCTATCATACAATCGTCTTCACCATCATAATCAGGCGCAAAAATTTAAATCGCAACGTATTTATGCTGCCACCACCACCGTTCGTAGTTGGGATCTTCATCATCATCATCATCAGCAGCAGCACCAGCAATAGCAGTAGCGGCAGTGCACGGTAGAGTGCTTGCTGCTGTTAATTAAATCGTCGTCGTCGTGGTCGACGTAGTTGTCGCTTCGGTTTCGTTTTGGTTTGAGGTTTTTTTTTTTATGACCGATTCCCTCAGCCCACACCTGTCCCACGAGATTCACAGATTCGTCATCTAATCGGCGTTTCTTCTCCGTTGCTACTCACAGCCTGTATTCTGTCGCCCGTCCGTCAAGTCGTAGAGATTCCGAACACGAACTCGAGAATGTTTGTTAAACGGATTTAATTGTCACCACCAATCGAGTGCCATCAATCAAAAAAAAGAAAAATGTTTATTTTTCGTTGCACAATTTATGAGTAATTAAATTCATGTCAGGTGTTGTTGTTCTATGTGAGCAGCACACTGAGCACTGTTGAGTACTGAGTACAAGAGTAGTAGCAGCACCCAAAACGTTTTGCCCCCTTCGAACATTATGGTCGGGTAATAACACGAAAAAAAAAACCAACAAGAGCTGCTTCTGTGATGTTTCTGTTTCCGTGCCACTGCCCAACCATAGCTGGTGTTCTCTATGGTTTTATGGGTCGGAATGGCCGGGTCGTTAAAGTAAACTTACCCGCGCCGCCAACGATGTAGAATTTGAAATCACAAGCTTTGGAGTGGGTGCTTTGGTGGGATATGGTTATCGTCCTACGGCAGCGGGGCGTGTATCGTTTATGTTAAGGTCATTTCTGGTTTGAATCGCACGGAGTAAAACGGTCATAAACGGACGAACAACGACGGACGTGGGTTTCTGTGTTCTCTCCTTAAAGTTGCTATGCTGTAAACATAAGGTTTGACACTCAAGCACACACACAAAGGAGAGAGGAGCCAGTGGTAACGTATCTTCATTTACATATTTTAAAATCGCTACTAAGGTAGCTCTGTGACAGCAATTGGATGCAGGTGTCGTCCCAAAAATGGCATAAAGAAAATCTATCTGTCAAATGTTTGGGCACGTTGATGCATTAAGAACTACAAAAATACTACATCTAAGAATAAACGCATTTGGCAGTTGTCATTTTAGTGAACTAAATTCTACCATTTTGCCTACGCGTCCATAAACTAGATTTTTTTACGAGTTGCGGCGAATTGTGACTTCTGAGGTGATATTTTTAGAATATATGTATGTATGTACATAAATGTACATACGTATACATACTATATATGTATGTTATCTATCGTTAAATAAAAAAAATTAAAAATCTACTTAAAACCTGTCAAAATGTTAATGAAATATAGGAACATATGCACGTACATATATGTACATATATATATACATATGTACAGTTGTGTGTATGGATGCGAAATTCCTTTCCGAGGTGTTTGATGATAAAACTTCAAAATATACTCAAGACAATTTTTGAACGCTGCCATTTGAACCGTATTATACCTATGCATGGCTGCGTTCAATTCAAAATAGGTAGGTTACTATGTACATAGGTAGGTACTAATTAATTTATGAAGAAATGAATGTTCTTTGTAATGGACAAAAGTCAAGAAAAACGTCAGAAAAAATAATCATAACATTTGAATTTGTTATCCAGTATCGACAGCGCACGATGCTACTATCTATCCCAAATTCCCAACACACATTCCACACATTTCGTTAAATTTTCGTTCACTTATCTAAGTAAAGTTAAAATGTCAAATTAGGTGTTGAAAAACATTTTACGGCCCGCTTCTGACTTTCTGGTTCAAGAGTTCATACATTTCAGTGTGAAAGTTGACTCCACGTGGAGTGTCTGCCGATGAGAATGTAACACTAAAAAAAATTGAAAAAAAAATATATCTACCTACCTATTGCTTCGGTTTAACTAAACAAATTAATTCTTAAAGAATGTGAACAACGAGAGCATAGGTATTTATATCATTATTGGTTTTGACAAAAACAAAACATAAAAATTCACACCTTCATTAGCGAATGGCGTAAGAGTAGTAGGTAGGTAGGTAAGGGGTATAGGTAGTAATTGACGCGATATGAGATTCAACAAAAACGGATAAATGAATGCAAATCAAAAATTAAAAAAAAAAAAAAAAAACAGATAGCTCTATAGAATTGATTTTTATGGTAAATAACGTCATTGACACGAATCGTTTGTGAAGACAACATAGGATGACAGTTCTTTATGGGCAATTAGCTTTGTTCTGTTCGATACTGAATTCTTTATTAAGCGAACATAATTGAGTCCAAATTAAATAGGTATCTACAGATGCGTAGGCAGAAACTTTATTCACAGCATGGTCTAACCGCATGTTTTTTTTTATTTTGTGATCGTACAACACTCGAACGATTGCAAAGTCTACGAAAACAGATTTAGATATGTACATAGCGCAGTCTAGTTAGGCGACGATAGTTTGAGTTATGTGCATGCTGAGGAATTTGCTAACTATTGACATGAACTTGAACATGCCATGGCCGCAATCTACCGATATGTCAGTCTCAGTCTCCTGTCAAAGAATCGCAGAATGCCTTCTAGGCAAATGTGTATGTAGGTTCCTACATATAAAAGTATGTAAACATAAGTTTATGATCCAATTGTATCCTTAAAGTAGAATACCTGCCTACATACCTATACAAAAAACACATATTTTGACAGTTCGCACAAAGTTAACATACCTATACTCTAAAGGCTGTTCATCTATTCATAGTCACCGCTTGAAATAATCAATTATAAGTTGATCTCCCCCCTCGAGACACACCAAAATTAAAACAACAAACACCACTTCGATAAATTATCTCAACGACAACGTCTTATAAACAAAACTCGAGTGTGTATACCCCGAAACAACCTCCACCAGAGTTGAACATTAGTACCTACATATGTACATAATACATACAGTAACTCGTGCGGAGCAGAAGCAACGTTTGTTCCTCCAAAACACACACTGTTCCCAGAGTCCAATTAAACAATTACACATGCTCGTTCCATTTTGCTTATCGACGACATACACTAGTCGGTTTTTTTTTTATTGTTTTTTTTTACTATTTCAGTTTTTAAATCTAATTTTATTATTAGTTATCGATTAGATGAGAGGTGGTTTTCATGTCGTCTATTGAATCGAATGCCACTTCAGAGATAAAACAAACGATTCGTCGTCGAACGCGTTTGATTTGACATGATTGTCAAAAAAATAAAAAATGAAATAGAAATCGCTTGCGCGATAAAACTCGAGTGGCGCACAAAACACCGTAAATACTCGTAACGAAAGTAAAAATGCCTGCACATTCGCTTATAAATCAACTTTTGTACGCTTAAGGACATAAATACACGCTCACACACTCGTGCGAGGCATAGATATACACATATCGGACTTTACCGCTGAAACAATAAACTTAAATGATGGGGAATATCAAAAGCATACTCAAGAGATTGCGCTCGTGATAATAATTGGCCTTTTTTTTTTTAACAGGGTGATATGTGGTGTGGTGATTTTTTTGTTTTATTATTATTTTTGGCAAACGAAATACACGGGTTGTCAAATTTGTTTTATTTCTATTAATATTCACCTCATTTGCAGTCATAAATAAAAAAGAATGAGAAAAAAAAAATATGGTCAAAGAAAGAAAAAGCGAAAATTGAATCTCACATGAAAGGTGTGCGGTGCGCGGTTGGCTAGCGAGATCTGACAGCAGAGCACCTCAATGACGCGTAGGTGATGTGGTTTTGTATACACGAGACAATTTATTTAGTTATTAAATTTCATGTCAATAGTAATGTGACAGATTGATTGTTATTTGCCATCTTGGTTAACTCGTGTGTTGCTGTTTTCTTTTCGTTTTATTATTTTCCTCATTTGGAATTCATTGATTTGTTCGCATAAATGGTGCGTCAAAGACAACGGAAGTCTATTGTTTTCCCTGTATGCACATTCACATTCTGTTTATCTGTGAAATTAAGTGTTTTTGAATAAATAATAATAAAATGTATGGAACAAGGGACAGGGTGAATATTAACAATAATTATGTTCAAATCACTAATTATTATCTAATCAACTGTAGTGTATTGAATGCGAAATGAGATAGAAACTTGCAAGGGGAATCAAAAATAAATTTGATAATGGATAATGGAAAACAAATAAAATTGTTCTAGGGCTCTTGGGATTTGAGTTTTTATTTCGATTTATTTGGACAGATAGATCTTACACATACATACACATATAAATAACTTCAATCAAGCCTTCAAAAATCCAGAAATGAAAGTAGATATAGTGCATAGCTTTGACAGTAAGCATTTATTCTGTCAACTGTCAGGGTAAGTTCTCCGTCATCGACTTGTAGATATAGCTTTTATCCAAGTGAAAACTCTTGGAGAACCAAGCACAGTGATGCTGCCAGAAATAACAACCGCATTATAACATCCCTGTTGATTGTGTTCGCTAGATTAGCTACTGTCACTGCTTTTTCATTATAATAACGTTGTCGCGTTGAATTCGCTTCTATTCTTGTGGTCTCAAATTAATAGTCTTTCATTCAAATGTCACCCAGCATATCGATCATCTTCTAATGAATGAAGAGATGATAAGCTTCAATTGTCATAACGAGTTTATTCAACTTAAAAACATATACATAAATTGATTTTTCGACCGTATGCATACGTGTACAAATTCAAGTGTTTCCTTCAGCAATTATTTGAGATGACATCGATTACCCCAGTTAAAGTGACGAAGCGGATGTCCTCTGCGTATAGCTAGGCATGTATGTATACGTACACTAATTGAATTAAATGTTCTTCTCTCCTGTTTTACGTATTTTCCTTTTTTTTTTGCACGCCTTTTGTCAGATATACAATCTATCTAACTCGTTGGCTACAATGCTGGTATGTATGTACATTACCCAACACTTATACGTATGGATATTGAAAAACTGGTTTGAAATCGAACCAGATGTCTGTAGACCTTTTTTTTTTGTTATTATCATTTTCAAGGGGTGGCTCTTGAGACATATGCATCACATTTAACGAGAGCACAGCCTGGAGCAAGCCGCCATAGGTATAAGCAAAGCGGGACAGAACACGGGCAATGTGCTTATTGTTGTGGCAGTTTTATGATTATAGGATTTCTCCTGGTATCCTTATGGTATTACCCCTATACGAACAAGTATATCCCTGCTTGGGTTATTTATTTGTGTTTTATATTTTGTCTTCTCTTTCGGGGTCTTCCCCCTCTGTAGACTGCGTGACTTTAATAAGCGCTCAAGGGTGCAATTGCTGGCACTCATATTTAATTTGTCACTACTTTTTTTTTTGAAGAACAAGAGAAAGAAATTGTGTAGGAAAGGGACCACTTTAGGTAGGTAGATTTGTAAAGGTAGTCCTTCAAAGAATTCGGGTTAATTAGTTATGGGTTTGGTAAATGTAAAATGTTATGATATCTAGAAACTTATGGGGAAACGGGACAACGATTCGGGGAAGTGTGTATTTAATTGATAAATGTTCATAGTTGACACTAATGATTTCGAGTTTTCAAAGGCAAGTGCTTAAATTTAATCCCGATCCCTTTCACATTAAGGATGGCAGATTGGTATTGGTATGTAGGTACATTTATATGTACATATGTTTTAGTTAAGCTATCGCGAAGAACACAGATGTCTGTTGGCGATATAAAGAGCGCTGTCAAAAAGTCTTAATCCACGTGGTGTTATTTTGGACCTTTATTTAAAAATTGCTAATCGAGCGGGAAATCGCTCACTCTTGCTTTTTGAAACGTCAACCCATTTTTCTGTATGCACTGCGATAAATAAGAAGAGATCTATCTGCCAGAAATTAATTCAATGCCCTTTTCCCAACCATGTGACATCCCAATTACTCTATCAGCTTCTAACTACATACCTACCTATGTAATTTTGTTTGTAAATTAGTCAATTTTAGACGCAATGATGAGTTATAGGTAGTTGAGTTGTCATGTTTTTTATAGTTTGATGGATTTGTTAAATGGGTATCAAATACACGTTAATCCGCGAGAAAATAAATACATACATACGTGCATACTTCATACATATACACTGGTCCCTCGCTTTGCGCGGGGGTTAGGGGAATGAAAAGTCTCGCGCAGTGCGAAATCGCGCAAAGCGAAGTATGAATTTCATGTAATATAGGATGTTGCGTTCCTGAAAAAATTAAATGTAAGCATTTATTTAAGCCGCGCAAATCGAATTTTGGTAGGTAAATGCTTTTCGCGCAAAAGTGAAACCGCGCAAAAAGAAGTCGCGCAAAACGAGGGACCGCTGTACATATTTTTATACATTTTGTCTCTCCTATCCGGTTTTAAACATTTACACATTCTATTTTCTATTACTATTTTATCGACTCTGTTAATATTATTAACAAACGAAACAGCGCTAATAATAGCGCGCATCGCATTACATGTACACTTTACATTTTAAAATAAAAACAATTAAGTGGAACATGACATTCCCTAAGGCGCTAGCTAGCTACATATACACGTGCCAATTAATAACTGATTGCGCGTGATGGATTTATCATCATTCGCGAATAGGGAATAAAAAAGAAAACAAAATATTTTATTTAATTTTTTCTTTTAGCTTATTTGCGACTGTTTACTGCATTTTGCATTAAAACGGATTCAAAGAATTATAATGAAGACTTGTGACGTTTGAAGTTTTTTTTTATATATGTACCTAAATCGGTTGTCAAAGTTAAGTTCAAAGCGGCCATAACTAGAAACAAAATTCGTTAAATTTATTCTGATAACGTTCATTGAATTCTATTGACAGTTTGCCTAGATATAGAGGATATAAAAAGCAAAGCGGCGGTATTAAATGGGCGTTCGTTGTGACAAGCAATGTAAATGACGTTTACTTTGACGTTTTTCAAGATATGTAGTTATTTAGCGGAATGTACAAGTTGACTCACCCACATGATATTTGGCGGTAATAACCATTGGCAAGATAAAGTGAGCACCGTAGTGTTGTTATAAGTGCGTTGGACTACTACGCAATGCCGTTCGGGTTCATTCCCAGCAAACACCTGAAAGTTTTGTTCATGGTGCCACACTGCCACCTCTTTCGAATGTCTGACATTTGTCAAAAAGCTTCTCAACCCGCCGCGCCGTTCGGAGTCGGCAAAAACTGTAGTTCCCTTCCATTCGTTCAAATATTGGTATAACACGCACACAAAAATGGTTGCGAGAAGCAAGCCCAGGTTCACCTCGAGCTGTAGCGCCACCTAAAGTAAGTAACCAATGACAAGTTAAGTATGTGTTTGTAATGCTGCAATGTTTTTAGCTTTTCGAAACTCACCCATTACAAAGGAAGACATTTGTATCTATGTACATACATAATGTAAGTAGATAATCATAGTTGCCAATAAATAGAAATCGGTTTATAACGGTATTTTTTTGGAAAAAAAACTCAGTTCTGCCTAGGTATAAATGTAAATTCCAATGTACATACCTATATACGTATACATATGTTAAAACGACCTTAGTTATGACAAATGTTGCTTGTTTGTTTGACATTGATAATCTCTTAGACCGTGTGCTAATTGCGTTAAATTTTGATCGGTTGGCTAATTTTTGACATTAGTTTGGTTAACATGTACATATGCACTTCAAAAATTTAGCCTGCTTTGGAACTGCATAAACTTTTATTCAGTGGATAATTTTTGACAGTTGTATGAGGGAGCCGGCGAGAGCTTAATGTTTGTTTGGGTTTTCCTTATTGACTGTCCGTGAACAAATGGTGCAAAACTAGTTATCATATTCGTTGGGATACCTCTGTATAAACGTCAAAAATTTGTGGATACAATTTTAACGCAATTGACACATAGCCGTAAGTGTTGGCCCGTATTAAAGCTATAGAACATAGTTAATTGCAATTGCAACCCATATTCTCTTGAGACCCAAGCTAAAACCAGAATGACCATGTATTTGATGTTACTTATGGTCACTCATAGGGCTTATCTAAGAGTAAATTTTGACCTTAAAAAAAAGTGTGGTGGGGGGTTTCCGAGAAAAGGGGGGTATAATGTATTATGAATTGGGTCTATATCTAACAAACTAATTAATTTTTTATTTATTTTATTGGTTTATTTTGAAGAAAAAAAAGGGTTGTATATTAAGTTGTGTAAACAAAAGAAAGAAAGAAAGCAAAAAAACAATGCTTAACTAATTTATCCTTTTCGCGACCAGAGACTTTTTTGTATTTTTAATGTCCGGTTTCCTTTTTTTTCGATTTCTTGAAACTTAGAGGTCAAATCTTGCGCGAAGTAGTCCCGAAGTGAAAAAAGGATATTTTTAAAGCATAGAAAGTTTATTTCGAGTGCGTGCCCGTAAATAGTTTCCCTTTGAATGAAATAAATAAAATATGAAAATTCTTTTCCGGAAGTACACATATGTACATATGTGCACCGTAGGTCCGAATAGGATATTCAGCGACATCATGCATGAATGAAACTACATATTTTACAAAAAAGACAATGGCACCAAAACTCAGGTTCTATCCAGACTCGTGTTATTCGAAATTCTTTTTGAGAAACTTATAAAACGCTTCTTCAATGTGTGTTCCAAAGTTAATGCAGGCTTATCTCAGAGATGTCATTCATTGTCGACGTTAACCTACTTTCAAAGTAGACTATTACTGTACCTACATATTTCTTTTGTTTTTCATGTTTAACACATGGATTTTTCCAACAAAATATAAATTTGGATTTCCACATGTTGTTAAAAGGACATAGGCAAGCGTTTGGATTGCGCCCGCGACAGAAATTGCCAACGTTTGTGAAATGGGTCCATTAAAAAAAATAGCAATGATGAATATATTATGCTACTACATATATATGTACATAAGTGTGCATTTGTATGCATAATATTTATTTTTACTAACTCGCTATAATTTAATTTTACATAACATCAGTTTCTAAAAAGAACATCTGTTTTGATAACATGTCAACACACGCGCCTTCACAGTAAATTTCTGACAACTGATTTTTCTTTTTGGTTTGTTTTCTATTGTACCTAGGTAGATACCTACATATTTAAAAAATAAAATAAAATTTTCTTTTAAAAACTTACCCCAGCTGAAGGATGACGAACCGGTGCAGGATACATCCCTGCCGATGAAAATACTTTTCTCGCGCCGAGTTGCTTCTTTGGTTAGTAGTAGTTAATCCACAGTTTTATCCAAGTGGGTACTGAGGTGCACAATAAAATCACACAACAATATATCAAAAGCCAATTATAGTAGGTGTATGTATTATATTATTTGTAAACAACCGTTAGGACGTTGTTTTTTCTCGATTAATTTTCTAACATACAAACACTACGCGCCGATAACCCTTTTTCTTGCACTCAACAGCAGATGTAAGCAGAGAGAGCGAGCAATATAATACAACAAAAAAAAAACACCGATAATTGCTCGGAAATCGCCAGTGAAAATAAAATCGAAATAAAAACCACTTAAAGCAAACCGAACGACGACGAAGGTTTGTTCAAAAGGGGTGGAGAAACGAAACAGGCAAGAGCAAGGAGGACGATGACGGCGACCGCGATGAAGCTCCCTCAAAAACCACTTAATCCACTTGAAACACACAGACGCGATTCAATAAGTCACACACACACACTTGGTGCTATATATGCGCGCACAGAAGAGCCGAAAGAAGAAAGAACATTGGCGTCGAGTGGCAGGCAATTTTTTTCCCCTATTCCTCTCCTTTTCTTAGTCGACCGAAAAAAAATTTTTTTTTTTTCTTTGCTTTTCACTCGAACTTATTTATTTTTTTTTAATATTTCAACCTACATCTCTGGTGTTAGCGGATATACACACATACGCACACAATGCTCACTCACGTTATGTGTACTTTGCTAGCACAGGGGCAAAGCAGCAGGCGTTAGCGTTTTTTTGATCCGTGTAAACATAGCGAAATGCGCAATTAATTGCGGCAAAAATCATGGATGCCGGCGGTAGCGGCAATGATGGCTAAAGCGACAGCCGTAGTTTGGGGTGGTCTCGGTGTCGGTCGATAGTCGTTCTACAAATTAACTTGCGAGCCAACAACACACACTACTGACGACGGGTCGCATTGTGAACGCACTAATTTCTCTGGTTTTTCCCAAATATGATGAACTTTCTTGAGTTGTTTCGCTTTTGGGTTTATTTCTTGTACAAGATTATTCCTTGCTTATATTTTTAGTGAAATTCTACACGAATATGGGCACCGACACGATATAAATACACAAACCAAAAAAAATAATTAAAAAACGAGACAGCGACGGCTACGATACGGCGGCACAAACAACGAGAAGAACGGACTCTCCGTAAGCTGCTTTGCGATGCGGTTTACTGCAAAGACTGACGTTTCCGTTTGTCTCATGGCCTGCCTGAATCGGAGACGGAGTTACTCAACTTGAATACAAAAACAACGTACTCAGCTAAAAATACAGGAAAAAACAAGTGTTCTCTTTTTCTAACACATGATGAGTGAATGAGACGAGCAGAATTTTTTACGGCGAAAAGTTAAAAAGGGAAGAATGATAACTTAGAAGAACAATTTTGATTGACTCTTTACTCGCAAATATGGCGGAGAATTGCTTTGATTGTCAATTCGGCCATTTTGATAGATTATTGGAATAATTAGTTCATTGACTCACGTTTAATAACACTTTGAATTATAAACTGCCTATAAAAGTTCCAACTTACAAAGAAATTATTATCGTTTGATAATCAGAGAACTAATGTATACATTCCAAGAATGAGCAAGCATTTTAAAATGAATATAAATTGGCGCCATTTTTATTTACTGTAACAAAACTAGTGTGTTTGTTTTTCCGCTTACAATGTACTGTGGTAAGTATGTGGTCTCTTTCCACCGTGACACTTCAGTGACATCTACAGGAAGCTAGAATAACTAAAAATAGATTTAAAATGGAAACTTTCACGGGCTAGAGTTAGTAAATGCTGTTATATGAAGCGTATTCAAATTCAATAAATTTGGTGCTCTTTTTTATTTATATGAAATTTGAGCAATAGCTCGTTAATTCACTAGTTTTAATGAAATTTAGAGTGTTGCACTGGACTTATATTGCCGCAATTCAATGCGATTCATAAAAGTCCAAACTACACACAATTTTAGACAGCCATTTGGTGTTCGGTATTATTTATTTAGCGGTACAGTTTTAACCAGTTTTGACAGTTAAAATTCCTTGATTTTGTTTTATAAAAGTTCATAATAAATATGTCAAAAAATAATGTATGTTCATATGTCGGAAGTGTACACTTTTTTAATGGAATGCACAAACAGCACGTGTCGAACGATTTATTTGAGTTTGTATTTGTTCTGACAGTTCTACATGCAGAACATCAGACGTATCCGGGTTAACTCGGATTTTAAAACTTGTTCCAACTTAATGCCACGTTTAGTAGTTATATAAAAGGTGTTAACATATTTTAAGGCGAATCAGGGATAAATTGATATATTCAAGTCTGTATTCTGTTGTTTTTTGTCGCTTAAAGTCAAATGTACCCAACCCAAACTGTGTTACTGGAGACTGTTTCTGGAAAAACAATGCATTTATGTACATAATGTTGTAACCTTTATAAACTACGACTGGAATTAAAAAGTTAATTGGGAAAAAATATACAGAAATTTGAGGAGTGTCAAAATAATTTTAACCAACTTCTATCGGGTAACACATTTTCCATGTTATTTTTTTCCACTTGTCCACTTACGAAATTTCAAATCACGCAAAAGTAAACCATCATTTGACACTTATTTTATAATGCGATCAGTTTATAAGTTTAGTTAGCTAAAAAAAAGTTATGGAACAAATATTTTAGTATGTTTATGGATATGTTTTATTAGATACTCAAATTATAAAAAAATACGAAAATATAAACAAAGGAAGAAATATAAAAATATCGGCGATGTTTTAAAATTTTTAAAAATAAGATTTAGCGAGCATTCATCTTCGGATTCCAGATGAATTTTCGGAGACTGTACCTGCGGATGTGACAGGTTATGTTTTTTGGTGCCTGTTCAGAAATTTCGATTTTTCTCTTGTTCTGGCGAACTGAAAAGCGAATATTTGTTCCTGTTTTTCTTTCTTTAGAAATAGAAACTGAACATCAATTCTCAATGCTCTCTTTAATCTTCAATTTAAAATCTGTCACTTCACTTCACGTAAGTGCAAAAGCGAAAGTCAGTCTACTTTCAATCAGACAATTCTTTTTCCAACCCCAACTCTCGAGGCATAAATACGTTTTAATTATTTAGGATTTGGTTTATTTTTGTGTGCAATACCGTTTCGAACAAAAGAAATTTTGGAAGTGCCCTTTTTATAAAAAAAAACATTAAAACGTATGCAAATCACTAGATAACACAGCGTCTCCATGATACATTATTCATGTCTGCGCCCATGTCGGGATAGAAAATTGTCCAGTGGAGAGAGCAACCAGTTAGACATATTCTTTCCCTTTCAACACCATTTTAGTTTGTTTCGGTACGACGTTTTTTTTCTCAAGATATACCATTTTATTTTTATAATGCAGCTCGTTAGTACCAAAACGCAAAATATAATATAGGTAATATCGAGTACCGTAGCTAAAAATGAATATCTTGAGAAAAAAACTTCGTAGCGAAACAAACTAAAATGGCATTGAAAGGGAAAGAGTAGTACATACTAAAGGATGCTTTAGTAAAAAATGACTATAAAAATTTGTTGTTCTCAAAAAATTACTTCAAATATCGCCAAAAACCATGTTTATAGCACTTTGAGATTGGTATATCTCAAAATTCTGACTCCTAGAGCAATTCTGTTGCCTGATTTATGTCGTTTTCGATTGAGCTTTTCAGATTTTGCTCTCAGATTTCAGATTTTTCGTGTTGGTTGGAAAACAAACGAGATTGATCTGTTTTTCTGCAATTGTATTAGTGTGACATTTCACACCTTGTTCGTAAAAGAAAATAAATAAGAAACAGAAAAATAATAAATACAATTTTAAAACACTTTCTTTTTATTTTCTAAATATTCTACACAGTTTCTGATAATTATTTTTGTTGATTGATATTTATTTTGATGTACTGCGTTGACAATTCATGTAAAATATGCTGGTGTTAGTGCAAGTAGGTGTAGATCTCGAGCAGAATCCGAGATTCACAATTGATTTAGAGCAAAATAAAATGCTTTTTTGGTCGGTTGGAAAATGAAAATTGTACTAGAGCGATAAAAATTGCTCGAGATAAAAAAAGTGCTTTTTTTGCCCAATCGAAATCGACATTAAATTCAGCGTCAAATAATCTACAAGAAATGATATGTCTTATCCTTGTTACAAAATGTTGTAGACTAGTATACCTAATTAAAATAAAACCGAAACAAATGAACAGTATCCAAGTAAAACAACTGTAACCAAAAGACTCATTAAAGAATTCAATTCAATTTAAAATTATAATAATATAAATGTCAACGCAAATAAATAAAAAGAGCAAACTCATCAACAAGAACTTTTTTTTTTAGTATTTCTGTATATTATGACTGATGTATAAAATTAATATTTGAATAAATTCTAAAAGTATGACACCCTGTTTTTTATATTAAACTTTCGTCAAGATACAAAATTCATCGGATTCTTTTTATTCGCCGTAAAAAATACCCTATACGTCATACCATGCGCACAAACGCTACCACAAATCACATACCTACCTACATCGTCATATCATCATCCACCACACATACACAAATGAACCAAAAATAACGGACACACTCATTCGTCTAAGTGAATCACCGATGAACACTAGTGAATTATAGATTTCCTGTGCGCTGTGCCTGCCGCTGTCCCATCCCAGCGACAACCTCTGATTTTCTTTTCAATTCTTCCAATTTTTCACGTTCGCTGCTGCTTACTGCATTCGATTCACTTCAGTTGCTTTGAATTCGCCGATCTGTCAAAATCGCCTAACAGAACGATTTCGGAGAGAACGGATGTGAATAAAAAAGTTATTTTTATTTCCTTAATTCTACAAGTTAAAATTCTGTTCCAAAACAAAGTGAAAAGAATCAAATATAAGCAAAATAATTGCTAAATTCGAAATTAAACCAAGAGGAAAAAAATATCGGTAGTAACGAGAATCGTTCGTGTCCTTTACGCCATTTGTTGTTGTTCGCGCTGCTATTCGATAGCCTGTGGTGCTCCAGAACTCCACACGCACCAGATCCATTCTCCTCCAATCAATTGAGGTCGCCTCGTGGCGTCGCAATGGAATATCTATAAAAATACAAAAAAAAAATTAATTATTCTTATCTCGGAAATTTTAAAGAAAATACATCACACACGCGCAAGCAGATCGTTAAAGCGAAAAAATATAAAAATATATTTTCGTTCTATTTTGTTAAAATTTCATAGTTTCCCCTCTCGCCGAGACGCAGCAAACAACACGAACTAGACCAATCAACAGAAGCAGCAGCAAGCGAAAAACAACAAAAAGTCCTCAAACTAGAGAACAAGAAACAAAGCAAAAAAAAAAGTAAATAAAGAGGAAAAGCCCCCACAAACTCCACACGCTCCACCCTTCTCTCCCAACATAAAGGCAGAGAATTTTCATTTGCAATTTTTGTTGTGCCGTCTTTCAGTGAATCGTTAGATAATAAAATAATAAATAAAGGGGCAACAGAGCGAGAGAAAGAGAAAAGTGCACTATATTTATTTTTCGGTTGTGTATGGGTTTTCTGCTTTCTCGTAATTGCAAGGAATGCATGTGAATATGATTGTCTTCAATTCAGCAAGGGATAACAATTTGGCACTTTTGAAGGTGAGTCTTTTTTCTCGATCAATATCAATATGGTGATTCGACATTCGAGGTATTAAAAAGTTGAATGAAGTGGTTCCTATGTACATACATACATAATTTGAATATCTTGTCACCATAAAATTGCAGTTTAAATTTGTCGTTTTTGTTTTCATTCTTTTTATATGCAATATTCTCAGAAATATTGGAATGGAACGGGTTTAAATGTAGCACAGGTTTTCTGTGTTGGAAACCCCCTACACATATTTTTAACTGATGACTTTTACGGGGAAAGTACCTACATACATACATACCTTATAAATTATTGACGTAAAATATATAATGTAGTTGTGACGTCACTGTGGTTTTTAATTTCAATCGATTTGCACTAATACATACTGTTAAATACGAAATGACAAACAAATTTCGGCGAGCTTGCAATAAAGTTTACGATGGTGATACGATTTCGTGATTTGCTTTGACATTTGACAGCAATAAACAAAGCGAACTCTGCTCAGCTGTAGCTTCACATTTAACATTAAAAATTAAACGTCAAGTCATCTACATATGGAAATACATACATATGTACATAATTCTACACTTCATCGTCTACTGAAGCTTCCTGATGTTTTTTAGAATACTGAAATTTGATTTATGCTAAATTAAACACATCTAGAAGTTCATCAATCATCCCGCTGTTTAAGTCGTGTGTAGGCTAGGCAGTACATGTCAAAGCACCAAAAAACGTTTCTTTCTTTTTTAACCAATGAACTGCTGTCGAGAAGATGCTCTAACCATGAACAAAGGCAAATTCAGGATCCACAGCAAAACAAAATCCGTTTTCTCGTACATTAACTCATTGTCAGTATAGTCGTTCTGATTCTAGATAGATATCATTCACCTTTAATACGTGAAATTCGCAGAATTGTCAGTTGTTTTCTTAGAAAATTAGTGAATTTCTCCTTTTGTCCAAATTTGATTGTCAAATTTGTTGTCAACGGCTAAAATTTATATTTATGTACGATAAACTTAAAAGTTGAGAAAACATGTAAACATACGTACATAATGTACATACATATACAATTAAAGCTCCCATAAACGGACAATCGTGGTCCTTTAGTTTTTTTCCGGTTAAGAGAAAAAATTAAAAAGTGTGTTTTAAAAAAAACATTTTTGTTGCGCGATCGGATAAGTTTTCTTTATCCAAAACATTAACCACTTCCATTTTTTATTTCAAAGTAGGAGCACATTTTTTGTTAACATCTCCTGCAGGTACGGTTGACATAACACAATGAAATGACTACGAAAATATAAGAGCAGAAAAACAGGTACAATGCAAATGCAAACGTTACATCGTTCTGTCCGGTTACCGGAGATTGTCCATGGATTTGCTGGTCTATTAGGAAAAATAGAAACCGTACTGAAAACGGATCCTCTGCATCTTTCTGTTTCAACTGTTTATACAAAACTAACTCTTTATTAAATTAGTGTGCCCATCTATAAGAGAATTTTCTACTTACTGTTAATGTGAGTTCTTCGTTAGTACATTATGTACGTAGTAGGTATATGGAAATATTAGCTAGGATAGAACTTAAATAAGAGCTATGTATATTCCAGACGTAACCGCAATCATTTGTCAAAGTTCAGGTGTGGCTATGGCTATGGTTAAGCCGAAAAAGTATTTGCTAGTGAATACAATTTTAAAAAAAAATGAGAACTGCCAAATGAGTTACAATGTTTTTTCCACTTTATCGTGGATGAAGTTTGACAGGTAAAAGCGTGACATTGAGATTCATATATTAGTATAGTATAAATATGATGACCAGGTTAATGTCGCTGTACAGCTCGTACAGTTCGTGGTTGAATCTTTTCCTCCAGAACCCGTCAACGCAAAAGGGACTGAATATCTAACGAAGGATTTTTCTCTCGAAGCGGCCAAGAATATCTTCATCCGCTTACGATAAAGTCCATGCTTCAGCTCCATATAGCAAGACTGGGATGATAAGGGTCTTATATAGAGTCTCCTTAGTCGATCGAGAATGGACTTTACTATTCAATTGCCTTCTTAGCCCAAAGAAACAGCGGTTGGCAACATCTCTAAGTCGTGGAATTCGGAAAAATAAAATTCCTTAATACATATTCATATAAATGTACATATGTATGTATATATTCAAATTTCTGTCAATTCACAGCCTTAACTCATTAATGGCTTATTGTATTTAAAACCAAAGAAAATGGTTTTTAGCAAATTCTTTTAAGATTCATTTGAGGTATAAATCATCCTTCTACGTTATCCTGGAGCTGAGCTATGCTCGAAACAATTCCTGAAATCATCGCCGACAATGTTCCATCAGTGGAGACCGAAGCCAACAGCCGTGCAGCAGAGGGTGACGTCATATTGTGTGTACGTGCTACATTTGCCACGAGATTATATTTTCTGCCTACAGAAAACCGGTTTTTTGGTCCGAAAAAATACTACCAGTGAAACTCACATTTTTTTTCTGCCGACAGAAGTAGCAGAAGTTATGTGCGCTTGAAGCATGGTATGAAACCGGTTTTCTGCCGGTAGAATTGATCACGTGTGCGCTGGCCCATGAGATTAACATGTGTAAAGGACCATGTGGGAATGGGAATAGGGACTATACCGTGGCTGTAGTGTGTTTTTTATAGTACTGCGGCAGATGTTGAGACTTTCATGAATAGGAATTTTGTTACCGCGTATTCGTACGTGCATAAATATCAGCGTTGCCACTTTTCCTCACGCAAATGTAGTATTCAAAAAAAAAATTAGCAAAATAGAATTCTTTTTTTAATTATTAAATTATGTATCTATGTTATGTATACATATGTACATATGTATGCATACATATATAAAAATTAAATGCTGTTCGTTGGTAAGCGCATCACTTGAGAACGGCTAGACCGATTTCGCTTATTTTTGTTTTTAAATGTTCGTAATAGTCCGAATGAGGTGAACAATTCGATAGATGGCGCTGGAGTCAATTTATTAGCAAATTCTATATTTATTGACCAAAATAACTCATATTAACAATGTACATATGTACATATTATGTTGCTTTGGTGCCAAGAGAGAGAATTACAAAATCTTAATCCGATAAGCGCTGGAGTCAAGTTATTAACAAATTCTATATTTCGTTGTATTGAAGCAACTATTCGGTGGGCCCGTAACATGATTATTATGTTATCAGTTTGTGATTCAGATAGACCACGATCTAGACTAGCAGATGAGTTCAATGCTTGCCTCAAAGCAAAACATATTTGGCATTATGTATATAAAACTACTAAACAAAAACATTCAGAACTATTTTGGATATGGGAAACAGAAAAGTACTACACAAAATATATGAGGTATGTATTTACATACAGTAGACGCTCGATATAGTGAACTAATAAAAACCAGGCCTGTTCACTGAAGCGAGATTGTTTATTGTAACGAGCGTGGACTCCTTGAAGCAAATTTTATCAAAATGTGTATGTTTTTACGTACAATTCATCGAAAATAGAATATAATTACAATTTTTCTTTGCGATTACTAAAAAACAAGCCAATATTTATAAGAAAGAATATCTTATCTTTAACAAAAACAACTCTTCCGTAAAAAACATAATACATTCCATGTACTTAAAAAAAACAAAAATACAACAAACTTAAGCTGTGCTTAAGTGACATGGTCACAACGAATATCGTTCAAAAAATAACAAAATAAGCAACACACACTTTGTTTTTGCACTAAAAACAACCACAAGCTGTGAAACAAACAAATATTCTAAATAGTGAACAAACTTGTTCACTATTTAGAATAGCCTGTATAAAATATTGTGTGTTCACTATATTGGATTGTTCACTATATCAATGTTCACTATATCGAGCACCTACTGTATAACATTTCCATAACATTTTTGTGTCATCGTTTCATCTATAGGGAACAACCACTAAGTTCAGATTATAAAGAAAAGAATAATGTACACATATTGACCCAAGAACTTTATTTTTTTTTTTTAACTAAATGGAAATTGAAAAATAGAAGAGCAGTGATTGCTTCCTATCATTCTACATAATGCACTTCCTTTCTATCATACTATAATTAAAGCGACTGTTTTTTTGCGCGGGTAACAGCTAGTATTATACATATGTATGTATGTAGCTACTTACATTGCTAAGGCAAATGTATTGAACTGGACCAGCTCTTCAATCAAATCAAAAAAAAAAATCGCTGAATTGCAAGCGAAAGTGTCAGTGATTGACACGCCCAATTTTGTCAAAGTCATTCTCACTGTGAAGTACATATGTATATAATTTTTTTTTACACAGATTAGATACCTAAAATCCAGATAATCAATTTCTTGTTTTATATTCTTAACCAACACCCATTTTTATTATGTTACAAATTATCACAGACATTTCCGATCATGCATACATAAGTTATGTACGTATTCTCGTACATACATACATATGTGATATTGCGTAATCAATCCACCAGAAACCGCATAGAGTTGGCTTTGGTGACACTAGTGTCAAGTATCCGACACACAAATTGAAAGGTCAACGGATACGATACAAGTCGTTTGCATTGAGTCACATTGTTGTGGCCAAGCACCAAGAAGGGCAGCAGCCAACCAACCGAACCCAAAACCGTAAACCCGCTCCCGCTGGACTGAAAATGAAACAATCTCTCTCATTTCTAAAGCCACAATGTGATTGCCCTTTGATTTTAATTTTATTTTTATTTTCTCATTATGAAATGCGAGCACAGTCCTTCATGAAAGTAATTAAATAAATTAGTCGTTTTCATTTAAATTGTAATTGGCAATATGATAGCTTAATTATTAAAACAAAAGTAGTGGTGTGTGCCTGTTGCAATTTTTTTTTAGATGGGCAAACCACAAAACGACACCAAAAACAAACTTTTTGGTTGTACTCGTATCTTTCTATGATTTTCATAAGCCACACAAATGTTTTATTTTTTATTAGTATTTGACTGACCATGAACTAAATCTCGCATCGTTATGTTCTTGTTCCGTGCGTCGTTGTTTGTGTGCATTTAATTAAACAAAATGTAAACGTGAAAAATGAACAAAGTCCAGGAGACAAATTTTGAACGCTTCCAAATCGAGTCAGGAACTAGGAGTGGAAGTGGAACAATTGGTTTAATTGTTAACAATTGCAATTTGCTAAGAAAACATCCATGTCTCGCTAGACTTTTGACTTTGACAAAAAAAATCGTTTTAGGTTCTCGACTTCTCGTATCAGGCCATGATTTTGAATTTATTTGGCGAACTCTCTTCCAAGGTGATGGTGATGTCATAAATATTGAACCGTCCTATATGTACATATCAGCAACTGACGGCCGATGGCAGTGATGCCAAATTAAATGCATAACTTTGCAATAATTTTTTTCACGATAGTACCTATTTTTCCTCAAAACTCAATTTTGCACATTTGGGAAAAATATCAAGTTACGAGGAACTGGAATAAGAAGTTTGTAAACTTCTAATCTGTAGCAAACACATCTGTGAATTGACAGCGATTTGACAGATGTCATTAAATGCTTTGGGCCATACTGTAGAGGTATTCTACCGAACTTGAACGTTTTGGAACAGAATTTTTCTATGTTTGGTCAAAATTTGTAGTGCTTTAATTCTTACATCACTGATAACAGTTTGGTCGCATACTAAGTTCGTGAATGATGTTATCGAAAATATGTCAAACTTTAGACATGAAATCCAACTGGAAAACAGATTGGAGTTTGCTAACAAGGTTTATTATTTTCTGCGAATAAAAAAAGAATCATAAAAACTAAAGTGGTAAACATAATAGACATTTGCATGCATATGCACGCATAAGAAAATATACGAATACATAGAAATAATGGCTCTCTCCACGCCTATGCAATTTTGACAGTTGTTTGAATTAAAAAAAAAATCAAGTGAAATAAGATAAAATAATGGCAAATAAATACAATACAATATTTACAAATATAATAAATAAAATAATACGAATTTGTTGAGAGTTTAATTGAATGTCTGCGGCAAAATAGCTGCCTTTGTGAAAATGGAAATGCTTTTCATTTCAAAGGGATGAGGACAGAAAAGTCGTGTGCTTACAATCAACAAGCCAGTGTTGTCAGGTCGTGGGATTTCACCCATTTTTTTGTATTATTAGACTCCTGAATGTGCACCAGTGGTCTTGCATAAAATCTTGCTTTTTCTAAACATATTAAAAAAACATGAACTGAATATGCATACATATGTACAGACATATACATAATGTATCAATTAAATAACCTTAGTAGGTACTTGGTTTTGGAAAATTTCCTGTGAATGACATAATTTTTAAGTCATTAAAATTTCAACATACTTTGCTCAGTAAAATGGAATATTTTCCAAAAAGAGAACCAACTTTTAATACTGTTTGCGTTATCAAATTTGTCTTTCAAAATCAACGAATTTATCCGTAATTATTTCAATGCGCTAACAACCATTTAAAAGTTTGTAGATCTGCAAATTTTTATTAGCAGTTTTCATTTCATACATTTTTATTATATAGATAACTTCCGTTGAAATATAATCATGTGTATGTACCATGTCATTTATTTTACTAAAAGATATTGATTTAAAATAAATATTTATTAAACTTAGGGTTTCTCGAAGCTGACAACACTGGCAACAAAAAACAGCAAGAGTTTGAGAGAAAAAATGTTGACAGACAGCCATGCCGCAAAATCTATTATGACTGTGACGTTGGGAAACATAATGGAACATTTCATTCAATATTGATATAAGCTTATGTTTCCTTATGCGCATTATGTTTCAGCCTTTGATGTCAAGTGGGCATATGCCAAAAACCTAAGATTAAGGCGACATACAAAACTTAGAACGAAGTAGGTTTTTTTTTTTACAGCGAAGCAAAAACGAATGAGGTTTAACGCAGCTATTCATTTTGAAGTATTTTAATTTAATAATCATTTGTGGCGAACGCAAGCCTTCGAATTGATAAGATTTGTTATCAGCCGTTGACATAATTTACTCAACACACAACAAATACATGAAATAGTCTGTGAAACTTCTGACAGCACTATTCATCTGCTCTCTGCCCACCCGCTTAGTTTTGAACTTAACCTTAAATACAAATGTACGAGTGTATCATGTCATTGCGATAAGCTGAATTGACCTCGAATTCTGTAGATACACACAAGATAAACGAATTTAAAAGTAAATAATTCACATTCAAGTTAGATGAAATTAACAGTAAATTATTCACTTGTTTACAATAATTTTTATTATGATAATGATGTGGGTGTACAACTGTACACGTGTTGCTTACACGCGTATAGGTACTATGCCACTTATTTTTGAATCGACGTCAGGCGCTATAATATCCGCAACAGTCATCTTAGAGTATGTAGGTAATCATAACGTTTTGGTCTAACCAACCCGAAATATACATAAGTCTTTTAACTCTTAAATCAATAAACTGTCAAAAAATAATTACTATTCCTATAATCTCTGCTCAAGCAATTAATCTCACACAACCAGTTTACGATTAATAATCAGCTTTTGCAAAAAAGTGCTAAAATATTCCATAATTTGAAGAAGAAAAAATCACGTGCTACTGTCATTATTAAGACAGTAAACCAATAAATCAAGACGCAGCCGAAACATTTAATTTGAAATGTCATTGTTTTTTTGTTTTTAATCAAATTGTTTTCTGACATCCACCATGCGTGTGTCACTTGGAAATTGATAAAATCGATTCTCCATTGCTGTGCTGTCAAAACAAAAAAGTTAATAAAACCACAGTCATTCAAAAAAAAAAAACACAAAATAACCATCACCACACTCTTAGATGAAACAACCAATCGCAGGTCAATGTTGTTGGCTTGATTAAAGATAATTACTGGCATAAATATCGCGTTGATTTTTCATTTACCAAATATTTGATATCAAATGAAGGTCAGTCGCTAGCAATGAGAAAAAAGAACAGAAAACAACAACAATAAATGTCCTCGTTTAGGTATAATTTGCTGCTTCTTTCTGATGGGTAAATGTCAACCCACCAACGATCATGGTTGTTGTGGCTTATTGCCATTTAGATTTAATTGCTGAGCTAAAACAAAAAAAAACAGCAAAAGTTGCCCATTACCAGTTTGCTTTCTGTCCGCCATTGTTTACATTTTCCGTTTGAGCGCATACAATTCGCCATTAGCACCAACAAAAAGAGGGTGCAACGAACCAGCAAATGCTTCGAGCAGTGACACGCAAGACACACAAATAACCAGGGCAACGCAAACGTCAAACATCATCCTAAGTGAAGAGTTGAATTGGCCAAACGGATCCGTAAGATATAACTGAATGTTGATTTCTGCACGTTTTTTTTTCATTTATTTTGACCCAACCACAGAGACCTTAACCGGATGATGGCCTTTTCTTCAGTTTTTTTATTTCTTTTTTTTTTTGTTGGTTTCCTCCGGCACGCTGGTTAAATTACCAAAACCTTGGCCTCGATGGTAAGATATTTAATGATTGCCTTTTGGTCATTTAACTGTACTTTTGTCTTGAGAGTGCACAGTCAATGCGTATTTTTTAATGAAAATACCGACTTCAATGATTTAATTGGGAGGAGATTCTTTGTAATTTAAAATAAAAATTGAATCGCTTTTGGAATACGAGTACAGTCTGTCATCAGTCAAATTCGGTTAATAGGTTAACGTGATTCCAATTTCAAGTAAAATAGTGGAAGCTGTCAGCAGAATCAAACGCTAAAACGTGAAATTTTCTTGAACGAGTAATTATTTGCAACGTGTAAGAGTGAATTGCATAGTTTAATTTGTGATCAGGAATATGGGATGAGGAGATGTAAACATGTTTCATACACTCACTTTGTCATTAAGTTTACTTTAGTAATGGCGATGAACTGGTTTTATTTACTTGTGTTATCACTAAAGTAACCTTTTGAGTAATTTCTTTGATAGCGTCAACGATTACTAAAACTGGTTTTATACCGGGGACGTACATATGTAGGTACGGGTCGAGTACTACATCGTGTGTCTAGTTATCGATCTTTGCGGTATAATTACACTTACAACTTATATTGCGCATCATTTAACCAGTAGGTATTAACCTTATCGTTTTTCATTTGATATTGAAGAAATGACAGACGCATTATAACTTGATTTGACGTTTTAAAACACACAACGTACGCGAAATAATTTTTGTACGAAAAACTTAACAGAACTAATCTTTTGTTTAATTTCTCGGTCTCGCTCTTTCCTCTGTAAAACACACAGGCTATATATACATAGTTCAGTACAAGATAACTATGGACTTTTGTCATTTAACGTCAATTGGACAGTTCTTTGTTACTTTTGTTTTACTAGCAAGTAACGATCTAGGAATTCATAAATACGAGTATTTGTGTGACCAATTACAATAACTCCATTTACAGAAAAGCCAAGGACTTCCACTGGGAGGTTAACACTCAACAGACGTTCACTTCACTGAACTCTTCAAAAGATGTAAGTTGACATAAAAGGAAGTATACAAGTAACCATCTTTCTTTGTAATGCTCATACTCGTACTCCACTCATCATGCGGAATGAAAATGAAACCAAAAGAACAATTATGAAACTTATTGCGTTTATATGTATGTATGTACATATACTTACCTACTCGTATGCATACGAAATACGAGTAAAATTCTTTTTAGTTTTGCTTTGTTGCTTTGTTCTTCATGACGACGATGATGATCATGATCATCATTGAAGCAATGAGGAAGCAATGAGAACGGCAACTACAATATTCTTACTCTTTGGATGGTGTTTGTCGCGCATTTATAGTTCACCGATCGTAGATGATTTTTTTTAATCGTGTGATTTTCCATGGCCGTGTTAGGACACCATATATAGGATTTTCAAAGTTTACAGGGTGGTGCTTCATTGGTCATTGGAGTGTTTACGGAAGACTTTTTAAGGAAACAAAGAAAAGTTGAAACAATACGCCATTCGAAGGAATATAACATAATGTTGGTACATACTTCCGCATTTTACTTTTATAAACATACACATGTACTGTGCATATATTGACTTTCATTCTGGATGAGATGACAACCTCTTGACAGTTGACATCTATTCTATAAGGAAGGTAGCATTTGATCTAGACGCACAAATAAAAGTTGACAGCCGAAGCACTAAAATATTTACTCTTATGTCAACTATTGATAATATCGAGTTCGATTTCCTTGAAGTAATTTCTTTTTGTCACTTTCTTATCGCTTTCTACGCCCACCTTAGTCCTCAAATCAGTTGTTTGATACTTTTTATTGTTCAGTCCGAATATCAGGCAGAAAATAGCAAGCGCAATTGTTGATCGCTTTGGAAACTACAAAGATTCCGACATATAACAGTGCAATAACGGCGCGTGTGTTTCACTCTCATATAAACAAATGTAACAGGAAATTGCGAATTCAGCAACAAGTGAATGAATCACCCTGTGTATTGCGTTAAAGAAATATTACCCAGCCCCGACACGTCTGTCTTTATATTGAACAAGTCATTGAGTGAAGGAAATTGCATATTTGTTTATTATTTTAAAACGTGCAATACCTTCACTACATTCGCATTCAATTTTCAATCGAGAGAGGAAAAAATACCTTTAAAGCAACAAATAAAGTGGAAATGTACAACTCGCCTGATGCGCACACGCACTTGGCAAATACGATTGTTCAACTGTCTTCCTGCGGCCCGGCCCGCACAATCTCTGCCAGTGACGACCAGTGACAGACGATTAATTTCCGGTTGTATGTATGCATTTAAGTATAATACTCGTATCATTTTTCATTTGAGCTGCAAACATAAATATAAATAAATATTTATGCGCACTGAATACAACAAAAACGATGGAGATAGGGGAACGATCTACATACAGACAGTTGACTTTACATTTTTTTATTTTTTATTTTATTGATACTCGGTTTGTTTTCGTATTCGCTAAGTCATATTGTAGTAAATCTAAATCTACAAATGCATATGGCTATACTATGCATCAATTAGAATGTTAATGGTTTTGTATGAATTGCTATCGGTTAGCTGGCAATTATTTCTCGATTACAAAAGGTTATTGAATTTATTATTAATCAACATTTGTTTGTTATTGTTGTTTTTATTGGTGGTGTGAAGTTTAATTGACGTTTAGTCTGGTGATGTTATGGAGAAATGATGCGTCACACTGTTGTCGGTTTGAGGATTTGTGACAGTGAAAACACTCAAATTAGACATTCGATTTGATTAGATCTCCACGTGTATAATCATTTTTTATGTTGTTTGAAATTAATTTTTTACTTCTGTGAATTTAAAGTCGTCAACAATTTTATTTGTTACAAATTCTATTACACGGAAATTTCACACGAGCACTGAATGCGTAAATATTTACTCAATAGTAATACCATTTCGTTGTATTTAAGGAAATAAATAGATGTTGGTACATAATCCAACTCGTTCGTACAAATAACACAAATAGTGTTGTTTTGCAATCATCATCCTTCCGATTTTTCTTCCCTTTCTTCATGAACTGCTCATTGTCTCGCGTTTCTTCAATTTGCTTGGGCTACAGTTACATACCATAGGAATATGCATAAAGGAGAAGTGGAATCTCTTTTGAATTTAGAGCTGGCTAAATGCCAAATTCTATTTTCCTCTTATAGGAAAATACAAGAAAATCAAATTCACAAAGCGATTTCGTAGCAAAACGAGCAAAAATTAAGTAATAGAAAAAAAAATGAGATTGGCGAACCAGGAAAAAAACGTTTTTCATCTGTGCGTAGCCAGTGTTTTGGTTGCACACAGAGTCTTACATGCAACTTGCTACTGTTGCTGGCCTTTTGTGAGTTCAAGGGAATCAAATGAAGGTCAGCAGAAGATATGGTAGAAGGATACACATACATATATAATAAATTCCACTAAGATCTCAGAAAACAACACGTAATGGTGAAATTGTCAACTTTCTTTCATTTTATAGCCATGTTACTGTAAACAGTCAGTTTTAACTGTCAACTGTCAGTCAATAAATAATTTCTTTCAAATTAAACAATTTATTTCAAGATGTCGACTCCATCGCTGACAGGCAATCTTATTTTTGCACCTCTCAGAACCATTCACAATAGTGTTAAAGGGTTCTATATTTACTTCGTCATTTTTGATACTTTTTTTCTGAATGTTTTGTTCTTTGCAACATCGTTTCGAAAAGCCCAAAGAGTATGCAAAATGTACCGTTAAATGTTATTTCTAGGTGAAACAAAAGCACAATGCATTTCCTCATTCGGTCGATATACAACCTGCGGACGTGTATGTACGAGTAATAATAAAACTTATTATTCTTAATAATTTTACTCTTTTATTGTTATTTATCGAGTAAAAGGAACGAGAGTAACAATTTGTAATGACATCCTGTCATAAACAAACAAAGAGTACAACAGTAAGTCGGTAAGACCTGTCAAAGCCAATTGTAGAGCAATAAATGCAGACGATTAAATGCACGAAGAATCTTGAATGGGCAATTAGTAGATAGAATGTAGGATGTTGTTTTTGAGGAATTTATATTTTATTTTATTTATTAGTAATGGTTTGCAATTGAACTTTTCTTTGTTTTGCTAGCTTACTTTACTTCACGGGATTGTAGTCTTACATCGCCCTGGTAAACCGTTAGCACAGAAAGCAAACAATTTATTTTTTTTGTCGTTTCTGTAACTTATTTTGTTACTTTGAAAAACTTCAATGTACAGGCGTCGGATATCCGATCCTCAATCAAAGTCTTTTTAGCCACACAAATGAATTACGAACATCTTTAGCTTGGCATCTTTCTGACCGAACAGTTCCTTGTCCATGTCATGTCAGTATACAAACAAAAGAGTCAGGTATTTTATTCCACCGTGGGCTGTATTTCCTCAGTATTTCCTCATTGTAAATTGTGACATTCTCTTGGTTGATTTCGTATCTTTTTGTTCGCAGCATCTTAAAATTAACTCGTTTACCACCAGAAACAAACCCCTTTTGCTACCTCATGATTCCGGAAAAAGAAGAAAGAAATCTGCATTTTAAGAGTCATTAAAAGACACGAGATCTTTCACCGCTAGGTATGTAGTTAAGTTTGACCTCTCAAACTGACAGTTTACGACATAATATAACGATAGCATCTCACCTAACTTTCCAGGCTTAATAAGGAAACTCGTATCCACAGTAAACAATCAAAACTGGTGTTTCCCCTATTTTACTGCTTTTGGTTGCATTATTTATTTTTCTCCATAAGGTTTGCGCGCTTTATTCAAACTTTTTTTATTTTCTGGTCTGAAAAATAAATAAAAAAACAAAACAAAACAAATAAACGTGTACCATGAGAAAATACCACACAAAAGGAGCGCTGAAGCGCACTCTTGAGGTGCCTATAAGTACACATACTCCTATAGGTGCATATTGTATGTCCCTATGTTTTCAATGCGAAACGCACAAGGTCGTTAACTTTACTTGCAATTACCGTGCCCCTTTTCAGACGGAGGGCAGGGCGAATGTTTTCCGCAATACTCTTGCGCTTAAATCAGGTCCAGAGTCTGTAGTAGGGCTCCAGTCATGCGGTGGGTTTGTTGAGTATTAAGTTGCCGGTCCTGTGAAGTATAAGTCAGACTTGTTGCATTAGAAGTAAATGAAAAACAGGCGTTTTGTATTCAAATTTACCAAAAGCTAATGACATCTGAAAGAATGTACATCAATTTCATTTTCTCTCTTTCTCAATCTGCATTTATTGATGAATAAAATTCGAAAGAAAATTCACAAATCGAAGTATTTTTACGTTAATCCTCAAACAAAAAGAACCCTTTAAAAATATATTAAAAATGTATGTACGTAGGAATGTTTTGAGAATGAAACACCCAACGGACAATTATGAAACAATTGCCTAACGGCTCGGTAAAAGGATGGAATACCATTCCCGACACGGCTATACTGCCAACTTAATGCAATTTCATAAAAGTACACAGTAATATAAAAGTAAATTCTGAATGAGTTTAAGATGGAGGCAAATGAATAATGGGGTCATGCTAGCCAGTCGCAGCGACTTTTTTTTATGTCAGAACACACTTATTGCTTCAAACTGATTTCTTTTGGAACAAAGGGAGTTTATCATCAATTTCTTGCGATCTACTTTGTTCTATTTTTTTTGTTTCTCTCTTTCTCTTTTGATTTGGGTTCGCACATTGGAAATTTGTAGGCATATCGCATCGCACCGCATATAAACGTGATTCTTGTGTAAATTAAATGAGTTCACACAATTGGCTCATTGTTTCGTAGGCAGTAAAGCAATTCTAAGATAAAGAACAGAGATGTAGAAACAATGATACAGTTTTGACATACGCGAATATGTTAACGGTTATCAGTGGAAAATGTTTCTACTTTACTTCATATGTGTGTGTGTATATACAATGCACATATGCGTAAATAATGCATTCGATCTGATCTCGAAACCAGATCGGACTTGAGAAGTCTAGATTGCAAATGATATGACGTCAGTTAAGATGGTGGGCGTTGCGTTATAAAAGTAATGTACGTTTGGGTTTTTTTTTCCCCGAACTATGTTACAATAGGCGTGTTTTTTTTTTGTAACCTGTATAGGCTAAACATGTTTCAGCAGCATGTTTACCTATGTAAAATACAACAAAACCTTAGCCTGGATAAATATCGAGTCTTATTTTTACACTGAAAGCTTTTTCGAAGTCTATATAGGTTACAAAAAAAAACAGGCCTAATGGTTCCAACAATTGGCAGTGATTTTCCTCAGGATTTTATTGGCTCCACCTACCCAAGTCAAGCATACGTATAGGCGGCTATGTACATTGAAAGAAAAACGTGCTGTCAAACATATGTAAAACATTAAAAAAGGAGGTAAGAATGGGGTGCAAGGAGAATTCTCTGCTGCGTAATATTCGAAGTATACATGCTTAATTTGAAGAGTATCCTCCTTCGAGCAAGGCCATTCAATATTTTTGTTAATGGAATCCAAAATCAAGAAGTTTGTCGCCACCGACACTTTCTTCAACCTTATGGAAAGAACTAGAGTGTTTTAACAAATCCACCGAGAATCTTTAAGAACGGAGTTTAAAAAATAAGCATAGGTCCATATTAAACCAAAGCATATGGCTGTAGTTGTGATACCACATGATTTCACACAATTCTACTTAAATAAATATGAGGAGATCTAAGTAAGGCATCTAATTTTATTAACTTTCGACTTAACAGATTGTACAATACTTATGTTAGGCGCTACAAAAACCGAAAAGTACATTATGTACATACGTCAGACCTACGTCAGTCTGCCGTTGAAATGAGCTTTTGTAAATTATTGCTTATGTAGCTGTCAAAATATGATAAAACAAAATGAAAGAGTAACTCCAAAAGACGTATCAATTTACTTAATCAAAGAGTGAAATGTCATATGAGCACACGCCTTTCACAAATTGTTTGAGGTTATCGGTTTTAACTTATTTTTTTCCAGTTGACAGTTTGACACTCAAATCTTATCTTAAAATGAGAAAAGTTTTAAAAAAGTATACTAAAATTGCTCTGCTAATAGGATATTGTCACGGAATCAATACAAATGCGATTCACTTCTTTTTAAAAACATACCTATTACAAAAAAAAAAAAACAGAAAATTGTCATTCAACTACTTAATATCAATACTTGTGTATATATACGTATATAATACAACGAAAGTTGTTTTTTCATAGAGATACGAACGCAGTCTTCAAAGTTTATTGCACAATGTCCCTTAGAAATTGTGAACATGCCCTTGTGTGCCTAATGGCGTTTATCGATTTTTTGTACAGCCTTTTGCCCTGTGTCAAAGCAAAGAACAGATTTTATTATATTTCTCCGTTGGTAACCACAAGCTATAGCAGAATATTGTATTTCATCGTTTTGTGTAGGTATGCCGCTTTTTCATTTATTGTTGTCATTGGTTATTAATTGATGCACGTGCAGATTTGTAAAATAATGTACATAAAATACATACATATGTATGTACGTTGTACGAGTAGGTACATATATATATGAACGTTTGAAAAGCGAAAAAAAATGCACAATTAATTTGGCTGTATTGCATATAGTTATTAGTTCTCTGAGAAGTTTTCGCTAATGAAAAGTTTTTTTCTCGACAATACTTAAGACATGATAACATTTGGAATTTATAATTTTTTTTTAATTGTCCGTAACTGTTATTCTAAATTCAAATATCACTCAACATAAGTTCTGCCTAATTATGGGAAATGGAGATATGGATGTGTTCAAAAATCTTAACCTAGTAGAATTAATTGATGAGAAAAGAAATAAATGAAAATGAAAAATGCTCTGAAGTCGAGAATTGCATTAAGTTTCCCGGTTTCTTCGTAATTTTAAAGAAGAAAAAAAGAATCAAAAAATCTATCAATTAGCCACTATGAGTATTGGTGGGGACTTAAACCAAAGATGGTCCCTTGGATGTACCATCGGCAGTTAGTATGACCTATCATCACCTATGGATCACTAGTATGGTAGCCGCCTAAGTAAAGCCGATACCAAAGAACGGCTTGTATAGGTACCAGCCAGCGGTGCCATGCAGTCAAGTCCAACCGAAGCATTAAACGTGTTCCTACAAACATTGCCCAACCCTCATATCAAGTATCTGGAGTCGTGTAGCGCTGCTCTCAAAACATTATGGTGACAGTAAAGCTCTCGATCTGCTACCTATAGATCTTACCTTTAACACCACAGACAATAGAACTCTCAAACTCTATTTCAGCGAATCCTCCCAACTCTTCCAAAGTACCAAATAGCGATCTTCACCGACGCCTACGGATCCAAGATGTACTGCGGCATTGGATCGGGTATCTTCTCAGCCGAACTAAGAATCTCCAAATCCATTCGCCTTCCTGATTGCTCTAGTTTTTTTCAAGCGGAAGTACAAATCAAAGAAGCATGTAAAAAGCTTGGTCTCAGCACTGCCCTTATTAAGGAGGTTACAATATTAGTAGACAGTCAGTCCGCTATTGAAGCTCTTCACTCAACTATCACATCATATATATTCGTAGAACAGTGTAAGGAGGAATTTTCCCTAGATAAACAGCTGGTTTAGTATCACTCTTCTTTGGGTTCCTGGCCATTGCGATTTAGAGGGTTCAGTCCTTGAATGTTAGGTATCCCATTCAACTCGCACTGTCGCAGCTGCAAGTGCGTCTGCGGAAGAAAGCCTATTTCTCTGTAAATGCCCGACACTAGCCAGAGCCAGACAGCTTACACTCGGCAGGTAAGTCCTCAAAGAGGACTCAGAAATTTCAGACATATAGTAGAATTCTGTAACCTCATAAGATTCCTCAATTCCACAGGATGGATTTGAGCAATATACATCCCAAAACACACTTAAACTACCAAAATTAAACTGTGGCAACATAATGGCGGACAAGTGCTAATTGTGCATGGCAAGATACGCCATACAGCCATTCTTACCTTCCTACCTATGTACCTATGAGTATTGCAAGCTTTGAATTGTTTACGGAGTTACCAGGTAGACATAAAATATGAAGAATCCTAAGCGTTTTGACTAAAATCATCCATTGAAAGTAGATTTGCCCAACCCGACTTTAATATAATTGTCAAAGACGACCTAACCAGTTCATAAGCGTAAAGGCGAAAAATGTCAGCCGCGAATTGATCTTTTTCAGATATGAAGATGTCACTATCCTGTATCGTAAGAAAAACTCCACTTTAAGGCCGTGTGCCAATTGCGTTAAATTTTTATCCACTGGCTAATATTTGACGTTTCTACCAGAGGTGGATAAAATTTTAGCTTTTTGCTGTGTCGATTGGATTAAATGGGATTTTTTTTAGTGCTATTTTTCATTAATTTCCTACTAGAATTGAAAAATTTCCCTTGAATTTCATTCACATCAGATTTTATTACAACTAAAATTACCAAACTGTTTTCCCAGTTTCAAATAAAAAAATAACATAATGCTTTTGTTTGTAAATTATATCTAATTTGTGTACATGATTGAACCACAAAGTTCGTCATTTGTAAATGAAAAATATAAAGATAAAAATTTCACCAATCAACATTATTCAAACTAACAATTTTACTTGTTTTTACACGATATTGCTCATATGAATTACTTTTTTTATAAAAAAAAATGTTGAACTGGTTCTTACAAAATTTTCACAATGGGTAGTTTTCCCATCGAATGAGAACACTACTGCACTACATTTGTCCACCGACAAACGACTTGGAAAACCGAAACAAACACAAAGCTCTCGTCGTCTCTCTCATTCCTTCATGGGTATATACAAATGTCAAACATTAGCCACAGGATAATTTTTAATGCAGCTCCAGAGCCGGCTAATTTCTTGAAGTCTATATTCACCTCACTAACGTCAAAAATTAGCCAAAGGATAATATTTTAACGCAATTGGCACACGGCCTTAGGTGAAAATGAATTTTTAATGTCATGTTACAGGAAATTTGCAAGTGCACCAGTAGAGAAAAACTCGTACGTCTCTTAAGTAAAGGGTGATTTTTTAGCTGGTTTGGTTTTGGCAACACTGGTTTTGACAGCTGACGTGTGTTTAGTACCTTGTGTCACTGTCAAACAGCTTCAGTTTGGTTTGCAATTTAACCATGGATCGTCTTACAAATGAACAACGCTTGCAAATTATTGAATTTTACTATCAAAATTCGTGCTCGGTTCGAAATGTTCATCGCGCGCTGCTTCCATTTTATGATCGGCATTCTCGACCTTCTGAGCAGTCTATTCGGAAGATTGTGACCAAATTTCGCACCAAATTTACTTTGTTGGACATTAAACCACCAACACGTTTACGTACTGTGCGTAGTGAAGAAAATATTGCGGCCGTATCAGCTAGTGTGACAGAAGACCGCGAAATGTCGATTCGGCGCCGTTCCCAGCGATGATTGCGATGATAACAAACTTTTTTTTGCCCGAAATGGAAGTTCTTGACTTGCATGATATGTGGTTTCAACAAGACGGTGCCACATGCCACACAGCACGCGAAACAATGGCGCAATTGCGAGGCGAGTTTGGTGAACAGTTAATTTCACGTTTCGGGCCGGTCAATTGGCCGCCTAGATCGTGCGATTTGACACCATTAGATTATTTTTTGTGGGGGTATGTCAAGGCTAATGTCTATAGGGACAAGCCCGCTTCGATTGACGCACTGGAAGCCAACATCCATGCATTTATTCGTGAGATACCGGCCGATATGTGTGAAAGAGTATGCCAAAATTGGACTCAGCGGATGGGCTACCTGAGACGCAGCCGCGGTCAACATTTGCATGAAATTATCTTTAAACATTAAATTGCAAGGTTCAAACTATCGATTCAAATAAATATTTTATTCATTTTTTCGAATTTTTTGTGTTTTTTTTTTTAAAAAAAGTTCTCAACCTCTTAAAAAATCACCCTTTATTTATAAAGTTGCGTTTTATTGCTCTCATAAGAACAGTCTCATTTAAAATGTAAGTTTGAACACAGAAACAAGACAAGGCTCATATATGGCACGCTAAAATTTAACGAAAGTTATTAAATTTTGATTTTTAAGATGTGGTAAAGTTAAACATTTTAGTGGGCGCTATAAAAAATAATTGATTCTCAAAATGGGCGGTAGACGATATAAGTTTGAGAACGCTCTAAATTAGCTCAAATTCATTCAATTTTTGATTTATACTCGTCACTCCACTGCAATTTAACCGTACAATACTTTTTGTTCCTCTTGTAAATTTCTGAGTTACGAGGTTTTCTTATGAGGCCGACGATATGTAACTAGGTATTCTAAGCAACGCAGTTTTGTGTAAGAGTTCTGTTTGACTTTCAAAGAAACTTCTTCCAACAAATAATAATTATTAGCTGCATAACTTAAGCTACCCTTGAACGTGCAACATGATTTTGTTTGGTTTCCTTACACAGTATTCCTTAAACTTTTCGAAGTGAATTTGTTTGTTTTTCCTTATAAAATCCCTGGCAATGCACTGATGTTGTAATCACTTTCCTGAATTTCATTGACGACATAACTCGTATAGTAGGTAGGTATGCGTATACCGTTGGGCACGTGTTGCTACACTTATTTGCCATAATACACCATTGATGGTGGAAAATTTCTTCTTTGAATTCTAACGTTATGTAATGGACTTCTCTGGCACCAGTATTTGATGTCACATTACATTGATTGCATAGAAACGTGTTTTTTTTTTTTTCTAATAAAATAACACGCAGAAGAAAATAACATTGAATCGCATTCGCATTCAGGCAAACAAGGCGTTACCAACCCGTCTCATACATACATACATACATTAACAATACATAATATACATAGTCATAGCAGCAACGTACAAAATAATAACAACTGATCTATCTTACAAATTACACGTTTGACTACTTTTTTTTTTTTGTTTTGTTTACTTTATTACGATGCATATGCTAATGCTACTTTGACATTGAAATGCGTAAGCATTTTCATATCCGCATTTTTTTCTCTTTCTAATGCTGTCAGCGGGTTTTTCGCATTCAAAATCAAGCTAAATATACATACATATGTACATTATGTAGTCTCAATCGATTTCAAGGGTAATTTATGGATTCAGATTGAAAATTTTAGTCAATATACTTAACCAAATGAAAATTATCCACTTAGTTGGAGATACGTGTCATTATATTCGATGCTGTCATCTTCATCAACAACAACAAAGTGACAGTATTGGTTTGGACGAAGCGGACGGTTCAACGAACTACTACGACGATAGTAACAATTTAATTTTTTTTTTTTTGGAAATTTGTTATATTATTGCTCTTCTTTTTTTTTTTAGCTTAAAAATAGTGAGTCAGGGGATAACAGGAGGGAGACGCAGTCAGCTCAGTCAAGCCAGCACACGAACAACTTTTTTTTGTATTATTATTTATTAATTGATGATAGCCGCACGTTCTCGGGGAAGACCTACAAAAAAAAAGGAAATAATTATATTGTAGTTCGTTGGCATTCTAGTGTCTTTCTCGGTGGAGTTCCTCTCTCTTGTGCGTGTCAGTGAACCGGTATAGTATTTATTCGACAATCATTAATTTTGGTCTCCTGTTATGCAACAGTAACTTTTTTGTGGAAAACGTGCATTTAAAAAAAAAACAAAAGTGACAGCTTAAGTAGTCTTATGATACGTACGCGTGTATTGTATGCCAGTTTGGTGTAACTACTGGCAAGTTCTCACCGCAAGTAGGTAGGTGTTCAATTTTCATTTTTAAAGCTAGTCAACATCCTCCACAGAATGCTTTATGACTTTTGTTTTGTTAGATGTTAGGAGTGTTTTTTTTTTCATGTCAAATTTTCCAATGATTTTAGAAAGTGGCGGGTTTCTGATGCCTATATGCACGGTATAACGGTTTAGCCTTACTTAACACATGACAGCAGATGATTTAGAGAGTATTTCCTGTAGGAGAACGGAATCGATTACCTACTTATGTATCTTCACAATAGTTGAGTGTATATTTTATGTCCACCTATTTCATTGTGCAAGTTTCCTTATTCGCGTAACGTAACGTTATTGAAACTGACTTATTATTATCTTTATCGGTCAGCTGCAACTGTCATTATATTCGGAATGCAGATGATTTTATTTTGGTTTACTTAGTCGTTGCATTGTTGGCGGTGCAATTTAAACAGCATAAGTAAGATAGAGGGTGGGAACCGTGTTGTAGTGGTTAGTGCTGCCCGGGTTCAATCCCAGCAAATACCTAAATGTTTTTTCACGGTGCCACCTCTTTCGTCTTTGAATGTCTGACAAGCATTCGAAGAGTATCATTTGTCATGAGTTTGTAGGTTCTCCAGTCGCTGTTCGGAGTCGGCAAAAAACTGTAGGTCCACACAAATGTTGCGAGAAGCAGGCCCTGGTTCACCCCTAAAGCCAGAACTACATCGGAACAAAAGTGATAAAAAGTAGAAGTGTGCACACACTGAAAGCTCACTCAATTCCAACTGACCAACAGCGCCATTAACGGATGAAATTATTATTTGTTTGACATTTGAAAGCTCCAGGAAATGTATTTCTCCGCAACCATGCACATTTATTCATTAATAGTGGATGAATAATAAAAAGGAAAATTGATTTCAAGCCTATAATTCTAAAAAAATGTACGGGAATAATAAAATCGGTATTTGCTTTCGTGAATATACGTCTAAAATCATTTTTTAATTTCTTTGGATATCAGCTGGTAAAGAAAAACGTGAATAAGCGCCATCTATGGTTGTATAGATGTATGTGAATCCAATTGGATTTACTTGAATTCATATAAGATCGTTTAAGTATTTGGTTGGAAGAACAACAGGAAAGCTTTCGTGCAAAATCACCGCGGCCAAAGCTAGGGTATGCTCTAGCTTTAGCCGCGGTGAGTTTTATTTATTTGAGAGGAATTGATACAGATGTGCCATGGGATGGAGGAGTACAACACATTGTTTTGAGTTTGTTGTACTTTTTATCACTTTTGTTCCGATGTAGTTCTGGCTTAACTGTTGTGCCACCTAAAGAAGAAGTAAGACCGAGTTTAATGTCTAAAATAGTTCATTGCAAAAAAAGATGTAAGTACCAGGATACAATAAAAGAAAGAGCTGGTGATTTAAAAGTCATGTCGTGGTCTTCTCTTCAAGGGCTTTTGATTTTATTTTATTGTCTGTCATTTGTTGTATACTTGATCGATATCAGCTGGTTGTTGATCGCATTCACACGGCTTAATCACTTTGACGGTAAGTCGTATTGTTCCTTTCAAGCAGGAAATTGATATAATCGCGAAACGAAAAGCCACTTGATTAAGCATGTGCTTTACTTAGTAATTGGCTTCCGAGTTCCGGTTCTTTCATAGTCTCTGTTAAAGATATCGTAACCTTCACGGATAAAAATTTTGCTAGCAATACGCTAGACTTGGTTTCATGGTATTCACATTTGTATGGGTGGTGTTGTCGTTGTCGTCTTCCTTCCTCCTTCCTCCATCCTCCATCGCTGACATTTGTTTGCATCAGAGGGTGACATTCTGGCATGAGGTGCTCTCTGTTGTTTCTACTCATTTTTGGGTGTCTGTTTTTCATTGAACAATCGTGCTGTTCATTTATTTAATCGGATTATGACCAGGAAATTATTTATATAATCAAAGAAAGTGAACTAACTACTCCAAAATATAATGTTATAGAAATTAAATTCAAAACGTAGTTCTATTTTCTTTAATTTTTTTATTGAAAATTGATGAACCCTTGCAATGTTAACCACCAGTTAAATACAAATAAAAAAAAACTTGTTTATTGTTATATACATATGTCATATGTATGACAGATATTCTAGATATTAAAATTCCCTTTTTTGTTAACATCTTTGCAAAATTAAATTAAAAAAATTTTCAAATTGACGTCAGTAATATCGCAAAATATACTTTATGTACATATGTACATATATCAATAAGTTGACAGTTTCCCATCAACAGAAACAGATCTACTTATGGCATCCCACAAAATAAAAAATAAAACAGAATACGATATCGATTTAAAGTGATAACAATATTCTGTCAGATCATTGAAATGTCAATGAAATTGATGAATATTAGAACTGTGGTTGTCTTTGATACCTTTTCGGAAACTTATGTACATGTGCTTAGCCAGAAACATAAAAGAGACAGATTGTAGGTAGGCATACATATAACATTTCCTACCATTTTAAATCGTTGAATATAATGTCACATTGATATTTATAGGCTCAACGTGCACCATATTCCACATGGTTTAACATAAGTACTTTTTTTTATATGTCATTAAACTTTAAACTGCACTTGACATGTTTCTTAGAAAATAAATAAAACCATGTTAACTGCGGTTTTAATATTATGTTTGTAAACATTATAAATTGTTTAAGTTGGCAGTACAACATTGTCGTGCAAAATTATTAACTTAAAATTCCATTGTTATCGATTACTCAGATATTTTTTTCTGTAAATCGGTATATTATGTATTTGTCAGTGGATAAATACTCACTAATTGTTATAATTTTTAATTGTCCATGACAAGTGGCTGATTTTTTCAACATAATTGATAAATTTTTAATCACAGTTACCAGCGAATAGACGTCATTAGATGAACGACCCTAGTATTCAAGCGATAACAATTTGTATGACAACACAACAAAAAATAAAATAAACGTCAGATAAGATACATAGTTAATTATAACGCCTAAAGCTACATATATGTATGTACATATGTATATTTCTTACTCGTATCTATCAACAAACACTTATACAATTTTAATGAACCTGAGGGGCATTTCATTTTCATTGCTTCTTTATATTTATGTTATCGATTATTATACATTGGTGTCAATAAAGGGCATGTATTGGTAGCTGTTAAACTCTTTGATTACGATAATTCTATATGTTTATTTTCTCACCTTATTCTGCATCCGAATGTTTGTAGAAATGTAGATACCTCTGTGGCGTTTTGGAAAAAGCCAATTAGTTTTGGGATTTTGCTGCCATAGAAGTATACAATCAAACAGAATGAACTTATTAGCAATTATGTGCAACGCAGTGGCACTCTTAATTCTCCTAGCTTCGTAATAACTAATAATCCTTGAAATAATCAAAAATCAGAATACAATCGAGTTACATATACATATGCTCATTATGTACGTGTACTCTCATGTATTGTTCTGATATTTATTTCCCTGATACGTCCATAATGACACTGAGCCGAATATTCATAAATATAATATTCTGTTTTTACTTTTATTTCTGCCACTTGTCATTTGTCACATTATTGATAATGGGAAATTCTAGAAGGAAAGCCAGAGAAAGGAGTGAACGGTGGTATGACTATTAAATTGTATATGTGGTTCAACTTGAAGGAAGTCATTCAACACTTACCACTTAACTGTTATTAACTATTTTGTTTAGTATCGATAGAGTTTATAGACGAGTGCAACAAATGGCGTGTCATTTCTTAGCACGAAAAATATCGAACTGTAGACATGTAAATTTGAGGTCATATGTAATGGGGCGAGAGTAATTAAAAAATTACTAAAGTACAGACGAGTACATGCATGAATCAATTAGTGTCCATCAGTTATAAGTTATCTGTTCTTGGAGGGTTGAGAGAGCTGTGTGCAATGTAAATTGAATCAATGTTAAGATGCATGTTCTAAAGATATATGTATGTATGTATTTTATGATCGTCAAATGGAAAATGTAATACATACATACATATATTTTTGAAGTTTAACTTCTGATTTTTGAATAATTCTGTCAAATAAATGTTACTTTTGACATTTGACATCCCCACGTATCTTATTAGTGATGTCGAAAATGGCAGAACAAGGTTGCGTCATTCAATCGATGTATTACTGATTGATGTGAATATCTGAAGTTTCAGACTTAGTGGCGCATGTGAATGTTTTTTTAATATTTTGAATGCTTTTGTTTTAATTTATTAAACGAAGAAATCAGGGGTGGAATCGGCTAACGCGATAGTTTATAGTTGATAATCAAAATCGACAATTTTGCTCTGTGTAAAGGTGATTATCAAATCGACAATCGTTTTTTTGGGTTGATTTTAGGTGACAGCTATTTAGGTGTCGTTTTCAAAAACGACAATCAAAAAAGCGACGGTCTATTATCGCGTTAGCTGATTCCACCCCAGGTCCTGTTCTCATTGTCAAGCGTAACTTAAGAAGCTAAGATTAATCAAACTTAATGCGATAGACGATGGTAAGATTATTTACAACCGAATTTTCCATTGTTAGGAAAATATAAACAATTCAATTCAGTTCCAGGTTCACTTTTTCATAACGGTATACAGTAAATACACTCCCGTAAAACACATGCAATTTAGATGCATTTGCAGTACAAAAGCCACGTAAACTTGACGTGATTTCGATTGGCACTGTTTCAAATCCCCAAATTGTTTTCGTCATGGTTTTCTAATTTATTTTTGGATTTAATGTAATTTTATGTAGGTATACTTGCTACATACATATGAATGTAAATATATTCCCCGGTGTTGTGGGATGTTTTTTTATTTGAATCCTATTTATATTCTCTTAAGCCGTAGCGCTTCCTCGAAGCGAAAATTCACAAACAAAAAGAAGAAGCAAAAGAGGGGTTGTCGAAAACAATGAAAATTGTTTAAATGTCATTATAAAATCGAAATGTCATTCCTCATAGCAACATACTTACATTTGTGTACATGTGGATATAAATATTTATAATGTACTACTATTTACCGATCGATATAGCGTGTGTTTGTGACTTGGTAATTGTGGTGAAATTTTATTTTTCCGATTCCATTTCACTATTCGTTATCGTTATCCAACCAACCTGTGGTGGAATTTTGTGTCACCAATATTTAGGAGGTCGTTTTCGACATGAAAACCTAGAATACACGAAAGGTGAACAGGTGAATTCAGATAAGGAATGCAATAAAAAACAAAATGGAACAGCATGTGTTTGGGGGGCAATGTGACATTTCCTGTGACACGCATATTTACGGAAATGTTCACACATGAGGTCGAGGAATAGATTATGCTTTGGGGAGCGATGCATTAGGTATCGTACATACATACATATGTATAGAAACCAGATGTCAACCAATGAAATAGACCAAGTTAATTCTGTATTGTTATGTTGTGCTACTTGCTTTTATAACGAAATATTTATACACCACAACCGATGAGGCTACTTAAGGCTCCGACCCATAGAATCCTTCGACTTCGTTTCGTTGTACTTTGAAGTTGAAGTTGAGGTATTGGGGGATAGAGCGGAGGTAGAAAGTAGACCTACTTTATCCGTCGAAGTTCATGCATCCGTTGGTTATGGGCCATCTGTTAAATTCTATCGAGCCGTCACTTGAAAATGAAGGATTAACGGATCGACGGATTCTATGGGTCGGGGCCTTTACTCTATTACGACAGGGTGGAATGATATTTTTTGAACTTAGACGTCAACGTATTTAAGGAAACAAAAAAAAATACCGGGGATTGGACATCACTTTTACTGAATGACAATTTATTGCCAATTGTGGTTAGCCGGTATTTACCAGCTGCGATCCTTAAATCATAAATTCGGCATCCAAATTTTTATGATTTTTTTTTTTTCCCTATTTTACGATTTTACTATGTAATTATTATTTGTTTGTCTTATTGATAAGAACATTTTTTTGACCAGGATTGTGACAAAATGAAAACAAGATCGGATATACTAGGTTGAAAAACAAATTGTATAGCCATATAATGAAGGAACCGACCAACATCTGGTTTACTATTTTGTACTTCTTAGTGTCTGAAATTTCCACTACCCATGATACCCATATCAGGGGCGTTGTGTAGAAAAAAGTGATCTGCCATTTTGGGGCGTTCGTCATATTGAATTTATTATGACGTTACCTAGGTTAATCCATTCTACTTGTCACACCCTTTCATTTGATACCCATGTCAATAGGGTTGTGAAGATAACGTTGATCCACCATTTTGGGGCGCCCGCCATTTTAGATTTACAACGTCATCAAATATACTTCATTGTCATCGGATTTATATGTACGCATGGAAATTTTTAGTATGAATGAATATCTGGAAGTAAAATCGATTGTCAGATTCCTCCCTCAAAGAAAGCTTGTTAAAAGAACTGTACTGGTTTGCTCGGAAAATATTCCAAGCTTAACCTCAAGAGCTAGCTTTTATGGGGACTAGTAAAACTAATTTAAATATGTATTTAACAAACTTTGGAAAATAAAGTGGTACGATCATGCGCCATGGTACATCAGAAACGAAGATCTCCGCAGAGTTCTCGGATTTCCTCCGGTTAAAGATGAATCTTAAAATTTCTCACCTAAGCATAGAAATTAAGAAACGTTAACCGCACAGTCCTTCAAATTCTTGTCGAAACAAATTTATTTTAACCCGATAATTATAAACAATTACTCGCATGTTTGGTTGCGAAACTTTCATAATACGCGGAACACAATCCCATCCGAACATACGAGTTAACTTTAAACGACCCGCATATTCCGCAATCCTAATAGAACAAATCCAAAGCGTACCAAAAGCCATCAACGTGCTTCCATTAGGAAAATATTTCAAATTCAGACACCATTTTAAAATGTCAGGCGGGCATTAATATCAAAATTCTCAATTTGTTGTCTAAGCAACTATGCTATTTAATTAATAAAACAAAACAAAAAAGAAACCATTAAGCATAAGTTTGTTAAGAACACAAAATTGCTATAAATTGAAGAGGACGAAGATCATGTGTAGATAACGCAAGCATTATGATTCGATGGTTTCGAAAAAAATAATAAAGTAAACGTTGCCACAGTGTAAATAAATAATTTAAAGTTCTGTTCGCACTGACATTTCTTTTTAAGTTTCCAGTTCACTTGCTCGCACCATTCATCAACCTCAGTGGCGGCCTCTTGTTTATTTATAAACTTACGTAGCTCATTGACGTTTGAACTCAATTAAATAAAATAGTAGTTGGAAACCGATTATTTGGTTCTATTTTTTTCTATAAACACATATGTACATATATTTAATTTCCATAATAATTACGGAAACTAGAGAAAAACAAACCTCAGGCGAATACGTAATATACGTAAATCGTTGATTTTTCTTTCCGCTTTTCGTTCTGTTTTCGTTCAAATCTAATCGCAATTGTTTATGCGGTGTTAGAATGAACATAAACAGGTTATTTGTTATTACTTGATAATAATAATCGTTTTTTTTTCTCTTTCTCTTTTTAAGGTAAGATGAGTTAATGAATGCGCCCACCATGTCATAACCTCAAATTGTATTGTACTGTGAAATTGACACGATTCAAGGTCCGATGTTAGTTTTGGCTTTGGGTTTGTATATCTCTACGCGACTGACTGCTTGCTCTTATGGTGGTCTGTCTGGTCTGTCACCGAGACGACAACATATACAAAAATATTTGTTTGCATTTGTTACCTATTTTTGGGTGTACTGTACAGACGGTAAGATTTGTCAAGTTCATTGTTTGTTGTTGCTATTGTTATAATACGGCTGTCACATGTTTTTCGGTTAAAATTAGACGCCAAGATGGAAAATCGCTGTCGTTGTGTTGCCATCGAAGTCACAAGTAGGAGGACGAGGGGAGATGACAAATTGAAATGCGGATCAATGCCTTCTGTATGGGCACTGAGTGTGAATTTCTTAGGGGAATTTGTTTTCTTGTCGCCTAAATGTAGCCGGCGGTATTTTTCTTTTATTATTTAACATTGATTTTTAATCAATAATCATATTTATTTGAATGACTTTGCATAAATAAAGCGTTGGTTAGTTAACAAAAAAAAAGAGCGCTTAGTGTGCCAGTCTGTTTGGGTAGCCAGCACTATGTAGGGCTTTGGTCAAGGTCAAGTTGAATGGCGAGGTAGTGAAATATATTTTCGAGTGCATGACTGTGTGCGGATGATAAACGATTTTTATACAGTAGTGTCGTAAAAATATAATCAATTATAATTTTTGTAGCAGCAGGTCATTACTATTGATTTTGGAACAAGAAAACATATTTTAATCTTTTACAGAAGGAAAGTACAATCGATTTAGAGGTGACACAAGCATTTGAATAATGATTGTGTTTTTTTTTTTCTATAAGTATGTATACATATGTACGTATATGTATGTAACTTCCTCCTTAAAGATTTATACATTAATCAGAATGTATACTTTTACGATCAGCGAATGATAACGCGCTGAATCGTCAAATGTAAAATTTACTTTTCTTGGCGGATCACAGTTCCTTCTGGGAATTAGTCAGAGTTGCCATATGTTTATTTAAGAGGCCATATTGTATTAGTTTTTTTTTTTATAGTATAGTAGTATAGAGCAAACATAATTTATAGTGACTGTCATTCACACACAGCATTTCGTAAATCATGTTGCGAGGTAGTTTATATTGCTTTGTAGTTTCGAAATAAATTTTATATTTAAAGAGTTTTTTGTTACTAACATTTTGGCTATTAATCATTTTTGTACGTTATCTAGAAGCTGAGTACTGTATAAATATATAAAATAAAAAGTCGCCATTCAGCGAGTGCCAATATCACCCACTACTGGTGAATACGTACATACATACAGTGCTGGACAAAATAAATCATACATATCATAAGCATTTCAGTTAAGTCGTGTAACTTTTTTTTTATGACTCAAAAAGATTATCTACTGTGCTAAAATCAAAGCTTATAGCAGTAGCTTAATAAAGTAATAGTGAAGAAATAAAAGTTATTCACAAATATTTTTAAATAAATTTATTTTGCAATATTTTCAAATTTTGACTTGGTCAAAATAAATCATACACCTTTAAAAAAATGCAGCAAAACAGATAAATTAATTCAATTCGTTGGTTCCCGATTGAGAAACGTATTCCCAACTTTTTATTTACTATATTTAAGATCAATGCAGGAAATTACTTGCGAACTTGTAGGTTTTCGGTTATTTTGAGTAGACGCGTCAAGCCTGAACAATGTCTGGAAAGCAAATATCTCTTGATATTCGAAACTTGGTGTTACGCGACAGACAGAAAGGAGAATCGTATAGAAAAATTGCTGACAAGTATTCTATATCCATTGGAGCAGTCCAACACATTTGGAAAAAATATGAAATACATGGAATTGTGGTGAACTTTTCTGGAAACGCCCGAAAGCGGGCTACAACTGCCCGTGAAGATGTCCGAATCAGTCGACTTGTTAAGCAAAACCCAAAACTATCTTCTCGAAATATTGTAGAATCAATGGATCTGCCTATTAGCGCCCGCACTGTACGTAGGAGATTAAACGAATCTGGCCTTAAAAGCTGTTTGGCATCAAAGCGCCCCTATATCAGCAAACAGAATAAAAAGAAACGACTCCTGTTTGCAAGGCAATATGTTGGAATGTCTCTAGACTTTTGGAAAAAAGTGCTGTGGTCTGATGAAAGTAAATTTGAACTATTTGGACAGAAACGGCGGTCTCGAGTGTGGCGCAAATCTGGCGAGGCTCTTAAGGATCAACATATTCAAAAAACCGTTAAGCATGGAGGCGGTAATGTCATGGTATGGGGCTGCTTCACATGGTCTGGTGTTGGTAATTTGGCTCGAATTGAAAGTATTATGAATGCAGACGGTTACATCGATATCCTATGCGAAAATTTAGAAGAATCTGTGTTGAAATTGGGTTTGGAGAACAACTACATTTACCAACAAGACAATGACCCAAAACACAAGGCAAGGAAAACCATGGACTTTTTTAAGCTGAGCAGGGTAAAGTTACTTGAATGGCCGCCACAATCACCGGATCTGAACCCCATAGAAAATCTATGGGGTTATTTAGACGAGAAAATAGTAAAAACAACCGTTACTAATAAAACTTCATACTATGCTGCACTTCAGAAGGCTTGGGAAGAACTCGATCCAGAATACTTGCATAAATTGGTCGAAAGTATGCCTCGTTGACTGGAAGCAGTATTAAAAGCAAAAGACGGTCACACTAAATACTAACTTTCATTAAATCGTACAATATTCGTTGTAAAAAAAAAAGTTATAAAAGTGTATGATTTATTTTGACCAACCGGAAATTTGAATAAAATTCAAAATAAATTTATTTAAAAATATTTATGAACGACTTTTATTTCATCCTTCCACATTTATTGAACTTATATATTTAGCTTTGATTTCAGCACAAATAATAGGCTTTTTGATTCATTAGAAAAAAGTTACAGGTCTACATACAAGTTGTATTATGGTGTATGATTTATTTTGTCCAGCACTGTACGTACAAATGTAGGCGGGGGGTTGGTTTTTATAAAAAAAATGTTTTTCTTTTGCTGTTTGATTTTCGATTTTATATCTACGAATGACAAATACCAGGTGACGGTGCCGTGGCATGTGGAAAGCTCGATTTGATTGCGGAGCAATGACTTTAGATTTTAGATGATTATATTATTAGATTTTTAATTGATATTCAAGTATTTTTCCTTTTAACATCTTTATCGCAGTTAAAGTGAACTAATATTCAAATACAGTGGATTCCGCTTATTTGGGACACTTCGGTCCAGACTTTCAGATTTCAGATTTTGTCCCAATTAAGCAGATGTCCCAATAATGCGATGTGACAATCAAGTAAAAAACCAATCTGTTCTGTTCTGTTCTGCTCTTGACCCTTTGTCCCAGTTAAGCGGCTGTCCCGATTATCCGCCGTCCCACTAAAGCGGAATCTACTGTAAATCCTAATCGGACACACCTTAAGAATAACAGTATTATTTAGTTTTTAAACAAACATAGCTAGCTATATTTCAGTGATTTTTTCATTCATGATTATTAAAAAATGCTTCCAAAATTAAAAAAATATTGTTGTATAAATATAATGTCGTATTTAAACAAATTTACTATGGACATTATGTACATTTTATGCCACCTTGCACCGTTAGTTGACTTTTCAATGAATTCTGACACTATTTTATGCAAAATTACCATAATCGCTAATTATTCCCCTCTTTTGTATCGATTTATGACCACATAACTAAAAGTTGTTTGACAAATCAATTATTATAACCTTTTTTTCTGTCATTCAAATAAAATGTGAAATGCCATGTACTGCGTCCGTTTTTTCCAGAATATGACCATGAGTAATAAAAATCAATGTCCCGGTTGAGGGATATAGAAAATAAGGGTTAATAAACTGAATAACTGGTCGTTGAGTTAGGGGGACAGTTCAACATACAAAAAAAGCTAAAGTTTGACTGCACTGTTGGTGAGTTTCAAAATTTGTACAGCATTATTCCTTGAGTGGTATACATTTTGCTGTTTTACTTTAAGTCAATTAAGTAAATATAAATCAATTGTTTGTACATAGTTACTTTTTTCTCCATGTAGTCGTAAAAGGGTTCCTTGTGGAAAAACATTGTATAGCTATGCACAATATACATAAGTACAAGAAGGCCAAGTTTAATAGTGTATGCCCATTGATGTACATATGTTTGTTATTATCATAGAATTGAGAATTAATCGGTAGATATAGGTATAAAGTTTTTTTTTTTGTTTTGTTAAGTTGGCAAATGGACAGATTTTTTGACGGCCAGTTGGTATACTTTTGTACATGAATAGCCATGAAGTTATGTACTACGGTTTATTTTACTGAATTTCATTTAATTCGCATCGTGGAACATGTACAATGTACATATACAAATTGAATTGTCAAAAAGACCATAAGCATCATGTATCAAAATTTCATACTTATCTAACTGTCAAAGCAAATCCCCAATGGGAACCGGAGCGACATTCGATTGGCTCCCATAGTATTCCAGTCAACCAAGTCAACATCAAACATTTAAACAACCTTTGACGTTTAAACACTTTCAATTTTATTTATTTACCAAAGTCATTTTCCCAACATCTGTTTAAGCTTGTGTTCCATGTACGCTATAACCTTCCGTGAGAGGTCACTTTAGGATAAACGAAAAGCATATTCATTTTCACACATTTATTTTTTTTTTAAATAAAATTAAACAAAAACAAGAAAATGTGTAGCAAAAGATATCAATTAGTATAAGCCTTGAAGGCAATGCCTCGAGAGTCAATTTATTTAATTAACACAACTGGAAGTAATAGAAACTTGTTAATTGCAGTGTATTGGTAGTCTGTACTAATAATTTCAATTACATTCGAAACCAACAATAAAAACAATAAAAAGATCAAATTAATCAAATCAATGGATTCAAAGGAATTTCTTTTTCACAATGGTTGAATGAAACGAGCCAAATACGGATATTTGTTTAAAAAAGTTGATTCCTTTCTTCCGCATCTAAGACTAACTGGTAGACCATTAAATAAGCGACATGCAGTTACATTTTAAAATCGGGAGAAAAGTGCTTTATTGATTTTCGGTACTGTTACAAAATGATCGGTATAAACGAGTAAGTTGAAGTTTCCGTACAACCTGGCGGCAGAGTACTCGGTTTAAGAAAAAAATATTTTAAGGACTTTGAAAAAATATATGTAGGTGTCCTAAAGGAAGATTCTTAAGATTTCTGAACAACTCCATGCTCCATACTACTGTTTAAAATACTTAATGGACTCGTAGATAAAGACTTACATTATCCGATATTAGTCATTACTGATTAAGAAGGCAAAAGTGGCGATTCAAATCAAAAAATCAATCAACAAATAAAATCAATTTGAATAAGGAAATGTACCCAAAAATCCGGTTTCAGTAAATCATATTTATTAGGCGTAACCTTTTTGTTGTATAATATGTCAGAATTTCGTATTTTAGAGTGCTGTGGTACGTGTGTTGGACGCAATGCTGCCCGGGTTCAATCCCAGCAAACACCTAAACATTTTTTCACGGGGCCACCTCTTTCGAATGTTCGACAAGCACTCAAAGAGTATCATTTGTCAGGATGAGCTTCTCAGATTGCCGTTCGGAGTCGGCAAACAGAACTGTAGATCCCTTCCATTCTACAGTCGCACACACAAATGGTTGCGAGAAGTAGGTCCTGGTTCACCCGGAACTGTAGCGCCACCTAATGAAAGAAAAAAGCAAGAAGAGTCATTTTAAAATCGATTAGACTTCATATGCGACAGAATCCACTTCACTTTTTTATAAACTTATAAGTTTATGTTTTCTTTTTTTTTAATTTTTCCATAAGAAACCGTGTATGTGTATGCCATATTAGAGAGCAAAATGTTATCACACTTTTGTCAAAAAGGTCATGTACATATATAACATATGTTCTTTCAAAATTATTTGACGTGGAGGTTCGAAAAGTCGAAAAGTTTATGTAATAGAGCACGCGAATTTCTTAAACTTGAGGTATAGAAGACCTTATACATACATATGTATGTATGTGTATCATGTATGTAGTTGGTGCAATTTAATGAGGTTTCTTCTTTAATTTTTTTTTTATGACAATTTGCAATTTACAATCTCACTCTGTCTATCTATATTATCGACCAAGAACAACTGCCGTTCGACTTAGTTTGTCATGCGATTAATTTGGAGTGAAGTTTGGACCCATATCAAAAGTACGCATTTCCTAAGATGTGGTTCCAGTGCACAAAATTTACTCGCGCGAACTTAGCGAATCTAAGCGAGTAAAATCTTCGATAGTTTCATTTCTATTTTACTCGCGCGAGCAAAGCAAATTCAATATATGTTTTTAAGTAGGATTTGTGCTTTACTGCTTAGTTGTGTACTGATTTTTATGGAAAATTGGATTCGGAAAAATTAATCTATGAAGTTAGAAATCGAGCACTTTTAGGGGTCTGAAAAAAATAAGATTATATAAGTCACGTAGGTACTCCCCAAGCATTTAAAGAAGATCGATTTTGGTTAGCTCTCTGCGCTTGCGCTTCTTTTCCAGTTACTATGGAATTTATAGTGTCTATGTCCAATAAAATTCAATTGCATATAATGGTCATTCACATTCTATAATATTCAAAAAAATTGCTCATCTTTGATCAACGAATTGTGTAGATTGTGAAATTCTCCACATTCTAGTCTTTTCTTTTAAATAAAATTAGTTCCACAACGCTTGTTAATGTATTTGACTTCAAGAAGCTATTTTCTAACAAAAAGCGACAATGACATGAAAAATCTTTTCCAAGTCACAAAACTTCAAAACACGACTACTTAGTAGTACTTCCTGCAGATAAATGTTTCGTTCACACTTCATACGACTATTTCGATAAATAAATTCGCTTACTTCGCTTGAGTAAGCTCGCTTGCACCGGAACCACTCTGTTCGCGCGAATGTGCGCGAGTTTATTCGCTTACATTCGCTAAGTTCGTGCGAGTAAAATTCGCTTCCACCGGAACCGCAGCCTAATGCCAGTAACATGTATTTTTCTTGGTTTGAACAAAATGGTCACAAAAAGGTTTGATGTTACTGTCACATGAGCATCCTTTGATATACACGTCATGGACATGTTATTGGCATTGGAAAATGCAGACAAACAATGACAGCTAACAGTAGTCGAAATAAGAGGATTTACTATGTATTACCTTTTGCAAACGTTATAGTTTCCATGCACAATCAAATTTATTAAAACTTTTTAAATGCACTTTTGAAATTTTTCACGAAATGTAATTTTTCTCGAATTTGCGTCTTTGATTATAATTTTTACTACCAATTAACGTTATTTAAAGTAAGGAAAGACTCTCTTATTTTCTTAGAATCTGTCAACGCTGAAGAAGGAAGCTGCTAAAGCTGTGGCCAAAGCCACAGTGTACCTATCTGATCATTATGTAGTAGAGCTCTCAACTGCAGCTCCTCTAGTTTAAGCAACGTTATTTTAGTAACCATTGTGTACATATTGTCGAGTTTGTTGAGTTTGTTTGTGTAGGAGGACATGCTTCTTTATGTGGATCAACTTTGGCTCAACTTTGCTTTCGCCTGTTCTCTTGAAGATATAGATTATTATAGTACATGCATATGCACCATTGTTAAGTTATTAAAAATGTAGTTTTGTAGCCAACCAAAACCCTACGTGCGACTCAGTTGTGCACTTTATTTAAATCCATGTGCCTGTCTGCATTTTCTACATTGCGATCCAGTTTTGAATTTCCTTTTAATATCAACAATTGTATTACCTTAGTAGCAACCCCAATAAAAATTAGTAGTACTTCTTTAGTCGTAAATATTTACTCTTTGTTTTTGTTTCTTTGCATATAACTGAAAGGTTTTATATGTAACATATATGGGTATGTTTATCTTCCGCTGAAATGTCTACTTCCGTTCACTTATTTTAAACTCAAGTCTAAAGTTAAATATGCCAATAGGGAAGCACAGTAGGGAAGTACACAATAGGGAAGTACGAGTTTAATGTGTAATGTTTACCGAACAGTACAAGGCAATGTTATAGATAACATTAACAAGAGCTGATTGAACAACCCAACCGCAGAACAGGTATAAGTAATTAATTAATTACTCATGAATTCGTCAATTGTTCACGTTTCAAAGGTTCTCGACAGTTGAGAGTATTTTAAAAGTGGATTTTAATCGAAAGAATTGATTGATTAAAAGTGGATAAATGTTGAGTTTATTTTTTGTATCTACTTCAGGCACTGCTACGTGTTTTAGATTTAATTCTTGCTATTTAATCCATTCACATGGGACCGAATTATGAACGTGAAAAGACGAGAAATTAAATCAATCTATATTTGTATTAATTGTTTTTACGACACAAAGTGTTAAATTCGCTGATTTTTGCGAACTGTCAGCACTCTATAATCGTTTCACAGATTTACGATAATGTTCCACACTCCAGTAAGAAAAAAGTGCGGTTGACAACTATAAAAACAAAATCATTGTGAATAAAATGTGAATGCTACTAATGACCCTTTAGGTTTTATATTTATTATTCGAACACACATCAATATTATTTCATAGAATTTTTGCCGAAAAGAAAAAAAAAAAACTAATAAAATTGCAAATTAAATAAAAAGAAACACAATTTTGAGGCATAATACAATGTTTCTTTGAAAACCCGTTTAATTTATTTCAAGTCTAAACAGATTTCGTGATTCAGTGAGAAAATACTAAATATTTAAACGTGACAATCACTTTGGTTGAATTGAAAAAGTTCCCCCGAAACGTGATGAATAATCGAGTAATTAAGTCTGTTAGTAGAAAAATAAATAAAAAAGGGTTATTTTTGGTGTAAGTGGATACATAGTAGAACCTACTTCTTTAGTATAAATCCTTACGGAGTTACTCGCAATCGTTCATAAAAAGTTTAGGTGTTAAAGAAGTTCTATGTAGTTTGTTCGCTCGATAAGTTCGACGAGATCATTTTTATACAACCAAACAAACCACTACTTTACGATACACTTACATTTAGTGGAATCTATTATACAGTAAAAACTCTCTTATGCGGACAGTTTTTTGTCCGTTTATAAGAACGCATTTTGTATGGGAAATACGAAATTGGTTCCCCAAAAAGGTGTCCGTTAATGTGAGTTGTCCGCTAAACAGGGTGTCCGTTTATGAGAGATTGTACTGTATTTTATTTATTGCTCAGCTTTCAAAATAACTTTAAATGATAATTTGACCCATCAGTATATAGCACGCAATTGACGTTTATTTTTTACATTTCTAAGTGGGTTCGATGGACTATCTTTGAGGTAGGTAGCAGTGGCTGCCAGTAACGGGTACCAGCACATTTAAGCCTATACTAAGGATACCAAGGATCTTGGGGATGTTTATCCCGCTACTCATGAGAACCATTTGGAGCTTTGTATAAAGAAAATCTTTTTGTGTTGCGTCACTAAGATCGTCGAAGAAGTTTTCTACTACGAGAAAGAGCTGGGCATGAACAGAGGAGATGTGTTGGGCTTTACTCCTCTTCTTCGTCTCTGCAACTCCTGCAGAAGTCATTTAAAATTATGCCAAGCCTAGTTGCATACTTGCCTATAAGGTAGTATCCTGTAATGACACCGATAGTCGTACTTACGTCTTTTAAGGGACAGAAGGTAGTTAGAGCGGTTTAGATCTAGTCTAGGCCAAATTTATCTGGTGGCAAGGCAGGTAGTTCCACCTTCCCATCTAGCATTAGTTTTATTGACTGTATCAAGTTTGAATGCTAGCTTGTAAGTAGCGAGGGGTATACTTATATTTTTGTTATCGGGTTGAATAGGTATTGTTGTTCCTAGTTCAGCGAGCTCGTCAGCTTTACAGTTCCCTGGAATGTCTCTTTGCTCCGGCACCCAGCAAAGGTGAATATTAAACTGCTTAGCCATCTCTATAAGAGATGAACGACAGTTGGAGGTGGTCTTAGAAGTGGATGAGGCTGATTCCAGAGATTTCAAGGCCGCCTGGCTGCCCGAGAAGATGCTAATATCGTTAGTGGATATTACATTCCTCTTGATCCAGGACAGTTCTTCTGAAATCGCCATAATCTACGCTTGCAACATGCTGCAGTAATCAGGGAGACGGAAGGAGAGATTAAGTTCCTCCTTCCTCCTACACCATCATTAGTTTTTGAGCAATCTTTTGGGTATGTCCAATTTAAATTGTATTAGTTTTATTTTATTTATTATGTGTGGATAGTGATAAAATGATAGAAGTTCCTAGATCCGGCAAGCTGAACCAGTCATACAAATGTACAGCACTGGGCGTGTTCAATGAGTATGTTTAGTATTCTAATGACCAGTTAGTCAACGGCCTTTGATTCCCTTTGAGACTTCGCTTTTACTAACAAACTTGACAACATAGTCAAACGAAATGTAGCGCAACAACTGGTATTCATGTATTCATGTATGTATTTTAAATAATTTTAAAATTCGACATTGAAGGCTGGCATCTTTAGTTAGAGTTTTATGTTTAATGGTTTAGTTTTGACTAAAATATTATAATAATAATAATATTATTTGGCTTCAGCAATCCTAAGTAGAACCAAGCCTAGCTTCCCGCAACCATTTGTGTGTGCGCGTTATATTTTTGCACGAATGGAAGGGACCTACAGTTTTCTGCCGCCTCCGAACGGCGAGTCTTACATGACAAATGATACTCTTGAATGCTTGTCAGGCATTCGGAAGAGATGGGCACTGTGAAAAACTTTTTAGGTGTTTCCGGCGGGATTCGAACCCAAGACCGTTGGCTCAGTAGTCCGACGCACTAACCACTTGCGCTACGGTGCCCACTGACTAAAATATTACTTATTAAAAACACAGAACTTGCCCAATGAAGTTCGTAAGAATCGCGATCGTTTTTTTTTTACAGTTTGCAGCTTATTCCACCCTTGTAGCCCAGGTTATTAAAGTAGTTTTCTTCATTTTCATCTTTTCTTTCTTAAAATTTTCGAAGTCTGCTAAAATGTTAATTTATTCTCTTAACTTGCAAATAAAACTGATCAAATGCTAGTATAATTCGAGTGCATACACTTTGTAGCTATGTAACTTATAAAGAAATTAAAACTACCACCTTATTGGATTTCCTTGCCCATTTTGAAAGTAACAATTAATGTTAACAACAAAGAAGCACTTCAACACTCTGACATAAAATCCGGCATCATAGTTCATCCTAACCGGCTTTATTTGCCTAATTATGTTTTCAGCCACTTTTAGTGAATATCTCCAACATCTACCATCTCCCAACTTGGTTGGTTAACCACAATTCACAAATGGTATTAAATTGTAATTCTCTTGTAATGAATGATTGCTTAATGCATCGAGTACACTTCATTTTTTGGAGCTTATTCACCTGCCACGTGACGTATTTAAAAACATGCAAGTAATTTGCTGTTGATGACGTCAACTTTATTAATTTGATTGCCTAATTTCTCATGCATTTATGTAGAAGTCATTAGTGAGCTTCTAAGCATTAAGCACATAATTAAATTTCTCGAAATCAATCGATTTTCTTAGCCTCTCGGTGAATGTCTATTCGCTACCAAACCAATAAACAACTAAGTGGACAAACCTCTATCGAGTCGTTGAACATCCATATGAGCAACACACGATGACTCCAAAATCCAACACCCACATTCATTATTGCCATCGTAAACATGTCTCCATGACGTTAACTCCGTTTAAAATAAAAAAAACAAACATACATACATTTATGGTAAACCACCGTTTTTTGGCACACGTCTGTCTACTCAGTTGACTTACTAAATACAAAATCAGGAAATTAGAATCTGTCAAATTTGACACCGAAAATAATAATTATTAAGTCATGATCACCACCATCACGACTTTTCGAAGAGTACAAAAACGAGGCATTCTTTAAATAATAACTAACAAAGAAAAACGGTTCCTTAAAATTTGTTAGGTAAAATACAAATTTGTTTGCCTTTCTCTTCCAGTGACAGAGAATATTCCTATACTCCTAAAACTTGTAGATAATAAGGAAGTCAGATGGGTTATACTTTATAAAGGTAGAAACTTAGAAGCTAAAAAAAATTGCAAATAGAAACCGCGAATAATAAATTTGAATTAGAATAAAAAATTAAATTCTTATTTCCGCGATTTGTTTCTCCTCTCTGAAGGTCGTTTGCTGTATGTCACATTAAGAACAAAAAAATAAAAATAAATAACTTGTATTAATAATTTAATGTTATTTTTGAAGACAAAGGAAGCAAACACACCTCATCAATCTTTCTAGTGCGAGAATGGATTTGAATTTGAATTCTCGTAGAAAAGTTTTGTAAATCAATTAATTGTGTTAGAATCGAACAAAGTTGCACGATTAAATTAACGTGATGTCTAATATAGCTAAAGGCATTTCGTATTTGGCCGATGAAAAAAAAAAATGTTTTAGTTACACAGCCAGCGGCGAAAATGTGAACACACGTATTTACTGGCAATCATTGCTAAATAAAATGTTTGATATGTATGTACGGGGGTGGTCCCAGAAGTGGGTGGGAGGATCTGGGACTACCCTCGTATGTTTGTATGTACGTGTGTACTGTTTTTAATAGTAATTTACAAAAAAAAAATATAATACATACCATCTACAAACATACATACATTGGGGGCATTCAGAAACTTAGATTGACTAAATATTTAGTCAAAATCAACTAAATATTCAGTTGACAGTTCAAACGTCATTTACTTTTTATTTTCGCTTTGAATTTAATGGAGAATTGTGATTGCTGTGCTGCAATATATAAATATATTTTTTAAAGAAAACCAGGGCAGAAACAAACTTACAAATATTAATTGACCAAGTTGCATTATTTGCTGTGAACGATTTGCTGAGTTCGTCGGTTGTTCTACAAAATCCAACATTATATGGACTGCTGCATGAAAAAAAAAATAAAAATACCCCGTCATGATTTACTTGAATTTTCATTTTTGTAACAAGCAAACAACAGCCACGCAGTTTAACCGATTTTCACGATCAGTAACGATTTTCTTGACTAAAAATCGATTCCCGTCCTCAAAAGTTGACTAAGGCCTTTTCCACACGAGCGTCTTTTTCCGCGCTCCCATTTGGTCGCGCGCCATGGGTATATAGAAAACCAATAGAACTCTAAACACGAGCGCCCGCGACCAAAAGGGCGCCGTGTGTATTTTTTGCTTTACACTCAGAGCGCGCGACCAAATGGGAGCGCGGAAAAAGACGCTCGTGTGGCATTGGCCTAAATGTTCTGTCAATTTTCGGGCTCTCGACCAACCAGAGGCCGTTGACTAACTGTCATCTAAGTTTCTGAATGCCCCCATTGATAGTGTTGATTTTTTTAGAGCGTTTTGACGTTTGCAAAAGCTGAAATTTGAAATGACTTGCGGAAGCTGTGGAGACGAAGAAATACATAGATTCCATAGAGCATCTGTTATGCCACTGTTCTGCTCTTAAAGAACGGCAAATTATTTATAAGGGCGTTACTTTCTCTAGTGAAAATTGCTCAGTTGCGTGAAGTATTCGCCGAGTAAACATGGCAAATAGTGGCAATAAAATGTTTTGGGAGGAGTTTATCGAAGTTATCGAACTTTGCATGCCCTATGGCCTCTTTGTTGCTTCCTTTTTTTTATTCTATTGACAACGCGATTAAAATAAAAGCATAAGCCAGATCTGTCATTTTTCAACAAAACATCCTTCTCAGAGATAAATTGAATTTTTTGATTGCATTAATTGAATTCATTTTGAGACTTCAAAAAAATGAATGCAATAGCCATTCATTGAGCATTCAAAAGATTGCATTCTTTTTTTCTACCATTCAATTGAATGAAATCACTTGTGACTTTCATTCACTTGCACTCATTGCATTCATTTGCATTAATTTGCACTCTTTGCATTTATTTGCATTATTTTGGATTCTTTTGGATTAATTTTAATTAATTTGGTACTCAACGATGGCAAATTCAATTCAATTGAATGGTAGAAAAAAAGAATGCAATCTTATGAATGGTGATTGCATTCATTTTTTTGAAGTCTCAAAATGAATGCAATCAAAAAATTGAATTCATTAAAGAATGCATTTCAAAATGATTGCATTCTAGTCGTCCTGTCAGACTTGGCAGCTGCAGTCGCTATCATCAGCTAAAGCCAGGATGACATTTGTCTATATTTATTTCGAATTTTGCTGCATTATTCTTCCTAAAAAAAAACAGAAACAACGCAAAATGTTAAAATATTAAGCGCATATTTCACATTCTGCCAACAAAGAAAATATTTATTGTCCGTGAATTACTTTTGTTTATTTTTCTACGTCTGATTCAGTAGTGATGAATTTTTCAATTTCATACTAAATATATCTCTTCGAAAACGCCTACACATAACACAAAACACGTCTAAAGTCTTAACTGTAAATGGTAAACATCTGTCGACTTTTAATCAAGTTTTCGAAATTCAAAATGAGGTTTGTGACCTAAAATTGTTTTGAAATCGTGCCATACTTCGAAATATGATGCGTTGAAAATTGTTTCGTGTAAACCATCTCACAACTTCTAGAAGTGACAGCTCGTAGACATTCAGGGTTATAATTTATGTATTTTAATTTCTTGCTATGTAACCAATTAAAAACTATTCCATCAACAATTGAAAACACAAAACTGAATCAACCGTAGAAATATAAAGAGTGTACCAGCTTTAAGTAAAAAAAAATATACTCTCGAACACACATTTTGTTTAATTGTTTTTTTTTTTTAAATAGATCTCTGGTGTGGAAATTTCTTTTTTTATTTTGCTTTGGTGGTTGGCGGGTGTAGAAACTGAGTGCGAATGACTTGTACGCATGAAATGTTCGAAAATGTTGTGTAAATGCTTATTTAGGTTTAGATTTTTAAATACATGGAATCTTTAAATAATTTCATTCTCAACTCGAAAGTATGGTGGCAAAATTATAATTTTGGTGTTTGTTAATTTTGCCAATGATTTTATGCAGATGTTTGTGCATGTGCACATAGTAGGTACAAACATACATGCATAATGTATATTGAATTTTTTTTTTAGAAAAAAATGGAGCATACCTATACGACCGGCGCGGGTGCAGATTGATGAATAGAATAACGGCTAAGCATACATTTTATCCGTTTATAAACTTTTTAAATAAAAATTACTATAAGAAGCCATCATAGATAAACTAAGAATGGCCCCGTTGCCCACAAGGTCATCTGAAGATGCTACATAAAATGAGTGCCTTATTTTTTGTGCTCTGCCATTGGCAACTCTGATGTTTTATTCGATGTCATTTCCCGATTGGTTAATATGAATCGTTATGCCAAAGAACAGTACATTATTATTCTTATTGCGCATAATAATTTTTTTTCGAACGCGTTGAACAACAAAAAAAGAAAAATGTATGTGATCTGACAGATTTAACAGTTTTCATATACCTATCTGCCCAAAGAAATTTCTTGTGCTAAAAATTCGTAGCATGGGGAAATTTCTTACTCTCTCGGAGCACTCTCTTTTACGAAAAACTAGGATAGTTTTCCGTATGCGAACGGGTATTCGTAACTTTTCGTAGATTTTCGTTGTTTTGGGAGCGTACGCCAACGTAGTAATAAAAGGTACGTACTTTCTGCACCAAAATTCACAGATCCTATAATTTCAAGGAATGGATGTAAAAATCTCTCAGAAACGCATTGAACAACAAAAAATGGAAAATGTATGACATTTGACAGTTTTTATAAAGCTGCCTAAAAATAGGTCTGTTTGGTATCTTTTCTGTGTAAAACTTTAGTCGCTGTCAAATAACAAATAATTTGGAAAGTGGGGGAAAATCCTCTCAGCAGTGGAAAATCCTCTCAGCAGTGGAAAATTGTTTTTGTTTTCCATTAAAATGAGGTTTGACAGTTGTCGTTCAACTTACGCGAAGAAAAAGACTGTGTAAGCCTGGAGTCCGGAGATTTCTTCTACATATGTCCTGGAAGAAATGCCTACCTAGAGTTTTATGCCTTATGTGATAGAGACCGGGGCAATGACTGAGGAAGTGGGGTGTATCCTCGTGGACTTCCTCGTCACCACATCCTCTACAGAGATCACTGACGTTAAGACCTAGTTTACTGGCATGGTACCGAAGCATGTTGTGTCCGGTTATTATGCCCACCAGCTTGGATAGAGAGTTCCTATCCTTCATTAACATCTTATCAGTTTTGTTTTTATCGTAAAGTGCCCACATCTTTCTTGTGTTTGTACAAGAGTTGAGGGTTTTTCACCTGTCGTTTGCTCTTATAAGCGTTCTACTCTCTCTCGCGTAAGTTGAACGACAACTGTCAAACCCCATTTTAATGGAAAACAAAGACAATTTTCCCCTGCTTAGAAGATTTTCCCCACTTTCCAAATTATTTATTATTTGACAGCGACTTAAGTTTTACACAAGATAATAAACAGACCTAATATTTCTACAATTGCTGAAATTCGGAGCATGGGGAATTTTCTTACTCTCTTGTTAGCACTCTCTTCTGAGAAAACTACCAAAAATCTGCGTACGGGAACAGATTTTGACTGATTTTCGTAGATTTCCAACGTAATAGATTTCGAAGTTTTTTGTAGTTTTGGACAGGTACGGGAACAGACCTAAAACGAAACCTGGGCAATTTTATACAAACAAAACTACTAAAAATGAATGACATTTGATAAATAAATGAAGATAAATGAATGCAAAATAAATGTATTATTTAGTTAAGTGGTGATTTGGAGAGAAAAAATATTCGGATGATTTTTGTTTCGGCAAATAGAAAATTGTCAATTGTTTTGATGGCTTAACTCGGGCTACGAAAGAGCAGTAGGAAAAAATAGAAAGCACTTTTCAGTATGCGAGTGAAATGCCCAATCACCTCCATTTCGGAATATAAAAAAGTAAAGATAAATCATGCAGTTTCACGAGCGACTTATTCGCCACAAATTAATTATAAATAAACGCCGACCACGCCGATAATGTCATTACGTTGAATTAATTTTTTTTTGTTGCTTTGTTTGAATTCATTGTTTAAGTTAAAAATGTAGCCATAAGTCGCAGAAGCTATTTTAATCAGCTTTTTTTGTGACACCAAAACCTACCTACATTATGTACATTATGTGCAGCTTGGGATGAACCTGGGCTCGATTCTCGCAACCATTTGGGGGTGCGTGTTATATTTTTGCTCGATTGGGAGGGACCTACAGTTTTTTGTCGACTCCGAGCGGCGAGTTGAGAAGCTCAATCGTGACAAATGATACTCTTTGATTGCTTGTCAGACATTCGAAAGAGGTGGCTCCGTGAAAAACGTTTTAGATGTTGGACCCGGACAGCATTGCATAGTAGTCCAACGAATTAACCACTACACCACGGTGCTCACACTAAACCAATCTTAACAAATGAGGTGTCAAAAGAAAGAGAATTTCCTGGAGCAGTAACAAAGTGCTCTTTCATTTCATAAATTTTAACAAATTAAAAAACCATTCAAAACAAATATTTTACCCAAACGAACTCACAAAAGAATAAACACTCCGTATGATTTCCATCAGTTGACAGGTGGAAATCATATGGGAAGTGCTTGTTGTCTTATGAATTCATCTTGGTTGATATATTTGCTATTTGGGAATCATATGGGATGGGGAATATTTGTTGACAGATGGAAATCATATCGGAAGTTTGGGTTTTGGGGGTTGGAGTACCACCAAAAATATAAACATTCCTAACACCCAAACTTTTCTTCTGATTTGGTTGAAATCGGTACTAGATCGTCTTCCAACATTTTAGAAACGGTATCTTAATGTATTTCCAGCTATCAGGCGTCAAATTTATTGTGCTGAACCATTTATCTTGAAGGCTTTGATTATATGTAAATCACTATTGTTTTCTAAGTCCCGAAAGGGTTATACCTCAATTTATCAACTTAATCAAAAACCTTTGCATAGAAATATAATAGAATTTGCACACGTAACGATGACGTGCATGTGCTTATGAAATTTTCAAATTAATAATAATTATTAAATCCCTCTAATTACACATGTCATTAACTAATTTTCATCTATTTGCTTAATTATATTTTAGAGCTGCTTCGAAGGACGTGCTTCAGAAGAAATCGCAACTTTAGTTTCAACCAAATTGGGTGGCGCAACCCCTCTAGTTATAGCATGCCGTCACGGGCATTATGATATTGTAGAATATTTACTGACCAAATGCCATGCGGATGTTGAACAAGTCGGTTCGGTTGCCTTCGATGGGGAGACAATAGAGGATGCGCCGCCATTATGGTGTGCGGCGGCTGCCGGTCACATAGGCATAGTTAAGTTATTAGTTAGACGTGGTGCTAATGTAAACAGTACGACTAGAACGAACTCCACACCATTGAGGGCGGCCTGTTTTGATGGCCACTTTGATATTGTTAAATATCTTGTGAATAATGGTGCAGGTGAGTTAGCTGTGAGTTAGACTAATCTTTGTGAATATAACTTGATTTGTTGTTTCTCTTTCCTCCGATTAAGACTTTGAAGTAGCAAATAGACACGGTCACACATGCCTAATGATCGCCTGCTATAAGGGTCACTTTAAAATTGCACAATACCTTTTGTCACTAAATGCGGACGTGAATCGATGCAGCGTGAAAGGGAACACCGCCCTGCATGATTGCGCAGAATCTGGTTCATTGGAAATACTGCAACTCCTGCTGAAACACGGCGCGACAATGGACGTGGATTACTATGGTATGACACCACTGTTGGCGGCAAGTGTAACCGGCCACCTGCCAATTGTTCAGCATCTCATAAGTTTGCCAAGTGTAAAGCGTGAAGATCGCATCAACGCTCTCGAGCTATTGGGCGCAACATATGTAGATAAGAAACGTGATATGTCGAGTGCGCTGTCGCTATGGCGTCGTGCCATGGAGGATCGAAATCTGGAACCAGAGATACCAAAGATTGTCAATGAGCCGATAGCTGCATACGAATATGCCACCGAGGTAACAAATACTGACGCACTGGATGAATTAGTCATGGATCCAGATGAGATGAGAATGCAAGCATTAGTAATTCGTCAGCGAATACTCGGACCAACCCATCCAGATACTAGTTATTATATTAGATTTAGGTATGTCTCGTCTCCATTGGAAGTAAATGACTTATTTTATATGCATAACATTTTCCTTCTTTTATTTTTGTAGAGGAGCACACTACGCTGATGCAGGACGATTTGATCGCTGTATCGAACTTTGGACATATGCTCTCACAATGCAACAAAAAATCCTGCAACCGTTGAGTCCGATGACGCAATCGTCACTACTCTCATTTGCCGAGTTATTTAGTTTTATGTTAGTCGAAGCCGGACGTCCCTTGCCACGCGGACGTGTGGTGCCACCAATCGAAGCACACGACATGCTAATGATTTTCAATAAGGCTGTATTAGAAGTAGAACGAGGTAAGTGGTGTGTTGATTGGTGCTTTATCAATCATGGTATTAATCATTCTTCTATCATTTCGTAGGACAACTTATGTTCCATGAACAGATGAAATATTCATCTATGCCCGGTGTGGAGAATGATCCGAATGCCCTGAGTCGTGCACTTGTCAGTGCTCTTCACATTGGTTGCCTACTGGCATGTCTAGTCGACGATGAAGATTTCAGTCCGAAAATGAAGCGTGAAATTCTCACCGCTCTCTACAAGTTGAATAGTCTGAAGGTAGTGGTGCGTTCTGGTCGAACAGCATTACACTACGCCTGCTATCGGGAGGGTACACTTGTCGGCAGATATCCAGCATGCCAGTTTCCATCGCCTGCCTTAGCGAAAGCTTTACTATTGGTCGGAGCGGATCCAAATGCAAAAGACGTTGCGGGCAATACACCGCTGCATTTGGCCGCAACAGCACAACCATGCCCGCGTGTTTTGGCGCAGACATTACTAGACCATGGTGCTCATTTGGTGAGTTAAGTTTTCCTTATATATTGTGTCATAAAATAAGTAATTTTTTTATAGGACACCAAAAACGCCCACGGAGAGACCTTTGAATCACTGCTGGAAACTCAGAAACTCCATCAAATTGTCAATCCCGTCAAGTATACAACACTCAAATGTCTGGCGGCCAAAACAATACAGAAGCATCGAATTAAGTATGATAAACTAATTCCCGTATCCCTATACAAGTTCATTCAATCGCATTAAGATGAAGCAAAGAAGTGATCAGTCCGTTTTTAATCGAGTTATACTTCTTTGACACGGCAAAAGGTGTGTAATTGCAGGCGGCGTCAGGTACAGAGCGACTAATATTCCCCTAAAGAAAAAAGCGAGTGACTTTGAGAGAAAAAGTGAGATTAGCTGGCTCTTCACCACACAAACGAAGTCTCAATAAGTTCATATTGCACTTCTTCTTAAAATTGTATTGATTGTCCTTCCTCATACTCGTGTAACATAAAACCAAGAGGGGAAGAGAAATAGCGAACAACAAACTAGTTTTAAAAAACAAAAAAAGAAGAATATATTAACCAATTTGTTGTTTTTTTTCTTTCTTACTGTCCGAATTTTTCTCGGAGCCTTGTTGTTAAACGAGACTTATATATTAGTTTTGTACATGTATACATAATGATTTTTTTTTTGTTTCTAACTGAAGCTATTCGTAGGTATATACATATATGTAGTTCGGCTAGTGTAGAGTTTAGTTCAGCTTAAATGTATTTTTTCGTACCACATTTTCTCTCTCAATGTGTTTAACTTTGGTCTTAGATATGTTCAAAGTGAATCTATTTAGTTTTTGTTGTTCTATAACAGTTTTTTTTTTTTTGGATGTATGATAGAATGTTGAAGAGATTAAAATACTAAACTTATATTAGAAAATATAGTATAAGCCTTTAGGTGTGTTTCAGTTAGGGTTTAGTCGAATTTTTCTTTTTGTTTTTTAACCGTTAGCGCTAAAGCGTTTATTTTTATCATTGAAAGCGGGATAATTGTTGTTTCTATACCGATCTCTCTAGTCTATGGTGTTTCTTGGTTGAGCTTATAAGTTTAAGAATGGAACACCGCTGAATGTTTGTTAAAATATGCAAAACTCACATTGGAGGACTTTTTGGCATGATTCCATTGCTTTCTGCAGAAAAGAAAATTGTTGACGGCTATGGTTTCTATTCCATAGCGGCTATAGATTTGGAATATTCCTAATGTCTGACATTATTCTCTAATACGCTGTGTTTTGAATCGTTCTTGTTTCCTTTTGTATGAACAACCCACGATGATGTGAAAGAGACAACGATAAATTAGCGGATGATTGAAGAAAATAAGAAATAGGAATGCTCTTAATATTAGGCCTGTCTTCTTAATCTATTTTGTAAACCTATTAATTGATAGTACATATGTATTTATGTTTATATGTATTATCAATGTTAGCTCATACTAGGACCTAACCAATAAATTGTTATACTTTTGAGTTTCCATAGCTCAGTTAAAAGCCTTAAAAAGAAGTGACTTTTCCAACGTGCTTTACTAGTGAATTTTCGACGGAGCCCTTTGCAACACACCTCCTTCTCGAAGGCCATACTTCGGGTTCGCTTTTCGTTAGTATGTACATATTCTGCTAAGATTTCTTTACTGAGTGTGTACATTTTTTTCTAAGGTTAGGAAAAGCTTTTGTGATTTTTTTTTTTTTTTTTTTTACTTTTCAAAGCGAGAAGTATAAACGAAATACATACATACATACATATTTACAAAAACAAGTAACTTTCCTTTTTTGTAATTTATATAATCGTCCGTATGTCTGCTTAGTTAATTATCATTATTTCCTCTTTTTTTTTTCTCTTTGTTAAGTTAATTTTTTTTTTAATACTTTTGTTCATTTTTGCATAACAAAAATAGTCTTTACTTGTAAATAAATCATTTCAACTCTTTAATTTTGTTAACATCCGGTGTACAGGAAAAAGAAGAAAACATTTTATAAAATTTGTTAAATCGATTGGGTGAAATTATTAATAAAAAATCTTTAATTTTATCGTTTTGAATTGTATCGCTAAGCAGAAAACAAAAATACAAAAATCAAATATAATAAGGAAATGTATTAACTAATCATTTATTAATTATAATGTGGTTACACAGCAGATACCAATTTAAAAAGAAAATTATTGAAAAAGAAACAAGGAACACATCTCTCATGAGCATATAAGTAAAATACGACTTATCGCATATAGGATTATATTTTCTTATTTAGAGATTTAAGTAAACAAAATGTGAGTAAAAAAAATAAACAAAAGCTAAATAAATATGAACGAAAATATAAATAATTATAAAAAAAAACAAAAGAAAACAATTTAACAACAATCGTATTTAGAATGAAATTCTCTCTAGTATTTCATTATAACATATGATAGAAATAAAAATTTAAAAAAATTAATAAATTGGACTTTTGTTTTATTTAAAAACTTAGAATTCAAGCATAACTGAACTTTATTGGTTCATTTGGTAGAAGAACGTGCTTCACCGGAGCCCGGTTATGAAAAGTAAAGAGAATAGTATTTGATAGCGGATGCCTTTGTGACGAAAAATAGAGAAGTGAAAGTTTGTTGTGAGCAGCGAGCTGCAAGATTATTTATAGGAGCTTCAAATAAACTTTGACTCCAAATTATATGAGCGATCTAAGATGCAATGTCCTCTATAGAAACGCTTATAAACTAATAAACTAATTGTCAATAGATATGAAATTTAATGCCACCTTTAAATCTTAGTCTTACTACCACTTCAACAATCATATGTATTGTCTGTTCCAAATCATGGTGGAAATTTTTCGTGCATGTTTTCTCTTTTTTAGTGATCCTCTTTTGTGTACACAAAAAAAACCGACGATCGTCAAAGCCTACTTGAATGTGATTGGTCGATATGGGGCGGTTCTTATTGAAAATATAAGAAGTTTCTGTTGCCATTTGTGAAAACCCAGTGTAGAAAGAATGCGTAAAGTATGGATTATTATATCTCAGTGAACGTGGTAATGACTATTTCATGTAAAGTGTTTACTTTTTTTTTTGAAAGTTTGAAAGCATTGAAAAGGAAAGAATGAAATTCACTCGAAAACATTCCCCGCAGTCATTGCGAATATCAGTTTTCATAGCCAATTGATAAGAAAACAGAAGAATCTGAAAATTAACGAAAAAGGGTTTACCGAAATGAACAGATAGGTGGTGGGACGTGTAGGTAGAAATCGATAGGATAACATATGAAAGGAAATGGAGAAAGTTCAGCCGTTTCGTAATTGCCATTTTCAGGCAACAAATGATAGCAACTATTGCGTTGCTCTCTCTGCGCACCATAAAGACCAATACTAATTAATTTAACAAATTATTGGTTGTTGTTGTTTTTTTCTTAAACCTAAAACACCAACCACTCTGAATCATGAATGTGGCGATCCTTCACTTCAGATGTAATATCAAACAAAAACAAATAAAAAAACCGTTACAAAAAATTCGTCTCTATGACATCTATGATATCTAGCTGACATCAATAATTTATTATTTGTCATTTTGTCAAAAGAAGTTCACTCCCGCCACTCCCACGCTACGTTAATTTGTTTTTAGATAAATCTTAAGTCTTTTAATATGAAAGGCCCTCTGATTTCGAAAGCCCGCAGACCCCCAAGAAAAAATCAACCTAATAAATCAAGAACAGCAGAACTAACACTGCTGATAAATAATTTCTTGAAAGATCTGGATTATTGTATTGAATACCGAAGAAGATGGATAGAAACAGTACAAAAATTAAAGTCTTTAGGAAGGCGAGGCAATAAAGAGGGTACTAATATAATGCAATCAAAAACTAATATGAGTAGATTTACTTTCGATTTTGTTTGTTTTAGTTCAAAGAAAGCGTTCAATAAAACGAAAAATTGACCTTAATGTCAAGGATATGTGTGTAAGTTTTTTGCAGTTATACATTGGTTCTGGCTGTATCAATAGCCGAACCGTAATATTCAGCCTTATTGTGAGTTTCACCCAGAAAATATTTCACCCGAAATATTTTTTTTCGCCCGGAATTTTAAAAGCTATTGTGAGTTTCGCCGAAATTAAATGTTACTTCGTTTTGTTCAGATTCAAAAAATATCAATTTCTACTAGAATTTCTACTATTCCTGCATTAAAATAAACAAACAAATTACAATTTCCACCTTGTTGTTCTCTTTTTCGCCTACTAAAAACAAGAGAAAAATTCAGATGTCATAGTGTTTCACAATAGGGGGAAAAATGATTTTCGGGCGGAATGCTGTTCGGGTGAAACTCACAATAAGTCTGATTAACAATTATTTGTAAGCGTCCTTTTATTGTGTACAAAACGATTTTAATATTCCAGACGGCTTCATAAACTTGTAGACGTAATGGAAATCGGTGTTTCCGGAGGAAGGTAATAAATCGCGAGTGAATATTTGTATGTATGTTTACGTCTACCATATAATGAAATATGTAATATAATTTATTTAAATTCTGTTGAAAGAAATATTTTTTGTAATCTTTCTTTTTTTTCAAATAAAAACTTAAATTCATAAAGCTTGTTTCGTCGAAATCTCTTCAAGAGCAGCTCTTGTAGTGGCACTCTAGCAAATGTTTTGGTCTACGAATTCTTGATTTTGAGAATGTAAGCCGGTTTTAAATTAAAAATCTTCACTTCAATATCAACGCGTATTCCTTTTACTGTGGGGCTTTGCCAAAAAAAAAATTGATTATACAAAAAAGGCATTTCTTTGGAATTCAATAAGTTGAAACGGGTTATGTGGCGAGCCATCATAAGACACAAGACACCATAATGGACACATCGCGACAATTCAATGGCTACGATATAATAGTCGAGTTTCACTTACGACTCTTTCCCATAGTGTAACACGATTCCCCAACTGAGGAAGATAATAAATAAAAAATATATTCAGATGTCGCATGCATATAAGAAGACCTGAGGTATGAAAACGAAAATCACTTAAAAAAGCTTCAACGTCTTACAAAAGAAACAACACTCACCCCAATTATGTATTTGCAAGTCGCACACGAGCATGGTCGTATTTTTTAATAGCAAATAAATAAATGTTTTTTATATCTACAAATTATGAACTTTTATTCATGTTTCCTAGTGTGAAATAAAATAAATAATTTGTTAGACGTCAGCAGTCCTATGGAGAAGAGAGCCTTGCTTTTCGTAACCATTTGTGATTGCGTGGCGTGTTATATTTTTGCACTAATGGAAGGGACCTAGTTTTTTTGCCGTCTTTTCACGACAAATGATACTCCTGAATACTTGTCAGACATTCGGAAGAAGTGATTAAATGTTTGATGTCGATAGAAGTCGTTGGCGAGTACTTGAACATCGCGGTCTCGACCGAAAAGTTTTTGGATTTGCTCTGCTTATTGTCGCTGATCTTGCCATCGTACAACATATGCATTTCGTATTTCTCTGGCATTGCGTGCGTGAATGGCCTTCAGCTTGCCTATGAATTCTTTCCGAAAGAGCATGTTCATTTTCGACAAAACTGCTTCATTCACTTCAACACTCTCGTTTATTTCCATTCCTTGCGTTCCTGTTTTGTTTTGTTGTTGCGCGGAGGTTCACAACAAAGCATGAATAGCAAGGATTCCTACTCGCTCATCGCTCATACGGAGCTATTGTAGGTATAGTGAATGCGCACGCGACAAATCGTTCAATACACAATCAAATCCGAAGCTGGCGACAAATTGAAGCATACTGCATATAGCCAAGTGTTTTCATTTTCGTAGTACGTTCGTTTCGTTTTTATGTTGAAAATTGGTTAAAAATGCGCTTTTTCAGACTGAAAATTGGTGATATATGCTCGATTTCTAGAAATCGGATAAATATACATGCAAGTCAAAAAAATCGCTAAAATCTGCAAAATCTGCATGCTTGCTGCTTAAGCAGATTTTTACGAGGTCTAATAAGATCCCTTAGTGTTGTGAAAGTTTATGTCATATGCATCTATAACCCTTGAGTATAGTTCCTCGGTAGCACAGCATTGAAATCCACTTTATAAACATACTTTCGCACAAACAAATGAACACAACATTTAACATACAATATTTTATTTGGTAAAAGTAAGGCTTGGGTATATAATAATTTAACTATAGAAGTTTTTCTTTTTTTTTATAATATAGAAGTTCTGAAAATTTGCGAAACGTGTTGCAGTAAGCTAATAATAATAATACACTTAATAATTAATAAACAAAAAAGATAGAGAAAGATAAACAATCGTACATAGAATGAAACAAGTAAACATTAAACAAACAAAATTACACCTTCTATTTCGCTTTTTCAAAAAAAAAAAAAAAAAATCTTTCCAAATCCTCGGTCATATAATCTTTGTTCGATTCGGTTCAGTACATCAATTGTTGTGTCTGTTGATAGTTGTATATTCCTTTAATTTAATTAGATTTCGCTGAATAAGGACTCGACGAACCAACAGAAGGTGGCGTTGGAGTTGCTCCGCTTCGAATGCCATCTCCTTCGCAGATGTATTTACCTAGAAAGAGAGAGATTAATGGTATAGTTTACAAAATGAGCATATTAATTAGATAAACTAATCATACCAGAAACAAATCGTCGTTTAACTAATGACAAACGATATCCACCACCGATTAATTCGAATTCGATACCAGACAAAGTGGTGCCTTCGCAATTGAATTGTGTAGTCATGGTGTTAGGAGTGGACGGGCCATCGTTGAGTTCTAGACGAGCGCGTAAAGTTCCAACACCACCACCCTGAGAGTTTTGCGATATGTCTGTGAAATTCCAAACTAAACGATTCGATTCACCGAGCCTTGAGTAGAAGACACACAAGTTAATGAGAAGTTTGTTGTTATATTTAACTTATTTTATTCTTACCACGCGGAATGAGGCTTCGATTGTACATTTCGAACGGAGCCATTTACCGGCACAGACAGTGTGACATTCAGCAGAGGAGTGGCAACTGCCATGGCATGATTATTGTACTTGTAGTCAATTTTAAGGGCAGTATACGTTTGTTCACATTTCCAGTAGCTGACCAATTGAAATGGACACGACGAGGCACCTGGTTTTGCCCGCACCTGATACTTTAGTATGTCGACATTGAAGTATGCAGCGGACGGGCTTTGTTCGGACTGACGACGCAATAGCGCCGTCAGTGCGGCCATATTAAATTCAAGAACTGTGCTAACGGTATTCGATTGGCTATGTTCACTATATAAAAAAAAGAAGAATTCTAATCCCAATCGAAATCATGAATGCATAATCTTACTTACACCTGAACCAACTGCTTGTTGGGTATAACACTCTCCAGATTGTTTATGTTTTTTATGCGAAAGCCCAACTTAGCCGGATTCGGATTATTGGCCAAAACACCGGCAATGCCAGCTGGAAATGATAGCATCATATCACCAGTGATTTTCACCTGACACCTTGATTCATCGGTACCCCTTTAAAAGGAAAAAAAGCAATTATGGATCATGGTCATTTGTTGTATAATGTATAATGCTCTTTACCTAAAGATAGCATGAATGATTTCATGAAAGGCCACAGCAAGGGGTATTGTATCCGATATTCCAATAGTCAGCGGTGATGGTCCACGTGATGATCCGTGCCCAACGCCCATCCGGAATTCCATACTGCCAACACTATCCGCTCGGGACATTGACGATGGACTTATACGACCTCTTGGCGCAATCTCCGAACGTCGTGACGGTGGACGTGGTATAGCTATACTATTCGCCGATGTTGGTGTTGGTATTTGTCGGCTCACGGACTTTGATAGCGTTGCAGAGGCAGGGGCTGATGTACTAATGTCTCCAATTTCTGAAAACAGATCTCCCAAGTCGGCATATCTAGGCAGAATATAGGCACACTATCAATTAGGTATACAATCAGCTATGGAATAAATTACCTCGAATTGTTGGACATCGATGGAGTTGGACTTTGAAGAGGCGCATATGGATGCACAGTTGCGGTCGGTGTTGATGCATTTGATACTTCTGGACTCTGTTGGCGTGATGCAATACTGGATTGCTCCAATTGTTGGCTGTGCTATAAGGTAAATGTACAAAAAATCATGTTGAAGTATAAATGTACATAAAAAAAGAAGAACCCATACCGAAAAGATTCCCACTGGTGATAGGGATATATTTCCAACAGTAGCCCGTAGTTCGTCAACACTTGCCGACATGGGAGCAGTGCCATTGTTTAAAGGTTTAATTTTCACGTGAATTTTTTTATCAGGCTTATCGTTATCTGAATCTGAGTCCGAGTCAGAGTAGAAACTGCCCGCTAAAAGCATTCAAAAACATGTTTGTTTAGAAAATAAAAATGGCAGCCCACGCTAAACAAAAAAGGGTAATTTACCATTTTCTGGATTTTCTTCCCAGGCGATTTCCTTTGGTGGTTGAATACTGTAACCATCTTCATCAACTTCAGGGGCAGCTGTTGGTGCTACACCGGGTATAACTGGAATAGCCACTGTCGCTGATGATGATTTTTGTACTTTATTGGACTCATCCTCTTGCAAGTGGTCCTTTTCTTCTCTACTATTTGAAAATAAGTATAAGTGGCCAAAAATAATTTCACAGAAATAGTGGATTTAAAAAAAAACTCAAGACAAATTGTTTATTTAATTTTCGGATTATATCTATAGTAGTAGTTATGTTAAGTGTGTCGACCCTTAATGTCATAAACTATTTGCATATGTGTGGTCATTTCAAATTGATATATCTAAACACAATCATATCACAATCATCAGACGGCATCAGAAGAATAACTAGAAACTGGATCCACACAGCCCAAAATCGAAACCGATGTAAACTTTTAGAAGAGGCCTATGTACATCTTTGGACACGACAGGCTTTTTGATATGATTATGATGATGCAGAGTACATGCTAAGTGGTTTGCTCTTAATCTGTTATACCGTTTACAACTTTGCTACGATGAGCTAGTATGTATGTATGTCTTTTTGACCATTTCCAGGACAAGGAGTAAAGGACAGTACGCAACTTCGAGACGTCACTTAAAGTTAATCTCTTTTTTCACCAACTATGTATCTATCTATATTCTGTCTCAACCGAATTGTCAGTACGGCCTTATGGGGGAGCTCTTGTGCTTTGAGAACCAATAAATAAATTTGAGTAAGGATGTTGCAGCTTGATGCTTGTTTTTTCCATTAAAATGCATTTAAACAATTTTTCGCTTTCTGTGGTTTTTAATGAAGGTTTATTTGCGCGAGATGAATGCTGAGTGCGGAAACGAATAGTGAGTATTTTCGATACATGTACATATAACATTTATACATCAAAATACTCGAAAAAATGCGCTCTACATCATACTCATTCATATAAATTCAGATGGTATCCATTTTTGTAAACAATTATCCTTATATCGTTCAACAAATTGTTATTTTGAAATCAGGAGATGGTAACCCTACGGGTATAGCTCTCCGATTTGCGGCGATTTGTCATGCATACTACGGTAACCTAAAAATTCGCACAGGACTGGTCACTGGGTTCACTCCCTTAAACGAGCACCTGAACAAAATTGGAATCAGAAGCTCGGGCCTTTGCGAGATGTGCCTGGAAGAAGATGAGACGGCTGAGCACTTCATTAGCGAGTGTCCGGCCTTTGCTCGAATCAGAAAGGCCACTCTAGGCGACTACGTTCTACGGGACGTTGATCGACTGGAGCTCAATCTTGCCCTATTGCTTCGCTTTGCGAATGGGGTGGTACTTTACCACAGTACAATGGGCCTACAGGTCTACGTGCTTGTTGTCTCTATGGGATAACCCCCTTCCAAATACAATACAATACAATACAATACGGTAACGCAGTCAAAGTTTAAAAAAGGGACAGGTTTTGTACAACCAGACTAAGAGGCAAACGTCCTATCTTCCCTGTACTGACAATTGGGTTGGGACAGAATTTAGTATACTTTTTTTTATTAATGCTACTGAATTTGAATGAACTTCCTAAAACTGAAGGTTGTAAAAACCAGATCACCAATGCTTGCTTGCGCAAACTACACCACATGACGAATGCACACGCGTACACACATACATATGTATATATATTGCATCAACTGTTATGTAGAAAATCACACCCCAGTGGGAAAACTTGTTTAAAGATAATATTGAAAATGTAAGATCTTACCAAAGTAACGCGCCAAGTAAGCGAAGGTGTAGCGCATCAAAAATCTTATTTTAAATATTATTGAATTTTACATCGATGCCATTACTTATTCGCTTACCACGCGTTACATTTGTAAGATGTTTTTTTTTTCTCAAAAGCATTCCTGGAATAAACATACAGTTATTCGACTCAGACAAATCCAATCATGACCAACTCCGTCAAGAATTTTTTCGAAGTTGCATCATTTGAAGTTTGTTATCGAGCGGTGCCAGTACTTTTCAGTATAATTGATAATACATTATAACAATAATTTAAGAAGACTAGTAAATGCTTAAACGCCGGGATGCAGTAACTAATTCTTTCATCAACTACCTTCCACTGCTGAATTAACTGTCCTGTAAGGCTAATACTGAGTGCTTACACGCCAGGATGTTGTAACTAATGTTTTCAACAATTATCATTAACCGCGGAAATAAGTGATTACCGGTAAGGCATTTGGTAAGTGCTTGCCACCCTAGGACATCCCCATGTAAATGTAATCGGTTCTGTAATAAGGAAAGAAAGAAAGATCAGCACTTACAGGATCGAGTTGGTAAGCAGTAATTTCCTACTGGGCCATCATAGGTTTCTTTCGAAACAAATATGTGTGAATATAATCTAAGCTGATCGCCACTGTACAGCTAGCTCGTGCGGGACAATCAAGACTGCAAATGAATATGTTCTTAGCAGATCAAATTTAAGTACATACATATGTATGTACATGTGTGATTCCTATTTGCTTTTTGTAATTGCAGAAAATTTCCCATTTTACAATTAATTAATAAAAAAATTGCTTTAAATATAATTAATCCAATCTTACATAACAATTCTCTCTTCTTTGCCATTATCGCCAGCTTCAAGTTCTTTTTTCTTTTTTAATTTCTTCGTTTTGGTCTTCTCTCGTCGGCTTCGTAGGATTCCTGAAACTATTATAATTTTGCAAAACATTAATAAAATTTTTGGTATTACATATTTTTATTTTTAAATAAACTTTCATGTGATAAGAAAAAAAGTAATTGTTTAATTGTTAGTATTCAGAGCCGCAACAAGAAGAGTGTAAATAACTAGATTGACAAAAAAAAAACTATAGCATTTAACAAACCAACGAAAGGATAACACAACCAGAATACTGTAACAATATTTGACAATGAGTTTAAATTAAAATATAATTAAAGAAAAAAAAAAAATTAAAAAAAAAAACAATAATGTTTAGTTGATTATAATGATTATAACAGGAGAGGACCATCTGTTGGTTTCTTTTCAAATTACATATTAGGTCTGTTTGGTATCTTTTCTGTGTAAAACTTTAGTCGCTGTCAAATAATAAATGATTTGGGAAGTGGGGATATATCCTCTCAGCAGTGGAAAATTGTTTTTGTTTTCCATTAAAATGAGAATTGACAGTTGTTGTTAAACGTAGGCGAGAGAGCCAAATGACAGTTCAAAAAAATTCCCCTCTACACAGATCTTACACCATCTCACACAGTATTTTTCTTCGCGTAAGTTGAACGACGAGTGTCAAACCACATTTTAATGGAAAACAAAAACTATTTTCCCCTGCTGAGAGGATTTATCCCCACTTCCCAAATTATTTATTATTTGACAGCGACTAAAGTTTTACACAGAAAAGATACCAAACAGACCTATTATTTTGACACTGACAGCTCTGTTGTGCCTAAAAGAAAACTTAAAATAGAGGAATAAAATAGTTGGGTAATATGGAAAACTTATTTTTAAAAGTGAGTGCCGCGTTGCGGAAACAGTGCAACAGTCATGAAAATAAAGGGTGAGTTCATAATAGTAAAAAAAACCGCCGCAATGCAGATATTGCGTTCACAAATGTAGAAAAACGGCATTACCATTTTGCAAACGTTCCGGCATCACTTGTGTTCGTAAATGTCAAATTACCGCTTTTGTTGTGCAAAGTTGCAGCTTATTTTATTTTGCTGCACGGCTGCGACATGGCTGCTGCAGAAGTTGCGTTCATAAATCTATACAGATTTTGCTGCTGTAATCTAACAGCAATTTTTATTTTTTAGTCGAAATAATGTGCCAGTTTGTAAATTAATAACAAAAGTCATGTGCGCTCAGCCGAGAATATTGCTGCTGTTGCTGACAGTGTAATGGAGGCATCTTGCCCGTTACGGTCAACGGGTTGACTACACTCGTGATATTCCAGTTGTTTGTTATTTTCAGAAACAGAGAGACTCCGTTTCCAGCGCTACTTGCGTTTTTTTTTTATAATTTAACACACGCTAAAGGGGATATGAATACCCTTATAATGTTAACACACAGCGCGAGCACATGAAGGACAAGAACGAGAGGCAGACAAATCAGTGTAGTTGTGATACGAAACTCAGATGTTAGGTTTCAATTAACTCTATGGGTGGTGTCCAGGATAACTGGAGAGTTGTGAAATACTGAAAGTTTTGTCATTGCTTATGATTCACAGACATTTTATTCCAGATGTTTCTTATTATTGTTTGTGTGATCAATTTCTTCAGCCTAACCATCATCCTAATGCCAGTGTTATGCCTTCGCAGTAGGTTTTGACATTAACTTGTGATGATGTTACTTGGCCCCGCGAAGCTGCGATTTGACGCCGTTGGGACTTTTTTTTTAGATACAATTAAATATCCATGTTATGCTGACAATCCCGAAACGATTCACGCACTAAAGCAAAATATTGATCGAACTATCGAGAAAGGGTGGATGCCATTCGCAGCCGGCAGCCATTTAAATTAAATTATCTTCCAACACCTAAAGTTGGTTCTCTTCCATGAATGAAAAAAAGAACTTTGAAAAATATTAAATTGTTTTATGGTAATTTTAAAAAGAAACAAACAGATGGTCCACCATTTATAATGGTGTGATATTTTGTAGTGAACAAGAATTTCGAAAGACGTGGGTTCTAATTGATGAATTCGAGATTTTATTTTCGTTATTTCTAACTCTTTACAAAAATATTAGATCTAAATCTGTATTAAGCAAAAATTAGTTGGACTTCAATTACATTAAATAAAAAACAATCAGGAATGAGATCTTTTGTTTAGTTTTAGTTCCATCCCAAGCTACACACTACGTTCTTATCCTTTTCTGATAAACAATAAGTAAATATGTATGTATAAAAATAAACTTTGATTTTCCATCTTCGGAGCGTAATCAAACTTGAATTTTTATCCTAATAGTATTTGGAAATGTGTTACGTTGATATGTTTAGTGAGGATTGAAAGGTAAGTAATGCTTCGAAATTAAGAGGTCTAAAGCAGATGGCAGTATGAGTGGAAATAAGTAATCATTCAAAAAATGCACCGAAGATCCAGTTGTAAACACGGACGGTGTCGAACTTCACTTGAAGAGTTGACATATGATTCTAGAGCCATGAAAGGCATGGGGTCTGTTATCTATTCCATGGAAGCAGATCTGAAGATGTTTTTTAAGACTTCCAAATGCTTGCACTGTTTTCCAGACTAAACTTCTAACAGTAGGTAAAGATGTGAAGCTGCTGGAGTTGAAATTAAAGATATTACTATTTGCTTTGACAGCAATCCTCGCCTTAGGGCGCTGAAAACTATGCTAGATTCCGGGTCATTTTGAGAGACATGAGAATGGGCATGCCTATAACCGCAAGACAAGTATAGACAGAGAACTGCCAGTATAATGCATTAGGACGGTTGCCAAGGAAAAGACAAAAAGGTGATCAAATAAAGTAGTACATAGGGTATCTAAGCCGGCAATTAGCAGCAGAAAAAGAAGAGGGGCAGTTCCAAGAGTGCAACTAAGAGCAGCTTTCGACGTTCTAGGTTAGTTCTACAAAAGGCAATTTTACTACTTAAGAAAGTAGGTCGAGTTAATTACAGCGAAATCTCTCTTAAGCGGACAGTCCCAGTTCAACCGGGTGTCCGCTAATAAGAGATTTCACTGTAATTAACTCGACCTACATATTTATTCCTTAGTTCTGTTGGGTAACCAGATGTTAAGAAGCCTATGGTTAGGCTTAGGTACCGTCTAAGGGAGACTTCCGGGGATCGCGATGGATCTTCTTTGGCGCCTCATTACCCCAAAACTACATAACCTAAAAACGGACGCTGTTATCTTCTACAAGTCTGCTGATTTGCATAAAACGGTATCGTTTGCTATCCACCGCTTGAGTTTATCTATCTCAAACGATAGCTCCAAATAACACTCTTGTGGATATTTGATAAAGAAGGACCCTTGGTTGCAAGCTCCTAACTTGAGGATTAGGTTTCGTTATACGTATAGTTGCATATAACTTTCCGGCAATACGCAGGAAAGTTTTTACCAGACCTCCTCCATGCCATTGACTGCATTCGGCGGTTAAGAAGAAACTTTGGTCAAGCAAAAAAACGTCCAAAAAGACTGAAATTAATTTTCGTGTATAAATCTGATTTAGAATCTTCTTTTATACATCAGACATGGGCATCGATTTATATATATATTTTTTTCAGTCACCGAAGGACGAGTGGAGAGCCTCCAGAACCATCAGTAGTAGTAAAACACACAAACACCTGAGCCACTGCACACACTTATTTCAAATACATTGCCGTATTTCGTACTCTCGTGATATTGAATCTCGTTTCGCTTTTAAAGATTTATGCTTGTCTCCTCAATTTTCAGACTACACACAACCATATACGATCAATTAAAATGAAGTCGTTACTTTAAAGTCAATCCTTTTAGAATGTTTTTGATGTATTCGTATATTAGATACAAAAACAAGATAAATTCGTATTCGGGGTGTTTCAAAGATAATTCCTTTGGTCAAGATAAAACCTAAGATGTGAGGACACACCTCCAACTATCTGCTATCCGGGCAGCAAATGGCAAATTTATCACCTACCAGTTATCATATCATGTTTTGTTTCTTATCTTAAACTAAGGAATCAACCCGCTGGAGATTTATATCTTGTTTTCGAAACACTATGCAAAAGAAAAAAAAATATAAAAAAAATATGTATATAATAAAATAACGTGCGATGAAGGAGAAGAATAGATAGAAAGATGGTTTTTAAAAATAAAATAAAAATATAAAATACATTTCCACCAAGCGAATAGATATCAAATTTAGGAAGAGAGTAGAAAAATAGGTGTATAAATTGGAAGTACTACGGGATAGAGAGTAAAATAAGCGTTCATTTCCATGTTTATTACACTTTTTATGGAGTTTTCGTTTTTTGTTTTGTTTGTTTTCCCTATAAGGGCATATCCTATCAATGGAATGTGTTTAAACTTAAAAATAATTAAATTCTATAGCGGGTGAAACTTCGACACTAGGGAAGAATGTGTAGGGAGGATTTTCATCAATCTCAAAGCTGAGTTTAGAAAGGATTTATGTCAAGATTGTTTCGTGTGGATTTTTTTTCATGAGTCTTCTAACCAGATCTTATTACAATTGGTTAAGGATACGTTCATAGTACATACATATGGTGTCGTTAAGTAACTTTTACTGGGACGAAAAAACAATTCATGCCGTTTTTTCGACCTTTATAACTCGATTTGGAGTTGACGGTGTGATAAGGCAGACTCATCCCAGCCATCGGACTGCTTTTATCAAAATCAACGACCTCTGTTGATTATGCATACAATCTTTGAAATACACTTCCAAGTGAAAATGGAACTATCAACGTTAAAATGTGGGCGCGCCCTGGCGTAGTGGTTAGTGCGTTTGACTACAACACATGCTGTTAGGATTCAATAACAGCAAAAATCACCACCTCTTCCAAATGTCTGACAAGCATTCAAGAGCAGAGTACACATTTTTATCAACTCAAAAATTGCTTCCAAAGTCAAAAATATGCTGTATTAGTATTATTAGAGATCACATCTTGAACTAAAAAATTGTTTAGCTTTGTTAATGTATGCTCATGAAAAGAGGGAGGTGCTTCCCATTTTCTTAACTAATAATCGCTAATCTTTATATCGTATCTGCAACGAACATGACCCAGTGTTTGATGAAAAATGTTAACTCAAGTATATGAATCTGCCTGTGGCATGGATTGCTCATGATTTTTTACTGCATCCCTTCTTAGCAAACCCTTTCTAAGGAGGACCTTAATGACAAAATCGATTTAGGTATAAATGAACTGTCATCGAAAAATGAGATCGTATATAAGTTATAAAAAGGGCAAGTTTAGCTGCAAGTTTAGTTCTCGCTTTTATTCGTTCCTCGTTTATAGCGAAATATAACTTTGACTTTGCAATAAATTTCATCATCCAAAACCACGCAATTAAACTTCAACGTACTCTGGTCCCACATTTGGGATTTTTGGATCCTAAAACTTTTTGTCTATGTGATTTCTAACATTCAAACGATTTCGACTTTTCAATTTGTTTGGCGTAGGTGTACAAGTATTGTACGGAAATATTGACGCTTATCAATCAAAGGGCATTACACGATTTGACAAAACCTTTTCGACCGGCTTTATTTCTCAAAGTGGTACTTTCGATTTTGCAATGTCTTCTAAAGCTGCATCTGCGATATATTGAGATTTCGCTGAATTTTGAACAAATTGTATTTACCTTATAGACTTTGCCACATCATTAGACCACCAAAAACCACTAAAATGCGCATAGTCAACCCAAAACTGTCAGAAATCAAAATATAGATCCACAGCCCTTCCTCAGAGTCCTTCTCTTAACCGCGTCTCAACGAGCCATTATTCATGGCGGACATAATCTGGCAATCACAAAAACAAGATGGCGGAACGAACGTTGAAATGCGATGGGCATTTCATGTCTTGCCTTTTCATATCACTTCTGTTGAGAACTTAAACGAAATTAAAAAAAGGCCACCAAAGTTACAGTTCATGTCCAGACCAGACGAAAATCCAGACATACAGTGGCGAGCATATAAATAGGAAAATTCAGTCAACATAGTTCAAATCACCATATACCGGCACTTAAGGAAATAGCTTGGCTAAAATGCGAAGTTTATCCTCAAAACAGATTTTTTAGAACTAACTGTAACATGCATAACATATTTTGGTTTACGTTCCACGGTACAGATACAAAATACCGTGCCAAGTGTTAAATTGGTACGAGCACATAAATAGGGAAATTATATTGTTTTTAGTTTGTACTCAACTTCTGTGTGAAAATGTTTAATTTTTAATATGTAATGTTTACATTAATATTGCTTTGTTATTGTCTAGTCATAATAACTCGATTTGTGATGTTATAGGAATGGGACGGGGCAAACCACATAACGGTTGAACAGCGGCGAGAAATTTGTCGTTTAAGAAGTGAAGATATTACGGTCTCTGCAATATCGAAACATTTAAATATATCAATTAATGTTTGTCATCGAGCTTTGGAACAGGTCTAACGCTATGCTAGCAGTTTTAATAAACCTCGCGCTCCCAGACCACGAAAAACTACACCGCGTGTTGATTGGATGAATCAGCGCCTTTCTGAAAAGGATCGTTTCAGGACCGCTGTTGACATTCACGCTGAAATTTCGGCACAAGAAAACTTGAATGTGAGTGTACACAGAGTACGACTTCGCTAAGTGGAATTTTGATTAAGAAAAAGCCGATTATAAGTAAAAAAAATCGCAAGGCTACATTTCTGTTTCCGAAAGAGCGTATAAATGGCGTTTTAAAGTTCTCCAAGAAATAAGGATTTTTTCATCTATTAAGTTCAATTTTTCCTGTAACTGATGCTATGAGATACCTACTAAAGGGTGATTTTTTAAGAGGTTGAGAACTTTTTTTAAAAAAAAAACACAAAAAATTCGAAAAAATGAATGAAATATTTATTTGAATCGATAGTTTGAACCTTGCAATTTAATGTTTAAAGATAATTTCATGCAAATGTTGACCGCGGCTGCGTCTCAGGTAGCCCATCCGCTGAGTCCAATTTTGGCATACTCTTTCACACATATCGGCCGGTATCTCACGAATGAATGCATGGATGTTGGCTTCCAGTGCGTCAATCGAAGCGGGCTTGTCCCTATAGACATTAGCCTTGACATACCCCCACAAAAAATAATCTAATGGTGTCAAATCGCACGATCTAGGCGGCCAATTGACCGGCCCGAAACGTGAAATTAACTGTTAAATTAATTAATTAAATTAAATTCGGCGTTGTGGTAGGTCGGCTGGCTTTAGTTCTTGCACCAGCTGTATCTTAAAAGGATTTACGCCCAAATCCTTCCGCAAAATTTTCCACGTAGTGCTGTAACAAAGGCCTAACTGCTGGGAACGGCGCCGAATCGACATTTCGCGGTCTTCTGTCACACTAGCTGATACGGCCGCAATATTTTCTTCACTACGCACAGTACGTAAACGTGTTGGTGGTTTAATGTCCAACAAAGTAAATTTGGTGCGAAATTTGGTCACAATCTTCCGAATAGACTGCTCAGAAGGTCGAGAATGCCGATCATAAAATGGAAGCAGCGCGCGATGAACATTTCGAACCGAGCACGAATTTTGATAGTAAAATTCAATAATTTGCAAGCGTTGTTCATTTGTAAGACGATCCATGGTTAAATTGCAAACCAAACTGAAGCTGTTTGACAGTGACATAAGGTACTAAACACACGTCAGCTGTCAAAACCAGTGTTGCCAAAACCAAACCAGCTAAAAAATCACCCTTTAATATTACACCTAAAATGTATACTGCTAAAAAAATAAAATTGATAGTTTTGCAGTTGTTTAAAGTTTTAGCAAAACACACAGAAATTACTGTTTTCGGTTGTTTTCCCTATTTATATGCTCGCCACTGTAGATGGCGGGATGCGAAATCTGTCTCGCTCATTGTGATCTCCACTAGACCTTTTCCAAGCCCGACATGAGCGCAGACATGAATAATGGCTCGTGGAGACGCCGTGTAAAGAGAACAATTCCACCGATTAGACATCGTAACACGGCGTCTCCAGGAGCCATTATTCATGTCGGACATGCCTGGCAAGCACAAAAACGAAATGTCGAAACGACCGTCAAATTTTGTGTGGTGGGTATTTCATGTCTTGCCTTTTCATATCACCTCTCTTTAAAACTTCAACTAAAATGAAAAATTTGCACCAAAGTTACAGTTCATGTCCAGACAGGACATAGATGGCGGAGTGCAAAATCTGTCTTGCTGATTGTGGGTCTCAACTAGGCATTTTCCAAGCCCGACATGAGCGCAGCCATGAACAATGGCTCGTGGAGACGCCGTGTAAATAGAACAATTCCACCGCCTAGACCTCAACAAAGAGTGGAAATGAAATGATGCAACTTGTCTCCCCTTTAATGTAGATTGATTGAAAAAAAATTATTGTATGCCAGCAAAGAACGTCGTGCGGGATGCGGATAAAAAACTTGCATCACCTAATATGTATGTATATACAAACATTTACATAAAGGTGACTTACAGCTTTATGCATTGGTGCTCTAAACAAAAATAATAATGTATGTATGTATGTATGTAAGTGCTCCCACACCACAACACAAAACGGACTTAAAAGAAATGGATATAAAAAAAAAACCTGTGTGCATCAAAACTCCATAAAAAGTTAACAAACTTTAAAGTCTTGTAAGTTGCCATAAAGTGCATTAAACCATTTGGAATTAAAAAAAATGTTTCTTTTTGTTCACTTTCACTTATCATACCCTGAGAATTGGAGGAGAAAATATTAAGCAGGGAAGTCGTTCGACGCTGCGGTTGTTGTTGTTGTAGTTCGTTGGTTTGCTGCTCTTGTTGCTGAGATTCTTGATGGCGTTCTAAAGCGCGTTTTCCATTTATTTTCCGTATTTTTTATATATGTATATACATATATGTGTATGTATATATATTTTTTTAATAAATGTAAAACAAAGAAAATCATTAATCATTATTACGAAAGAAAAAAGAAACAAAACGAGAAATTGAAAATAGTTTATGGAAAATTCATTGAAAAATTGCAGACAAAAATATAAAAAATAAAATAAGAAACAAAAGAGCGAGGGGTGTGAAAATGATTTCTTAATTAAGATGAATTTAATATAAAAAGAAAATATATAATTGGGTAGGTAGTCGTATCTCTACAATAACAATAAAGGACCTAATCGAAGAGAATGTACATAATAAGGAAACACACAATATACATATTCATTATGAAAAGATTGGGTTGTTTTAAAATAAAAAAAAAAAACAAGAAATGCAACTACACATTTGATTATTTCTTATAAAAGCAATTTGATTTAGAAGAACACTTCGACTCCTCCATCGTTCAATTCCGTAGCAGTGCACCACTCGAATTTTACCGAATTTTAATTTTTTTTTTTTTTTTTTTAACCACCAATTCTCGATGAATGTTGAGTTTTATTTTTTAGTGATGGAGGGGATGGTCTTACTTAAATACGAATGGAAATTAGAAACTGACTAACAAAGAGTACGTATAGAAAAAAAAATACAATTTGAACATGATACTATCTAAAACACATTACTTGATCGAAAGACATAATAGCCCTGTTTTCTTGCACGCGTATATAAAAGTGCACAAAAAAACGCCTGTCGTCGCTTAACAAATTCATCAGAAAAAATTGGCAGCACAGACATATCTATGACATACATATAATATCCCTGAGCTGCCAGTTGTTGACAAAATCAAAAAAAAAAATTATTTTGAAGAATAAAATTATAAATATCGAAAACTCAGGAAATGCACATTCTAATATATTTACAGTACACTCTCGATTCTTGCAACTAATGAAAACACGACTTGTTGCAAAAATTGAAAAGTTTTCTTGTTATATACATTAAAAGCTTTTTTAATCCTATATTGGCTTGCAAACAAAACACGCCTATATTGTAATGCTGTTTCAATTACTGATTCTTTTCGATGACAAGGAGCATTATCGATAAGATAAGTAGTCGTAATTACTGTACTGTAGACGATTTATGATGTCAAGCAAGAGTTTGCTTTATCTGCAAAATTGCATAGTAAGTAATATTTTGTGTCGTACAATTTCAAAATTGCGAAAATCGAGAACCTTTTTTTGGATTTGTTGCAAAAATCGAAATAAAGTGAATCCATTACATGAGGTTACAAAAATCGAGAGTGCACTGTATTATCATACAAAAAAATTATTTATTATCATAAAAGATCAATTTATTGCTTATCGACTTAACTAATCGTCGGCAAAAGAATAAACAAGAGATGGAAGAATTGTTTTCTGCTTTTTTTTTATATTTGGGTTTCTCCGGTTGTCAAAAGAATGAATTTTTTTCGTATGAAGTAATCGCAAAAGTAGAAATTTGGGTATGGAATCACTGTTTTTATATCCGCTTAGGTAAGAAGGGATACTATCGCCGCTTATTTTACTTTTCTTGTATTTTACATGTAAATTTGCGTATATACGCGTGCAAAAGAAAACAGGGCTATTATCGTCTGAGGATATCAGAATTTACATTGTGTGCCAGGCGGCCATAAAAGCAAAAGCTGCCTAGCAAATAACATCTAAGCTTGTAAAGTACTGCTGTGAAGAACTCAAGGTTCTTGGCCAAAATGAAATTACTAAGTGAAGCAAATAACAGGTGGAAATTATTAGCCACCTGTGATGTATCAAGAAGACTGTGGCCATAATATAACAAAGCGAGAACGAGAAAACTCCCACGAAAAGACAGGAAATCGAAATCAATACTGACTAGCCACAACTTGTTAATGGAACCTAGAAATTAATACTACGGATGGGAAAACAACATGGGTATCACAATAGGTCCAGATGGACCTAACTGTGATAAAGATGTTAATCATTCTCATCAGCCCCTCTTACCTAACCTAACCTAACTGCGACACCAAAGAAAGTAGTCGACCCTTTAAATTTAAGTGTACTGAAATTTAACCGGACTGATGGAAATACTGTAGCACGAGAACAACTTAGCTATCTCCAGTGTGTGGCACAATAAATCTTCTAAGTCGCAGTGCAGACTTCTCTTTGTTTTATTCATTGATTCAGTCACGAAAGTCTACATATTCGATCAAAAACAAAAAATGCAAAATTGAGAAGTCTACGAAGGATTCTGATGATTTTTCTAAACCAACACAAAGGGCGGTTAGAAATGTGATGTGAACGAAAAGAAAAGTAATGGCGAGGTCATACAAATTGAAAGAAAGTTAGTCTAAATTGCAGAATATAATAAAAAATAACTAAGAAGTAATGCGTTCAAAAAGAGCCGCTCTGAGCCCTTGCGTTATTAAAATCCTTGTAATTCCAATTCCAAGCTTTTTTTTTAAACATTGAATTATAAAATAAAGATATATAACGTTTGACGTTTCTTATACAAGGGTAAGGTGAAAAATTATCGGCCTTCCGCAGAGATGGCGTTCCAATCAGTAAAAATGTATGTTTTCTGCCTGGGTGCACATGTCGTTAAATCGTATGGAAAATTTCAACGTGTTCTGTCAAGTAGTTTATTTACACGAATTTTTGCAGTAGAGGTCTTGCGTGTTTTTCGTTAAAATGGATAATCTCGAATATCGTGCGGTCATAAAATTATTCGTTCTGGGTGGATTAACCCCTAAGGAAATTCATCCAAAGTTGACAAAAGTTTACGGGAACTGTGCTCCTTCCATGTCAACCGTGTTCCTCTAAGATGACCCACGTAAAGGATGGACAAAAACCGCAACCACATCCGAAACCATCGAAAAAGTACATGATATCGTGTTGGACGAAAGGCGAGTGAAGATGAGTGAGATAGCTGAGACTGTGGGGATATCGGAAGAAAGGGTGCGAAACATCTTGAACAAAACATTAGGGATGCGACAGCTCTGCGCAAGATGGGTGCCGCATTTGCTGAATGCCGATCAAAAGCAAATGCACAAACGGTTTTTGCAGCAATCTTAGGACCGTTTCAATAGAGATCCAACCGATTTTGTGCGGCGATTTGTCACCATGGATGAGACATGGGTCCAGCAATACAGGCCAGAAACAGAACAGCATTCGAAACAGTGGGTGGAAGCCGGTGGTTCAGCGCCAAAGAAAGCGAAGTCGATCGCATCTGCCTGTTTTGGGATGCGAAAGGGATCCTGTTAATTGAATACCTTGAAAAAGGCAGAAAAATACTCAAATCTTCTTGACCAGCTGGATGCCAAAATTCGCGAGAAGAGCCCTGGCTCAAAGAAGAAAAAAATCATCTTTCACCAGTAGGCGATGGGATAACTGCTGGATTTGGGGTACAATTTGCTCGGCCATCCCTATTCTTCTGATTTGGCACCCTCAGACTTCCATCTGTTATCAAACTTGAAGAAATTTGTTTCTGGGAAGCGCTTTGCATGCAATAAAGAAGTTAAGAGGGCCGTAAATTAATATTTTCACAGCCTTCCAAACTCTCACTTCCGGGAAGGAATACTGATGTTGGAGAAACGCTGGACCAAGTGTGTTGAACTCAATGTAGATTATGTAGAAAAATAAAATCATTTTTTAACTGAAAATCGAGTCTTTCATTTTCAGGCCGAGAAATTTTCATCTTACCCTCGTAAGTATAAGTATATGTATGTGTATGTGTTTTTTTCCTGACAGAATAAATGTATTATAGAATAAGCACTTAAAACAAAAACATAAACAGACTTATTATCCCCTTCCGGTTGGGAAGTGATAACTATGTGAAGTTATTCCATAAATCATTCAAAAATCTAAATTAAATAATAATTCAAATATGTAAGTATGTACAACCCAATATTTTCCATGAACTATGAATACAACATTTCATGTATTTCCATTGATTGAACCAAATTTTAAATCTAAAAATTTTGTAAAGAGTTTAACTTTTCTTATTCATTGAAAATAAAAACCTACAATTAAATATTTTGTTAAAATCACTGAGAGCTTTTGATTCTGAGCATTTTTTTATAAATACAATTCATTCTTTTAGCCATATTTAAAGACATCTGGTTCTGATTTGTTTGCCATAAAGCACACAACCAACGCACATAAAGCCGAACATAAATGTAATTTAAAGAAAGAAAAAAAACGGACTCTTCGACTGTTGAAGAACATTTTTTTTACCGTACGACTTAAATACAGAACGGAACTATAGATAGATCCAAAGACAGACAGAGATTCTGGTAGGTAGGTGAGGTAGTACTATATACAAAATATTTTAAAATAATGAAAAATGTATATTTCATACTTGGAACCGAAGAGGAAGACGATGAATTTTGCTCAGACAGTTGATTCAATGCTGACGATATAAATGAACTTTGAATGATGTTTGTATTGGTAGTAGTAGCAGTAGTTGAAGTAGTAGTAGTAGTGTCCATTTGTTGGGAAGAAGGACTGTTGGAGTGGTTAGCACTTTGGGAATTATTTACGCTGGAGCTGGAGTTAGTGTCCGTACCAAAGTTCCCATTAATTAATTTATTGGCATTAGATGAAGAGGAGGAGGAGTTGTTATTGCATGTACTAGTAGTGTTACTTGTGGAATGTTTCGTCGATGGAATGCTAGAAGTGAACCAACTCCGAATGTTCGATTTCACCGAAGTGGCCGCAGTGCTTATGCTAGTTGGTGTTGTTGTTTGTATTGGCTCTGGCGATATAGCACGCGAAATGCTTTCACCACCATCGGCATCACGTTCCAAAGAGTATTGACTCTTTGGATCAGAATCTGCATTTGTGGATAGAAAAAGCATACTGCCGCTGCCACTGCCGCCGATGACGACACCACTGCCACTAGACCCACCAATGTCTGATGATGATGTTATTATATCCAAATTCACTTGTTGTTGCTGTTGTTGTTGATTAGGTTGGTGTTGCTGTTGTTGTTGTGTACCTGTTAGATTTGCGGGTGATATTGGCTGATTGGTCTTTATTAAATGTGAACTTGTCGCAGAAGTGGATTGCGTCGATAAGGTAATGAACGGGAGTACGGAAATTTCTGTAAAGTTGTTGTATTTGAAAAGAAAATTGTTAATGAAATGAAAAACCAATAAAAAACCAACAAAACTCATTATAAACAATAAAATAAAACAATAATTACAAAATAATAATAAAATTACTAATTAATTAAATAAAAATATTGTTAGTAGTTTTTTGTTGTAATTAATAAAAGTTATATTTTTTTTATTTTTTATTTAAATTGAATTAGTAATAAATTTTATCAACGCTGTGCAATTTGAACACGGACGCATACAATACATAAAATTTTACGCAAGCAAATTTATAAAAAAAAAAATCGAAAATTATGAAAGCTGACTTTTTTCTCGTTTTTCTTGCATGTATAAAGGCTACTCAGAAGCGAGGTTTAAAAGAACCAGTTGCATTGTTAAAAAATGATGTTACATGTATCGGGAGAGTTTGTATTTGCATATACACTATCTTTATATATACATGTACAAGTACATATTATATGTGTCGAAATACCAATGATACAGTTCAAAGGTTCGAGACGAACAAGGAAAACAACCGAGCCTCGACATAATGAACCAAGATACCGGATTACTTGGATATTAAAATTGTTTGTTTCTCATTTTATACATGAACTATATCTTCTGTATATATAAAAATGAATCAGTGTCGATTCGTACGCGCATTCGCATGGCGATTTTTTGTCGAATTCGTATTGAACCAGATAAACCCACGACGGAGCCAAAAATTAGAAATTTCGACCGGAAAAGTCGGAAAATTGTGAAAACCCACAATCGCATACTTTCAGGGGTGAATGGTTGCGATATCTGAAAATTCCATTTTGTATGGGAAGGAGAAAATATTAATTCTAAAGCCTAGTACGCTGCTGATGCGAAACGAAAAATCCCATACAAAAGTGACACAACGAAATCGAAAACGGAAAATTTCGTCGTGATTTTCGTTTTGCAGTACGCTGTTCCGCTGCGAAATTATACTGACGGTGATTGTATTAGATAAATGTCTCCACATAGTTTTCGCACAGAATTTATTGTCCGGTACATTAATTCCTTGCGAAATTTTGACGTTTGTATTTTATTCGTATTTTATATTTTCGGTTTCGTGTTTGTGTTTCGTCTTTTTTTTTTTTGCTTTTTTTGTGCTGGATAATTTAATAGCGTCGAGCATGGTTCGAGCACAAGAGACTGCCAATATCATTCTTCCGCGATGAAGTCAGAATTGAAGCGGGTTATCGTAGATATTTTTTCCGCGCAAAACGACCCAAGAAAAGGACTCGTACAGATTGACTGTCAGCCATGGGAATGTTATTCAATATTTCGTTTGCTGAGCGTTGCAGTTTCTTCCAGAATAATATTTTCATGTCATAATATTTTGTTTGTTTTTTTTTTTGTGCTTTCAATAAAGAATGGAGTCCTAAAAAGTGGAACTATGTAGTTGTTTATCATTCAATTTATTTTTTTTTTGTTCAATGTATTATTGATGTCGCCTGTCACTATTGTCAGTTGTTTTTTTTTTTCATAGCAGCTGATTGAACTCTCCGTAAATTTCTTCCGTTGATATTTCGCAAGCTTTTCGCACTCGATTTGGAGACCACAGGCAAATTTCGTTTCGCATCAGCAGCGTACTAAGCTTAAGGAATGACACACATTACGGAAAACAGAATTGAAAATCGGCTAATTTTGTCTCTCACAAAAATGGGATGCCAATAAATGGCGTTACGCTCTCAGACTCACGTATGACAGCTGAGTAGTATATTCGATCATTCCACATTGACGATTAATACACGAAGCGGTTGTGTCTCGATATAGTTCACAAATTATTGCTGTTTTTTTTCTCAGTGACCAAGTGGAATTCAATGGATTGGTGTTGAATTTGGTGCATTTTTCCAGAAAATTGTGATTTCCAAAAGTGAGGTTATCGGCACAAATTCCATTTATTCATCCACTGTTTTCCTGCGATTTTATAATTTAAATTATTTATTTATTTTGTGGAGAACGAATTTCAATAAGGCATTTTGTCAACAACAAATTCATGTTTAATGCAATTGATTGACGGTTGTGACATTTTCATTCAGGACTTTTCTGTGTGTTATAATGCCGCCGATAAGATGATCAAACATTGGAGCTCGCAATAAAAATACGATACCGGTAGCTAATCTGAGTGCGAAATGAAACGGATGCGTACACATCACAATAAACAAGCCTGTTTACGAATGGCTAACATGCGTGGTGCGTTATCGCAAGAAAAAATAGCAGACCATATGGAAGCAGATTGTATAGTAAGAGCCACCTGTCATGCAAATGATGATTGAGATCAACGTAACTCAATCACAAACGACTACAGAAAACAATATTCTTTTTTAACAAATCTCACGATTCTTGAGTAGTGAATGTAGCAAATGATGGCTCAGTGTGCTTACAGAGTGGAGCGTAGAGTGAGCAACGAGCAAATAACAAAAATCGCTCGAGCAAAGAGCAAAGAGCAACGATGTAGACTAGCATAGGAGCATAGAGCAAAGAGCAAAAAGCGAAGTGAGAAGCAAAAGTTCATTTTTTCTATTGAATATTTGAATAGACAACAAATCAAAGCGATGATAGCTGAGAAATCAAACATGTTTGAAATCGCTGCTTCGCTCTCTTATCGACGCTTTGCCCTATCTTCGGAAAACGCCGCACTCTGTGCGCTATGCTTGAATGTGTTTAATTTCATCGCTTTAATCTTTGCTCTTTGCTCGTTGCTCACTCTACGCTCCACTCTGTAAGCACACTTAGTTTTTCCAAAATTCATTTGAACTACAATAAAAGTGGAGTTTGATAAGATTGCGAATTTACATCAAATACTCACTAATTGACTTGTTCTCGCTGGATGATGATGCTGCACTGCCAAATAAGCAATTAATAATAGATAAAAAAAAATACATCCAAAGAGTGCCATATTTAAAGCCAAATTAAAGCCATATTTAAGTAAATCAAACCCAATAAAACAAAACAACACAAAACACATGCGCGGCAGCCAGGCATTTCATTATGAAATAGTTTCATTTAGACATTCAAAAGCAATGAAACAAATATAAAAATAAATAAAGTCAAATGGAGTATCTATAGATTTTCTTTTTTTTTTAAAGACGACTTTTATATGTATATAAAAATTTTGAAAGTGGTTATGTTCAGAATCAAAAGATATCATTCAATATGAATACATTAGAATTAGAATAGAACGGTTTATAGAGAGGGTAAAGGGTATATGTACGTCTATATGTGTATTTTACTCTTATGTACATATGTATGTATGTGTGTCTGACTAAACAAATAAAACTTAAAAAAACTTGTCACAAGTTGCCTGACAGACGAGTGACGTATTTTCTTTTTTTTTATTTCCAACGATATTCCGTTTTCAAACTGCACAAACCTTTTTTTTATATTGCCAAATAATATGTATTCAATATTTCCTATAAATTGTTTCAAAATAAAATAAAATCAGAATGCGTCTTACTTACCGGGTTTCTCCAATCCAGTATATTTATTTAGAACGAATTGTTCTAATAGTTTATCAACAGTCATATCGAGGAATTGGCGTTTAAAATCAGAATGGACCTGTTAAAAATATTAAAAAAAAGTGTTTAGATAAATATTTATACTACTTTGGCATCAATTGGTGAGGTAGTAGTGAAAGAACAGAAAAACAAGGATATTTTAATCCGATCACCATATTGAGATTCAAGCATAAATCGAGTCGAACACAGGAGAGTACGCACAAAGTACGCGTATCTAAATAAAATGTTGAAAAACACTAAAAAAAACAAAAAAAAAAAAAAAAAATTAATAAAAAATAATAAAAAACAATTCTCGCGATTCTTCTTTCTTTAGGTGGAGCTACAGCTCGGGGGGCTGTTTCTCGCAACCATTTGTATGTGCGTGTTATATTTTTGCACGGATGGAAGGGACCTACAATTTTTTTCCCGACTCCGAACGGCGAGTTGAAAAGCTCAATCGTGACAAATGATACTCTTTGATTATCAGACATTCCAAAGAGAAGGCACCGTGAAAAAACTTTTAGGTGTTTTCCTGGGATTGAACCCGGGCTCCACGGTGCGCACGGCAGACGAACATAGTAGACCACCTGGTTAGCGAATGGTTCACGGTACATGAGCCATGTAGACTGGCTGAAATGATAATGGGTACTAGGATAGGTACTGTGGTCTGTTTCATGTTACAATATTACATATAAAGACATTCACAGCATCAATCGCACCAATATCTACGACACTGCTCGAAATCCCGAAGAAAATTATCATTTTTAAAACGCATAATTACGGGCGAAGAGAGTGAACCCTATTTAAAAACATCAACTGGAAAATATATTGTATTGAAGACAATGGACCAGCTGAAAGCACCTTAACCCGACATTCACCTAAGAAAGGCTATGCTGTCCATCAATTCGGGCGGCAACGCTTGATAAAACACACAAGTTTTATCACTCGCTATAAATTATTGCGACCTAGATTTAGCGACTTTTGCCACCATATTCTGCAGATCTGGCGCCATCAGCATAATATTTATAGATTTTCTTGTGTTGCGATTGAATTACGACACATTAACACCCAATGCTCGACTTGAGTACTCATAAATAACGTTACTTAATTATACAGCTGACAACACCTGATGTTATATCATGGTATAAGTCAAACCCGCAATTAGTTAATAGGATCCCCTTGAAGACGATTTCAAAGTCGATTTTGCCTTGCTAATGATTTGTGCTTGTAGCCAGGTCCTAATACATGCTTATAGATGGGACGAGTGTGTTTTATTTTATTTATTATTATTAGGAAAACCTGAAAATATGTCTGTTCGGCGCCTAAGTTGTTACCTTCACTTCTTGAAGCACTTATTTATATCGATGGAGATCATCATCGCTTCTCATATCTTACCTGTCCAACCATATCGTGATTGTTTTGCACCAATTCCAAGTAGGTCGATAAGAATTCTTTCATTTGCCTTAAGTGAACTTCTTCGATTTCTTGAAACCTCTAGAATACAAAAAAATAAACAAAAAATTAAATTGCTATTATCATCGCTTTAAGCAACAACAGAAAAACCCACCCTGCATGTCTGAGTCATTTTACGTTCAAACTCTGTTTTAATAGGATTGTGTTTATCCAACAGCACTTTGTAGTCCTCCTGCAGTTTTTTCAGCTTTGCCTCGACCTTTTCAATATCTTTGGGTGAGCCGTTATCCTTTCGCAATTTCTCCAACTCCAATACCTTGGTCGTGTATAAATCTTTGGACTTTTGTACTGCCGCTGTAGATGATTGCATTGCCTGCACACATTCAAGCGTTTGAGATTCCTCCTCTTTGACGAGTTTATGCTTTTTATGCAATTCATCGGCATACTTTGAAACATCTTTGACCAATTCGGTAAGCTTTTGCACCATTTGCAGGTGCAGTGTTGACAATTTCTCTGCCGATGTACGCAGGATAGTCCAGACCGGAGCGAATGTACTATTTAGGGTGCCCGAGCCAGCCTTATGTGCAAGTTTGGTCATTAATTTCGAATTTTGTTCTTCAATGTTGGATTTTTCACGAAAAAACTCCGACAATTCTTTGCTCGCCACCACGCCAAACTTCATATTATGATAGAGTACATCGAAGCCATTGTTCTTTTCACCCTGAAAATAGGATAATAGCATTTGAACTAATGCAATGCAATTTTGGCCTTTAAAAAAAAACATACCCAGAAGTAATCATTAAAATCCACCGTCATTTTGGCAGTCTGGCTGTATCCGGTGGTTGTCTATCGATCGCTATTCGTATTTAGAATGTATAAAAATGCTGAGTGTAGTAATAATTGACGATGTTCCGCAAAGGACTCATAAAGATCTTATGAAATTTCTATTTGTGATTTATAACTATTAACAGCGCGCGTGTATTAATGAGTCAGCTGTGTCCAGTCATTTAGTTATTTTTCTCATATATGTATGTACATATGTAAATTGTACTAAATTTTTGTTTTCCGCACCATCGAAGGATTGAATATTTCACAGGACATCATTCCCGCTTGGTTCGGGAGGGTTAGCAACTTTTGTAGTGTAGCGAAATTTAAAAAAATATTAATGGAACACGTTTCATTTTATTTTGCTTTATAACTTTAAAAGCAATACGCAATTCTTTTTATTAATAATAATGAATACTTTTGTTTTTTGAAGAAGGCAGGGTTCTGCAAAAAAAAAAAAACAAAAAAAGGAGAAAAGTTAAAATGCTCTTAACTGGGAAACAAAATCGTTGGTGCTATCCTTTGGAATAGCAAAAAAAAGTGTTATTCGAAAAATTAAAAGGGTGTTATACACATGCTCACAAAATTATTTGCACAAATACTTTAGTCAAATATACGAGATTTTTGTAGTTTTTATTTTATTTTTATACTGTTATACATACTGTTCTGTATGTTCGGCAGTCGAATTCGTGCTAAAAGATAGAAATCGAAACTAACGGCAGTATTCCCACCATTTTCTGAATATTGGCTGAAAAGGGGGGAGATACAATTATCCGCACAAGCACAAGGTATGATTTGTAAGTTGTACTCATTCTGCTAAACGAAGTGATCGAGGTAACAGACATTGAGTGTAGGATATTTCGGACAATATAAAGTGGAAAAAAATCGGAAAAATCTTTGGAAGAACGCTGGTTTGTCAAGGAAAGACATACCGAGAGACCGGTGAACTTGTTGGAAGACCTTTCACCGTGGTTAGGGATATTGTCCACAAGTTTAGAAATTCTGAAAATATAGAGAATCAAGCAAAACCCGAAGACACCTGTAAAATTCCTGACCGCAGAGATGTCTGAAATTAAAAATGAACTACATTAAGAGCCCCCGCACACTACAGACTTTTTGTCGGCCGACAGTTTAGTCGGGCTCTTAATCAGTATGAAAATATATGAGAGTGCGCACACTACAACGATTCGATATCGGCCGATAAATAAGTTTGATAGGCTACACGATTGCCTTCAAACTAAAGTATCGGCAAACTATCGGCCGACTACTTAATCAGTACGGCGCTCTTCTACGTGCGCACACTACAGACTATAAAGTCGGCCGAATTTTTTCGATAGCTCAGTTTGCTCTGAATTTTAAATTAATTTTCTTTAAGTTCTGGATATTTCGTCGTATTTAAATATGGAATTATGGACATATTTGGGCGTAGAGCAATGATTACCTCTCTGGAACATTTTTTACTAACTACCATTAAGCGACTATTCTCTGCAAAAAGGGGTTTAACGACTAGCAAAACCAAATCGTTCGAGAACAGTCGGCCGATTGTTTGTCTAGTGTGCGCACTCACTACCAACCCGACTATTTAATCGGCCCAGTGTGCGCACTAACTAGCCCAACCCGACCAAACTATGGGCCTATAGAAAGTCTGTAGTGTGCGGTGGCTCTAAGACGGGTCTTAAGATCGCATGCTTCATGGCAGAGTTGCACGTTGCAAACCTTTCCGGTCAAGTGCAAGTCGTACTTGGGCAATAAGTGTTCCGTACTGTCAGTTATTTTTACACACATATACGTAGCAGATTTACAAGTATGTTGATAGATTTATGAACACAAATTTTCTGATCCCGTTTCTCATCTTGATGAACAGTGTACACTTTAGCCAAAACATGACTCTTCTTCACCCTTTCAAAGCTGCTTGCCTTCCTATATGCAGCATAAGTCGGAACACTTTGTTTCAAAAAAGAGTCCTTGCAAAGGCATTTGCACAGCTGAAAACAGACCAGAAATGTTGCTTTCGGAGGGTTATTGATCCTCAAAATTTTATTCTGTAAAATAATCTCTGCACGTTATCGAGATGTACCGCAAGTTACATAACAGGACAGCGTTCGTTAATGGGGAAGCCTCCCTCAAAAATGCCGATATATCGTCCTGGTTTGTACCTCGTCCAGATTTTCTATGGTGCACGAAATGTTCTATCCAGATGTATGGATGCATATATATATATGTATACTTACTATGAGTCTCCCATTTCACCCTTCAGGGGTTGAATTTTAAAAACAACCCTTCTGAGCGTTTCGGAGATTTCGTAAATCGGATTAAAAAGAAAATAATGTGCAATGAACTTTCGATTAACCGGGAAACTTTAAAATCTGTTTTCCTTTCACGATGTTAAATTTCGCAATCGATTATCCGTGATCATGTTCAGTGGTTAAGTTACATTCTTGTTTTAAAAAAAAAAATTATGATTTTTTTAGAATTATCTATTCGCTTAGTCGGGATGAGCCCGGTCCAGGCGACCACCCGAAGGGGTATGACATTTCATCACATTTTTATTGCATGTTCAATGGTCGTTATTGGTAACCTTCTTCGTACGTATCTATGTACTCGTACATGCTTCTGTTCAGAGCCGGTAACCTTGATATGATTTATTTACCGTCTTACCAGTGCCATCTGCAACGTTGTGTTTTTTATATATGTTTACCTTAACGCTTAAACACGCGCACGTTTCTGACAAAGTAGCTTCCAAACTCTGCAAATACTGTTTCGATAAAATATACAAATAATAATTTGGACATATTCATAAACATATCATTTTTTTATTTTCTTCCTTAGAATATCTACAAAATAGTTTTCTCTTACTCATAAGTTAATATATACTTGGATTGATTAACTGCCTTCTGACAAAGCATTGAATCCAAAAAATACTTTTTTTTTTCATTAAATGTCTACACTCGTGATACTCTGCTATACGACACTTAGAATATACAAAGGGTGATACAAATCGTATGGATAAAAACGTAGCCCAGCTTTAATATAGATACAAACAAAATAATCATCGGTCTGTTTCGACCTGAGTAAGGGGGGCTGTGTTGAATCGTTTTGATTTAAGATCCTCCTGTTTACTTTACAAACTATTAAAAAAAAAAACATTTTTATTATTATTAAATGAAAAACCAAAAGCTCTTGCTTTACAAATGACGATTCAGCAGAAACGTTAGATACGATGTAGTATCCTTTACCGCGTGATAAATGACGTTCCTTATCTGCAGCTTATCCTCGTGATTTGTGTGAGACATCGAGAGCTTCCGAAACTCTTGTGACAAATGAAAGCAATGTTCTATGTTCTCTGGTGAGACAAAATCCTCAGCCACTTTTATACAGTTGTGCAAGTTTCGCACTTGATGTGGTGCTCCAGCTGGTATAAATATAGCATCGCCTAGACACTGTAAGATAGGGAATCCCTCTACGCCAAAGTCATCGAAGAGTCGCGCACGCAACTCGTTGTCTAAGTACCAGTTTTGATCGTGTATTGGATCATGATCCGGTTCTAGGCGATAGCCGCGTTCTATCGTCACCCGATTGAGGAGATCGCGAATTTTATCAGCATCTCGGGCCGAGTAGATGTGCCACAATGCCCCGGGTAAGACGCCCTCCTGTCGTGCTCTCTGTCTTGTAATAAAATCGCAGCCACCGCTGTCAATCGCACGCAGAGCTGCCCTGATTTGCTCTTTTGCCGACGCGTCTGTGGGTATACCCACGTAGACCATGATGTTTACAGCATCCGATATGTCTAAATGTAGATTGGTGGTGCCTTTGTCAGGGTGTAACGCAGATCCGTAAGCGTTGTACATTTTTGGTCCCAAGTCGGGTGGCACAAAAATGTTGGGCAAACGACTGGCAATATTTAAACTCCCCGTACGAAGCGTGTATTCTGGCAGCGGTAAAGCACTCATTAGATCGGCGAAACGCGTCGGTAAAATTTCCGCAAAATCATCACCTGGCGGCCAATCTTTTAGCTTAAGTAGCATCGGTTGGCCTTGCTCGTCCAGCAAACGTTTACCCACAGAAAGGAAGCCCTCCCAAAAGTGTTTCATGGGCTGATTCGGCACCAAATTTCCAGTCATACAATTGATAAGATCGTTCTTAATCTCGCCAAAATCACGACAGAATGCCTGCGGATGCCACAGGCTTATGTTTAGGAACGTACACAATTCCGAAACCATAACCGGTTGACCACGTTTCCATACCTCTTGGAAAATAAGCGCGTTTCTACTGTTTCGCGACTCCAGAAGCCGCAGAAGCCTTCCGTGGCACAGCCAATCGTGCTCAATGCCAGCGAACTTGCTTCGGGAAATATGCGGGGTCATAATTCTCTGCGTTAGATCTCTCTGTGGCCTTGTCCGAGTTTTGAGATCATTGTACTCTTTTGTGACCGTGTCTTGGAGGTGATCAGTATTTGGTGGCTTAGTAGAATCATTTGGGTATACCCTTCCAGTCAGATGCTTCAATGTGGTAGCCATGATGACGGGAAGAGTGCCAGCCACCCTTGTTTGCTCTATTAACTCCATCTCAGCTTCCGTAATTAGCGCGCTATGGTGTGAATCATCCGGATTCAGCCCTTTGATCTTATCTTGAAACCTTATCTGCGACTCACGGCTATGGAATCGTAGATAGGCGTCTTTAACCATATTATTTGAGATTTCGACAAACTTCGGCATGAACAATTCTTCTTTAATGCCTGCGCTTAGTGGACATCCACACTTTTGGGGAATCTTCCATAGCTTGCAAACCTCGTGCAAACGATTGGCAAGGAAATTTAACGAATTGCCTGGAATTATTTGTGTCAACATTAAGTTGCTTTGTATATGGTTCTCACGAAATGTGCATACCAGCCAACCATAATCGTCGAAACCTCTAGTAGGCGTTTCGTTTTTCTTAGTTCTTTTACTCTTCCTATCTTTATAGCAATCCAGGCAGACACCGAACCCACACTTGCTGCATGTCCAATGAAAATTAAACAGTGTTGTCTCGCAAACATCACAAATCTCACGTACTCCTTTTACTACCTTCTTCCAAGCGATCGTTGGGTTTACGGACATGTGCTCATTGATCGCAGTCTGTTCTTCTTGCCAAATTCGACAGAATTGATCGCCCACATGCATAAGAATAAAACGGCAAACTTCCAAATCAATATCTCTTGGTGGCGGCCCAGGCATCCAAATACTAATATCATTCGGTCCGGGATCTTTGTTGGGGTCCGAGAAGCCATCAACAACGAGAATAGCATTCTCCTTAAATCGCAAGCGACGGAAGTCATAGAAGCGGCAAAATGCACTATCGCTGCGAAACGATGAACACCGACATTCGCGGCACTTCGATACCCTCGACGCAAGCTTCAAGCACGGCAGATTTTGAAGAAACGGTTCCTTCGACTTTATTAATTTGTTCATCATCAGTTGTTCTTTCCGTGTCAGAGGATGCAGCTTATTTCTATTTCTTGCTGCTGCTGCTGCCGCAGCCGGATTACGCACTCTCTTCGGTTTTGTTTCGGATTTGTTCTTGACCACTACTGGCTCGTTTTTGACCTCGTTCTTGATATTCTCTATTAAAGTTTCTGTTTTGACTTCCAACTCGATTTCAGATTTGATTTCCAAATCGACGTCCATTTTGGCTTCCAAATCGACTTTTACTTTAACCTCCTGATCGACTTCTCCTTTGATCTCGAAATCGACTTCTTTTTTGACCTCCAAGTCGACTTTTTCATTGATCTCCAAATCGACTTCTTTTTTTATCTCCAAATCCGTTTCTTTTTTGACCTGCAAATCGACTTCTTCTTTGATTTCCACATTAAGTTCTGGTTTAATATCGACAATCTCTTCTTTCATCTCGTTTACTGGCACGGGAAGAATCGCTGATTTCTTTTTTATGGACTGAGTATTGCATCTACTTTTCCGATTCATTCCAGCGGTTGGCTCATCATCGGACGATGCTTCGCGGTAGTTTGTCTTCCGTTTGGTGGATCGATTGGAACTTTTTTTCATCACTTTAATTGGAAGCTCTTGCGAAGAAGGCGCGACTTCATTCTTTCGTGGCTTGGATAGTTTTCTCTTCGGTGGGGGCCGCTGCTTGATCGAAGTGGATGGCAGTTCCGCTTCAATATCAACGTCTGTGTTGACTGTTAACAATGGCGATGTATCTCGTTCGATATTTGCCTGCCAAATGCCGACACCCACCATATTGCTGCTATTTTGACTGACTTTTTGATAGGAGAAACCGCCGTCACCATTGGTCGTATCAAGGGATTCCTCCTGCTGTAGAATCGATGAGTTTATGAATCGATTGAACGGAAAGGTCTTAAGCATTTGTGAAATACTCTCCACGTCATAGGATGCGGGTGTTGGAGTCGTAACGTGTTCTTTTAGCTGGGAAGTGGTGTTAAACGAGCTGACGGAGGACGACGGTCCTTGACTATTACTGCCAGCGGAACGCTGATGGTTACTACTATGCAGTGGCGTTCGATTACAGCCACTACCATGCTGCTTAAAAGGTAGTGGCGGTTTCGGTGGTTTGATGTCTAAATGATTAAATCGAATATAGGGTACAAAAGCGTTTATCCGATTTTGTGGGTATTTATTCGACGCGGTAGCCTTTTGAAATACGGCGAGCCGCCGAAACGACTCCTCAAAGTGCTGGGTGACCGCATCGTGTGAGCGTGTCGTATCCGGAAAATCGGAGATATCTTTCAGTTCGCTTTTGATATCTTCGGGTTCACTTTTGATCTCGTCTTTGATCTCTTCGCTGAGATTTGGGCTCCAATCCATTTGAAGGTTGTATGCTAGTCTTGGCCTCAGTGACAGCATCTAATCCTTGTCCATTCGCTGAAATTGTGATTAATGATATCCAGTTATACTTTTGAATTGGTTTATTTTTGTTGTTTTGATGATGCGAGGCAAGTAGTGGGTGGTGAGTGAGTTTCGACGTTTTGTTGATTTATTTAGTTAGCTTATTTTAACGTTGCACTAGTAGTAAAACATCTATTCACATATCGTTGGTTTGTATTGTAAACATATAACTAACAAATAAAAGAGGTAATGTGGAGGCAAAAGGAGACAAACGATGTTATCTAAGATGTTTTTTAGTTACTTTTTTTTTTTTGTTTAAAGAACAATAAACACGCCAACAAACTATGATCGGTTGTATAGAGCTTTCAGAAATAATTTAACACTTTTGGTTAGAAAAAAGAAAGAAAATGATTAAAAAAACATCGTTAAAACTCACTACCACCACATTACCTGCATCTACATCTTAGAAAATATATTTTTGTTTAATATGAATAAATGTAAAGAAAAGGTACGTTTAATAGTGTTTGAGGAGATACATATGGAGGAAGGCAGTTTTTGAAGTAAAAGTAATAGCAGATAAATATTCCAAAGAAAATCGTGTGGTTTAATTGTCTAGGTAAATTCATTACGAAAGATAATAAGATTTCTTTTACTATTTTAAATCCGGTCTTTGTCAGAGACGGCAGCTATTAGAAAGTTCTAAGTAATGTTAGATAGTCAATACAAATGATTGCATACATCGTATTGAGAAATGGAGATGGCAGAATACGAGTTCATGGCATAACTGATCGAACTGTGTCGCATGAAGCTGGAAGAATACGCGGCACAATGATACAACTCTTCTGATTTTATTAATTATTTTTCACATATAAGATGCGCTGAAACAGATAGTACGCAGGAGGGCTGTCAGCACGACACGATTCCCAACGAATTTGTTAAGCTGCTGTTTCTACGATAACAGGAAAGGATGAAGCTATCGCCGGTGGTAGAGCTGTTCATCGGAGAACTGGAAGCATCAAATAATATAAGCAGTTGTGTCCAAGTAAAATAAATATTCAAATACATATGTTTATAGTCCACTGGCAATAATGCTTGATTTTAGGATATTCACAGAATTTTAAAAACCACACAAAGCTAAAAATAACTAACATTGCAAACATCTACAGGTTCAATTGATGGCTTCGTGTCATTCATGCATCGCATCAAATTTCCTGTTGCTAATTCATTTTACATCCATGCATTCATAGAGGAACGCCTGATAAGACTCTTCCACCCTACTCACAAGAACAGTAAACGCCAAATAGTTCGTCGCATAACGGAGTGCCGGATATACTCGCACTTCTTCATTTGAATTGATGATTCGAATATAAATTAGTTACACAAGTCAATACTTGTGGAATTTATTTTCTATCGACTCTACTCGTATTTGTTTTTTGATTGTTAAATCAATTGACAATAGAGTATAAAACAATCAGTGTTCTGGGGGTCAGCCACCATTAACACGAACCCGAATCTGAATTTCATTTTCGTTGATGTCTCAATCAATTGAACTCGAACAAAGAGGTTCACAATTAGTTCAGTTGGGGTGACTTCTGCCTTAAAAATGTAGCGAAGTACTCTTTTTTTTTTTTTTGTAAGAAGGTGAAAAGCATCGAGAGCCTGTGTCCCACACACTTTAACCCTAACTAAAACCACCTCTGCATCCGACCCCGTATCCCTATGGTATGTAGCGAAGTACTCGCAAATGTATGTATGTATATCTTCGCAAATTATAGATTTTATTTTATTTTTTAGAATACCTCTATGAAATTTAATTCCTGTATTGCAGCAACTGTGTGATCTGATCATAGGAGATCGAAGATAAAGGATCGTCGGCATCTCTTATGAATGAACCCCAAACATTATTCAAAACCAACTTTAGTTCTTTTGCTTTTGGCAAGATGGGTTCCAAACTGCTTAGACTCGACTCATGGTGTGAAAACAGATTTCCAACAAATAAAGAAGTTCAGACTTAAAAACATATTTTTAGATTGAACTAAAAAGGCCAAATGGAAGACCAGAAGGAAATAAAGCAGAAATAAGTCTTAAGCTTTCGAGTTTGTTTCCATGGTCAGGTCGCAAAATGTTCAATCCGACATCGCAAAACGAACAAAACGTCAATAGTCATAATATGTCAAGTTCGGTAAACACAGCTTTTCACTAAGTAAACAAAGTAAGATAAGCCATCAAAAAAAATCCTTCTTATCTACATTGGTTTTTCGTAAATTTCTTTCGTACCCGAAGATGATAGGTAACGCTTTTGTCTCGATTTGAAACGAACGAATAAAATACAAGTACCGACAAGAATAGTTTCGGTTTCTCGAAATAAATTTAATCAGTGGTTACTCAGCTGATACATTCCTTTTAATATCAGAAAAAGACGTCGTCTTTTACAAATTTAACAACCACACACATCACATCACATCACTTCCACAGTGTATACGACGAAAACGGTGCGCCGCCAACTAACCCGACTTCGTATTTTTTTAATATTCACGCGACTGGGAACGATTCTATTAATGGTTACTGCTGAAATACATCAATTTGATTATGACACTGCAAATTATTCGCTCTCTATCTCTCTCTCTCTTGGTTAGGATAAATAGTGTGAGGTCAAAACAAAGGGCAATTACACTATCAAAACGTGAACTTACGCTGACTTAATATAAGGTTTTGCAAGAGTTGGAATCGTTCATAGATAGCGGGTCCATGTACACAAACACTTGTTGTTAGTTCTGTGTCTGTATTTTATCAATTTGCATATGTTTTTTTCATTTGATCATTCGCTATCTGGAAGGAAGGGATGAAAACGCAAAGCATAGCTCACAAAAGACTGTTGCAAATAACGTTTATGCGCTCTCCCAACATGTTTTATTTAACACATACTGAGACGATAGCAAAATAATAATGCTCAACAGAATTGTTCCAAAGCAGCCTTTACTCTGTGCGATTAATTAGTGGTTGCGCTAATTAATGAATAAGCGTTTATATTCGCAGTGATTCTGCTACAATTTGGCTGAATAATCCACGAACTAAATATGTACATATGTACATACTTCTAAATCTGTGCTAATGAACTTATGACGTAAATAATAATTATTTATCAATGAATAATCCATTGCCACTTTAAGCTATGTTCTTTGACACATTGCTTCTGATACAAAATCTGAAATCTTATCATCCGAATAGCAGATACAGATATACATATGTATGTACATACATACATACTTATATGTTTTTACAGATAAGATAAAACCTCATGGCGGGCTACGCGAACGCGGGTATAACTTTATGAAGTTAAAAACTTAAAATAGAATAACCCATTCCCCAAAAAATAGCTTTGTTTACTTCTGTACACAGATAATATTTTTACTATCTCTTAGCAGCAAATGCCATAGACAACATAATGGCGTTCTTACAGGCCACTTCACTCATCGCGTGTTAGGTTTGTGGAGAACGGAACGACACTACCGAACATTTCCTATGTGATTGCCCTGCCTTGTCCGGATCATTTGACAGACTATTGGTGCTGATTCGTTGACTGCTGTGAACTAAAGCTCATTGTCACTTTGGCCTTATGGTTTTTAGTTGAAAGATCTGGTAGTACAATGAATCAATCTCTGTGTCTCTCGGCTAAAGTAGTGTGTGCCCGCATTGACTAAAAAAAATTGCAACTAAGAAGAGAGGCAAGGGCTAGTATGTATATCTAATAAGAAAGTCTCAGTAATAATCTCAGAACTAAAGATTGTTCCCACTTGAATGGTTTGGTTGATTTGAAAGCAGGGAACGATTCCGTATTACACCTGCTTTGTAGCACGAACCAGTTAGCTGTGTTAAAATCTAGCACCTTTTTTTTACCCAAGATTCCTAGTGCTACCTAACATCTCGTATTTGTTAATATAACTGATTACGCTATAACGTACTAGCCATTCACATGTGCATTAAACGCCCTCGAAATGGTCTAACATCCATTAGAGCGATGGCGAGAACACGAACAACGTACACTGAATAAAGAACGAAAGTGTAAAGTCAGCTTAAGACTCACTTTTGAGCTCAATCGCTTTCAAAAACAACACTAGTATAACAAAAAGTTATTTTTATAATCTTTTTTTTTAATTAATATTTTTAAATGCTGTCAGATATCATTTGCATTTCTCATACGTATATGTCGTACGAAGAATAATAAATAAAAATAATAGCCGTGTTGATAAGATTAAAATGACAATATACCTACATACATATGTATATAAGCTTAAATTTGCAATATGTAGAGTACGAACATTTAGTTGTGCACGTTAAGATAAAAAAAGAAGTCAAAGGCAAGCTAAAGAATTCATCAGTCATGCTAGTGACAAAGCTAAAAAAACAGCAGGCCGTAAAACCAAGCTAAGTTTCTTCTCTAACTGCTACTAAAATAAGAAATAAGAATTTCTGACTTGCAATGAAAATGCAAATGCTTAGCTAGAGCCCGTCAGCGCTACTGACCGTTTTTTCGAATGTGCTGCGAGTCTCTGATTAGATTAGAGAACCAATTCTTTTTTTAAGACTCCAATGGATAGATACAAATATGAAAGGGATTTCCGTTGTGAAAACCTCACTTCTATTAGCTGCAATATCGTTCCTAAGGTTGAACAAAATATGGGACATAGAACCCAAAAGAGTAGGCACTAAAGATTATCAAAAATCTCAGATCTTCTTTCGTCGGTGGCTGCAAATTTCAAGATGAACCTGGGCCCAACTTCCCGCATCTATGTTTCATTTCGCACGAAATGAGAGGAACAACTGTACACGTCGCAGAATCCTGTTAATTTGTTTTTCCATCCATTATGAATAAACTAATACCTACCTAGTACAAAACCACAAGACACAATGTAAAACAAACACAAGACAAGAAATACTTAATTCAGTTCAATCGTTTTTTTTAACCATTAATTTTCGTACGTTTTTTTTATCTGCTATTAGTTCAACTAGAGTTCATTTACCCTATCATCAACGAAAGGAAAAAGAAACCCTGCATTATTTTCTGTACTGAAATTTACCAACTTACTCCGCTTTTAAATGTTAAAAGCTAGCAATTTGACATTGAATACCGCCGAGAACCGAAAGACGATCCCGCAGTCGATAAAGGAAAAAGAAAATAAGCCAAAATATTTTCAACCAGAGTTATGATATTGACAATTTTGGGCGTGTACCAATACCAAATAATTGAATTTTATTTATGTTTTGTACAAAAAGAAACAAGAACCTCCTCGATATAAATTGTATAATGTTGAATATATATTTTACTTAAAATGTAATACTGACCTTATGTGTAAAGAAAATAAGCAGCAGCAGCAGCGCGTTCTTCGTTTGGGGAATTAATAATATACGCCCATTGACCACACGTTAATCGAAAGTTCTTTCTTTTTTTTTTAATATAAATTCTTTTTCGAATCCACCGACACTTTGAAGGAATACAAAAGAGCAGAAAAAAAGCAGATAAATATTTTACGTTCAATCAATACTTGCTACTGCAACAAAATGTTTGACATTTCCGCCATAATCACATACGTAATTCTCCACTATAAATTTGTATGCGGAAAATGTATAAAGAAAAAAAACTTTTAGCCAATGGGATTTGATTTTTTTTGTTGTTCACAAAACTTGAATATTGTCCGCTTTATTGTTGAGAAAATGATATAAATATTTCATGAACAGATTTACACTTGGTTGGTGATTGTTTTGAAACAAATTTAAAAATTTAAACTCAAATTAGACGGAAATAAAATAATTTTTTTCTGGGAGATTGCTGCAGTTGATGTAAAAAGGTATGATCAGTGTGTGTGTTCAGTTTGTAATTCGTGGAGACTAGTCTGCTGGACTGCCGATTTAGTAGACATGTTTGATTTGACATTATTGCAATGTTATGACCAGGTCACAGTGATTTTTATTTTTCTGTTTTCTATTTACGATAAATGTAATTTGCAAAACAATTTAGAGAACCCTTTTGAAACTCTTTCTATACATTATAGGGATATTAGGTTGTAAAGAAAAAAGGAATGTAACGAGTGGGAAGGATGTCAACAGATTGGATTGCATTGGCAACACGCGTAGCTATAAATAGGCATTCCAGCTCAAGGAAGAGGTGCTTAAAGATACAGGTGTGCAGAATGGAATATTGCTTAAAGTTAAAGGTTAATGTTGTTATTCCAACGGTTATAAAATTCAGATGTGGGATACATCCCCAGGGACCAACTACGTGATGCTCTCACGCAGGCAGTAAACTTTACTCAAGCAGAACGAGAAATTAAGCAGCTACGCAAAGAAGCTATTGATTCTATAGCAAACAAACTATAGAAACTGTCCAAATCGAGTGCAAAAAGCTTGCGAAAAGTAACGAAAAAAAATTTACGGAGAGTTCAATCAACTGCTATGAAAAAAAAAAAACAGCTGACAATAGTGACGAGCGATAATAATTTGAATGGTGGTGGTTAGTGCGTTGGACTACTACGCATGCTGCTCGGGTCCAACACCTAAAAACGTTTTCACGATTGCCACCTCTTTCGAATGTCTGACAAGCAATCAAAGAGTATCATTTGTCAATGAGCTTCTCAATTCGCCGTTCGGAGTCGGCAAAAAACTGGAGGTTCCTACCATTCGTGCAAATATATAACATGCACACCCAAATGGTTGCTAAAAGCGTTAATGTTTACCGCAGAGAGCCGTCCCATAGAATCCATTGCGTACCTACATTGAGAGACGACAGGTGATGATATATTGCTAATTGCTATTTAACTGAACGTGGTTCTCATGCTTCCACCAATGAAAGTGCTTACTCTCAATTTGTGAATGCATGAACTATAATAATAGGTGAATTTGCGAACACCCAACGCATAACGCGCAAAGTGAAAGGTAAACCTACTTTCTGCGTCGGCGTTTTTATATGCGTTGGTTATGGGCCACCTACCAAAAGAATGCGTGTATTCTATAAAGCTGTGCGTTAAAACGGACACAGTAACGCACTAGCGCAGTCTATGGGTCGGGGCCTTAAATTGTGTGCGAAAAACGACTGGAGACATTTATCTAATACAATCACCATCAGTATAATTTCGCAGCGAAACAGCGTACTGCAAAACGAAAATCAGACCGAAATATTTACGTTTTCGATTTCGTTGTTTCACTTTTGTATGGGATTTTTTGTTTCGCATTAGCAGCGTATTAACCTTGATTGTCATTTGAACTGTCAAACTGTGAGTTCACTTAGTACATAGCTCCAAAAGAAAACATCAAAATATTTAAATACAAAGTCAACTTTCGAGCTTAGTTCTTTATTTCTAACATTATCCGCACTACAAAGTTTCCACTCAACATATTTTGTAAGTTTATTAGTCACTAAGTCAATTTTTGTTAAACATTTAAAGAACAGCGAAACCTAACCTGTCAAAAGTGCCACCTTTTTGGAAGCAGATAAACATCACCAAAATAACCGCGCAATGGCTTCAGTTAGCTGCTGATTTGGAACGTCTCTTGGGCTCAAAACTTAATTCTCTAGCCACAAAGGCAGACATACAAGTTCTGTGTAAAGATATCTCAGACCTGAAGGCTTCGCAGGATCTGCTCGCAGCTAAACTTACTATCTTGGAAGACCGCAACTCGCACCTAGAAAAAAAAGGGTACTGAGAAGAATTTAATAGTTCACCTGCCAGTAGAGGGAATGCCTGATCTTCTGTCAAGGGCAAAAGGAGTTTGTAATGGCTTGCTGGATGACCCACGAGAAGAAGCAGTGCAATCTACACACCAATTAAAATGCACCAGACCGGGAATGGCCAATGTCGTGGTTCATTTGAGCACACACTCGTCGGCATTACAAATCCTTAGGAAAAGTAGGAAGCTAAAGGGGACTGATATCAGCGATACGGAAAAGTAACCTGCAAGTAAAAACTTCTCTACGGGACGACAAATTGATTGTGAATGGATCGATTTTTACTTGGGATGCCAACCTTGGCCTACGCAGTGGAAACTCCGATGGTTTCAAATTATTGAGTGACCAATTTCCAGTTTTAATTAACCTACGACTACAAATTGAGTCCAAAATACGAGCAAAACAAACAGACCCATCGCAAGCGACATCTCTGGGTCAGCATCATGAAAATATGGGTCCCGGAAGCAGCTCCCATTGAGATTCTCCCGTCGGTCAGCCGTTAAATTTAAATGTAAAATATAATAATAACAAACATTTTCTAGATTTAAGAACATTAAGTTACAATATCGCGGGACTTAGTAATAAGAATATTTTTCCCGACTTTTTGAACTTTATAAAAGAATTTGATATATTTGTGCTCATTGAAACATTTCTAACTAAAAATTATTATAAGGTACAGCAATATTTTCAGAGGTTATGAACTCTCTTGGAAGGCAGCTTCCAGAACATCTAACTTTGGCAGAGCAAGTGGAGGGTTGCTGATTGGATTTAGAAGCACCCTGGTATAAAGAGAGTAATTGTTCCAGTATACTTGAACTGCAATCATTGGAATGAAGATTTCTGCCACCTGGAAGATCTCCTCGCAGAACTGGATGAAAACAATATTTTTCTAATGGGAAAATTCAACGCCAGAATTTGAACCGAACAGTGTTGGCCCACTAATTCGCTGATAACTCCGATACATCTGATTAGCTCTCGCGTTACAAAAGACAATCGAAGAGATAATAAAGGCGTCGTATTTTTAAACCTATGCGATTCTTACAACATTTATATCCTGAACGGTAGAAACCTAAGTTACCCAGCCGGCGAATTTACCTTTGAACGTACTTCGGCTCGCTCCGTCATAGACTATTGTTTGGCAGCTAGAGACTGGCTGAATATCATAGCTGACTTCAAGATCGGCGCAAAAAAGTTTTCGGACCACATGCCACTAATTACATCGATACACTGTGCTAGTCTTGACACTGTCGGGGTAACGGATTTGAAGCTTTTGCCAAAACTGAAATGGAATAATAACTTTCTTAGCGAATACCGCCGTAATTTTAACAACAACCTGATAACACTTAATAATTCTGCTAGTCTTGAGGACTTGCTCGAAATTATAAAAAGCTCTACTCCTAGACAACCCAATGTAAACCCAGGAAAAGTGTTCAAAGTGTGAAGCTGCCAGGAAGAAGTCATTCGCTCTCCTCTCCCTGTTCCGCATTTATAGCAACGCGTATTTTAGGTTTAGCTACGCGGCAGCTGCCAAGCAGTACAAAAAGCTATTCTCAGAGAAAAAGAAAGCACACAGCATGGGCATCATCGCGTCGTTATCAAATGGAAGATCGACAGGCGATTTTTGGAAAGTTATGAAAACGATAAATGGATCGAAGCGCTTAATAAGCTGCTCGCTTAAAGCAAATGAGTTGAAAGACTACTTTGTTTCTTTGCTCAGCCGTGCCTTACGGTTTCAGTATGTATGTTAAGAACAGACCAATTTCTCGATGCCGACTTCACAGTGCAAGAGCTCATGTTAACACTGGACGCAACAAAGCTGAACAAAGCAGCAGGTCCGGACATTATTCCGTACGAGTTTTTTAAAAATGCCACTCCAGAATTTATCGCGATGCTAACTACCTGCTAAAACCAGATCTTTCGAAACCAAGAGATGCCATCAGGCTTTCTGTCTTCAATTATCTTTCCACTCTTTAAAAAGGGAAACTTTAATCTTCCTGAAAACTATCGAGGTATTTGCTTTCTGAATACTTCAATAAAGCTTTATGGAGGGATGTTATTTCGAAGACTAACTAATTGGATCAATGAAATGAGCCCACTCAGTGAGTTTCAAGCAGGATTTCGTGCTAAATACTCTACAACTGATCAAGTATTCTTACTATCGAATCTTGCACAGACGTACCTACAGCACAAGAAAAAACTGTTCACCTTCTTTGTTGACTTCAAAGCTGCATCTCTTTTACAAGCTCTCGAACTTAGGAATATCCACGAAAGTCCTAGCACCACTAAGAGCTCTGTATGCGACCGGTTCGATATCTGTCTGGGATGGTGTTACGCTCTCAGACGAATTAAGTTCGTCGATGGGCCTCAAACATAGATGCGTACTGAGCGCACTTCACTTCGCTATCTTCATAGATGACATCGTAGAGTACCTTGCGGGAGGTGTAAATGTTGCAGGTTTTGCTGTTCCGGCATTATTATATGCTGATGACATAGTTCTACTGGCAGACACCCCAAATCAGCTGCATGAAATGATTGCCAAGTTGGAGAGATATTGCGATACTTGGAACCTCTCCGTTAATACAGATAAGTCTAAAATTATGATTTTTCGAAAAGGGGTCGGAAGATGCTCCGCCAACGAAAAATGGTATTTCAAAGGACAGGAAGTTAATGTAGTTAGGGAGTTCAAATACCTAGGTGTAACCATTACAAGCAACATTAGCTTTGAAAAGCATCTCAAATCTAGGCTACCCGAAGCCAAGTCTGCCATTTGTGCATCTTGGAAAAGTTGTATGTCAAACAGGTTTATTGGCCACTCAGAAAAATACAAGCTGTTTAGAGCGGTCTCGCAGTCCATAATGTTGTATGCTGCCCAAGTTTGGGGTTATAAGCAACACGAGAAATTAGAAAAACTGCTTCGTTTCTTTTTAAAACGTATCTTCAAAATGCCATCTACAACGCCAAACTATATGCTATACATTGAGACTGGACTGCCAAACATGTTTTTAGACGCCCTCAAGTTGCACTTTGACTACATTCTCAAGATTCTCCAAATGGATTCTTCTAGACTCGTTAACAGATTTGCAAAATTCTTAATAGAAAACAAATTAAACTTCGTAAATAAATGGATGCTACTCTCAGAGTCCCATGGAGTCCTAATAAGACTAGATGTGGATACAATTTCTGAAGTATCTGAAGTACTATCATCCATAGACGAAAAATCGCGTGAAGAGTACATTACCTTGGCAAAGTCTTCACAGCATAGGCGATACGGCGTTAGGCAATAACGCCCAAGGAAATAACGCCCAAATCGATTTGGAAATAGATTTGGGCTAATGCCCAAATCTCAATATCACCCAAGCAATATCGCCCAAAAATTTTCAATGTGAATTGTTTTTGTAAAAATTGGGCGATATTTCCAGATTTTTGGGCTTTATTTCCAATTCATATTAGTAGATGCGAGGTTGAGTATAACATACGTATATGCTGAAGTTTCTTTATATGTATGCGTAAACATGCGAAACAGCGATATAAAGAAACTGCAAGTCTTCTTTATAACATATACAATTTATTCGGCGTGTGAAACTCGATGACGTTATAACTCGATAACCGCTGTGCCGACTTTCATGATTCTTTTTCGTATTGCTGTATTTTAGGCTTAGGCAGAAAGAAAATTGCATTTTGCCTAATGGCCGCGTACCGTTCGCGTCACACCCTGACATGGAGCGCAGCGCCGCGGGAATCATTTAGTTTGGTACAATCGTTATTTTTGTTTATTTTAAAAAAGCAATCAAACTAATTGTGAAGTCCAGTTTATTCAAAACTGCGGAGAGGCTTGCAATATCTGTCATCGAACTTTGAGTGGGTTGCATTTTTCAATGACATTCTATATTCTCAGTAGAAATTACTCAACAATATTGCCATTTAGGCAATTCTTAATTTTATTTGGGCGTTATTTCATTTTGTCTTAATTGTTTTGGGTGATATTTCCTTTTTCGGGCATTATTTCCTTTTCAAATATTTCCACTTCTTATTTTGGGCTTTACTGTCTATTATAAAATGAACCCTGACTAGGAAATTACACCCGAAATGACTAAAAAAATTACAACAACAAACTGTTCGAATTTTTTTTGGGCGTTATTTCCAAATCGATTTGGGCGTTATTGCCGATACTATACTATACGAAGCTAAATTTCAATTTAGGTGTAGAAAACTACTTTCATGCGAAATATTCCTCCAACATGAGGTCTGTTCCTTTACTTGCAAATTGTTACTGATTCTTACTGATTCTTACTGAACTTAGACAAACCGCGTTCTTTTACACGAAAAAGTAGTAAAAGAGAGAGGCAACGAGAGAGTAAAAATGTCCCCTTACTAAAAAATCTTACTATTTCTTGCTGGACAAATTTCTTCCGGTAGAAATTGAACTATCTGTCAAAGTCAGCGGTTTCACTTGTTTGAATTATTTGCATTTTTTTTATTTTAATTCAAAAAGTAAAGAAATGGAGAGAAAAGGAACATAGATGAAAGTTGAACGTTCTGAATGTTGAAATTTGCATTTCGCAATATATTGCATACTGTATTGGTTCTGGGAAATCATCAGGGGTGGACTTTTCTGTAAAATCCAAAAACAACACTCTGTTTACTTTTGCTTCACATGTGTTTTTGACATTTCGTTTGTTGCTACTTTTGTAGTAAACGCGTTCCTTTACTTTTTCGTAATTTTGCCTTACTCTGAGAGAATTTTACCCCCACTCCTTGAAATTCAATAATTTACTATTTTTGGAGCAGAAAGTAAAGGAACAGACCTATGATTTCAACCATCTTCCGAACGAGAGGAGAAATATTGCCCATAAATTATGTGCTCCATAGACCAGATCTACCCCTTTATTGTGAATCGTGCAATCTACGGGAAAGAGAAGACATTTTTCATCTGCTGGGTCGGTGTCCAATCTTACGCGAAATCAGGAGAGACGCATTTCAAACAAACTTTTTAAGCGAAGAAAGAAACATTTTAAACGGAGCCAGAGGTTGGAGTGCCCTTTCTGAATATGTCCAACGTTCAATGGCGTATAGAAAAAATGTTTACCGAGAGTTTTTAATCATAATATTTTTTTTTTTAACTTAATTACAATAACTTAAGCTCATGTGATTTCCAACATAAATTAAATTTATTTATTTTTCCTTGTAATCTTCGAAATTGTTGAATTTGTTAAATTGTATCTCAATGTACTATTTTTTGTTTTATGTTTCATCTTACTTAATGTCACGGTGTCAATGACGGTTTTTAAACCAGGTCATTATAGACTGGATTGTAATCAAATTGTAGAATTGTATAAATAAAGTCTACTACTACTACTACTACTACTACTGCTACTACTACTACTACTACTACTACTACTACTACTACTACTACTGCTACTACTACTACTACTACTACTACTACTACTACTACTACTACTACTACTACTACTACTACTACTACTACTACTACTACTACTACTACTACTACTACTACTACTACTACTACTACTACTACTACTACTACTACTACTACTACTACTACTACTACTACTACTACTACTACTACTAGTAGTACTACTACTACTACTACTTAAGCCAAGTACGCTGCTGATGCGAGACGAAAAATCCCATACAAAAGTGACACGACGAAACCGAAAACGGAAAATTTCATCGTGATTTTCGTTTTGCAGTACGCTGTTACATGATAGATACATGTCTCCACTCAGTTTTCGCACAGAATTTATTGCCCAGTACATTAATTCATTGCGAAATTTTCACTTTTGTATTGAATTCGTATTTTATATTTTCGGTTTCGTGTTTGTGTTTCGTTTTTTTTCGCTTGTTTTATGCGGGATAATTTTATAACGTCGAGAATGGTTCGCATGGCACAAGAAACTGCCAATATCATTCTTCCGCGATGGAGCCATAATTGAAGCGGGCTTTCGTAGGCATTTTTTCCGCGCAAGTACGACCCAAGAAAAGAACTCGTACACATTGATTGTTGGTCATGGGAATGTAATTCGCTATTTCGTTTGCAGAGCGTTGCAGTATCCTCCAGAATCATGTCATAATATTTTGTTTGTTTTGTTTTTTTGTAGTACTTTTATTAAAGAATAGGGTCCTAAAAATTGGAATTATATAGTTGTTTATCATTGAATTTATTTTTCTTGTTCAATGTATTTAAATTACTGGCGCTTATCCCTATTGTCAGTTTTTTTTTTCATAGCAGCTGATTGAACTCCGTAAATTATTTCGATGGATATTTCGCAAGCTTTAAGCACTCGATTTGGAGACCACAGGAATATTTCGTTTCGCATCAGCAGCGTACTAGGCTTTACTGGCCGAACACAATTGTGAAGCTGCAGTGGAAGTAGAAAGTTGAAGTTGGCTGAACTTTGCGCTTCACCATACGATTCATACTACAGCAGCAGCTTCGCATTGTGTTCGCGCTATAGGGTTTACGTGTTTTTTAACTTTGACAGCGCTGCCTACTTCAACTGCAGCTTCACCATTGTGTTCGGCCAGTTAGGCCCAAAGCAGCGAACATTATAATGAAAGGAAATTCCGCTGGGAAATTTATCTGAGTGTACGGTGCTCATGAATCAAATAATACAGATTACGCATTGCGCATGTCCACCATGTTGGAAAAGCTTTCTTTCAATTCTGTGACGTCATTTGCGCATAATAAAATAAATAAATTTGAATTCAAATGGGAGAACTCTTGTATATGTACGTCTTAAAAAATGAAAAATTTGGTGAAATAAAATTGTATTATTATAATGGGTGTTTGTGTAGTTTTTGAGTGCAATAAAAGTTGCGATATGATAATTTTATTCATAAAACACAATACACCATTCATAATCAAATGATTCTTTATAAAAATGTAAATGTCAAATGCCCTACCCGCCTATGACGTCATGCGCAGAAGAAAACAAAATTGAAAGCCGGATGTCATATTCTTTTTATTTGATTTATGTACGGTGCTCGTGCTAAAATGCTCGGTAAATAGGTTGTTGCATAGATAAGTCTCCACAGAATTTTAGCCAGCCATTTAATGTCCTGGACATAAGGTCTGTTTGCTAACTTTTTTTTGTACAAGGAATTGATACCTGTCAAATAGTAAAATCCTCTAAAAGAGAGAGAAATCATCTCAAAGATAGAAAACTTGAACAAAAGTTACCAAATGTTTTTGAAACAACACTTGGCCAACCTTTCCATTTGTTTTTGTATTCCACTAATGCCGTGTGCCAATTGCGTTAAAATATTATCAACTGGCTAATTTTTGACACTAGTTTGGTGAATATAGACTTCAGAAAATAAGCCGGCTCTGGAGCTGCATAAAAATGATCCCGTGATTCAAACAAACGAGTGACAAATAAACGAATCGAAAGCAAGAATTGCTACTTTTAAAAGCAGTTAAACATACAAACTTTCACATTTCAATATTGGCAGATATGTATCCAGTAAATTTGACACACACCACATTTATACAAAATATTCTAATTGAATACTAATTGTTCTCACCCAGATAACAAAAATCAAACAGAGCCATCTCTGATCTCATTTGTGGTATACAACTTTCTCTTTCTTGCTTTGTTGTTTGTTAATACATGGGGCTACCCCGTATTCACCATCCCGAAACAATAAATATTTCCACAAATACTAAATTAAACCTGAGCCCAGGTTTAAGTGCTATAAAAAATAAAAAAAAATTGTTTCTAACAAATAAAAACTTATTTATCTTAATAACCGGAACAAACAAGTTATGTTGTGAAAACTCAATTCAGTGGTGCACTATCGTCTTTTCTCACCCAAAACAAAAGAAGAATGACTGCTACGCGTTTGACGCGGTCAGGTCGCAGCCGATTTTTAATCGGACTCGGTATTCTAATTTTAATGTTTGGATTTATTGCAATATTCCATAGCTCACAGACGCAACTAGATGACTCTAGGCAGCAACGCCTAAGATGTGAACAGCAACAAGAAGCGTTAAACGCTCGTATGCAAGGTAAAATGACGACTGATTTTCTAAAGATGTTGACCCAATTAATACACCCCTTCGCTTAGCAATAATTGAACATAAATTCCGTCTGGAACGGAGCCTAGAGGCTGAACGAAAGGAACACTTGGAAACACGCCAAAGTCTGGAACAAAAAGCAAAAGAACAAAATGACCTGCACACAAAGGCAAAGTTGGAGTCCAATTTACATTACGATAACCTACATCAGCGTTACAAGATCCTGGAAAAGGAACATACCGATTTGGTGGAGGACTGCTCCAAGACGAAAAAATCCCAACTGGAAACCGTAAACAGTCTAGAGAGTAAAGTAAAATCAATGCAATCGCAGTTGAAACAAATGAAGAATCTCAACGAAAAGGAACTGGAGGAGTTAAAGGTGTGTATCGAAACTGTGAAAAATTGTTACATCGATATATTAATTGTTCTCCCCTTTTTTGCTTTAGACTAAGTATGAAGCAGTGGCTCAGGAGAAAAACCGTTTGGAGATTTTACTTAAGACAACTGCACTCAGCGCCGAGAACCACAAAAGGAAAATTTCTCTTTTGACGGACACAATAAAAGAATATAAAAATAATTGTGACTACAAACCCAAATTCGATCGTGACTTAATCAATGATAAGCCATTGCCAGCCCCAGTGATTGGAAATCAACTGCAACTGCCCAACCATCCGCTGGATAAGCCTCTAATCCAGAAGTCATTTAACGAACAACAACTAGTGAGTCCCGATTTGTACAAAGTATCTATTAAACTAACTAACAATACCGCAACAACTCAAGCGAGTGTTTCTAATCCTTCTACTCAGAAAACTACGCTCGCTACTAAGTTAGTAAACAGTAATGGTGCTAGGGACTCTCTACAAAATCGCCCGATCAATTATAAATACAAAAATGCGATAATTAATTCTGTTGAAAACTTTCAGATAATACCCAAGGCTTTGGCCAGCGAAGAGGATATAAATCAAGTACCGGAGAGTGTTCATCAAGTACCGCCATTGAACTCGACATCGAAATCATCGACTGCGGGAAGTTTTGCAATAGAAGGTGGAGTTGACGGTGGTCCTGGTAGCCACGATGTAAATCGCCATGCTTTGTCATTGGCCAACCAGGCAAGTACGCCTACACTGAACAAGGCGAAAAGATCAAGCACTGCGAAAGATATCCTGAGTGTTCCTCATAGACCGCCAAAGCAAATACCACTTGGTGTTGCTCCGATTCCGGCAAATTTCGAGGATTTACTAAATAACGATCAGAATGATGATCAGGACGGTAATAAGCTGCACAATATTCATCAAGGCGAGGCAGACAAACAGGATACTGATAACAATCGATACGCGAATGTAGTGGACGAGTTGATTGGAAAGAATAATGAAGGCGAACAGGACACGGGCGCACACGAAGTTAAGGATCCAGATTTGAATGCGGAAAAGAACGATGATAATCTCAACAATGGTGCAGAGGAGGATAATAATTTCTTTGAAGCCAAAGTGGGGCCAAAGGATAACGACGATCGTGGCGATGGCGATGACATGGAAGTATTTGGCATGGTTGGTCATAAACACAATCACAAAGATGCAGATGATGACTTAAACGCTGTTGCAAACCCTATGCTTGATGGGGATAATCTTAATAACGAAGTCGCTGGTGACCAGGGAAAGGAGCAATTCGCAGACGGTCTGCACTTAGACGAAGGAAACGAAGAGGAGGAAGACGGTATGTAATTTTTAAAGATTTTTTGAGTGAGCGAGGGTTACTAATACTAACAGGTGCAATATACCAATATTTGTGTCAATGGGATATTTTTAAAAAAAATTCGTTCGCGTACCTACTCTTCCAAATTTACGAAATCCTGTTCGAATACGCAAAAGTTTCGCAATTCCTCGTATAATAGAGTAGTCACGAGAGAGTTAAAAATTTCCCAATGCTGCGATTTTCTACCTTTCGATCTTTAACGCTCGTGCAACTTTTTTGGGGTTAACAAACAGGAGTTTGTGAAACTTCGCTCGAATTTGTATGTATTTTCAAGTTTGTTAGTTACGATATTTTAATTGCACCCTGACAGGAAACGATCACTTAAACAGTGCAATTGGGAGAGTCTGTGGTAGTTTTCGTGTGCTTCATGTGACTCAAAATCCCATGGTTACAAAAATCAAACTTCTAATAACTGTGGCATTTCTTTCTGCTGTATTAATGTTTTACTAGTGTTCCAGCGCGAGGAATCTCGCATGTAGAAACCCTATACCCGTAGGAATAGGTAATAATGTTTTAACTTTACTCATGCACTGTTTCAAAATTGTTTATACTGATGAACAAAGTTCAGTTGATAAGCCTTCGATCAGTGGTAGAATCATTGAAATCGGTGCAGAAATAAACTCTCAGGAGGAATCAAAAGCTCTTACGCTAGCGATTTAATTATATAGAAGACTAGTGGTTACCCGGTGCGCTTCGCTAGACCTATTGAGAAAAGTGTTTGTGTCATAAAATGTAATAAACATTTTTCGAATAACTTTTGGTGCGCCGATGTCATCTGGAAGCACGAATTGTACATGCAAATGTTGTTCAAGGAGTGCTTGGAATCGGATGTGTAACCTAAATGTATCTGAACGAATTTAAATTTCGTCCATTTCATATACGTAAATCTAATTTTGAATCAATTATCCCGACATTAAAAATAGTAATGGCTAGTGGAGAATTAAACTATATAATCAATAATATCCAACTTTTTCGACCGAGTTCAACTCAGACATTTTAAAATTAAAAATAAATACGTTTATTTAATTTTTTAACCATTTTGAAAAAATAAAAAATAAAAAATATACATATCAGATATAGGAACTGGCCTTGGCCCAACAGTGCATATCATAAAAATAACCTGTTCTCAAAAAAAAAAAACTCAAAAACTTACCTTAAGTTACACAAGGTCTGTTCCTTAACTTTCTGCTCCAAAAATAGTAAATTATTGAATTTCAAGGAATGGGGTAAAATTCTCGCAGAGTAAGGCAAATTACGAAAAAGTAAAGGAACGCGTTTAACCATAAAAGTTGCAACAAACGAAATGTCATAAACATATGTGAAGCAAAGGTAAGTAGAGTGTTGTTTTATGATTTTGGATTTTAGAAAAAAATCCACCCATTTCCCAGAACCAATACAGTATGCAATATATTCCGAAATGCAAATTTCAACATTCAGAACGTTCAACTTTCATCTATGTTCCTCTTCTTTCCATTTTTTTACTTTTTGCATTAAAATAAATAAATGCAAATAATTCAAACAAGTGAAACAGCTGACTTTGATAGATAGTTCAATTTCTACCGGGAGAAATTTGTCCAGTAAGAAATAGTAAGATTTTTTAGTGAGAGGAAATTTTTACTCTCTTTTTTACTACTTTTTTGTGTAAAGGAACGCGGTTTGTCTAGAATGAGTACAAATCAGTAAGAATCAGTAATAATTTTCAAGTTAAGGAACAGACCTACAATATATTTGTTATGAAGCGAGAAATGTACGTAAATCAAAAGTTGGCTGTGAACTGTAACTGTATTGCTGTAGTAATAATTTTGAGATTTTGGTTTCCAGCGCCATCTATCGGAAAACTTGAAAAATTTAGATTTACAAACATTTCTCACTTCATAACAAATATATTGTGTAAGTTTCAGCTCAATCGGATGATTTTAAAATTTTTGTGTTCCAGCTCCATCTATCGGAAAACTTGAAAACTTTTAATGTATGAACAATTCTCACTTCATTACAAATATCTTGTGCTAGTTTCAGCACAGACAATAAATATACAGATGTCGCATTCATATGGGAAGAACTGGTATATGAAAACGAAATCTGCTTTAAAAAAAACTCTTTTTTTCTCCTTCCCTCTGTCTACTCCATTCCGTCAAAAGTTCGCATCACACAGAAAATTTTTTTTTCTCCCATATTCTGTCACACACACACAAGTCACAACGTTGCGTTGGTTACCTCGATTGCAAAACAACAAAATTTCTGGAGGCTTATTTGAACTGATGGTGATTGGGAGGGGACTGCGGACGCGGAGTGCTAATGCCGGCACGTTCGTTGGTACGGTGGATTTCGTAGATATTGACCTGTGTAGATCGTATACGTGTGAATATGTTTGGGTGTATACATGCTTGTTATTTTGTTTGTAGCTCGATGTGAGTATTTTTTGTTTTTCATCGATATCGTGTAATTTGTAATTTCAAGAAGCGACCATAAGTTTACAATACTTTTTAATGGATTATATCTTGGTTGACTGATTTGAACCAAACTGCAACATGCTACTTTTTATTTATCTATAATGTACATATATATCATACATTACCTTCATAAAAAATATTAATTTCTCTCTGTAAATAAATTAAGGGTTATTTCATTCAGATTAGGTTTACTATACAGCGAGTTATGAATTTAAATGTCAATTCTTTGGTAACTGATTCTTGGATATAATCTAAAAAAAAATCGTTCTACAGAAAGGGTCTATCTCCAATGTAGACATCATTTATCGAGAATTTAAGAAAATACCTACTTTGGTGTACCTTGACCCATGCTAACACAAATATCTCCGCTAATAACAATTACAGAAACTTCACTTGGGGCTTTAATTTTAGAAAAAATAATACTTTTTTTAACTGCTTTTAAATACGATAAAACCGATAGCTTTTTTGGCTTTCCAGATATTTTATTTTTAAGTCAGTTTACTTTATATTGCCTATGCAAATGTATAATTTCAGGTCGCTTTTCTACAAAAAATGCGTAATAAACATACGGTTTTATAATTTTTTTCTTATGAACGAAACAATTGTTGACGAAAGAATCTGTGATAAGTATTCTGAAAAACTCACAGATTTTATGATACTTCGAAAAAACTGCAGCAGGTAAAAACAAAATGATTTTTTACCTACTTTTTTAGCCACAATTAACAATTAGTGCGATTTTCCAACTACAGAATTCATAATTTTGCAACTCATAATTTTGCCGATTTGCCCAATGAATGCGTACTTATGAATCATGAAAAGAATTCGTGTATTTATCCTAAAATTAATACCAAGTTGCATGACCTTTATTTGTTGGACGCCGGACGCGAACCCCTCAACAACGGAAGCGAGGCACAAAATTATGTTATAAATTGTACTTCGCAGAAAGCCCAAATTTAGGAATTTCCTGTTTACGATTTTGAACTATTCTGCCTACATTGCTTTATTCAGTTTTGGCACGTTTAAGTGAGTTTTATTCAATAGACAATGATATGACGAAAGAAAATCCAGAGCATGAGATTCATATTGATTGCACGAGTAGCGAAACAGTAGACGTAGACGATACAATAGATCTTTTAGGTCGCAGTATCAGCCTTGGGGCAGGATCCAGTTAATAAAAAAAAAATACTATGCAGAATTTGCACATATGTACATACATAATATGTGAATATATATTTCTATGTAAATACTAATTATCTTCGTTTGGTCAATATAAAAACTTAATGTGTACATACATATGTATGTTAAAGGTGTTATTAATTTAAAAAGTGGATCTTCTTTACATGAATCTTCATTAATCTTTAAATCAGACTCAAAGGAGCCATGGCTGCATAGAATTACGCGAAGTCTTCAATATTTTCACGCGCTTCTGTATGCCTCTCTAAAATGCACAAAACCGTTTTTTGTAGCTATAGTACATAGTTCAGAAGTTATATCACTTAAAGTGGTCTATCCATCAAATTAGAGGTGCCTTATTTCGACGGGCTATAACTTGGACGGGGGTGAAAATAGACCCCCCTGTCATACGATTTTGTGTTTGCTAGAGCTTCAGGAATCTCCAGTTAAAGGATCATACCTCTTAACTGGGAAACCCTGTATGTAGAGTTCAATAAACGTTTCTTTTTTTAAATTAAATTATTCGTACATAATGGTTTTTATTAATTTATTACATATCGAAGAGCTCTAGCACTATTTTTCAAAAGAATGAAAATATAGGATTTAAAATTGGTTCCGACTGCTAAAAAGTAAAGTGGCCGACTTCAGGAGCTGAGGGGGTCAGCTAGGTACTCAGGAATCAGACTTGTATTTCAATTTTTGTAAATACTTAATTCAAGGTAGGAAATCTACTAAAAAACAGAATTTTTTAATTTACACATTCCAAATACCTATTTAGATAAACTTGATACTCAATTCAGTATTTTGTTTATATTAAAATCAGTTGCGTCTGACATAATCTTTATGAAATATCAAAAAAATCACGCACTTTTATAAGCTGCTGTCAAAGAAATTATTTTTTGCAATTACAAAATCCAATGAAATTATCCACTTTTTCTGTCCTTCCATTGCTCCATCGCATATACATACATATACATACATGTACATATGAATACGCGGTAACAAAATTCCCATTCAAGACAATTTGAACACTTGCTAAAAATCACACAGCCATGGCACTGACAATAAATTTATTGTCTGTGGCCATGGTATAGTTTCTATTCCCCTTCCCACATGCCCCTTTACAATTGCTTATCTCATGGGCCAGTGCACACGGGATGATTTCTGCCGGCAGAAAAAATTGTGTACATAAACTGCTTTTCACTGCGGTAGTATTATTGCCGACCAAAATATTTTGAAAGATGTTTATGTATTAGTTTCTTACCTCGTTCAACAGCTCAAACAAACTGTTACCGCAGACCTCAGCCCCTTCGCCCACAAAACCGGTTCTCTGCCGGCAGAAATCATCTCGTGTACGGTGGCCCATCGTTGGCTGTGTCACAACACGGAACGGAGCGAGTAAAAGCAAAGAGCTTTATTTGTTATACCTATTCTGAAAGCTTTGTCGGCCACGGCTCGTCGGCTAAGGCAAAAAATTGGAACCATTTTTTGTACAGGCATGAGACATCTGTATACTTATTGTCTGTGGTTTCAGCTTAATCGTACGGTGCATTGACATATTATATATATGGACTGCTAGTGAAATGTCACTTTCATACAACGTCTGCGGACAATTTGGTTCCAACATAACTAGCGTCACGTGTTTCGTAGGGACAGCAATGTGAAACAATTATCCGCCATCATACTTATTTTACGTAGAGACTGAGGCCATCTTTTGCCGTATATACGAATTACTGCGAAAATACGTTAAATTTTAAATTGTTGCCGCGTTGGTACCAACAGATGCCACTACCAAAATTTCAATACAAAATTTAAAAAAAGCCGTTACTTTTCGTTACTGACCCATAAACTAGATAAATATGTTAAATTTATTCGGAATTCATGTTTTGTGTTGATTTTGTTTTTGCTTTATAATGCAGTACAACTTCTCGCAATTTATTAAAGAAATACTTAAATCACAAACCAACGGCTTTCGTGAATTCAAACACAGTCTAAGTTTCCACATTTCTCCGCTACGAAACAAGATGTTGGAACCAACGCGAAGTTGGGTACTAGCAGTCCATATATAATATGTCAATGGTACGGTGAGTTTAAAAAAAATCAGTTCCAGCGCCAACTACCGGAAAACTTGAACTTGTGGAGTCACCGCGGCACATCCTTCAAACAGCAATCTGACAATTTGTGAGATGTCAATCACTTCTTGTTAACAAAATAAAAGAAAATTAGTTTTTCGTGAAAATATTCAATAGTTAAAAAAGAAGAATAGAGGATTTTCCCCCACTTTTGCTATTTGACAGATGTGCCATTTGTGTAAATAAAAGATAACAAACACACCTAATATTTCTCCCTCAAGCGTGGTACACATTAGGTCTGTTTGGTAACTAACACATTCGTACACATTCGTAAGATTCCTACACATTTCGTGTTTGTTAACCCAAAATATTCGCTAAAGAGAGAGCCAAATGACAGTTGAAAAAGATTCCCCTCCACTGAGAGCGTACACAATCCTACACAGTTTTTTTCTTCGCGTAGGTTTGAACAACTCTGTTAGACCAGCCATCTGACAATTGTGAAATGTCTCTCTCTCTTTCACTAATATTTTGCGTTAACAAACACGAAATGTGTAGGAATCTTACGAATGTGTACGAATGTGTAAGTTACCAAACAGACCTATTATCGATCAAGGCTGACAACCAAAACTGATGTCATTTTTGATCGAAGAGTCGCGTCTTATGCTGACCATACACTATTCAACTCAACCGTCAACTTAGTCGTTTGTTGTTGAAATCAACCCGTGTGTGGCGTTGTCAAGTGATCGATTTGACGGTTCACGAGTTGGTTGAGGTAAAAATAAAAGATTTTGATTTTTGGAAGTTGATTTCAACTCAGTTGAACTGTGCGTGGGGAAGTCATTTGATTTGCTGTCAAATTGAGGGGAACTTGTACTAGGCTTGTGAAATCTGTGAAAGTGTGTGTGGGCGAAACGTAAACAGTAAGATGACTTTAAACGCACACATAAAGAAAATTGCAGATATTTGTGGCATTTTATACAAAGCCTTTCAACTCAGTTGGTACAGTGTGTGGCCGAAATCAATTTATTTGTAAACTCAATTGACAGTTGAATTGAATTGTGTATGGGGTGCTTTAGGTGCTTAGCCTGGATAGAAAAATGAGCTACCAAACTAGGTCTGTTTGGTGTGTCGATAGTTTCTGCAATACTATGTTAACTTTCATAGAATCATGACAGTTGCATGGCTCTCAATTTTTTTTACTCTCATTTGGCTCGCTCTTTGCGATGAATTATCTGCAAGTATCTGCAAGACCTTTTCCTCGGAGTGGGCCGAGCCAACTCTGTCAAACCAGCCATCTGACAGTTTGCGAAATGTCATTATCTTCATTGTTAGTGGAAAACAAAAACAATTTGATAGGTTTGACCAAGTGTTGTTTGAAAAGCGTTTGTTTACTTTTGTGCAAGTTTTCTGTCTTTGAGAGGAGTTCTCTCTCTTTGAGAGGATTCTATTATTTGACAGATCTCAATTCCGTGTGCCAAAAAAGATACCAAACACACCTACTGTGGAGACATATCCTATACAACTACCTATTTAGTGAGCATTCTAGCCCGAGCACCGTACGCTCAGATAAATCTCCCAGCGGAATTTTATCTTTGCGTTTAGCAAGGACAAATTTTGTATGAAAAGTTTAGTTTAGCGCGAGCACCATACTAGCCTTTAGTTGTTAGTGTTATTAACATGGAAGAAATTTGCTAAGCCTGTATAGTTTTGAAAAAAAAACACGCATATTGTTCGAAATTCTCTTAATCTGTGATTCTATGGCTGCAGTCTCAACAACCTGTACAGATTTGCTATCCTACTTGCATCAAATTTTATAAATTCACCAGCCGGATTACCTATGAATGCTAATTCCATCTCGATGCTCCTATTTCATGTTCTTCCCGTCTTGAACTCACTGTTAAGAAGAGTCTATTTCAGAGTTAATTTAAAACGAAATTCACACAGGATCCCACTGACCTAAAGGTTTCCGTCATTCAATATATATTATTATTATATTTATATGCACATATATTATATATTTCTTATTTTCTGTATTTGCAGAAGATGACTATTCAAATCCCGCTGCAAGGCAACAAGAGGGTCCAGCGATTCGTAACTAATCAGTAAACATCAGTAAAGACGGAGGTCGTCTTTTATACTACTGCTGCTGCTGCGCCTTTAAACAATGAGAACTGTTTGAATAAAATGGAACTCGAATGTTAAATTATGAATCTAAATATTTTTTTTATATACACACATATATAGATATATGCATATGTATATACATAAGTTCACTTCTTTTTTATAAATTTTATAAAATTGCTCCTCTTTTCAAGTCAATACCTACCCGGTTGAAAGAACAGAAAACGAAAATAAAACAAGACCGTTGCAGATCTCAGCCATAAGTTGTAGTTTTAAAAAAATGTTTTTTTGTTTTCGTTTTCTAAAGAACAACAGCTGACCATTTGTATCAATTAGTTCACAACTCACACATACACACACACACCATAGCATGCTTTCGATTTTTCTGTGATAATTGCTCCTCAATCTTCATTGCACTGCTTATATAGAAAAAAATAAGTCCGACGGTTTTTCTTTAAAGAAAAACAAAATATGTAATAATTTTTCACAGAATTAAGGATAGTTTATTAATTAATTATATACATATTAATGTCTAAAGATTTTGTTTGTAACTTTAATGGAATTACTTAACGTGAGGAAATGTATTGCATTAAAATTGTTTTCTTGTTTTTTTTTATTTTTTAATTGTTTCGAATCATTTAGAAATAAATTGAAAAAATTACTTTATGTACATTATGGTTTTTTTTCGAATTCAATTTGATATATTGTTAAAAATTTGGATTATTTACTTATCCGGATTATCTACTTAAAATGCCGTATGTTAGCGTGACAGCTTTGTCTCATTCAGACCGGTGTTAGTGTTGCTTTATTGAGACAAAATGATTTTGTCTGTTTTGCAAATCTGTCGCAACAAGGAAAAGCATTATAAGTCGTGGAAAAATTACTAATGTTTTTTGCTGGTCTGTGTAACTCAGTAACCATTAGAGATAAAAATAACAAAAAAATATGTTAAATAGAATCGAATATTGCGCAATACAGAGGTACTGTGCAATAATATTGCATCGTGTTAACCCTAATCCTACCGCGTTGTGACTTTGAGTCACATTCGAAATTATTTCGGCTGTTAATAACGTCGGTTATTTACTTTTGGGCTTGTGTATTCTACTTTTAAACAGTTCTTAATAAAACGCGCTAATTTAAATGAATTTTTAGTTCTTGATTTGAATTGGTTTTTACCATTCTAAAAATACTAACGTTAACTGCCACGATGTGACTCAAAGACACACAGTAAATTTTAATGTGGCCAGAATTTCAAAACATAGCATGCGTTTTCAGAATGTGGCTTGTGTATGTGTATTTGGTTTCGTAAACGACGTGTATCATAGTAACTACGTAGGGAGTGGGGGTTATATGCCCATAAATACGTTTATCCGCATGCATACTAGCATACTCGATAAAACGAAAAACAAAAAACAAATAGATGCAAATGTCAGAGCACAGCACGTTGTCGTAGGGATTTACTTCTTTAGTAGTCTGAACTCTGAAAGAGGTGGGCCTAATTAACTATAGACTCGTTCTATAATTTTGCAAAGTAATAAAATGATTTGAGGAAATTCATCCTGGGACGGGGTAAATACTAAGCCGCACGGCAATGTCCATTATAGTTCTCATTTAAGGAAGGACCTAAGACTGGATAATTATCCAGTTTCCGTAAGCCTATATAAGGCTAGTACGGGGCTCGCGCTAAACTAAATTTCCGCCGGTCTCAAAAATTCACATGGAAACAGAAGATAAATGCCAGATAAATTTTGTAGCTGTAGAAATTGATAAATGGTTGTAGAAATTGATAAATCCACCCTTGTCATAAACCTTTTTTTCTGTGCTCCTGATTATTTTAATTATTTCTTTGACTTCCCCCCCACATTGCCTTTTCGTGCATTGCCCCTCGTGCTTGAATAAATAAACAGCAACAGCAGTATACATGCGCTTATTTACCTCTTTTCACAAAAATCTTCGAAAAATTCGAACCGATTAATTGATTTTTGTTTTAAATTTCTATTTGAATCTAAAACGTCAAAATTCCGCCGCTAAATAAATGTCCCGGACATTAAATGGCTGGCTAAAATAGTAGGTCTGTTTGGTAACATGCTAGTTTTGGAAAGTTCTACGTAAACTACATAGAATCTGACAGTTTCATGGCTCTCAATTTTACTTTTTTTTTTTTTACTCTCATTTGGCGCTCTCTTTGCGATTAATTATCTGCAAGACCAATTCCTCGGGGTGGGCCGAGCCAACTCTGTCAAACCAGCCATCTGACAGTTTGCGAAATGTCATTATCTTCATGGTTAGTGGAAAACAAAAACAATTTGATAGGTTTGACCAAGTGTTGTTTGAAAAGCGTTTGTTTACTTTTGTGCAAGTTTTCTGTCTTTTTTGAAGAGTTCTCTCTCTTTGAGAGGATTCTAGTATTTGACAGATCTCAATTCCGTGTGCCAAAAAAGATACCAAACACACCTACTGTGGAGACATATCCTATACAACTACCTATTTAGCGAGCATTCTAGCCCGAGCACCGTACGCTCATGAATGAAAAGTTTAGTTTAGCGCGAGCACCACACATACACATACACACCATAGCATGCTTTCGATTTTTCTGTGATAATTGCTCCTCAATCTTCATTGCACTGCTTATATAGAAAAAAATAAGTCCGACGGTTTTTCTTTAAAGAAAAACAAAATATGTAATAATTTTTCACAGAATTAAGGATAGTTTATTAATTAATTATATACATATTAATGTCTAAAGATTTTGTTTGTAACTTTAATGGAATTACTTAACGTGAGGAAATGTATTGCATTAAAATTGTTTTCTTGTTTTTTTTAATTTTTTAATTGTTTCGAATCATTTAGAAATAAATTGAAAAAATTACTTTATGTACATTATGGTTTTTTTTCGAATTCAATTTGATATATTGTTAAAAATTTGGATTATTTACTTATCCGGACTATCTACTTAAAATGCCGTATGTTAGCGTGACAGCTTTGTCTCATTCAGACCGGTGTTAGTAGGTGTGTTTGGTATCTTTTTTGGCACACGGAATTGAAGTCTGTCAAATAGTAGAATCCTCTCAAAGAGAGAGAACTCCTCTCAAAGACAGAAAACTTGCACAAAAGTAAACAAACGCTTTTCAAACAACACTTGGTCAAACCTATCAAATTGTTTTTGTTTTCCACTAAAAATGAAGATAATGACATTTCGCAAACTGTCAGATGGCTGGTTTGACAGAGTTGGCTCTGCCCACCCCGATGAATTGGTCTTGCAGATAATTCATCGCAAAGAGAGAGCCAAATGAGAGTAAAAAAAATTAAGAGCCATGAAACTGTCAGATTCTATGTAGTTTACGTAGAACTTTCCAAAACTAGCATGTTACCAAACAGACCTAGTGTTGCTTTATTGAGACAAAATGATTTTGTCTGTTTTGCAAATCTGTCGCAACAAGGAAAAGCATTATAAGTCGTGGAAAAATTACTAATGTTTTTTGCTGGTCTGTGTAACTCAGTAACCATTAGAGATAAAAATAACAAAAAAATATGTTAAATAGAATCGAATATTGCGCAATACAGAGGTACTGTGCAATAATATTGCATCGTGTTAAGGGCGACCCATTTTCACGCGAGATTTTTGGCCAATATCTTGCGAAATAATATTGCGTGGTGTAAGGAGTAAGGGCCCCATGAAACTCAATTTCGACATAAGTCGACTCATGTTGTTTTTACTTGTGGCCACGGAAATATGAAAAGGGAAAGAGTATTTTTACTTCTTTCAATTGACACAGAAATCTATGCGTTGTTACTGGCTGTCTCTCTGTTTGTCTTGTACGAGTATTATTGGGTCTTGTGCAGGGCAGTTGCACAGTAGGCGATATAGTGTTTCTATTGTCTTTGTACCTAATACTACTAGTCTATGTTTATGTACCTACGTCCGCCAAGACTAGTGTGAATTGTAAGCGTTGTATCCTTTAAGATAATTTTCAGATGAATTGCGCATTGTAAATATTTGCAACAAAAATGTTTTATTATTATTATTTATTAAATTGCAAGAAAATTACAATTTAACTTAAAGGACTGCAGCATTAGTTACCAAGGCTTATATGAGCGTCTCTTATGTTTACCTATTTTAAGTATACTAAGTAGTTTGAAGATTTTATGTTGATTTTTTATTTATATATTTGTTGTTGAGTTAAACAGCTTCGCTAAAATTCCATTTGGATAACAAAATTTTTGCCACGTATTTAATATAGTGGTTCGTTTTTATTGATAAGATGATTACGAATTATGTTTGTATATGTACCTAGGCCCCAGTCGCAGGCGAAGAAAGCATTTGGTCAATCAGCTTTTTATATTTGTGGGGTAAACTACGGGTTCTCCTCTCGACAGACTTCAAAACCTAAATTTGGAATGGAATGGGACTGTAAATAAAAGCTGGATTTTAACTCTGGGAGACAAAATGGCAGCAACAGTCTGCGATCGACCTGATTGAATTCCCAGAAATGAGGAACTGTTTTCAAATATCAATAAACTTTTAAAAATTCTGGCAACATTCCCAGTTTCATTTATTGAATCAATTGGGAGGTTGTTAATAAGTATGACATTTTGAATCCACTAATCCGCCCACAAATATTTTCTGCCCTGTTACATGACATTTTCATTAATCAGCCTTTTTTTTAAACAGATAAGTCTTCAAAAACCTTAATTTTCGCAAACTTAGTGCCTCAGCGTGACTGTTATAAGAACTTTCCTGTACAAGTAGGCTTTATGTGGTACATATCCTACAGAACTGCAAGCTGTGTTCAAATTAAAAAACAACTAACATACTTATTTGACATATTCGAAATATGAAAACTCTTCGACGTCATCTGGAAGATGGTAAGAAAGGTTCCACTACTTTCCTATAATTAGACAAGGCAATCTAGCACGTAAAGTTATTAGTGAACGAAAATAGCGATAAACAAAATACAACTCACATTGAAAATTAATGAATTAAAAAATATGAAAATTTATTTAAAATCACTGCGCTTGAGAATGAGAATTACAGAATATAACATAAACATATACCATGGACACATAACTTAAGGATAATTTAAGCAAACTGGCAGTGGAAAAGGATGCAGTGTATATAATTAAAAAAACGAAACAATAATGTATAATGAGTGATGATGTCTCTTTCAATTAGTATGTGCTGAGATCCAAGGATGAGTCATAACTTGTTCCAGTGGCAGACGTGACTCTGGGTTTAGTACCAACAACTTAGATATAAAATGAGCGGCCGCTTTCGACACATGCTCTGGTAGCTGGTAATCGATTTTAATAATTTTTTTATAAGTCTCATCGTAGTCCGGAGCATGAAATGGTGCTCGGCCAACCAATAATTCATAACATAGCACACCCAAACTCCACAAGTCGACATTCTTGGTGTGCGGTTTACCTTGCACCATCTCTGGCGGTAGATAATCTAAAGTGCCACAAAGTGTTGTACGCATCGAGTTCGGTTCATGTACAGACCATCCGAAGTCGGCAATTTTCAGTTCGCCCTTATAGCCCAACAAAAGATTTTCTGGTTTAATGTCACGGTGAATTACATCGCGTTCGTGCAAATAGCGCAGAGCTGATGCTAAAGATTTTATATACGTGGCGCTTTGCTTCTCGTCAAATTGTTTCCCCGGCTGGCCCTGGAGCTCTTTATACAAAGTTCCCTTCGGAGCGTATTCGAGTATCAAATAGATTCGAGCATCATCATGAAAATAGCCATAGAGTCGCAAAATGTGAGGATGACGGAGGTGTGATTGAATTTCGATTTCGCGCCGTACCTGATGTTCCACATTGCTATTGTAGATCTGTTTCTTAAAGAGAACCTTAAGGGCAACGACGAATTTCGACTCCTTTTCTCTGGCTAAGTACACGTTACCGAATTTTCCACGACCAAGAGGACGGCCAATGTCAAAGTTGGACAGAGTCCAAACTTTCTTTCCATCTGAAAGTAATATACATAGATACATATATTTACAAAGAAAATTTAAGCTCATTAAATTTTTAGTTCCTACCAGTTTTCTTTTCTATAGCATCATTCGTTGCTGTGTCAGTCGAGGACGATGTAGCCCTTTTAGCGGTCTCATCGGATGTAGGAGCAGTCTGTGATTTCGGTATTGTTTCAGTCTTTTTTATGATAGTTGGGGCTACTACAGCCGTAGGATTGGTGGATTTCGTCCATGAATTTTTTGTGGAATTTACCAAAGGTTTCTTTTGAGCGGTAAATTGTGATTTATCTTGAACTGGTTTTTCATTCGCCTTCTGCTGATGTGCATTGTCGTGGACGGTCTTTTTAATATTATTTAGTGAAACCATTGTACTCATTTAAATATTTGTTTTTTTTTTTTACCTTTTTAACAGCTGCCGACTTTGTAGGAATGGGGTTATGCTTGGAACTGCCAGAATTTTTCTGTAAATTCTCTTTTCCCGTTGGTCGTTTGAACATTGTGAGCTGTATGCACGATAAGTAGTTGATATTTAATAAACACAAACAGCAAACAACTTTTTAAAACAATACATAAAACAAATAAAATAATTTTTCTTCTAAAAGAACACCCCAGCTAGAAGAGTTAGAGTTCACACATTTAAAAACGCCGTTTGAACAATTTCGTCGATGAGCAACGGATTTTTTTCTCCAGTGAAACGTCAAACAGCATTGCCATACTTAATTAAAGGGAACGTATTCACGGTTATATGAATAAAAACAGGTCTGTTCCTTTACTTTCTGCTCCGAAAATAGTAGGTCTGTTCCCGTACTGTCCAAAACAGCTCAAAACTACGAGAATCTTTCAAATCCTGTTCTAGTTACGAAGATTTTTCGTAGTTTTCGACAGAAGAGAGCGCTATTAATAAAGTAAGAAATTTCCCCATGCTGCCGAACTTAGCCTGAAACTGTCAAACCTGTCAAACGTCATACATTTTTCATTTTTTGTTGTTAAGCAGCAAATACACGATATAATCGTTGTACAGCGCTTGTATGGAATTTGCGGTTGTATGCGACGATTGTATCGTGTGTTGGCTAGCTTGCGACGGTTGTAGGTACCGATATCGCACGGTCGTATGCTAAGAATCGAAAACCTGCGGTTGCATGCGACCGATTGAATGAAACAAAATTGTGGTTATAGGAAAATCGCACGCAAATTGTATAGTGTATGTGCTACATACAACGGTTTTACCGATATCAGTAAAACTGGCGGTTGTACTTTTATAAAATCATGACAGTTGCATGACTCTCAATTTGTTTAATCCCATTTGGCTCTCTCCTTGCGATGAATTTTCAGCTATACCTTTTGACAGTTTCATAAAGCTGCCCAAAGAAATTTCTTGGGCTAAATTCGGCAGCATGGGGAAATTTTTTACTCTCTTGTGTCAAAAACTAAGAAAAATCTTCGTACGGGAAAAGGATTTGACTGTATTTCGTAGTTTTGTGTTATTTAACAGACCCATTAGGTGTATGCCACAGAAAATATTGTGCGGTCAGAGTGGCATACGTATGTCGGTTTTGGCATGTCGTGTACTCGCTTAATTGATGTGATTTTATGAAATTTTACGTTATATTATGCAAAATAACAAGTTACTAAACAGACCTATAATTTCGTTTTCGATTTCGATCTTTAAACTGAGGTTTTCGCCGCGAGCATAAGCGCGGTTATCTGAACACATAGTTTTCTGTTGTTTAAACTGCGTGGTTATCGTCTTGTCTGAACGAGGCCTGACTCGTCACCCATCTATTATTTGGTTAAGTAGTATCCGACATTTTCCCTATCGTGACGCCACTGTACTTTTTATCGCGTGTTGGAAAGAGACGTGGTTTTTACCATCAACAGAGCTGAGGAAAACTTACAGCGTTTGCGACGTTACATCTGTCAAAAAATAAAAATTTAACAAACGAAACGTACTGCAGTCTGTTTATTCCGAAGAAGGTATTTTACCATGCCAAATATCGTCGAATATTTTGCATTTTGTAATGAATCAAATGAAGGGGGAGAGAAAAAGGTGCAAAAACTTCTACATTTAGACGAATTGACATGTCGAACGTGCCTAAAAAATGTCGAAGAATCCAATTCCCTTTACGACTGTGTAGAATATGAAAGTAGAATAGAACTAAAAGAAGTCCTTTGGAGGCTCTCAAATGTTGTGGTAATACAACTAAAATACAACAAATATTATTCGCAAACATTAACTTCGTCGTTTATAGATTGACCCGAATGAGAATGTACAACCAACGCGCATTTGCATGGAGTGCACTGAGAAACTCCTCGACGCCTATGATTTCCTAATCAAAGTGGAAAACAGCGAAAAGCAACTGCACGAATACTTTGAAGCTGTGAAGATCTTCGAAGAGCAAGACGAGTTCGTGGAATCGGTTGAAGTTCAGTCGGAGGAGTACGCTGTTATTGACGACTGTTCACAGGAAGCAACTGAAGAGGACTATGACTATGAAGATATTGCCAGTATGGAAACGCTGGAGAATCAAAAAAGTGAAGTTATATATGAAAAAGAAACAGAGGAAATGGACACAGACAATAGTACTGAACCGCAAAATTCAGTGTCAAAAGAAGTCGGTATTAAATTGGAAATTTCTGATAATAAAGGTGAGTTGTTTCCGTTTGCATTTTACCTGAACTGGTTTCTCGTAAGTTTCAATTCAAACTTGTAGTTATCTCCTCTTTTCTGCAGTTACAAAATATTATAAAGCCCACAGTTTCAAATTTGACTATATTTAAGTAACAGTGTACATATAATAGTATGCATGCTAAAAACTTAACAGTTCCTACCAGGAATTAAGGCTACTGCGGTCGCTGGGTGGGTTAGAAATATTAGATCTGTTCCCGTACTGTTGCAAAGGCTGTTTTGGACAGGTACGGGAACAGACCTATTGTTGTCTACAGATAGCACTTTTATATTAACCTGTCAAACTTTGACCTTGTATTCCTAAGTTTTAGCCACAGTCCACAATTTGAATCCTTTTTATTTACAGAAATTCCCGTAAAATCTGTGACCATAGAAAATGAAGCCACCGATGATGTTGTCATTAAATCGGAAACATCAAGTCCAACATCAATGCAATCAGAAACAATCGTCCAACCTAAAAGGTACGTTATTTTATTCGAAACATATTCAACAAGGAAATTTATCCGAATTATTACAGTGACAATATCTCGAGCGCAGAACAACAAAGTAGTAGCAAGCAAGACCAAAATGATCAAGCAGACATCGATCTGCCATTCCAATGCACGACTTGTGGCAAAATCTTCGCGAAACATGAAACGCTAATGCGTCACCAGAAATCTCACCTGGGACAGGGTACTTTTCAGTGCGGGCAGTGTGCGCGAAGCTTCACTCGCAAAGACAACCTAATCCGGCATATGATTACGCACAAAGAAACCTTTACCGCAAATGGAACAAAAAAGCATAACTACAAGCATGGGCTTTGTCCATTTTGCGGTGAAAGCTTTCCACAAGCTAGTTTAATTATTCACATACGGCGGCACACCGGTGAAAAACCATACAAATGTGATGTTTGCGATAAGGGATATCCCCGCTCGCAGGACCTTATGATACACAAACGCTCACACACCGGTGAGAAGCCGCATTCGTGCGACACCTGTGGCAAAGCTTTTTCACGACCAAACAAATTGGCTCGGCACCTTCGTGTGCACACCGGTGAACGACCGTACAAGTGCAATCAATGCAACAAAGCGTTCGCTCAGTCTAACGATCTAAACTTACACATCCGACGCCACACCGGTGAAAAGCCATATAGGTGTGGCGATTGTGAAGAGTGCTTCATCAATGGGACAGCGCTGAAGGCTCATCGCAAATCGGCGTCACACTACAGCAAAGACGATGAGCGACCAGATCGTTACGAGAAGATTCGTGTGACGAACCCTCATCGGCCATGCTGGCGATCTAAACCACATCGCTCCGGATTACAGGGCGGGAACGAGGCCAAGGAAGAAAAGCCTATCGACTTTCCAAAGTAGAGAAGAAGTAAGAAAGCCAAACGGAAATAAAGACAACACAATTTCATTTAAAATATATTTTAGAACTTAATAGCTTAGGTAGTAACTAAATGAATATGTATTCCAGAGAGAGAGTGTAGAGAGAAATAACAACTCTATCGTTTGTTTTTATTGTTACTTTTTTTTTTTCTTCTGAAAATTAAGATATTACAACAAATATGGAAAAGGATCGGGGGATGGGGGAAGGAAGGGAAGTCTGGATTTCAATTATCATCTGGTACAGTCTACTACAAGATAAAAGTGCATTTGTACATGCATAAAGATCCTGAAAAAGAAAATCAGCACTAGTAGCGATCACCTCGTCGACTTGAGCTATATGTTGTAGATCTGGATCTGGATCTCGTTCGGGAACGAGAAGATCTTGAATCGGATCTATGGCGATCGTATCTTCGTGTGTATGTCGAAGAGGAGCCGCCCCCGCCACTGGTCTTGTGTGATCGGCGACGTGATGATCGTTTTTTGTAGTGTTCGTCATCGTTAGAGTCAGACGAATTTCGCCTACGACTGCTACGATAAGAGCTGCTGCAATGCGATCGTTTTGATCGTTCGATGGAAGATCGCGTGAGATGCGCTCCCCCACCACTGTACTTGGACCGTTGGCTATGGGAGCTGCGTGTGTCACCACTTGAAGAATCGGAAGAGTACGAGGGCGAATCACTTGGACGATGATATTTTATAGCTGCCGCCTTGTGTGATTTATTATTGGTGTTGTTGCTATTTGTAGATCGTTTTTCATTCACTACAGGTGCAGCAGCCGCCAATGAGGAACTACCAGCAGTTGTTTTATATTTTGATGGCGCAACATTTGTCGACGGCGTTGCGGGTCCAGGCATTGCTTGTAGTGGCAAATTGCCCGATCCCATACTTGGTGGTGGGTAATAATTATTCGAAGCCAATCGATGTCTAGAGTCCTTGTTATCACTAAAACGAGATGTGCGTTCTTTCCTTCGTTTGCCTATAAAAAGGAGAAGAAAAAATACAATGGAATGGAATAAGCACAGTTCTACGCGTAGAGGAACAATAAAATAGTTCATTTTGGTCGTCGGACATTCTAATTTGATTGCAAAGCGGGGTCCATAATTTTAATTTTTTTTCTAATGCGATATAAAGCATTTTTTTTTAATTAATACAAACGCACCGTTTGAGTTAGATTTTTTATCAGGCTGTGGCTCACCGATTTCCGTGTCAAACCCTTTTGTTACATGCAATGGACTTCGATTGTAATCAGTTCCGTGGTGATCTCTAGTAATCTTTCGCTTTTGATGTTCTTTTAAAATGAGATCTTCCCGCACCGCAGACATTTGGAGACGCTCCTCAATCTCTTCAACAGTTTTGGCAAATGCGCGTTTACAAATTCGTATGTTAGCCTGAGGAAAGTTTAAAGTGTGGTTCGCTTTATTTGAAAAAAATTATAAATAATTACTTTTATCTCCTCTTCCGAGTCGTAATCGTCATCCGAACGTTTGCTGCTATCATCGTTGGTGGTTTCGTCGTCGGATGCGCTATTTTCACTCTCACTGTCTGCGTATGCTTCTAGACCTAAAAGTTATTGTTGCACTAATATTTGGTTTGGTTTTTTTGCATTTGATTGTTGTACAGGTAACAAGAAATGTAATTTACACTGTTTAGAAAAAAAGGTTTGAATGTGGATGGGAAACTTTAAAATACCAAAAACAGCTCGGCTTTTGCAGGAACAAATAATGAAAGGACGCAAATGCTTTCAGTAGCAGAAGACGGACAAAGCGAATCCACGACCGTTAGAAGTCGAATGGTTTGGGTGGTCGACGGTCTAGCCTGCTCGGCTAAGCGGGGCCTATCCATAACGGCGTCAAGGCTCACACACGTTAGCAGCAGTTTGTACATGTACATACATACGCCGTTTGAGATAGGCAAAGACGGTCGGAATAAGTCATGAAAGGCATGTCAATTGCACAACTTATACATCCTACAAAAGTTCGCGCAGTACGATAGCCACACTATGGATGGCACTTTAAATGAGTGAACATCCCCGGCGGAAATTCAGTTCTCCTTTTTTTCGACTCACATGCTAAAGGCTATTCTGGTTAATGCACGAGTTTTGTTCGATTTGCAATCAAATTATTGTGATTAAAGAATTTAAGATGCCCAACCTTTTAAAATTCGCCTTTGCTAATGTCGATAGACAGAAATGTTAGTAGACGCACTATGGAGACACAAAATCTCGTTCATATTCCCTAAAAGAAATAATTGGAAAACCATTATAAGATTCACTCCTATTAACAAGTATCTGAAAATCAGAAGCACTTTATACTGACCGACGGCCACGGACAACGCAGAGAAAATACAAAGGATGTAAATAAATTATCGACGTCAGTAGTCCTATAAAGAACCGAGCCTAGCTTCCATTTGTCTGTGGGGTGTTATATTTGTTTGGAGCACATAGAAGTGAGCTACAATTTTTTGACGTCTCCAAACGGAAAGTTGAGAAGCTCATCATAAGTGATAAGTAACACATTCGGAAGAGGTGGCACCGTGAAAAATGTTGTTTAGTGTTTGCTGGGATTGAATTTGGACAGCGTGCGCAGCAGTTCAACGCACTTACAACTGCGCTTAATTTGTTATCTTACTTTGTAAGTAATACCTAGGAATCTTATTTAATGGATTCCGATATGAAAATAAAAAGAACAACAAACACCACCTGCTTTAAGTCATACAAGGAAAGTTATAATGAAGGCTGCAACGATGGCTCTATCACTCAAAATTAGAAATACAGAAGATAAAAAAACGATGATTTTCACCAGGAGAAATTTAAGAAATAGATCAACTGCTTGCCGTTAGCACGGGGGCACGAAAACCGTACAATTACTAAAAGTAGTTACGACTTACGAGTGACTTTTGCCTCGAAGGGTAACGTTTGTCGCCATCGATCAAAATTGAAATCCAAACTTGGACATGCATTTTAACAATCAAATTTTATTGTTTAAGAGAAACAGGTGGGTGGGAGAAATCAAATAAACTTAAATCTTGATATCAAAAGAAAAAAAAGAAATGTAAATTGTACACTTACCTAGTTTGCCGGTTATGGAAGGTATTGCGCTTTTGCGGATTACTTGAGCCGATGACGCTTTATGTACACAATAGTGTTTGGATTTGTTTTGGTTTTTTTTTGTTTGTTTGGTTTTAAAGAAATTATTCAAAAGTTATAGTAGATACATATGTATATAGTTATAAATGAAATAAAAATAATAGTATCTTCGTCCCTATTGTGTAAAACAAAAAACGATTATTTATGAACTAATTTTTTGTTTTCTTCACTAGTATTAGTAATTTCTTTCACAAAATTTATCCAATTGTATAATTTAAAAAAAAAGCTTAATATTCAGTGGAGATTCGAAGGAAATAAAAGAAGAAAAGACTACCTTTTGCTCTTCTTTTTCGAATTGCTTCGTGTGCTATACTACTTATTTCTTCATTTGTTACTTCGAGAAGAAGTTCCGTTAAAGTCTTTCGCACAGCAATCATCTAATTGTTGCAGAAAAAAAAAAAAAAAAACAAACAAAAACGAAAAGAAACAAATGAATAATTTCACATTTTCCGCACAGACTAACTGCACATGCAGCGATTTAGAGACCTACCATGTTCGATATTCTTTCTTCATACGTTTTACCCGAAATCGAATTGTTGCGTTCTCGCTGGACGCTTTTTGGCACGTGCGAGTTAATAGATGCGGCCACCTCGTTGGCGGCGACATCATTGTAGGGTGAAGCGGCAGCCTCTGCAGAATCATTTGCTTCATTACCTGAACTTTCACCTTCCTAAATTTTTTGTTGGTTTATTAATTGATTATAATTATAATACAAAAAGGAATGTGTATGCAAAAAAGAGGAAGAGAGGACTAACTATTTACATAATGAGATATGTTTCCTATACAGGAAGATATATAGAGAGAAATATGACTAAATGTGAATATTTACCATTTCCGTGGTGCTACTTTTTACCATAGTTTTAGATTTATTATTTGTATCACTATCTGAAACGGCTGTGGCTGTATCTGCGACTGAGGGATCTTTTTCTTTTTGTTCACGTTCAAGCTGTTTCAATTTCTCACGCTCCATCTTTTCCAATCCTTCACTGTATTGAGCATTGTAAGTATATATTGTTATTATGACTTTGAGTTTCTGCTTACCGTATCCAAGCGGGCAAAATCTTACGTTTAGCTGCATCCATTGGTGGAGGTTCTAAGGATTCCTTGCTGGGTAATAGCGATGCCGCCTCATGTGGTGTTTTTGGAACAATTTGCAATGGGGGTGTAGTACTAGCGGCATCTCTGGGTATGGGCGGAGTTAATGACTCCGTTGTAATGGGCACATGAAGAATTGGTGGCGGCAATGCCACGCGTGTTGGCCACGAAGTCCATTGATTTTGTTGGGGTGCACCTAAGGCTGAAATATATCTTAGAGTTCTTTGTAACTGGCATAAAACAACTTACAAAATGCACTTGGATCTGGTTGAGGAGGAAACCAGCGAGCAGAGTTAAGATTATTGGTGGGTGGAGGTGGCGTGTTACAACCAAATCCAACAATTTGCAATTCGTCATCCTTTTCTACTTCCATGTCAGCTTCACCTTGTTCGTCGAATTTTGCAGATTTTGTTGTTTTGGAATTAGCACTAATTTGAGGGGGTGGAGGAGTATCAGGCAGACCAGCGCCCGAGTCTTTCATTTGTATCCATTGCTGGGCGAGAGATGCCCAATCAATTGAGCCACCAGAATTAATGTTACACGATGTTTGCGATGTCATTTGCCAATTAAATTGATTGCGGCTATTTACACCGTCGCCACTGGAATCACCACCAGAGTACATTACGGCGATTTAAGTACGTATATTTGCTTAATTTTCTTATGTGAAAAAGTTATTTCCACCACCATTAAAATTTTATAAATAATTGTAAGGTTACATGGGCGTTGAATTGTCACTGAATTAGTTGACAGCCGCTAACCAATTATGAACGTTACGTTACGTTATGGGTGACAAAGAAATCTGTTAAAGGTCAGACTTCATTCTAATTTTGTTTTTAAATTTATTTATTTATTTATTTAAAAGAATCTTAAAAAGTAAATTTAGTTAACATAGACCATTTGATGCCGTCTTACATACATAAATGTAGGAAGAATGCATTTTAATTTAACTTCTTTGCTTTTTTGTAAAATTTCGTATTTTCTGTAAATTTCAATGTATTTCCTTATTTTGAAGTAAATACAAATTATATAATATCCCACTTGTCATCTTTCCTCGCTACAATTGTTCACGTATTTGTCGTTTTTTGTTTAACAATTTTTTACAAGTTATCGAAATTCACTTGTCCTACAAGTACCTTTTGCGTTGTTACAGACCCCTGGTCAGACGTGGTTCTCTTGCGGAGGAAATCTGCTCTCCTATAGGACTCGTTGAAGATAAAATTGTTTAGCTACATAAATTTATAAATGGTTCTTCACCCATCAACAGGCACTAAAGTCACTTGATCGTATCGTGTTCTATCATAGTCACCTCTCCTCTACAGTCTGATTGACTTCGTAGGGCTAAACGGAGTCAATAGTAAAAAAAAAAAAAAACACCCCTAATTTGTAACAGTGTTATTTCCTCTTTTATTAAATGTTGTTTTGTCCTTGTTTGTACATTATTATTGTATGTAGTAGCATAACTAAACCAACAAATATAAAATTCCCATGGCAGTGTGGAAGTTTAATATAAATTTCCCAAAGAATATGCCAAAGAAAAAAAAAAAAAGAAATAGGAATGCGCCACAATTTTACCATCGCTCACTTCTGTTCCCACACAGCCTAAGAATAATAAGCCAATAAAAATCTTATTCCAAAGCCAGTCAATTGCGTAAGAACTACTAAAACGTAACCCAGTCTTGGAAGTTATAAGGCTCCCCCCCTAACGGAACAGATGATGCAGCTCTAGTGCAATATAAAATATAAAACTACCACCTGTTTAGCTGAACTGGTAATGGCATCACTTATGGCGTTGGCGATATTCGTATGATCACGAAAGTTTACACACGGATTGGCAATTTAAATTAAATTGAAATGAAGGTATAATGTAAGAAAAAGCGAGAGTTGACCATTTCCACTTGTACGTAAACTTTGGTGACCTAGTGTCAATACAAACTAAATGAATGCTTTTGGTAACAAATAACAATTACGTGGTCAACTCAGATCCAACTTAAATTAATTACGTGGGCTATAATAACATCACTGTGATTCTTTCCCCCCGTGGATGGATTTATGATCACCCTTTTCTTGTTCTGATAACCAAGCCATCTGAAAAGAATAGAAATTCATTGGTTAATGCATTTTTTGTAGCAAATAATTTCGGATTTTACCTTTTGGTTGTGTTGATCAACAGCAGCCAGGCAACGATCCATGACCATTTTTTCAGTGAGTACACCATTTTCAGAAGCATAAACAGCTGCTTGCCATGATACACCTAATTTGGAAATTTCACGACCAGACATCCCTTGACAGAGTTTTGCCATTTTTGAGCACGCAGCACCATAGTCAAATTGTTCCAACTTAAAACGTCTAAAATTGACAAAAAACAATGTTTTTTTTTCAGTAGAATTAATTTCAAAGAAGGGCAAAGCACGGTCAACAGTGACTCACATTACTTCGCGTTTAGATCTTAATCTAGAGGTCTTGTAATAACTTACTTTGTACCCTTAGCGGCTGGATCCAGCACAAATTTATCAAAGTATAATCGTAACAGACGTTCACGTTCCTCTAAGCCCGGTAAATGGAACTCGACCATTTCATCGAGACGATCATTGATTGCATAATCGAACTGTTCCGGTGTGTTACTAGCTAGTACTAGCATAAACTTTGGATTTTGTTCTGACGTCCTGTACAGGAAGGCGTTCAGCGCCGCTCTCAAATCTTCTGAGATTTGTTCCGATGAACGTTTGCGCAAGAAAGCATCAGCTTCGTCTACAAACAATAGTAAACCACGTCCACTAGTGTTGGCCCAATCGAAGACTTTGTGAATCGCTGTGACTCCCTCCTTTGCCATAGGCGCCACATCACCGCCGGTCATGATAGCGTAGTCCATTCCAGAATGCTGTGCCAATTTCTTGGCAAACATTGTCTTGCCCGTACCAGGTGGTCCATGCATAAGGATGTTACGGTATAGGCCGCGGTTTTGGCGGGTGTTTTTAGTTGCAATAGCGATGTCTCTTAGACGTTCTTCCAATTTTGGATTCAACACAACACCCTAACGTGAGAATATTAATTAATTACAAAATAAGACGCCGTTTGTGTAAATTTACTTGAAGAGCATCAGCAGGCTTAGATCTCAATCGTTTGAGATATTGCAGGGGATTCTTCAGTGCGTCTGTCAGAGCAAAGCGAGATGTTTCACCAACAAGGTTTGGTTTGCCTATACGAGCTTCAATGTATCTAGAAACGACACCAGTTGCTCCCTTTGCAGAGTACACTCCGAGGGCGACTAATGATAGGCCACCAGCTGCTGTCAATACCTTGTCCCAATCGGTAAGCATTGCTTCAAACCCAGTCCCGATGACTGTACCAGCGGTTCTGTACATAAAAAAAAAAAGTAGATATAATATGTAGATTTCTATCTTGTCGGGTTTTCGTCCATCATACTTGATTCCTTCAAGAACCGTGGTCCGGTGTTCTTGAGCCTTGAGACGTATTTGTTCCAGATTGATATCACGATTTTCTCGATCTACCCTAGCTTTGGTTCTCATCTCATGCTCCAGCAGTTTAAGGCGGTTTTTCTCCTTCATTTCGATTTCATGTTCAATGGTTTGACGGCGCATGGCTTCCTGTCGTGCAACACTTTCTTCTTGCCTATAATCAGTAATAAATGCGAATTCATTATCATACATACTGAAAGTGTGCAGATCTTACTTCTTAAGGTTATCCTCTTGAACTCGTTGCTGCTGTGATAGTTGATCTTCATAGCGTCGTCTTGCTAATTGATCTTGGTACTGAGCTCTTTGCTGTTGCTGCTTTGTCTCTTCCTGAATAATGAAAACTAAATAACTTGTTTTAAACTTTTTTCAGTTAAGCCTACAATCAATGTCTTCCTGCGTTCTTCGTGATCGATCCGTTTCTGTTCAACTTTCGCCTGCTCAATATGTGCTTCGTATTCCTTTACTTTAGCTGTGTACTCTTGTTGTCGAGTGCTTTCCTGCATTTTAGACAAATCAAGGGCTTCTCTCGCATGACCTGTGATAAGAGATAGTCAAAGGGTCATGGGTTCAACTCTACTGTTACATAATTTATCTTGTTACACTTACTGGATTTTTCCAAAGCCTTGGCAGCTTCAGCAGCTCTTTCCAAAGCGGAGGAGTCGAAACGATATGCTTCCATGGCCTTTCTCTCGGCTTTTGTCAAACCAGGATCGCCAGTAGCCTGTCCAGCAGTACTTACGCCAGCATTTTCTCCACCCTCGTTGGTAGGATTCCGCGGCTGATTTCTTCCCAAAATCCAAGACATATTTAATCTGATTGCTTTTTAATTTAAAACACAATAAATATGTGTAAAAACTGATGAAATTTCTACACCGATGCGATAATTAATAATCAAAAGAAAAAACGTGCGGAAGAGGTTAACTGACAGTTGAGTGAGATTTGACATATGTTTTCTAGCTAGAGATTGACATGGGCTGTATTTTTTTTTAATTGAAATTGGGCTTTTAAAGGGTGTCCCAAGTTTCAAGGTTTGAATTTTTCGGATTACAAACAAAATGTTTTAACTGTCCGTTTTTTAGCGAATGACTGCTTATAAACGTTTGCAATTCTTGCTTTCGAGTCGTTTGTTTGAGCTTTTAACAGAGAAATGTATGTGATGGCCAGGGAAGACAGAATCGCAGGGACTGCTCGAATCGCAGAGATATCGGTTCTACAAAGCGAAAAAAAAATTAAAGAGAATCAACGATTGTCGCAGCCCAAAAATTGCAACATTCAAGAACAGTCTAAATTGATATAAAATTGAAGAAAATAGCTAGTTTGTTTGTAATTTTTTACGATACATATGTTCTACCCAAAATGCTTCTCCACCCAAAAGCTTAAATTTATTTGACAGATCTTCTTGGATAGATCACGACGCAATATTATTGCACAATACTCGGTATTGCGCAGTAATATTGACCGTGTAAGGGCTTTGTTGCGCAATAATTTTGGTTTGCGCAATATATTCTGTGATGTTAAAAAATTTTTATATTTTTTGGAACTTCTTCAATATATTGCGCAGTATATTGCGTCATGTAATGCAAATTGAATTTTATTTGATTAAATACAAACATGGCGGACCAACTCATTAACAAAAATGATTAAGAAAGAATTTTTTTTTATTGAAGTGCATTCAGCTAGTATTTCTTATTTCCTATTTGTTTAAAATCCGATACTAAAAAATCGTTTTCACACAGCATGTCTTCTTTCAGGAACGAACCGATACAGAATAAACTGCAGGAATGCAATAATATTGCGTGGTGTAAGGGCCGCATGACGGTCAATATTACTGCGCAATACCGAGCATTGAAGTGCATTCAGCTAGTATTTCTTATTTCCTATATGTTTAAAATCCGATACTAAAAAATCCGACACAGCATGTCTTCTTTCAGGAACGAACCGATACAGAATAAACTGCAGGAAGGCAATAATATTGCGTGGTGTAAGGGCCACATGACGGTCAATATTACTACGCAATACCGAGTATTGTGCAATAATAGGCGTGTTTTTTTTCAAATCTATATAGGCTTAGAAAATTGTTCCCATGTTAATTACACTAACAACTAAGCCTATATAGGCTAACGAAACCTGGATAATTATCCAGTCTTAAGCTGGGCACCGTAGCGCAAGTGGTTAGTGCGTCGGACTACTGAGCCAGCGGTCTTGGGTTCGAATCCCGCCGCAAACACCTAAAAAAAAAAAAAAAAAAAAGTTTTTCACAGTGCCCACCTCTTTCGAATGTCTGACAAGCATCAAAGAGTATCATTTGTCACGATTGAGCTTCTCAACTTGCCGTTCGGAGTCGGCAAAAAACTGTAGGTCCCTTCCATTAGTGCAAAAATATAACACGCACACACAAATGGTTGCGAGAAGCAGGCCCAGGTTCACCTCGAGCTGTAGCGCCAACTAAAGTAAGTAAGCTGGAAATACACGATACAATCGTTGTACAACCGCGGGTTGTTCCAATTTCGGTACAACCGTTGTAAGTAGCACACACACTATACAATCTGCGTGCGATTTCCATACAACGGCGCATCCAACCGCAGGTTTTCGAAAAAGCGTACAACCGTGCGATATCGGTACAACCGTCGTAAGCTAGCTAACACACGATACAATCGTCGCATATACCCGCAAATTGCATACAACCGTTGTATAACGATATTTGCTGCTTTAGGTGCTTAGCCTGGATAGAAAAATGTGCTACGAAACTGTTTTTCGTCGATAGTTATCGAAAATTTTATCGAAATGTCAAATCTGACATGAAAGTGAAGTGTTGAGAATTGAAGTAGATATCAACCAGCGCATTGGCAGCATTCTGCCACGACAGATATTATTATATTAGGTTGGAAACACTTGTATTGAATTTAAATTCGTTCCAACGACACTTCTTGTCAGTTTCTGATTGTTTGCACTTCGTTTACTTTTTACAATAAACTTTATATTCTTTTACATTCCGTTTTGATAAAGTTCTACAGATTATTGGCCCAGACCCAAATCACTGCGCTAGTAGAAATTAATTTGGTAAAAATATAAAAGTAATTTTGCTTACTGCTGAGCTAAGAATTAAAGTTCGAAAACATGTCGATAAACATGAATTCAATCAGGCCGCTAACAAGTGAGAACTACGACACTTGGGTCATGCAGATTGAAGCGGTCATGACCAAATGTGGGACATGGAAGCACGTTAGCGGAGCAGCACAGAAACCCGTGTTGAAGGACGAAAATGAAGAGTCCAAAAATGCACTACTAAAATGGCTGGATGACGACGCAAGGTCAAAGTCGGATCTTATCATAGCCATCGATCCGAGTCTGTTACGGCTAGTAAAAGGGTTGGATACGGCAAAGGAAGTCTGGGAGCGATTGAAGTCTGAGTTCGCATCCACAGGACCGGTCAAAAAGGCGACATTGCTGAAACGTATGGCGACATACAAAATGCAAGAAGGCGACGATCTGCGTAAGATGTTAATGGAATTTTTCGATGCTGTTTCACAGCTGAAGTGTATGGGTGTTGATATACACGAAGAATTATTGTCGATACTTCTGCTGAACGGACTGCCACCAAGTTTTGAATTGTTCCGATGTGCAATGGAATCGCACGACAGTTTGCCAAAACCCGGAGTTCTGAGAGAGAAAATTCTCGAAAAGAACGATGCACAGAATCAACGAAAGCCGGACGGAGATACAGAAGCGATGTATGTACGTCGAGGTGCATGCCAGAGCAAGTCATGATTCGAACGAGGTGTACCGCATAAGAAAAAATATGGTACTGCAAGTGAAGGCGATAGAATGTTCAAGTATAAGTGCTATAGATGTCATCAGATGGGTCACAAGGCGTCAGAGTGTCCGAACAATAAAAATCCACAAAAATACTCGAAAGGTGAATTCGCTGCGAACAAAGTAGAAAACAATTTCCACACAGTGGAAGTAAGAAATCAAGCTTTGGGAATTCTGAAGAGTATGGATAAAGGGCGATGGTGTCTGGACAGTGGCTGCACGTCGCATATGTGCAATGACGAACGCTTGTTTTTATCGTCACCTTCGATGGTTCGAGAGAAGCTGCTGTTGGCGAACAATGTTAGCACGAGTGTTGATGCAAAAGGAACAGCGAGGATTATCACTACAGACGGGAAGTCTGAAAGGTCAGTTAAACTCCAAAATACATTATTAGTCAAGAGCTTGAGAACTAATCTTCTTTCTGTTGCGAGGATAACGAATCACGAAAACACCATCACATTTGATAAGGAGAAAGCTGTTGTTAGCGGAAATGATGGCGAAATTAAAGTGATTGCAAATCGAGTTGGACAACTGTACTATGTTCAAGAGAGTACTTCACAAGCGTGCATGGTCAATGAAAACAGATCGAATTTCGATTTGTGGCACCGAAGACTTGGTCATTTGAATGGACGAGATTTGTTGGATATGTCACAGAGAAAGCCGGTGACTGGATTAAACATTCGTGACGATGGAAGGCTTAAGTCATGCGACGTGTGTCTTCGCGGAAAAATGACGACATTGCCGTTTCCTAAAAGGTCAAAGAGGTGCACAAAGCTGTTGGATTTGGTGCACACTGATGTCTGGGGACCATCCAGAACAGAGTCGTTTGCTGAATCGAGGTTCTTCATAACATTTATCGATGATAGCAGCCGATGGTGCGAAGTTTTCTTTTTAAAGCAAAAGAGTGAAGTTTTCCGTGTCTTTAAGGATTACAAAGCTCGCGTAGAGACACAAACTGGTCGAAAAATTAAATGTTTGATGTCGGATAATGGGCGAGAATTCCGTTACTACGAGTTTCACGATTACCTGAGAAAGAATGGGATAAAGCGACGACTTACAGTTCCACATACGCTACAGCAAAACGGGGTGGCGGAACGGAAAAATCGAACGCTTGTCGAAATGGCGAGATGTATGCTCATTCAGTCAGGTGTTGGAAATAAGTTTTGGGCAGAAGCTGTAGCAGCGTCAAATTATCTGCGAAATAGGTGTCCTACGGTCAGTTTGGATGGCCACACACCATTTGAACGTTGGAACAAAAGATTGCCGAGCTTGAGTCATCTTAAGGTATTTGGAGCAAGAGCATTTGTGCTGGATAAAGCTCCTGGCAAGGGAAAATTCGACGCGCGTTCAACCGAGGGTATCATGGTCGGATACTCCGAAGCATCCAAAGCATACCGTATATGGGTTCCTGAAAAGCGAAGAGTGGTTATTGCGAGGGATGTCAAATTCATCGAAAACGAGCTGGTTGGCGTGGAACGTCAAGAAAAATATTTCGAAGTTCCTGGTGAGAAGTCCGAGAGCGAATATGGATCAACTTCTGTGCAGATACCGATGCAACGATTAGAAGAAGATGAAGAGCTCGAGATAAGGATGGCACCACAAGATAGTAAGCGAGTTTCGAAGTCCCGAAAGCAGTACAAAGCGGATCGAAGGATATACCAAACGAGATCTGTATCACGAGACACCGTTGAAAATGAAATCGAACAACAGAGCCTGAACGAAGACGATATAGATGAGGAGAAGGAGGAAGCAGATGACGAAGTTTATAACGATCCATTAGATGAGGTCGGAACTGTTGAAATGGCGAACATTGGAGAGCTATCGCTCGAAGATGCGATGTCTGAATCAAAGGCACGAGAATGGTTTGAGGCGATCAAAGACGAGATTCGAGGACTTATAAAAAACAACACATGGGACCTGGTCGAGCGTCCAGCGAATAGAGCTGTTGTGTTTTTCGCAACACCAAGGGACAGACTTCGAAGAAACTTTTGCATCTGTGGCTCGTCTGGAATCGATAAGACTTCTAATGGCATTGGCTGTTCGTGAAAACTTGGCAGTTTATCAGATGGATGTCGTTGCGGCTTATCTGAACGGGGACCTAGAGGAGGAGATTTATATGGATCCTCCGAAATATCTGCAGCAGGCGTTGCAGATGATAGTAAAGGAAGATGGGCAAAAGGATGGAGTAGGAAGAAAGGCAAAACAGATGCTTCATGAGCTCAGAAAAGGTAATAACGTATGTCGGCTTAGGAAGGCGCTTTACGGTCTTCGACAAGCAGGACGTCAGTGGCATAAAAAGCTGGACAAAGTTCTACGTTCTGTATGCATCAAGAAGTCAGAAGACATTGAACAGCATACGCGACGGACTTGCTGCTGCGTTTGAAGTTAAGGATCTCGGGTTGGCGCGTTATTGCTTGGGCGTCGAAATAACTCAAGGAGATGGTGAAATAAAACTGAAGCAGCAGGCGTACGTTAAAGAATTGTTGAAGAAATTCAAGATGGACGATTCGAAACCGGTTAGCACACCGAGTGATACGAAGGCGAAATTGCCGAGTGGAGAGCGTCGGTCCGAAGGACAGCAACTCGAAAAACCATTTAGGCAGCTCATCGGGTCGCTTATGTATTTGGCGATTGCGACTAGGCCGGATATCGCATTTACTGTTAATCGGCTGGCACAGTTCAACGAGAGCTATCAAGATGTGCATTGGTCAGCTGCGAAGCGTGTTCTACGCTACTTGCGGGGTACAGAGAACTACGGGTTGGTGTACAAAAAGGACACACATGGGCTTCGAGGATTCTCAGATGCTGATCACGCGAATGATGAGATAGACAGAGTATCGTATACGGGATACGCATTTACGTTGAGTGGAGCAGCAATCACGTGGCGTTCTCAAAAGCAAAGGTCAGTGGCTATTTCGACAACGGAAGCAGAATATGTTGCACTCTCCGAATCGTCTAGAGAAGCAGCATATCTTCGAAACCTGATGACCGAAATGAATTTACCTGAGTTAGCCAGGATAACTGTTGGGACAGACAATAGAGGAGCAAAACACATAGCCGAGAATGCAGTCTGTCACTCACGTACGAAGCGTATTGCAACCAGATATCACTTTGGGCGTCAGCTGTTGAAAGATGGAAAGATGGTGGTCGTGTATACTCCAACTGAAAGGATGCCTGCGGATGTATTCACAAAACCACTCACTGGACCAACACACTACCGATGTATGCAGGAAATCGGTGTGACAGTATGTTAAGGGGCGCTGTTTGAGGAAGGCGTGTTGAGAATTGAAGTAGATATCAACCAGCGCATTGGCAGCATTCTGCCACGACAGATATTATTATATTAGGTTGGCAACACTTGTATTGAATTTAAATTCGTTCCAACGACACTTCTTGTCAGTTTCTGATTGTTTGCAGTTCGTTTACTTTTTACAATAAACTTTATATTCTTTTACATTCCGTTTTAATAAAGTTCTACATGAAGGAGAAATATGAAGGCCGGTAGCTATCAACCGAACTCTGCTGTCATTTCAAATTTAAATTAATTCTGTTCATTTTAAAATGGGTAGAAAAGAAAGAAATACGAATTTATCCGACAAGGAAAAGAAAATTATAATGAATTACATGAATATGTTCCTTATTTTACTATTTAATTGAATTAAATTTGACGAAAGAAAATTCTATCCACCAACTTATTAATTAGCGCTTGATAACTACCGGCCTTACTTTCAATGAAAACAATGCCGATGTGAAACTGATTTGATTCAACGTATTAAAGGGGAATAATAATAATTGTCGGTGTATGCATGAGCGTTTCGTTCATTTTTGATAGAAATTGCATTCCATTGATAATAGAATACAACAGCTGTTTGTTCCGCTAACTGCTAAAATTGCTTTTATTACATTAGTATTAGCCGTGTTTTATTATTCGCATGATCCTAATCCGATCAAGTGCTTAAAATAAAACGATGCAGATCATCTCAAATTTTAACGTTTATTTATTTATTTATTTATTTAAAGATTGGTACAACTGCTTTTGTACTTTGACATTGACATTTGTCATAAATTAAAACAATGGACGAGAAGCAGAATTTGATTTTTCTTTTGTTTGGCTTTTTCAGCTTCGTCCACCTTGAAATTGATCTCAAAAAATGTATTATGTATGTTTGTATGTGTATACATACTCGTATGTTGTAATTTTCTTATCGGAACTTAGGATTTTCGGTCGTTTTCCATTGATTACTTCTGGATATGTTTTTGTTTCTTTTTGCATTTGACAGTTTCGATTTTTCCGCAAATTTGTAATTTGCGAATCTCCAAAAAATATTTTTTTGATGTATATAATGGAATTAAGTACCGTATATTTTACTAAAAATATACAAAATATAATACCTATTTATTACCAATTTAATTGAAACATCAATAAAGGGGCCGCTTTCCAATAAGTTAACCTTCGGATTCAAACAATTTTTTTATCGGCCCAAAATGACCTCTAAAACACAAAAATAAAATAAAATTAATGTCAGGAAATAACAAATAAATCCAAAAAAAATTTATTTGGAAACTTTCAGTTATGTCGTTTTCGATTGGGCTTTTCAGATTTTGCTCTCAGATTTCAGATTTTTCGTGCTGGTTGGAAAACAAACGAGATTGATCTGTTTTTCTGCAATTGTATTAGTGTGACATTTCACATCTTGTTCGTAAAAGAAAATAAATAAGAAAAAGAAAAATAACAAATACAATTTTAAAACACTTTCTTTATATTTTGTAAATATTCTACACTGTTTCTGATAAATATTTTTGTTGATTGATATTTATTTTGATGTACTTCGTTGACATTTCATATAAAATCTGCTAGTGTTAGTGCAAGTTGGTGTAAATCTTGAGCTGAATCCGAGATTCACAACAATTGATCTAGAGCAAAAAAAAAAGTGCTTTTTTGGCCGGTTGGAAAATGAAAATTGTACTAGAGCGATAAAAATTGCTCGAGATAAAAAAAAATTGATTTTTTTGCCCAATCGAAATCGACATTAGGCTTGTAATTATTTCACCATAAGATATTCTGTATTCGTGCAAGATTTATTACATGTGATAAAACAAACAAATTGCAAACAAATTAAAAATACAAAATAATATATTGCCAAATAAAATAAAGCGAAACAGTAAATGCAAAATATTTTATAGCTGCCGTAAATTCATTGCATTTTTCATAAGTTTTTCAGCACAGAGTAAGGCAGCGCCCATTGAACGCAAAAAAAACAGCCTGTCAAGTCATTTTTATGTCAAATTTGCTGACATTTGTACGGTTTTTGTGCAGATTTGTATGGTTTTATGAAAATGTATTATTGTTTTAAACACATAAACAAATGTTTCCTCACATTAATTCATATACAGAACATCTTAGAATAACATATATTTACCAGAAAAAATAAAAAAGGAATTTCATTGCAAGGAATGTGTGGTCAGGCACTAAATAAATATAATACAAAACTCGTCAGTGACTCAAACCATCCCTGTGCTTTGAACAATAAATAGTCTCATGTAACCTCCTATTAAAGATGCTATGTGACAGTAATTTTCTTACCGGGGTCGGGGTTGAATTTATCTATTTTTCTGTGCGGCTGATGAAAAATTGGAGTGAAGTGCTTATTTGAATTAAATATTACATGAATGAAATGGATACAATTCAACCATTTGAAAATATAAATTTCGGTGAAGTGTGTCGTGCATGCTTTGAGAGATGTGAACAATATAAAATGCTATTTGAAGATGCTGAAACTATTGACAAACGATCATTGGGCGATGTCTTTTTCGACGTTGTACAAATCAAAGTAAGTATCAAACATGTAATAATAAAATATATCCACAAAATAAAAAAAAACGTTTGTTTACCAAACTAAATAATAAATATTTTTGTTTTAAGATGCCTAGTACATAGAACTGAATAATATAAGTTGATACATTTTTAACGGAGAAAGTTCTTCGATTGCTCTGTCTACAGTCACTGGGTGGAAATAATGTCCCCTTCCCCTTTTAGGGTTGTAATGGTTTATTTTATCATAATCATATATATGTATATATAAATAAATAAGATCAAATTACCACTATAACAACGTTCGTTCCCTATGTATATATATATATATACATATGCATACATATATATGTATATATATAATTTGCACTCATACTACAATAAGTTAGGGTAACTCGATCTTTATAATTACCACGGCACTAAATGTTCCGTACCCTGGTAATGAGAATTGAAATGGAATTTTGTGTTTGTTTATGTACTTTTCTAGTAAATGAACAATTAAAAATTAATTGAAGAGTAATAAGGTACCTAATTACAATTATTTCACGTAATTCAGACAGTAAATACATATGAAAGTAGGTTTAATTTCAACCTAATGTAGCTGTACCAAAACGTTAAAGTTATACAATTTGCTAGATATGCATGGAAATATCTGCCAACGTTTTTAAAACAAACATTTGTAGCAATGGGCGCATTCAAGATCTTAAGGCCCCGACCCATAAGGTGTGTTTGGTATCTTTTTTGGCACACGGAATTGAGATCTGTCAAATAGTAGAATCCTCTCAAAGAGAGAAAACTCCTCTCAAAGACAGAAAACTTGCACAAAAGTAAACAAACGCTTTTCAAACAACACTTGGTCAAACCTATCAAATTGTTTTTGTTTTCCACTAACAATGAAGATTATGACATTTCACAATGGATGGTTTGACAGAGTTGGCTCGGCCCACCCCGAGGAATTGGTCTTGCAGATAATTCATCGCAAAGAGAGAGCCAGATGAGAGTAAAAAAATTGAGAGCCATGAAACTGTCAGATTCTATGTAGTTTACGTAGAACTTTCGAAAACTAGCATGTTACCAAACAGACCTATAGACTGCGTCAACGTCGTCGTTTTGAACGCTGGCGTTGGCGTTAACGTTTACTGCAGAGAGCCGTCCCATAGAATGCGTCGCATACCAGCGCTGAGAGATGACAGCCGATGACATTTTGCTATCGCTGAAAGCAGAGCTGTCGTTGTGGTAATTTTTTGGGTGCTAGATTTTTGATAACATGATGGTACTTTTCGAATAAAGGTACAATAGGTACCAATATTCACATATGAGAAAAATTATGAAAATGGTACCTAATTTCTTTGGAATCAGAAACAAAATTATCTGAACTTCACTAGGTTTGATTTTTTCTTCTTTTAATTTTCATTTTTTTTTTTTGATCTCGAGCAGTTTTTATTGCTCTAGTACAATTTTAATTTTCCAACCAACCAAAAAAGCACTTTTTTTTTGCTCGAGGTCAATATTGGTGAATTTCGGATTCAACTCGAGATTTACACCTACTTGCACTAATACCAAAACATTTAAGGCTGAAAACACTCAAATGTTTTTGACTCGGAACGCAAGAAAACATTTTATATTTCAACACACACCAACCGAAACACGTTGTAACAACAAATCATTTTACTTTTCTGTTTCGTTTGATGTGTGTTGAGAAAAATTAAAACTTTTCGATAGTAATTTTATAAGCATGGCTTTTATCTTTGTAAATGTATGTTGGGCTTCTTTCCTCAATTAAATAATAATAATTTCTCTGCGTCTACGTCGAACGAAAACTTTAAAATAAATAAAACGCCAGTGCAAAAAACAACAACAATGTAATTTTGTTTCTGAGAAACAAATGTCCAGCTATCGACAACCAAACACGTTTTTCTCTTTCGCCAATTTACTGATGTTTCATCAGTCACAAAATAACGTTTTGACTGCTCCGGTGTGTTTTCAGCTTTATACGAAAATTAAACGCAGCGCATCAAAATGCTATTAATTAACACAAATATTATCAGAAAAATCTAGAAAATACAAAGAAAGAAAGTGCATTTAAAATTGTATTTATTATTTTTCTTTTTTTATTTATTTCATTTTACGAACAAAATGTCAAATGACACACTAATAAAATTGCAGAAAAACAGATCAATCTCGTTTGTTTTCTATTCAACACGAAAAATCTGAGAGCAAAATCTGAAAAGCCCAAATAAAACGACACAAGACAAGTGGTTAGTACGAAACTACTATTGTAGTACCACCGACAGCACTGGCTGAAAGTGTTTTCTTTACAAGCTGATGTCAGCTGATTGTTAACATTGATGACATTTCTCTATATTTCTCTATGCTTCCACCAATTAAAATGCATACTCTCAATTTGTGAATGCGTGAACTATAATATGTGAATGTGTGAACTTCAATGCGTGAATGTGTGAACACCCAACGCACAGCGCAGAGATAAAAGTAGAAAGTAAACCTACTTTCTGCGTCGGCGTTTTTGTATGCGTTGGTTATGGGCCACCTTCCATAAGAATGCGTGTATTTTATCGAGCTGTCACTAAAAACGCACGCAGTAGCGCACTGCCGCAGTCTATGGGTCGGGGCCTTTAGTTGACTAGATATGCAGTCAAATCTTGACTAGCCCACTAACAACCGCCAAAAACAGCTGACTGGTTGGTGTGGTTATACTGTGTGGCTGTTGTTTGCTTGTTACAAAAATGAAAATCCAAGTAAATTATGAAGGAGTATTTTTATTTTTTCTAATTTTTATGCGGTTCATATACTGTTGGATTATGTAGAACAATCAACGAACTCAGCAAATCGTTCACAGCAAAAAATGCAACTTGGCCTATGAAATAACTAGTTTACATTCCGAACACATGTGTTACACATGTTACTTGCATAAAATGTCATCCTTTAATTCGTCCATTCATATTTCTAAGTTTGTTTTTGCTCTTCTTTTCTTTAAAAAAAACAGATTTATTGTGCTGCAATAACAATTCTCCAAACAATTCCAAACGAAAATAGAAAGTAGATGACGTTTTTGACATCTGAACTGTCAACTAGATATGCAGTCAATTTTGGCATTCAGGATCTTAGATTGACTGCATATCTAGTCAACTAAGATCTTGAATGCCCCAAATTAAAGCGCTAACCATAATATGTATCCTATTTGAACTGCTGAACCTAAATCTACTATGAATGATCCTCTTACAAGTTCTAAAATAAAACAAACTAGCCTACCCGTGCAAGAACTCTCGCATGTGGAGTCAGAAACAATTGAAGTGGTCAGAAAAAGTTAATGAGTTTTACAAATTTAATATTCATAAAAAAATGGTTCCAGAAAATTATTTTTCTTTTGATAGGTAACGCATCTTTAAGCCAAAGTTGGTTGGGTGTTAGAGTCGCAAAAGGGATATACATACCTATACTCTATAAATGTATTTTGGATGGTATACGTTCAATGAGCATGTCGTTCAGCTTTAAGTTAATGTCCCTGTTTCAAACAATTTTAGCCAAGAAGATTCTGCATCATCTTTGAAAATGAGAAAATAAAATTAACGAAACGTGTTGAAATGGCAATGAGCATTTATTCTTTTTCTTAATTGTTAAAGTTCGTCCATAGTTTCGTTGATGATAATCCCTACTTCAGCTGCAGCTTAAGAAATTCTATTTATTTCAACAGCTAGATCCAGAAAAAACTTATCCGCAAAATAATCAATTTCATGTTACGTACTCAACTGCTTATTGCATTTCAATTACAAAAAAAAAAAAATAATGACTTGAATAATTACTTTTTTAATTACCTCGGAAATTTCATTAAAAATGTAATTGCTTGTGTGTGATAATTTGATTTTCTTATTACCAAAAGCATTGAACACATATTAATTTAATTACGAAAGTATTTCATCAATCTACAATTTAAAAAATCAATAAAATATGGGAATGATAGGTGAAAACATTTGGATTTAGAAACATCAGATGCATTATTACAAAGATATAACGAAATAAACTGTTATTCACCTTGCCTCATCGATTTCAACAAAGCATTCCACAAAGTAGGGTAAGATACACTGCAAATATATTTAGGCAGCAAAGACAAGAGAATCATTTAAGATTTATATCTTCTTAGCAATAAGCCGTAGTTAGATATACTCGTATGCAGGTGGCATGCATGACAGATGATTTATGTATATGTATTACTATTAAAACCAAATACAGTAGATTCCGCTTTTTTGGGACGGCAGATAATCGGGACAGCCGCTTAACTGGGACAAATGGTCAAGAACAGAACAGAACAGATTGGTTTTTTACTTGATTGTCACATCGCATTATCGGGACAGCTGGTTAATTGGGACAAAATCGGTCTGGACCGAAGTGTCGCAAATAAGCGGAATCCACTGTAAATACTATTGAAGACAAATATTTAACAAAGTTGTTTTAGGTTATCGTTTTAAAAACATTAAAGACTAGACACCATCATGGAGTCAATTCAAGAGCACCTAAACCGAAACTAATGCTTGCAAGCACTTAATTGTTTTCAATTAAATACTATAATAAAATTTTAAAACAATTAGCTTATAACATTACCAAGTAGATTTGCTGTAAGTAGTACTGCAAGATAAAATCCGTGATAGAAGTTCAAAGTTCTAAACAAAAAATGTGAGTGGCAAACAACAAAGTACCCCATCTTTCGTTTCTTTCTTTCTATTAATTGATGTTAAAGTTTCTATTCAACTTTTTACTTATTGCTAAAGGTGATAATTTGTCTTCCGAAGCTTATTTTAAGAATTGTTTTTTTTTTTATTTTCCAGATAATAGCCAAGAAAGAATCATCACCTAGCCGAATATGCCTTCCCTGTTCGAAGGACCTAATAGGCGCATACAATTTTATACACAAATCAAAGCAGAATAACGACCGATTACTGGAGTATGTTAAGAATATAAAACAACCCGACTGTCTCTCCGAATTTCCCATTGACATTCCAAATGAGTCTAATGCTACTGATTGTTTGCATATAAAAGTTGAAAACGAATCAATTAATGAATATATTGAACCACTATCTGAGGACAAGCTCTCGGCCGCAAGTTGCTCCGATTCGGGGGGCAGTGATTACGATGAGTCACCATTACACGAGAAACAGAAAATAAACAAAATGCAATGTACTTATTGTAATCGAATATTTAAGAGACTAGATTTCTTGGAGAATCATAAAAGAAAACATGAAGAAGAAATAAGAAAGAAAGGTTTGTACAAATATTTGAATAAAATTTTGTTCTAATACATTATGTATATGGTATTTTGCGAAATTTACAGAAGGATCAGCAGAAACAACATTTTTATGTGATGAATGCGGATTTAGCTGCAGTTCTAATCTCGAATTAAAGACACATCGAATTACGAATCATACTGCGAGGTATGTATTTACATTTACTTTTTTTTATAGTTCTTATTTAAAAAAAAAACGCAACAGACAATTGGTACCTATTGGGACACATACTGTATATTATGTATTATGGAAACTTATTTGCATATTTCAAATTGTGATATTTCTCTCTTAAAAATATAAAGACCCCAATATACAATAAAACATAATATGTAAACCACAAATTAAAAAATGAATGATCAAATAAGATTATTAATGTGCATATGTATTTAGTTCTGTGCGGTGGTAAGGTAATTAAAAAATTGCGCGCAGAGCAAAGAAAGAACCACATATAAAATATGTTTCTAAAGATTGGGAATATACTGAGCTAAAATAAATTTCAGGTTGGAATTATATACGTATGTACAATTGTACATATTACCAAAGAATATATGTATGTATATGTATAAACCCAAGAAGTCTCATCTGCTGCAAGAAAATTATTGCAAATTAAAAGGGAAAATAAAAAGCTCTTGAATCGGCAGAAAAAAAATTAATGGACTATCAATCGAGAGAGTGTTTACAAAAGTTTATACATAGACATTAACGAACTAAACACTATTATGAATAGAATTAGTGTGGAAGTAAACAAATGCGGATTGAAAATAAATATAAGAAAACAAAAATTCATATTCTATATACCTAATAAAAATGAAATGATGATCGTTGGTAACCGCATAACTTGAGAACGGCGATTTGGCTAATTTTTTTTTAATCGTTCGTTATAGTGAGGTTGTAACGGAAAGAAAAATTCGATAGGTGGCGCTGAAGTCAAGTTAATTACAAATTCTATATTTATTGACCAAATGGACTCATATTCAGAACATATGTTGGTTTGGTGCTAAGAGAGAAAACCACAAAATCTGGACCCGATAGATGTGGATAAAATAATTGTGATTTTAAATTTGATGGAAGAAAATAAATTATTCAGTTGACATTTTTTTCATATTCAATTTAATTTGTCGTACATTGATGTGAACGAATTGAATTTCAAGATCCAAAGTAAAATTGGTGGCGAATTGACAGACAGACAGACAGACAATGAGACAGAGAGATAGACAGACAGACAAAGAGGCAGACAGAGAGACATACAGACAGACAGATAGAGAGACAGACAGATAGACAGACAGACAGATTGATAGATAGATAGACATACAGACATACAGACAGACGTATCATACCTATATAATAAAGCAGTAACGCTCATTCTGTAACCACGGCTGTATCTCGGACCGGAGCCTAAACGGCTGGGCGGATTTGCTTGAAACTTCATATCTGGGGTCTGTTCATTCTTCTTCATTCTAGCCCCAAAAATTAAGGTACCTATACTTCATTTGGGTTCGATTTTATAAAAAGCGGATTTTCTAGAAAACGGCTCCAACGAGTTTTTTAAAATTTCATATTTAGGTTAACTTAGACACATGCTATCAAATGTCATACCAGGTTTTTGCCTAAAAAGTTGTACAACGATACTTGACTTTTTAACCGATTTTCTAAACTTGGCTTTTTTCGGCTATTGCTCAGTCAATCGGTATTACCGATTTTCATATAGTAACCGTTTAAAAGTGAAATAGCAATAAGAACTACGATGTAATGTGAAAAGAACGTCAACGTGTTTGCGTGTACATATGTACATATGCATGTATATCCCTCGCATGTTTTGATCCTCTTGCAATACAATTCGGTATGAAAGTGGTTGCATATGAATTAGGTTAGGTTAAAAAAGAAAACAACCCATCTTATAAATACATTTGAGGAACAAATTATTCAAAAGTGCAACGAAATTTTCAAAAATATTTATTTAGCTACAGCCTTAAGGGCTAAAAGTGGGTAGGTACATAAGATTGATTGAGTTTGGGTTGAATTAAATTTCTATCGTTTTCAAATTCAAAATCTGCCGCGCATACAATGAAAGCATGATTTGCTCTAGAAGGAAATGTCTTTCATTTCTCCCAATTCAACTCTGCGTTATAGCTTATTTTTTGAATTCAAACTCAGTTTATACGGCGCGGCGCTTAAAAGCACGCGAAAGGAATATACGAGTACATATGAATAGCGAATTATTTATCTTCAGAGGTAGGCATTGAATCTTCTAACTACACTGAGCTTTTATTGGTAAATATAATTCATACAGTTATTTTCTTAACTTATATATATATAACCGATTTTAATGTAATTTGGTAAAGAGATTAGAGATAAAGAGGCACTAAAACCGCCCGCTAGGTTGCGCTGGAGTCAAGTTAATAACAAAACCTTCTCACGCCTAAGCCGCTGAACCGATTATAATGTTATTTGTCAAGAAGATAAACTGGGACCTGAAAAAAAACCGCCCGCGATAAAAAGACAGGCAGATAGATAGATAAATAGATAGATTGCCTGACAGACAGATAGATAGATAGATAGATAGCCTGACAGACAGACGGACGGATATACAGACAAAGAGACATACAGATAGAAAGACAGACAGATAGAAAGACAGATAGACAGACAGATAGACAGATATATGTATAGACAGACACATAGGCAAATAGACAGACAAATAGAACAAAAATTTAAATTGAAGTTGAAAAATAGAACAGCAGTGATTGCATCCTTCTAAGTACTTCCTTTCTATCATACCCGAATAACTAAGTTCCCGGCAAAATTTTGAATGCTCGTTATAGTCCGAATGAGGTTGTTACGGAAAGAAAAATTCGATGGGTGGCGCTGAAGTCAAGTTATTAACAAATTCCATATTTATTGACCATATGGACTTATATGCAGAACATATGTCGGATAGACAGATATTTACGAAAATGAAGTTTTCCCCGTTTATAATTTCACAAAAACTTCGCACTTCGCAACTTCGGTGGCGTTGACAATTATCGCAATGCGAACCCTAATAAAGAAATCGAATGCAGAATTGAGTAGGCGAAGTAAAGAGAAAAATCTAAAAATAAGATTTCTAAAATTTGATCGGTTCTATTATACGGAGCAGAAACATGTATACTCAAAAGCGCAACAATAAGACGAATTTTACGAATATCATGGATTGAAAGAATTACAAATGAAGAAGTTCTAAGAAGAATAAGAAGAATAAGGAAAAAGGAAATTTTTCTGTTAATCAAACAAAGAAAACTTGAATACTTAGGACACATAATAAGAAATAACAAATATCAACTTCTCCAACTAATTCTATAGGGAAAGATCGAAGAAAGGAGGAGCGTCGGAAGGCAACGGTCGATATGGTTGTTAAACTTAAGAGAATGGCTCAATCTTTCAACGGTAGAAATATTTAAATGAGTGAAAAACAAACAAACACTTGCATCGATGATTTACAACCTCCGGAACGGAGTGGAACTTTAAAAAGAAGAATATACATAGATGATTCAGTTTAATTTGTGAATCTTAATATTGGAACACTACCAGGATGATTAAGAACTGTTTTGAGTGCATACTAGCTAAGTGGAAGGGAGGTAAGCCAGAAAGAAGGATTACTGACTCCGATCGATAAATGAAGTCGTCCTTTAGAGATTTTTCATATCGACCACATCGATTTAATGGAGGAAAGCAAGAGTAGTACCGAGCAAGAGTGGAGTACCGAGTGATAATGGACAGGTAGAGCGGATTAATAAGATCCTGGTGACGAAGATGTAAATTGAATATCCTGGCCTATGGTATAAGAACGTGGATAGAGCGCAGCAAATCATTAACTATGAGCCGTCGAGAAGCACTAAGGTCCTAATTAACTAGACACTATATATACATACATACATATGTAATAAGATACATGAAAATAAATCATCAATCGTAAATCGTGCAAATATAACATCCAAGGGGCCTAGGAGCAAGTATTTCAAGAATATGAGAAATATAAGAAATTTGAAGTTATTGCCAAAAATGTGTGCAAAAATACCATGACCTAGCCGACACAATTAACATCCCAACAACTTTAATCAAAAATATGAAAAAATAAAGCTAAGCAGATGTTTAGCTAAACAGTAATATAGCGACGTTCATAAGTTGCATAGTCTTGGAACAAATTCACATCAATTTTGCGACTGATAAACTGGAAAGCTACTGTCTTGGTTTTAATGAAATAAACACAATTCGATAGATAATTCTTTTGAGAGAGGTATAGGCTATCCAAAATTGTGCTAAAAATTAAATCAAAAAAAAAACGTGCTTTTCCTGCTGAAACTCGAACCTGCAACCCTACGTCAGTAGACCTGCGAACTTCAGACACTCCCACACAGCATGCAATTTCTCATATGTATTTATAATATTTATCTTAATATATAAAAACGTTGGTGCGTATGTATGTATAAAGCTATCTACCTTATATTCACACCATATGTCCCTGTGGTGCTCTGGATGGTTTTCGTTTATGTTAGAACCCCCTAGGTGGCGTTAGGGGCGCTTTTTCAAAATTCTTATTAATGGACCGCTCAAATTCACACCATATAATATTTAAAAAGAAAGTCTTTTGCAAAATTTGGACCCGTAAGGTGGCGCTGGGCTGCAGCTATTTACGAAAATGTAGTTTTCCCCGTATAGAATGTTCATATCAACAATATTAAGTTTAAATGTATTAATATAGTTTGGTGTAGTCAAAAAAAAAACTTCCCACAGGTGGCGTTGGCAATCATCTGTCATGTGAGAAACGCGACTGTTTGCGTACACGGGCTAAGCCGGGCGCATCAGCTAGTAAGAATATAAATGTCAAATTCAAGAACAAAGTCAGAAATGTGTTGTCACTACATTAGTCATCTGTTGGTTTAAACTCAAGAATATATAATGTATTTACATCATCTATCCTCTGTGCCGATAAGTTCGCTTTTCTTTTTGTGTTCAAGTCGCTCTTACTCTACAGTTGGTGATATCCCGCTACTTTGTCAGCTTACATCTCTTCAATTCTTTTGCTTTGTTTATAATCCGTTAGTAAGTGAAAAAAAAAAAAAAAAAAAACAAGTGACAAGCAGTTTATTCAAAATGGCCCCTGGGCCAAATAATTCTTCGGGCAATCGGTTTAGCGGTTTAGTGGGCACCGTAGCGCAAGTGGTTAGTGCGTCGGACTACTGTGCCAGAGGTCTTGGGTTCGAATCCCGCCGCAAACACCTAAAAGTTTTTTCACAGTGCCCACCTCTTTCGAATGTCTGACAAGCATCAAAGAGTATCATTTGTTACGATTGAGCTTCTCAACTCGCCGTTCGGAGTCGGCAAAAAACTGTAGGTCCCTTCCATTCGTGCAAAAATATAACACGCAAACACAAATGGTTGCGAGAAGCAGGCCCAGGTTCACCTCGAGCTGTAGCGCCAACTAAGTAATCGGTTTAGCGGGCTTGAAACCGACCCTGCCCGACGAGCCCAAGACTAAAAAAAGAAAAAAACCAATATTCACCGCAATTGACCTCAACAGCCCACTTCCAGATAATTCAACATATCCGAATCCTAAATTTATAATTATTTCCCCGACAGACAACACAAAGCCTTTTTCAGCCTTCAGCATATTCCTCCTCAAAAAAGCGATTGACGGTATAAGTACTGGTTACGAGTACATTACCCAATTACGCGATGGAAACCTCCTGTTACTAGTAAAATCATTAAAAATTGCACAACTTTTCCTCTCAAAAAAAAACTTTCGAATCTCTGCCCGATCTCAGTGGAACTTCACACAAATCTAAATTCTTCAAAAGGAACAATCTACGCCCCTTGCCTAATTAATGTCCCAGAAAAGGAAATCATTGAAGAAATGAAACCTCAAGGTGTTGTTGATGTCTTTAAATTTAAAAAAACTGAAGAAGGTAACCAACGCACCACAGGCCTTGTTTTACTGACATTTGATCTTTTCCGTCCACCAAGTGCAGTTAATGTTGGTTGGTATAACCTAAAAGTCGAAGAATATTTAGAACCCCATGCGTTGCCGCAACTGCCAATTGCTTGGGCACACCACCAAACGCTGCAACGGTAATATTTCCTGTGTCTCTTGTAACCTTCCTCCTCATTCACCTGCTGACTGCACACGTGTGTCATGCGCTAATTGCTTAGAAGAGCATCCTTCATCTTCCAAACTCTGTAAACGATATCTTCAAGAAAAAGAAGTCCTCAAAATAAAAACAATCAAAAAATGCAGCTTAAACGAGGCTAGGCAAATATACAAAACTTAAAACCCTATTCCCTTTTTATCCACATCCTACTCCCAAATTGTAAAAAATACTGCAACCAATATAGACTCTTCAAATTCTGTAAATAACTCATCTACTCAAAGCAATGATACCCCTTCTACCCCCCTTCCAATTAGCCCAATCACATCAACAACAATGGCTTTAGAAAACAACAAAAAAGTAAACACAACCGCTCAGGCTAATCCCTCATACACGCAAAACAACAACACTCAACCTAAAAACAAAACCACTCATAACCTCAACAATAAAAACTCAAATACAACTCCTAATAAATCACTCACCAATCTACAGGCAACTTCGAATAACTCAAACCCACCCAAGCCCCATACAAATTCAGCCTACGCAAACTCATCTGACAACCTACAAAAACAATACACACACGGCGCTCCCTCAAGAATTAATGAGGATGATAGCACATACCCAACCCAAAATTACTCAGCCACAGAAATTCTACCACAGCAACCATCTTCCCACCAAAAAACTCACTCACACCCCCCCAACGATACCGCAGACATTCAATCAAACCCAAATGGAAGTAACCAATCGAACGCTAACGAACACCCACATCAACCGAAAATTAAATCTATCCAAACAAAAATTAATGAAAACAAGCAAACTAACTCACCTATATCAAATTTTACAAATACTCTTATTAAAAAAAAACGAATACTATATGAAACCCTCGGAATCTGATGATGACGAGTCCAACTAAGAACACAATCAGCAACCCTCAATCCGACTCCGTCACCCGGCGGTTGGGTCGGGCGGTGTCGGCACCGACCCCGACGGGCCCCACCGCTGGATGGCGGAGTCGGCTTACTCCAAACACACAATCTTACGCCAACAACCCTCCTCATCATAATTCATTTACTCTTAAAATATTACAATGGAATATCAAAGGTTATACAAACAATTACAACGAATTGCAAATTCTAATCAAACAACACTCTCCTAAAATTATTGCTCTGCAAGAAACACACGTCTTCTCTCATACAAATATCCCAATCCCCATAAACTATAAACTCTACTATCAAAAATCATCACAAAATTCGTTCGGCGGAGCAGCATTACTCATACACAATTCCATACATCATCAGCCAATAGACCTGCATAACGATTTAGAAGCAATAGCTGTATCAATACAATCTAAAATAAAATTCACAATAGTAACCGCCTACATTTCCCCTAATAAGGACTTTAATGGCAAAAACCTCGAAAATGTATTCAATCGACTTCATCAACCAGCTCTTATCTTGGGCGACTTTAACAGTTGGAACAGATTATGGGGATCACCCAAAAATAATCGCTAAATTCATAAATCAATCTAAGTACCAATTACTTAATGACGGAACACATACTCACTTCAGTACCCATCACACCTTTACACAAATCGACCTTACTTTCTGTTCACCCGCACTAGCGGTCGAATCAAGATGGGAAGTTTTAGAAGAACTTCATGGTAGCGACCACTACCCTATCATTACTTCTCTGTTCAAAATGCAAACTCGCCCCTCGAACATCAGACCCAAATTCAACATTAATCGTGCAGATTGGAACTTATACCAGAAACTCACGGAAAAGCACAACTTGGAACCACGGAAAACATCATTAAATACAAAAGGGCCAACGCCCTTTTCAAAAGACAAGCAAAATTATCAAAAAAGGCATCTCTTGAAGAATACACAGCTAAAATAAACCCTTCAACTCCCACAGCAAAAATATGGTCAAACATAAAAAGATTGTTTGGCCTTAAAGCCCATGTCAACATTCACTGCATAGAACAATATCACACTCCAAATTCAAAAATTACAGAACCCCAATTAATAGCCGAAGAATTTACACACTTCTGGTCTGAAAAATCCAAAGATTGCTGTTTCCCCGTCCAATTTTGTCATCAGAAGAACAGTGTAACACCTTTAACCTCCTACACCCCAAGTGCCTCTGCTTTACTTATCGAGAAAGAACTAGCCCTCTTAGAACTGACCCTAGCACTCAACAGACTTCGTGGGAAAACACCAGCAGACGATAGAATATCATATCCTTTAATCAAAAATTTGCCGCTCTCCAATAAACTAAGAATTCTACGACTTTATAACAACATCTTCAATAACCATATCCCTCAATCATATAAAATCAGCACAATTATTCCCATCTTAAAACCAAACTCAAACAAAACTCTTATCAAATCATACAGACCTATATCTCTCAATCCCTGCTGTGCGAAGGTATTAGACAAGATCATTGCCAATAGACTCTGGTGGTTTGTTTCATGTAATAAACTACTTAGCAGTCATCAAATGGGGTTCAAAAAAGGCAAATCAGTAACGAATCCTCTAACCTTCCTAGACCATAAGATCACGACTTCTTTAAACTCAAAAAAACATATATCAATAATCTCACTCGATTTCGCCAAAGCATTCGACAAAATAGGCATACACACAATAATAGATCAACTTAAAAAAAAAAAAACAGGACCGAACATAATAAAATACATCATTCACTTTATGACCAATAGAAAGATAAAGGTTCGTATTGGAAAACATACTTCTAACCTTCTCCCCATCCACAACGGAATACCCCAGGGATCACCACTCTCAGTCATACTTTTCCTTATAGCATACCAAAAGTTAGCTGACATCATAACAATCCACAAAGAAATAGATTTTTGCTCATATGCCGATGATTTCATTCTTATAAAACAATTAAATAAAAACACCTGTATCAATTTCGACCTCATTCCCATTCTCAACGACATAAAAGCTTGGTGCTCATATTCTGGTGCTGAACTTTCGATTGAAAAAAGCAAACACATACACATATGCCGAAAACAAAAATGTACATGTAACATCCTGACTGGAAATACACCTATTCCAAGAGTAAACGAGTTAAAAATTTTAGGCATTCACATAAATAAGAGATACAAATGGAACACTCACATCGAAAAAATTCTGCCCGTACTATCAAATCGTCTAAACATCATCAAATGCCTTTCGAGTAAAAAATTGAACAGCAACCCTGCCACGGTAATATCAGTGGTAAACTCAATCTTGACAAGTAGAATAAAATACGGCCTATTCCTCTATGGCTATACATCCAAATCTGAACTCAACAAGATCAAGACGATTTTCAATTCGGCAATAAAACTGCTCTTGGTGCTTTCCGTACAACTCCCATCAACAATCTGCTTTTTGAAGCAGATATGAACACAATTGAAAATACAAGAGATCTATCAACAATAAACCTATTTAAGTCATTCCTGCTTAGCAACGATACTCCACTCTTCAAAATAATAAACAATGCAAGCCAAAGAAAACCAACAAAAAAACTCATTTCAGCCATAGACCGAAGTATTTATCAATGTATCATTCACAATATTCCGTACAAACCAATCATTCTGAAACAAAATGCCCCCCCATGGATGTTCAACCAAAATAACATTATAACAACACTGCAAAAACACACTAAACTTTCTACCCCTCCAAAACTATTCCGTTCAAAATTCTCAGAGATCAAAGACAAATTAAAAGATCATACATTTATCTATACTGACGGATCTAAAAACAGCATCAATACCAGTTTCAGCGTCGTAACACTAATAGCAACAAAACAAATTTCACATCTCCCATCATATAGCTCCGTTTTCTCAGCCGAAATAATTGCAATACACTCTGCCCTAAATCATATTAAAACATCAAACAAAAAATACGCCATTTGCACTGACTCCCTATCTGCAATAAACTCTATACTAAACATAAACAATAGTGACTATTACCCTAGTTTAATAAGAGACATTCTAATCCACCGCGGCCGGAATATTAAACTAATTTGGATCCAGGACATGTACAAATAGAAGGGAACGACCTTGCAGATAAAGCTGCTAAGGACGCTTCAAATTCACCACTGCTCTGTACGCCCAATCTTAATCATAAGGACATCAAAAGGCACATACACCAGCAACACAAAATTAAACAGGAAGAAATATGGCTTAATTCCTCGGCGTGGTATAAACGCTCAAACCAAAACAAAACTCATATCAAAGACTACTCAAGCCCCAAAGAAACCAACTCTGAAACAAAAATGAGCCTATCCAAAATAATTCGCCTCCGCCTAGGTCACACAAAGCTTACGCATCAGCACTACATGGACAAAACCCTGACCTCACAATGTGTATACTGCAACCTAACTACAATCAACATCTCCCACTTACTCGACGACTGCCCTCACCTTGAAACTCTCAGAACACAACTATTTTCGGACAACAAACCTTCAAGCCTTCTATCCGACCCTGATTCGAAGAACATCAACCTCATTACCAAATTTTTGAAACAATCCAAATTATATAATTTACTATAAAAAAAAAAAAAATTATGTACTCATGAATACTACTTACACTTAACACCTATACATATTTATGTAAGCTGAAGGCCTTAGATGCTATAGCTGAACCTCTGCTATATGACTTTAATATTGTATATCAGTGTGTAAAATAAATAAATAAATAAATAAAATAATGTATTTAGAAACACCCCGACAAAATATGGTGTAATTCACAGTTTTAGATATCACCAAGTTGGATAAGATTAAGGTTGGCGCTTGTTTATAACTAGCTGAACCCGGTGCGCTTTGCTCCACCTATCTTTTCAAAATTTGCCCGCGCAAGTTATTCTGGTATGATAGAAAGGAAGTACTTAGAAGGATGCAATCACTGCTGTTCTATTTTTCCACTTCAATTTCCATTTGTTTTTTCTATCTGTCTGTCTATTTGCCTATGTGTCTGTCTATCTATCTGTCTGTCTGTCTATCTGTCTATCTGCCTGTCTGTCTTTCTATATATCTGTCTGTCTGTCTGGCTGCCAGTCTATCTATCTATCTACCTGTCTATCTGTCTGTCTGTCTGTCTTTCTGCCTGTCTGTCTATTTGTCTGTTTCTTGTTTCTCTGTCTGTCTGTCTGTCTGTCTGTCTGTCTGTCTGTCTATCTATCTATCTTGCTGTCCGTCTGTCTGTGTGTTTGTCTGTCTATCTATATGTCTGTCTTCCTGTCTGTCTATATATCTATCTGCCTGTCTGTCTGTAAACAGCCGCGTTATTTAATAGGTAAAACACTGTTCTATTAATGTGCTTCTGGATAGAAATAAGACCCGCCAAATTCAACATACCTTGTTGAACCACACCAAATGTTCAACATGTAAATGAACAATAGCATAATTTTTCTTTTATTTGGTTGTACTACATTAAATGTTCGATTTTAGTAAGAAACATTTAAAATCTAATAATACTTTTTTATACCTTTATCTTTTATCAAAATTAAAGGGGTTTGAATCTACATCGCTCTTCCAACTTCAAACGTCAGGTATAAGAATTTCTGAATTTTCCACGCAATGATATCTTTAAAGGATGTTATGGCCTTTTGCTTGGTATCGGAAGAGTATCTGGTAGCTAAATAACTTTAGACTGACTGGAACATCAGGACAGTACCGTGGATGGGGAAGAATTTTCAATCCCAAATATAAGAGTTTTTGTACTGTTAAACGTCAGGTATGGGGTTTAGCATTGCACTGTAATAGTAGCATACCATGCCATTGCATGCACTACTTATGTATGTCTATTTCCTCAGAAAATTGTATGGCGTTTTTCGTTTCTCGTGTTTAATGCAATGTAAAGTCAATCAGAATGTCACGATCAACTTTTTTTCTTTCTTTCCCTTAATACAGAATTTGTTAATAACTCGACTCCAGCGCCACCTATCGGGTCCAGATCCTTAGTTTATTCTTATTTATCCTTCCTCAGGTCCCAGACTATCTCTTTGCCAAATTACATTACGATCGGTTCAACGGTTTAGGCGAGAAAAGTTTTTGTTAATAACTTGACTCCAGCGCCACCTAGCTGGCGGTTTTAATGCCTATGTCCTTCCCCAGGTCGCAGACTATCTCTTTGCCAAATTACATTACGATCGGTTCAGCGGCTTAGCCGTGAAAAGATTTTGTCAATAACTTGACTTTAGCGCCCCCTAGCGAGCGGTTTTTACACCTATGTCCTTTCTCACATCCCAGATTATCTCCTTGTCAAATTACATTACAATCGGTTCAGCGGTTTAGGCGTGAAAAGTTTTTGTCAATAACTTGACTCCAGCGCAACCTAGCGGGCGGTTTTTACACTTATGTCCTTCCTCAGGTCCCAGACTATCTCCTGGCCAAATAACATTACAATCGGTTCAGCAGCTTCGGCGTGAAAAGTTTTTGTCAATAACTTGACTCCAGCGCCACCTAGCGGGCGGTTTTTACACCGGTGTCCTTCCTCAGGTTCCATACTATCTCCTCGTCAAATTACATTACAATCGGTTCAGCGGTTTAGGCGTGAAAAGGTTTTGTTAATAACTTGACTCCAGCGCCACCTAGCGGGCGGTTTTTAAGAGTATGTCCTTCCTCAGGTCCCAGACGATCTCCTGGCCAAATAGCATTACAATCGGTTCAGCGGCTTAGGCGTGAAAAGTAAACGCACAAAAATATCAATTCATTTTTATATATATGTATAGATTTTCAACGGCACTTACTTCTTTATCAATATCATCAACAAATAAGAATACGGAGCGCGATCCTGACCCACACTGGACCGGTTTTTTTGCTGTTTAAATTATTTCTTAGACATACGATTTATGTTTTTATACTGACCGACACTATAATGTATAATATTACCGCCCCTTTAAATCCTATTGGAATAAATGACGAAACTTCATACTCGTATGTATGCATTGGGCTTGCTAAACTTGTAAATACAAGTATATTTCCATAATATGATCGACCACGATTTGCGCGTCGCTAAAAGAGAAATAAGAGAAATTATTACAGACTGTGCTGCATATATATACCTAAGAATATTGTTTTTTTTTTTAGAGGTAACAAAAATTAAATCATATGAATGTGAATAGGAATGTGAAACTGAATTCTTAAACGAACTTCTTGGGGCAGAATTTTTGCAAATTGATAATGGTTGAGTAAATAGGGCTCGTGATTGATTTAAATTTTAAAAATCTATGCTTAATAACTTGTGACGTTTGAGATGGGATGGATGTGCGTAACTCGCCCTTCTCTTCCCTTCTTTTCCATCCCTGGCGCATTTAACCATTTAACCATCTGTAGTAAATTACGGAAAAGAGCTCTATGCAACGGTGAAGTTCATAAGATATAGTACTACATTGTATGTATTGTATTTCTATGTATATACTATCCGTTATTTCGCGGAGGGACAAGTTCAGTGAGGTTAATCAGGTTACATAACACGTGGAGTGAAAGTTGATTAATTTTTATGAATCTTGGATTCATAATGGATAATGTAACAGGGAATAGGTGTGGTAATAGTGCTGCTGGACCGGTAACGACAAGTATAAACCTAAATAAAATACTAGAGCCAAGTGATTCGACAATTTCAAAACAACAACAGAATGTCCATGTTGATACGACACAATCTACAAGTGATAATTAATCTCACATGTGAGTGAATTCTACTCTATATCAGAGCTACCTACTCTCTTCATAAAAATTAAGCGACTATCAGTCGCAAACAATTGTCGATATTGTAATTGAAGTGAATCAAAATACCCGAGAGAATGATACCAGTTAATAGAAACTGAAGTAAATACATCCAAATCAAAATATCATAAATAGACAAAAAGTTATGGGTGTAAAGTATGGCCAGTAATTAAATCTTTGTATAATCACTCAAATGAATATCTTTTGAAGCAATTAAATACATATACCCAAACGCTCATAACCACTTTTTTAAAACATTAATCTACATAGATTGAGCATGGCGAGAAATTCGACTGAACGAAGCAGAGAACACGGGGCAAAAAAACGACTTCTTCAACAGCAACCACAACCACGACAGCAATTGCAACTCAAGCACAACAGCAACCCAATTTTGATTAAATAAAAGCATTTCCATCCAAACAGAACTCAGGCACTCATTCATCACCACCACCACCAAAAAGAAGAAAAACCTCTATTGAGTGAACGAGGAGATGGAGAGAAAAGAAAGGTGTCCTTCCGAAGTCGCTTGGTCAAAAATCTATGGCTAAGACTGCTACAGAACGTGCACGTGACTATAAACAGAGGAAAAGAGCCAGAGCCAATCAATCCAACAACAACAATGTGAACACCGTGGTGTAGTGGTAGAAGCGTTGGACTACTACGCAATGCTTGCTGCCCGGGTTCAATTCCAGTGAAAACCTAAGTTTTTTCATGGGTGCCATCTCTTTCGAATGTCTGACAAGCAATCAAAGAGTATCATTTGTCAATGAGCTTCTCAACTCGCCGTTCGGAGTCGGCAAAAAAAACTGTAGGTCCCCGTCTATTCGTGCAAAAATATAACACGCACACACAAATGGTTGCGAGAAGTAGGAGATATCGGGTTGTTGTTAATGAGTACTATGAAGTTTCTCTTCTACCGCGTAGCTCCTACGCACCATTTGTTTCCAATGTTATTTACCATTGACGTTAAAATTTGCCGGAAAGGTTGTATCACCATAACAAATAAAAAATTCAAATCGGTCAAACGAGAGCGCCACACGTTGACTGTTTCGGGAACTTTTTGAATAAGTTGGTATGTACTAATAATACGTATATACATAAACGTACGTCTACAGTCTACACCAAAATGATCCTCAATACGATCAACAGAATTGCCACACAAAGGACGTTTTAGGTCACAGTGCCATCTGCAAAGGGCGGTCGAGCCTCTTAAAAAGCAATCTATGTAGTTAGATAGGTAGTATTAAGAGTTAGTTGAAAATACATTTTTGACATTTTGGGTAGAAAATCCCTTAAATTAATGTCGCAGAATTGGTTGAGTACAGTAAATAAACACAGTTTACTTAAAATTAAGGAGCTGTTTAAATGATTTGGGTCTAAAATTCCAATATACATACATGCGTACATTATCATCATTATCATGCAGCCTGTCTTGTACAAAGTCGGAGGTAGGCCTCTTCTAATAGTTTCCATTCTGGCCTGTCTTGTGATGTGCGGATCCAGTTGTCTGCTACTATTCGCTTAATGTCGTTACTCCAGCGTGATGGTGGTCTTCCTCTGTGTCTCAGGTCCTCTCTTGGTCTCTATTCAATTAACCTTTTTGTTCATCTATTGTCTGATATTCTTGCCACGTGTCCTGCCCACCTCCATTTCGCCTTTGCTATCTGAATGGTTGTATCAGATATTCCAGTTCTTCATCTGATTTCTTCGTTTGTAACCCAGTCCCTCCTGCATATCGCTCGTAGTGCTACTTCCAGAATCCAGGCTGTTGATGGTAGATCTTGTTAGGGTTAGGGTCTCCGCTCCATATGTGATAACTGGGCAGTATACATTAGTCAAATACTTTCCTTTTCAAGCCCATGGCTATGTCAGTCTTTAGTATGTTTTTTATTTTACCAAAGGCTGCCCAGCCTAATCCGATGCGGCATTGCATTTCCCGGGTTTGGTTGTCGATATACACAAATGTATAGAATAGTGTATGTACATATATATGTATGTATCAAATTTTTAAGAAAATCGATTATAAAACTGCTATTCTATTACAATTTCCAAAAACATCGGAATTTATTTCTATGTATGTTGTGATAGTGATTTCCATCTCTGATTGTTAAAATTATTATACAGTATATGTATGTACGAGTATATGTATACATATGATTCTAAGCTTTGATTTATAAATATAAAAAATCAGAAAATAACCGTAAATATTTTTTGATTTTTGTTTTTAATTATAAATCATAAAAGTTACCATGGTTGATTTTCACAACGTTTATTATTCAGAGTAATGTCTTCTGAACGTGAGAATAGTGACAGTTCTGCTAATCAAAACAATTCAGTTGACAAGTGTGATGATGGATTTTTTCGTTTGCAAAGATGCCCCACGGCAGTAGCCCCACAGCAATCGACTTCAAAAGGTAATTAAAGAGAATGTGTTATTTATTTTTTGGGAGGTTTTTGTTTTAAATATACATACTTTTATTTTCAGATAACGCTGACATATTAATGTTAAAATTGGAAATCGGCAATTTAAAAGGTAAAATACGTTCTTTATTTGAATTTTTAATTTAATCTTTGTTTTTTTAGAAACATGTTTAAAGGAATTCAGTGAGATTAAAGGTAAGTTGAAGCTAGCAGCATTGATTTTAGAATACATCACGTTTTATACGTCATTTCACAGCATTGATAATGAAACAAAACGATATAGCTGTTATGGAAAGTAGTTATAAAAAAATATTAATAGAAAGGCGTGACGATATTGAACAACAAAATGCTGTATGGGAGGTAGACAAACTATTCCCTATCAACTCTGACGAGCAACTGAATACGTTAAATTCTGTCGATGAGAATTACAAACAGGTTGCCGTAAGTGAAATTGGTTATCGCTATAATCCTACTCTTTGTAGTACTTCATTTTTTTGAGTTTTTGAATATTTTCAGATATCAACTGTAAAAAAGCTAATTTATCACGGAGGTCTTTGCCCCAATATGAACAGAGTCTTTGGAAACCGAATTATTGTGAATTATAACTATGAAGGAAAACGTGGAAAGAAATCATTCAAGCATATGGCCATTGTCAACGAAATACTCTTCAGTAAGACTAAATAAAATTGTTAAATTTAATTGTGTACATCACAAACTGTAATTCTTCTTTTATAGGAGCTGCTTTTAAAAATGGCTACACAATGGCAGACTATGAAAATGAACTCCGAAAAGGGTTTAAAATAATGAAAAATCGGTATTTCAAAAATGAGTGCGTGAAGAGAAAGAAAAGTGACATTAATCCAGAAGTGCAGAAAAATATGTTAATTGAAATCAATGATTAAAGTTTACTTTTAAAATCTATACATAAATGCATATTCACATCCATACATATATATATGTATGTACATACATAATATGTACCTACATTTTGTGGCATGTGATGTAAATAATAGGTCTGTTCCCGTACCTATCCAAAACAGCCGAAATCAGTCAAATCCGACAGAAGAAAGTGTAGTTTCGGCTGTTTTCGGCAGTTTTCAACCGTACGAGGACAGACTTAATCTAAAAGGTGGAAAAAGCAAATAATTTTAAAGTAAAATGTACGTTGGCTTAGAATAAATTATTTAATATTAAAAGACAGAACTGATGGTATTTCTTTCTATTTCAAACGCAACATGGTGCTGGGAGAAGTATTGTCCTATATAAGAGGTTCAATTTATTATTTATGCAAATTTTCATAGTGCGAGCTTTAATGTCGATCCGAGGATCAACACAAATTTTGTTGTATATCTACTCGACTTTTCTATGTGGCTATATGCCGGAGCCAAGCGAATAGTCAGTTCAGTCTGCTTAAAACAAAAACCATACGACCCGCGACGGAGCTGACTGCACAATTTAGTCAGATTAATGTCGATTTCGATTGAGCAAAAAAATCAATTTTTTTTTATCTCAAGCAGTTTTTATCGCTGTAGTACAATTTTCATTTTCCAACGGGCAAAAAAGCACTATTTTGCTCGAGATCAATTTTTGTGAATCTCGGATCCAACTCGAGATTCACACCTACTTGCACTAAAACCAAAACAGATTTGGTACGCACTATATCAAAATACATATTATAAATCAACAAAAATAATATCAGAAACTATGTACAATATTTAGAAAATATAAAGAAATGTTTTAAAATTGTATTTATTATTTTTTTTTTTTTTATTTATTTCCTTTTACGAACAAGATGTCAAATGATACACTAATACAATTGCAGAAACACAGATCAATTTGTTTGTGTTTGTTTGTTTTTCATTCATCACGAAAAATCTGAAATCTGAGAGCAAAATCTGAAAAGCCTAATCGAAAACGACTTAAGAGAATTACGAAAGTGCAAAGAGAGATTTGAAAAAAAAAATCATCATAACCACCCACACGATTGCCACTGAGTACTGTGATTCCTCATCTAAAAAAAAAAGATTCCGAATCTAGTATTTCCTACTCGTATTCGACTTCAATCGAATGTTCTTATTACGAAAATCTACATATCGCACATGTATTTCAAAAGTGACACAACTCAAAAAATTAAGTTTTCCAGAAAAGGTGAAAAGGTGTCACTTTTGAAATACATGTGCGATATGTTAACATACTCACCCCAATTCCCAATGTTGTATGTCGACTCGTATTGATAGTCGTATTGAGATTGAGAGTCGTATCGCATTCGAATTGTTATTCCCGAAGTAGTCGAATACGATGTACACGACAAAACATCGCATGGAGCGGGTTCTGACGCTAATTTGAAATATCAAGAATCAAGTGTCAAATATAAAATATCAATAAGGAAAATTTGGCATCGGTTCGCAGAATAATTCGTCATAGTAAAAATACACATATACTGGACGTCCAGTATAACGAAAGATATAATCAGCCTTATTGTGAGTTTCACCCGAACAGCATTCCGCCCGAAAATCATTTTCCCCCTACTGTGAGTTTCGCCCGAAAACAACTGAATTTTTCCCTTGTTTTTAGTAGGCGAAAAAGAGAACAACAAGGCGGAAATTGTAATTTGTTTGTTTATTTTAATGCAAGAATAGTAGAAATTCTAGTAGAAATTGATATTTTTTGAATCTGAACAAAACGAAGTAACATTTAATTTTGGCGAAACTCACAATAGCTTTTAAAATTCCGGCCAAAAAAAAAAAATATTTCGAGTGAAATATTTTCCGGGTAAAACTCAGAATAAGAGCCATTTCACACATACCCGGCAGCCGGCTAACCGGTACCGGCTACCCGGTCGTTTTTCGACTCAACGATATGAAAACTGAAAACATGCAGTAGATCGCCACGAATGGAACAAAATTCAAATTTCATAGCTTACTGTGTGCGGGCTGCCGGATGTGTATGAAAACGTACCGTCAACTGGTCTAACTTTGACCGGTGGTGTAACTTTGACCGAAAAACAACAAATTCTATAAATAGATTCTTCTGACCTATTTTAATAAGTAGATCTGCTATTATGGTTTAATATGAGTGCTCTATTCGTTCAGAGATGGCAGAAAAATTGCTTAAGAGATTAAATGATTTTTAATACTACTAGTGCAATTTTTTCGATTAGTACCTTTTTTACGCTTTTTTTTGTGGTCCAAACTTCTAGTTTTTGTTAATATTAACGGAAGAAATTTCAAAATTGCTTTAAGACAGGTGGGTTGCTCAATTTATTTACTTTAGGACTAGTCTTTTTTTTACCAAGTATTTTGCGCTTTTTACTGCTTTTAAGAACAACTAAAAAAAAGTGAATAATTTGAATACTCAACGCCTAACTTTGACCGGCGTATGTGAATCATTGACCGGCCTGGTCAAAGTTAGACATATGGATTTTCTATCACTGACCACAATTTTTTCCTGCCGTTTTATGAATCCCAAAATTTAAATTTTCAAAATTTTTAATAGAATCTTTTTACTTTTAATTAACTTACTTCAAAAAAAAAATTAAAACAAATAAAATAAATTAACTCACAGTAGAAAAATTATGTTTAATTTCAAAATATAAGGTACGGTCAAAGTTAGTTGTAACATTGACCACTCAGTTTTTAGTCAAAAACTAGTTTAAAATATTAATTTTGATTTAAATAAATTTATGAATACTGTAGTACTAAATGGAGCCCCTAATATAGAATTAATAAATTCGGTTATACATAATATATAAAGATTTCAAATGCATTCTAAGCTGAGATTCGGTCAATGTTTGCCAAGTTGACGGTTTCTACTCGTAGCCCTGGTGAGCTTTTTGAAACTACGTCTGTTGTTCCTATAAGTTTCCCAGTCCGCTTCTGATTTACTTCTCATGAAAGTGTTAAATAGTTTCCTAACCTCTTTCCTTTTGCTTTCTAGGTCACTATTCCACTACCTATTTTTCCTTTTGGCCGTGCAGGCTCTAAGTGGACAGGCTAGTTCAAAGGATTCTGTTATGATGGTCTGTACCCTGAGGACTTCCCTATCGAGGTCCCCTGCGTCCTGGATATTTTCCGGCCGCCGGTTACCTAGCTTGTTTGCTAAAGTTGAGACAAACAGGTCGCAGTTTGTGTTTCTGGGGTTTCTGACTAGGGTTCTAGTCTTTGGCCCTATAGTAAGTTCTAAACAGATCCACCTATGGTCAGACATGGAGGTCTCATTTGAGACCCTCCAGTTTGAGACAAGATGGGCAACGTTTGTAGTAGCGAAGGTAATGTCTAAGACTTCCCTTCTAATTTTGTTTATAAAGGTTGGGGTACAACCTACGTTGAATGTTATAAGATTTTCGATATTTAAGAAATCAAAAAGATCCAAAAAAATCCTTCCCCAGGCGACGTGGTGTGCATTTGCGTCTGCTCCCACGATTATCCTTTCTCCTGATTATCTGGCTCTGCTGATTAGACGTTTCAGCTCTTCGCTTGGTGGTGGTGTTGGGGAGTCATAGGGAAGGTAACAGGACGATAGCAAAATAGCTTTGCCAGCCCCGCTCCCTTCCCTGTATTCCAGTCTGATGACCGTGCGGTCTCCTGTACTCATCTGAGGGATAGAGAAGACATTTAAAGATTTATTTGCTACAATGCAAGTTCGACACTTACCGCTCGTGTTGGAAAAAAATTTGAAATTGTTACCCCATCCTTTGACCCTGTTGTTCACGATCCAAGGTTCTTGGATGAGGGCTATGTCGGCGCCTCCATTTGAGAGGAAGTCACAGGGACGGCAGTGGCCACCCTACTGTGTTGGAGGTTTGCTTGTAGCAGTTTCATCAGAGGTTCTTTTTTTCAACGGTATTGTGAACTTCACACGATAGAAGCCACATAGGGCGCAGCCATCGCGTTGATTCAATGCCGTCACGGCTTTCTGGTTTATGCCCACGAAAAGTAGTTGGCCCTTGCCTTCTTGCTTCTCGGCGTTATAAACCTTCCAGCATGTCGTATCCAGGTCTGGGTTATGCCTAGCAATTCTCTCAAGGATTTTCTGGGGTTCTTCGATTGGGCCTGGGATCCAGACAGATTCCCTGGTCGACCTCGGAATCTCCGACATCGGAAGTACCCTAAAATTGGATCCTTCCCATGCATCTCCTAGACTTTTTGTTAGAGCCTCTAAGATCTTTCTATAGGGCTGATCGCCACACATCACGTGGTGCCGGTCATTTTTGAAGCCCGCCCATGTGAAATTGGGTATGATGGGGGGGACAGCGCACAGATTGCGATCGAGAGCATCTCTTATCTCGCACTGAAATTTCTCCTGCATGTTTGATGGAAGTTTGCCTTCATCATGCCCATCACAGTAAACAACCATCTCTAGTTGGTTGGCGGCCGCATCTCTGTAGGTACCCATATGGCGGGGCCCTCTAGTAGTTGTAGGTTTTGCCTTGTCCCTAGGACCCACTACAGCCTTGCCTGGTTCAACGTGTGTTGCCCCTGGTGAGGCTCTGCTGGTTCCGGGATCGGTCGCTCTTTTCTTATAGGTGTCTCTAGCGTGCTTGGAGGGTCTCTTTTTTCTCTTTCCCCCTTGGGCAGGGGTCTCCTCTGGGGATGTAAGGGAGAGATTTTGTCGGCTTGCGGCTTCTTTAGTCTTCGATGGGTCTGATTTGTTACCTACCCTTCTAACTTTCGAATTATCTGCCGAGTTGGGATTCGGAGCGGAGGTACTTGCGCCTTCTGGGTTGGCCCTCTTCGTGCCTTTTTCCTCCTCCTCTTTCCTTCTCCTCTCCTTTGCTCTCTTTCGCTTTTGAGCACCAGACAGTCGTAGTTTCGGTCTGTCTAACCTTGTGCGCTTTTCGTTTTCTCTGTCTTTGCGCTCTGTGTCGTTTTTATCTGTGTCTCTATCTGTTTGTAGAGGAAAGTTAACCACTGGCGACTTAGCCCTTTGTGGAGCCAAGCCCTCGCCGGCAGCCGTGGTCTCTGCCGACACTTGAGTGGATATCCCCACTCGATTTTTATTTTCTTCTTGTGAACTTTCCATATTTTTGTTTTGTTTTTATTCTAGTCTTTTCTAGTTTGGGTTTCTTGGTTTTCCGACGAAGTCGTACTTAAGCCCCTCCACCGCGACAAGGTGAAACCCATGGGGGTAAATTTTGAAATTAAACATAATTTTTCTACTGTGAGTTAATTTATTTTATTTGTTTTGATTTTTTTTTTTGAAGTAAGTTAATTAAAAGTAAAAAGATTCTATTAAAAATTTTGAAAATTTAAATTTTGGGATTCATAAAACGGCAGGAAAAAATTGTGGTCAGTGATAGAAAATCCATATGTCTAACTTTGACCAGGCCGGTCAATGTTTCACATACGCCGGTCAAAGTTAGGCGTTAGTATTCAAATTATTCACTTTTTTTTAGTTGTTCTTAAAAGCAGTAAAAAGCACAAAATACTTGGTAAAAAAAAGACTAGTCCTAAAGTAAATAAATTGAGCAACCCACCTGTCTTAAAGCAATTTTGAAATTTCTTCCGTTAATATTAACAAAAACTAGAAGTTTGGACCACAAAAAAAAGCGTAAAAAGGTACTAATCGAAAAAATTGCACTAGTAGTATTAAAAATCATTTAATCTCCTAAGCAATTTTTTTGCCATCTCTGAACGAATAGAGCACTCATATTAAACCATAATAGCAGATCTACTTATTAAAATAGGTCAGAAGAATCAATTTAAAGAATTTGTTGTTTTTCGGTCAAAGTTACACCACCGGTCAAAGTTAGACCAGTTGACGGTATTTCATGTACTGTTGTGCAGACAACATCATCAAACACAGAAAAGAATACTACTACTGAGACGTGTATGTAAAAAACACAACGATTCTCATGTTTTGTCTTGTTTCATTTCCTTGAAATTAAAGAGCATTCGTGATTATAGAATAGAGTAATACAAATGTTCACTATTCGTTATTAAGAGATATGTACCAATGGACTTCAAATTGTGATTCGTTATACTGGACGTTCGTTATATCGACATTCGTTATACTGGACGTCATGTGTATATACGAGTACATAAGGAATAGTCATTAATAGCTTTATTAAATATTTATTAGTTGAAAATGAATTTAAAACACACATTTTCCAAAGTAAAATTATTAAGTTGTCTACTTATATTTCCCGTATTCAATTTTGCTCTCGACTAAAACGACACTACTACGAGAAAAATACGAAATTGGGAGTACCAATAAAGTCGAATGCGATGCTTTTTCATACATATGCGAGTCAATCCGATTCCGAATCTCGTAATTCCTACTCGTATTCGACTTCAGTCACATTTTCTTACTAAGAAAGTCGTACTATGCGAACATGCTCGCATATCTAATTGCCTAAGCATCGAATTCGACTCTCGAATTTTATTGGTATTCCCAATCTCGTATTTTTCTCACATTTGTGTCGAAAGCAAATTTGAATACGGTTGAAATTAAAAAAAAATGGAAAAATAGCAGATGTAAGTAAACAAATTTATAATTTTAGTTTTGAAAATGTGTGTTTTAAATTTATTTTGAACTAATAAATATGTATTAAAGTTATTTATGACTATTCCATATGTATATATATTTTACAGGAAAATAACGAATCGTAGCCAAATGGAGTGTTTGATAACTTCCATGGAGGAAAACACTGATGTAGCCAAGGGTTATGGTAAAAGTGGACTCTATAAATCAGATGTAAAACAATTTTGGGTCAATTTGGCCGAAAAGTTGAATAGTTCAGGACCTCCGATTCGCGATGGACCAGGTTGGCTCAAGGTAAACATTTCAATGTTTTCTTCTTTTGTATGTTCATACGTTTAAATGATATAATTGTGTTCTTGTATTTAAAGGTGTGGAATGATCAAAAATACCTGGTCAAACAAAAATTGAGCCACAACAACAAACAAATGAAAACAACTGGCGGTGGTCCAAACAAGTTAATGCATGTTAATAATTTAGAGGAAATCGTAGCCAAAATTCTGCAACTTGAGAAAGTGGTTAATCCACCTGGACCGTCATTTGGCATGAGGCCCTCTACAAGTAGAAGAACTGAAGTTTCTCAGAATTCAAATGATGACTGTAAACTCAGTCAAATCGAGAGTAACAAAGATAATGAAATTAAGAATGAAGATGTGCCCGCAGATACACCAAAAACAAACGTTGTTACTAAAGGAGCCAAAAACATTTGCGCAATTGAAGAGCGTATGCAACTTTTACGGGAACAGACAAGAATTCAACGATCTATTTTAAGAGAGCAGAGAGAAGCCAATAGACATTCGAGAAGAATGATAAAATTAAAAGAAGAAGAAAACGAAGACAGAAGACTGTACAGACAGCGGAAACGAGAAGAATATGATGACAGAAAAGAGTTCAGAACCCGAATACTTCAAATAAAAGTGAAGAAAACAGAGGCATTGGTAAAAAAATGTAGGATTGAGGACTAAAATCTACGAAAATATGTAATGCAATGTCATCTTTCTTACATGTATACAAATATTTATTTTTAAGTGAATTATATTTGTTTTTTTTTTTTTAATAAAATAATAGTTTCTATTTATTGGTCCACAATATTGTGCAATATTGTGTTGCGTATTGTAATAGCACTCTCATTATTATCGTTAAAGTCATATACTTGAGATGTATCTGGGTCTTCTTCGACGAATTCAGTATCTTCATCTAAGTTAAAGTGAAGACAAATATTGTGTAGACAACTGCATGCATTTATTATTTGCGTCACTTTTTCGGGTTTGTAGTGTAATTCCCTTGCTCCCGAAATACAATTGAATCTATTTTTTAGCACTGCAATGGTCTTTTCCACAACATTGCGAGCTTTTGAATGCACTCGATTAAAAGCAGCTTCATTGCTTCCAACAACTGTAGTGCGAAATGGTGTTATTAAAACTGGTTGCAACGGATATCCTGAATCGCCTGAAATGTATACATTGAATGATTATGTAATTTATTTTGTTGCTTTTACATGAATTTTACCTAGTATCCAGGTATCTGTTTCTCCTTCCACAAGGCGTTGTTCAATGAACGGCTTTATGTCACAATTCTCCCATATGAACGAATCATGACAAGATCCAGGATGTCTTGCATCAATACAACGTATCCGCATCTTGTGATCGCATACCTTTAAAATTTAATTCAAACAAATGTATATGTATTTAATCTTATTTATCAGATTTTTGACTAACCAACATAGCATTAATACTATGGAATCCCTTTCTATTATAATAGAGATGCTGGATCTCCTTGTCTGGGGTAACTATGCGAACATGGATACCATCAACACAGCCAATGACACCAGGGAATCCTGTTTTTTCATAGAACCATAATTTTGCTTCTTCTTTTTCTTCCGTTGTCATAGCAAACGAAATCCATTTCTGGCAAACATGCTCGTTGAATATATTTAGCACTTCCGTAAGAATATTGGAAAAACTTGGCTGGGAAATCGCGCAACTAAAATCATTTCCGACACCTGTTTGATAGCTTCCTTCAGCGAAGAAACGTAAACTGGCGGCCAACTTAAGCATGGTTGGTACTGCTGTGGAGCTTTTCCTGATTTGCAAAAATGGACTAATTTCTTCCAGAACGTATTTAAATGCTTCTTTGGAAAGCCGAAACGTTTTTTTGAAGCTTAAATATTAAAAAAAGCATGTCACAACGTTTGCACTTTAGTTGTTTTATGTTAAAACATACCAGGAATTCGGTAGCTCCAATGGATTGGAACTATCACGAATTATTCTGCGAGCCAATGCCAGATTATCCGCAATATCCTCTTCCTCATCGTCAAAAAATAAATCCATTGAATTCATATTTTTTATTTATACGAATATAAAACTATCATTTTAGGAAAAAACCAAACACTCACGAATTTTTCTTTATTGACATTTCATATTTGACACTTGGTGTTTGACATTTCAAATTAGCGTTGGAATGCGTTCCATGCAATTGGTTGTCGTGTATGTAATGTACATCGCATTCGACTTCGGGAATAGCAATTTGAATGCGATACGAGTCGACGTACGATATTGGGAATTGGGGTGATTATTCAGCTTGTCGTATTTGCACAGATATGATTTTGGTCTTAAAATCTTTAGACGTTTGTACGTGGTAACTGTCAAAAAACATTTGTGTTTCTTTTTTAGCTCAGAGTGTGGAACGCGTATTTGTTTTTTCGCTTAGACCTTAGAGCGTGCTTAGAGCGCGCTTTACGCTCTCAGAATAATTTGATTGGGCATTCTGAGTAAAATGCTGAGGGTGGTGAAAGCCACATTTGACAGATAAGAAAAAATGGAAAACAATTGAAATGTCGGGCGAGGCTTTTTGTTATGGCGTAGAAGTTAGTTAATGTAATTAAATAATTGTATTAATTAATAATGATAATTAGTTTAGGTATGCATAAACTAATACTAATACTAATACTAATACAGTTTAATAATTGTATAACAATTAATTTAATTATGCATAAACGTTAGGTCCGTTCGCGTACGCTCCCAAAACTACGAAAAGCAACGAAAACCGTTCGCGTTCGAAGGGTTCGAAGAGGTGGCTTACCAACATGGGTAAGTAGTTCAAGGCACTAGCCACTGAACTTAAGCAAAGCCAAAACAACATGCCTTATGAAGACGAAGTAGAGATGATAATACAACAATTTTTTGACAAGCAAAAACTTTGTTCAATTCAATGTTTTAAAAATCTGCAGAGTCTATTTTTTTGGTAGTTTTCATATCGATCGAGCAAATTTTCTTATATAAATGAGGTGCAAACTGAAAACAATATCTAAGCCTTGTGACATAGTCACTACTTCCTTGACCAGCAATTGGTGGGTCCATCGCACCCAGATAGGGATAGGGATCTTAAGAGCCCAATCATCTTTTATTCAGAGCAGGACAATCCTATAGTAGGTGAGGAACCGAATAAATTTCTTTTTAGTACCTGCAGCTTCCACAGCAGTAGTTGCGAAGTATCGCGTTTCATGTGTTTCGTTGACACATTGCCAAGATGCCCATGATCCACTGCGACTCAGATTAACCAGACAATTTAATCTATTCCTTTAGCAGTATGAGATGAGAGAATCTAAACTAACATATGTGATTAAGTCTTTTAGAAGCACTCAAACGCATTGAGTACCTACCTGAGCAGACATACAACTTTATGTATATACAAGCCCAACTTTAAACTAGTGGCCCTGCGACTTTTATTTTTATATTTTGACCTCCTGAATGAATATGTATTGCAAAAATAATTTTTTTAGTTGGTTTCAGTACACACTTTGTTATAAGTACTTACCTATGTGTTATTGAACATAAACTTCACTGTACAACCATATTGTGTTTGTGTCTTCTTTTTTTCGTTAGTTTCGACGAAGAACCAAATTCATCTGTGCAACGCAATGAGATTAAAATAAAAGTACAGAAAAAAGAGCACAATATAGTAGGTTCAAATCACTCAATAAAAACGGAACCTGAAAACGATCATGAGCTAGTGAAACAGACTAAATCCGAAGCTACCTCCAAGCGAATGGATCCACTCGATTCACATGAGTGTTCCAGTCTTGATGCTCCAAATAAAGCTAAAGTGGCAGCTGACAGTTCTAGTGCAACTCATAAACGCATGTCCTATCAAAAAATCATTTTAGAACAAAAGGAATTGCTTGTTAAGCTATATGAGGAAGGAAAACCCATCAAAGAAGCTGCCTCCATGACGAAAATAAATCTGAACACTGCCAAGGGTATTCTGCGGAATTATAAAGAAAGATGTGATGTTCTTGTAGACAAACGTCGCGGCGGCAATAGAGCTCGCAAACTCACTTGTGAGGTACTGTCTACCATCGAAACATGCGTAGAGAAGAACCCTGGCGTCCACTTAGAGCACATAAGAAAAGTTCTAGCTGAACAAAAGGTCTACATGTCCAAATCCACCATCAATAATGGTCTGCGGGAATTGAAAATCACTCTCAAGCTACCCTCCTATGAACTGGAACAGGTAAACCTACCTCAGGCAATAGAACATCGGAGGATCTTTGCTCTGGAGTTCGCAAACTGGGCACTCGATGACCGGCATAAAATGATTTTTATAGACGAATGCGGCTTCAACCTACATCTGGGAAGGCGTCAATTAAATATAAAATCAAACGCAAAACAGAAAACAACCCCGACAGTGTTGGGCCGCAATGCAATCATTATAGCGGCGTTAAATAGTAACGGAATCATACATACAAACGTCTTTGGCAGTAACTCATGCAATACGACAAAATTTGCTGCTTTTCTACGGGATCTTGTAGATAAACTGTCAGTAAAAGAGGGCATGGAAGACACAATCTTCATCATGGACAATGCAGGCATTCATGTTAGCCGGGAGGTTGGAGAAATTCTTGCAACCTCTAAGTTTTGCGTGAGAACACTGCCACCCTTTTCGCCGATGCTAAATCCACTAGGCAGAGCATTTGTAAAAATTAAAGCCTACGCTCGGAGCATATTAAGTGATTCCTCGATAGAGAAGGCCAATTTGGTGGAGGTCATAGAAAAGAGTGTATCAACAATTAGCGGAACCGATTGTATTAATTATGTAATGGATGTGATTTTGTTACTTCATAATGCGATTGCTTGTAGACCGCTGCAGGACGCTACAGCCTAAGTGAATACTCATTTTTTACATTAATAAAGTTGTTTTCAATTAATTGATGGCTTTTCATAGTTTTGCAATGAATACATGTAGGTTATTAAAGCATAAATACGCCTTTTAGCAATATTTGTACGGTTTACACGAGTCGTACTGTCATTGAGGTCTTATCTAATGAGAAGGCCATTGAACTCTGTGATATTGATCTTCTGGTTAGCGAATGAAAAATCATACAGAATCAGGCCACAATGTAAAATGCTAAGTGGAAAACAAAAAAATCGTTGAAATTGACTTAGGTTAAATTAACCTCTTGAGACCTAAGCTATATCCAGAAAGACCATGTGTTTGATGTTACTTATGGTCACTCATAGGGCTTATCTGAAGTATCCGAGAAAAGGGGGGTATCATATATTATACATTGGGTCTATATCTAACAAACAAATTATTTTTTTATTTATTTTGTTTGTTTATTTTGAAGAAAAAACAATTGTATATTAAGTTGTGTAAAAGAAAAAAAGAAAGAAATAAAAAAAAAAACAATGATAAACTAATTTATCCTTTTCGCGACCAGAGATTTTTTTGTCCGGTTTCCTTTTTTTTCGATTTCTCGAAATCTAGAGGTCATATCTTGCGCGAAGTAATCCCGAAGTGAAAAGAGCATATTTTTAAAGCATCAAAAGTTTATTTGGAGTGCGTTCCCGTCAATAGTTTCTTTTTGAATTAAATAAAATATGAAAATTCTTTTCCGAAAGTACACATACATATGTTCGCACCCCAGGTCCGAAAAGGTTAAGAAAATCTAACTTACCATTGTTACCTATTTTTCCTTTTGTTTTCAAAACAAATCCTTGCTGGTGACACTTATACGAAATATAATGTTGGAATCCGGAATGAACATCGGATAAAGATATAAAAATTCGCAATGTCCAATATAGTAAAACTTGGGTTGGACGACACAGATTTGGCTAGAAGGTTGACCAATTAATTTCTTGAGTCGCATCGTATGTTGACATTGATGTCTAGAATGCCCAAGTTTATTTTCTTGTTTCTTCATTTCCAAGTGAAAAAGCATCAACTCCTTGGCCGTTTTCGAAAACGTAATTTGATCGTCAAATGACGATCAACATTTGCAGCACTAGGGGTTATGTTATTGGCAGCTTGCGTTTAAGAACATTTTGAGAAAATCAATTTGATGCAGATGACGTTTTCGAAATCTCCCCTTATGACTTCATAAGCAAATTCTTTTTGAAAGGAAACTCCTAAAAAGTCAATGAAACCTTCGCTAAATTGAGCAATCATATTCAGCATGACAACAATACACTGATACCTACGGGTGAATTCCTAAACGTCATTTGCATGACGATGATCACGATCAAGGATTCGAAAACGTTTTGACACGTCCGTCAACAATTCGAAAACCTATTGCCACTGCAAAAAGAAAATGAAGCTGATCGCAAAACATCGTGCAACAGCGCATTCGCAGTGTCACAGCACTGCAAAGGATCATCGCAGCTTAGACGTGATCGTCGAGCAAGTGACGTTTCGAATTCACCCTACGCCTTAGGTGATTTGGCGGTCTTATAAATAGACGTAAATAAAAACCATTTTAGCCCGATTTCTAACAAACATGCTTTTAGGAGTATTAGCAGGAACATCAATGTGGCATTCTTATGATAGACTTTCATGCTTCGAGTTTTTGCTTGGATAGGACAAACGAACAGTTGCTTATAATCTGCGCGCTGATTTAGTAGCCATATTCAAGCTCTTAATCTGTTAGTTCATTAGCTAATCTCAAGACTTAGAGCTATGGTTAGTTTAAAAGCGAGTTGATTGAAATAACTTTCCTTTTCTATCTCACTTGAGGTACGGTTAACGAGTACATTTATCGCGGATGCGCGGATGGACTCTTTAAGACCAAACCTTGGCGTTATTTTTTGCATAATTAGGCTTGGTACACACATGCGATTGCAGTCGCACGACTATTCAGTCGCAAAAAATAGAACACATAGCTTTCAATGTAAGTGCGCGCACATGAAACCTATCAATCGCAACGTATCATGTCCGAGCACATACATTAAAAGCTATGTGTTCTATTTTTGGCGACTGAATAGTCGTGCGACTGCAATCGCATGTGTGTACCAAGCCTACGGCTATGAAAACGAAACATGTATATTCTTTGTCAAATAATAGGTTTGCGATAATAAAAATGTAGTTTGACCATCTTCCCTGCTCTAAGATCAATTTTGTTTTTGTTTTTTAATTCTTTCAGCTCACATATAGAAGTTAATCTTACTAATACACAAAAGGGACGAACAAAGATTTATGTAGAAGGATATAGTTATCATAGTAATGGAGAGGGAAGAAACACACACCGATGGGAATGTAGCCAACGAAAGACATTTATGTGTGGAGCTCGTTTAGTAACTGTTTTGAATGGTGATCGACACTGCATTATAAAAGGATGGGAACCAGGGGCTCACAATCACGAAAGAATTGTATCCAAAAGATCTTTTAAACGAGCAGAAAAAAACATTAAACAACTTTACGAAGATGAAGATAATCGTTAGTTTTGAAAATAGCATGTAAGACAGTTTGTAAAATAAGCTTAAGCCTGTTTTCAAAAAAAAATCTGCATATATGTATGTACATTATGTACATATAAAATATAACTTTATTTAAAATTTTCATAAAACTATCTTAAGGCGTTCTTCTTTCCATACAGTCATATATTTTATTTAAGTCGGTTGGGCTGGTAAAAATTGGTATCAAATCGTGCAGTATTATGGACGTCGATGTACCTACAAAGGTGAAAGATTTAAGACAGGTTATAATAAAATAACTACTGCCATTCCTATGTCAACAGAGAATCGAACTTAAGTTAAAACAGCGGGATGTTAGCACAAATTTTACGGAGTTTTACGTCAACTTCTTGTAATCGACAACATGCTACTCGTATTCTCAACGGATAGCTGGTATATTATGTGACTCGTCTTTTCATTCAAGTGAAACTCCTGAATACTTCCATTTGGGTAGTTTTACACCAAAAACTAAGGTTGTTCATCCACGTTATGCGTAGTCAACCAACCGAAATCCTTCGATTCTTCCTTGTATTCCATTTTTCTTACTATAATTCTTCCACATTTTTTATTTTGATCGTGATCTTGCCAGGTTCCATGTATTCAATATTCCGTCGTTCAATGACTTTTTTAACATTCTCCGATACAGCAAAAACAGGCTTCTAGTCTTCTGAATTCTATGTAAATTGTCCATGCTTCCGCCCAACAGAACTTCCTTGTGGAACAGAAAAATGATTTTATCAGCATTATTTTAAAGCTCCGTTTAAGGTCGCTGCCGCATTTTACAGACATAACTTGAGCTGTTTGATTCAACATAATATGTAGGTATGTATCTAATTTCGTATACACAGTCGATATTCTTATTAGAGATGTAACGGATAGAAATTTAGCCGGATTGCGGATATCTGGCCGAACGAAATACGTTCTGCGACACATACATCCACATGTACATTCATATTTTATCCCGAAAAAAAGATTCAAATAAATTTGAATTAAAGAACTCGGCCATCCCATTAGCTGTATGTGCAGTAGATGAATGAAATGAAATATACAGTGAACAATCGCCTATGAAAATAATGGTAATCGTAATAATTTGCCCGTAGTGAACTTTCAGTACAAGGATCAAGGACTATCCGGCAATATGCCGGATATAAGAAAAGGGCCGGATAACGGATACTAGTCGTCTCGTCGCTTGTCACGCTGAAGGTTCACGGTCCAAATCCAAATGTCGCCGAAACATTTATTTCTCACGAAATTAAAATAAGTTGGTCAGTTTCAAAAGTAATGTCAAAAACCCACTGCAAAGGCATAACACTGACAGTAGGGTGGTGGTATGGTTGAAGAAACTGATCGCAAAAACAAATAATAGGAAACATCTGGAAAAATCTTCTGTGAATCATAAACAAGGGCAAAAACTTTCAATAATACACAAAAACTCTCCAGTTATCCTGGACACCATGCATAGAATTAGTTGAAACCTTAAATCTGAGTTTCCTATCATTACGCCGATCTGTCTGTCTCGTGCTTGTTATTTTCTTCATGTGCTCGCGCTGTGTGTAAACATTAGGTCTGTTCCCGTACTTGTCCAAAACAGCCGAAAACAGTCAAATCCTGTTCCCGTACGAAGATTTTTCATAGGTTTTGACAGAAGAGAGTGTAGTTTTGCGTAGTTTTTGGCTGTTTTCGACAGTACGGGAACAAACCTATTATAAGAATATTCATATCCCCTTGATCCCTTCAGCGTGTGTTGATTATAAAAAAAAATATCTGTAACATCTCTAATTCTTATTGTCGACTTTGAACAGTAAGCTTGCATTGTGTTGTCTAGATATGTATGTATGTATTACCATTATTTTTTTATTTGTGTTGAACTTTAATCCGTACTCTTTACCTTGCTCTATCAATTTTGTTCATCGTTGCATTCAGTTCTCTAGTAATAATTTTTTTTTTTTTTTTTTGTTATGGTTATAGTCATAGGGGTGAAGCCCTGCTCCATTTCTTATCCATTTCTATCTACTTTTATACAGGCTTTCTGGCTCCGATACTATGATTCAATGATGTTGGTAATCTTTGCACTCAACTCCCATTTCTCGTTGCAGCTTTAGGTCGGTTCCTTTACTTTCTGCTCCAAAAATAGTAAATTACTGAATTTCAAGGAGTGGCGGTAAAATTCTCAGAGTAAGGCAAAATTACGAAGAAGTAAAGGAACGCGTTTACTACAAAAGTAGCAACAAACGAAATGTCAAAAACACATGTGAAACAAAAGTAAACATAGTGTTGTTGTATGATTTTGGATTTTACAGAAAAGTCCACCCCTGATGATTTCCCAGAACCAATACAGTATGCAATATATTGCGAAATGCAAATTTCAACATTCAGAACGTTCAACTTTCATCTATGTTCCTTTTCTCTCCATTTTTTTACTTTTTGAATTAAAATAAAAAAATGCAAATAATCCAAACAAGTGAAACAGCTGACTTTGACAGATAGTTCAATTTCTACCGGAAGAAATTTGTCCAGTAAGAAATAGTAAGATTTTTTAGTGAGGGGAAATTTTTACTCTCTCGTTGCCTCTCTCTTTTACTACTTTTTCGTGTAAAGGAACGCGGTTTGTCTAAATTCAGTAAGAATCAGTAAGAATCAGTAACAATTTTCAAGTAAAGGAACAGACCTTTTGATTTTGTCTGATGACGGACTTTCTCGATAGCTTTCCCATAATCTATCAAGCATACATATGCATTTATGTATATGCATAGTAAACATATGTAAATACATTTACATGCATTCAATACCGCTATAACCTTTATCTTTAATTATAACATACGTAAATAATGTCTACAATTTTGGTTTTTATTTTAATTTTAGTAAAAAATTAACAAAGAACATAAAATCCCGAAGTCCGCGAACAAGGGTGAACACCCGCAGCCGGACTAAGAAAACGAAAACAGCTTCTGGACGCTTTGAGTGCAATGCTTGTACTAAAACCTTCGCATGGAAGAAGGATTTGTATCGCCATGAAAGATCTCACGAGCCCGATACGAAAAAATACTCATGTTCATACTGTGATCGTCGATTCATTCGAAAGGATAAACTCAAATCACATTTACTTGTTCACATAGCGCGGATTGCAAAGCCGACACGCGCATTGAAAAGCGTTCAATATTTCGCTCATAGTTTATTTTCTGAGAAGAAATTCAAAGAAATCAAGTGTATGCTCTGCAACTATGACAAGGCGTCCAACGTCCAGCAGCTCCGTCAGCACATTATCTCACACACTAACCTCAAGTCGATTGAAGAAATAAGAAACAGTGAGGTCGTTAAAAGATTCTTTCCAGGGAAAGATTTACAGGAAGTCATTACCATTATTATTAATCAAATCGAAGAGAATCAGTTTGGGAAATTCCACTCGATAGTCAATGCGGATAGCTACGAAATGGGTATAAGTGATTCAGATGAAAGTGATCCCGAATTAAAAGCCCAGTACACCTGTGAAGTATGCGGGGAGTGTTTCAATCGAAAGCACAAGCTCATGACACATCAGGCATACGAACACACCTTTGAAGATTGTCCCTACAAATGTGAGGGCTGTAAGCTGAGATTCACTTGCCAACGCGTGCTTAATAGCCACCTGAAGCATCACTGTGCGAACCCGGAAAAGGAGCTGCAATGCAAGAAATGTCCGGGTCGATTTACTTGGAAGCAGAACCTCGAGGATCATATGTGTGGCAAGAAAATTATAATCGACAAGGCCACTACCTGCGAGATTTGTGAAATGGACTTCGAGTGCCCTAAAGATCTGAGAATCCACAAAAAGACCCATATACCGGACGGTCAGTCTCACGACTGTTCATTGTGTGGAGAGAAATTTCTTCGTTTTGAGAATCTTCGTTGTCATTTGAAGATGCATGCCAGAAAGGAGAAGCGATTGCAATTGAAAAAAATATGTTGTATGCTCTGCCAGGCGGAATTTTTAAGTATTCGCAGCTTAAAATGCCATTTATTCTCTCATTCCGATGGCCAGACTGATGTAAATTTTAAGAATTGCGGATTTGTTAATAAATTCTACCTGGATGCGAGTGAAGACGTCATATCAGAACAAATTCGGAGTTGTTTCAATCAGCAGCGACTTTGGCCACTGTATATGGCGGTGAATAAATTCGGCCTTGAGATGGTCTTAAGTGATTCCGATAGTGATGATGATCAGCAATCTAAAGAGGGTCCCTCGGAAACCTATATCTGTGAGTTGTGTGATGTGAAATTTCCCCGTATGCAAGCGATACTTCAGCATCAGTACGTCGAGCATTATTCAGAGATGACAAATTTCCCACATAAATGTGATGAGTGTGGCGATCAATTTATTTGCGAAGCCCTCTTGAGGCGGCACAAAAAAAGTGACTGTTTGAACTTGGACAGAGTCCACGCATGTACGAAATGCGGTACTAAATTCACCTGGCATCAAAATTTGGTAGCTCACAATTGTATACGCGGTGATAAAGGCTCTGAAAACAATAAAAAATGCGAGGTCTGCGGAAAGAAGTTCATTTGGCTAAAAGATCTCCATCGACATAAGCGTAGCCACATTCCCGATGAGAAGAAATTCGAGTGCTTAGTATGTGGAAGGAAATTCAATCGTAAAGATAACATGCGGGCACATATGAAAGTTCACACGGCTGACTATAAGCTGCGGACAAAAGCAATTATTAAATGGGAACACCAGGACGAGAACCTGTGCAGGCCACATGGTGAGAAAAGCATTCAATGCAAAATCTGTTTCTCGAAACACAACTCAATTCGAGATTTGACAAAGCATTTGATGACACACAAAGATCGTAAAACTCTTAAACAGAAAGAATCAGACGTCAGAGATATTTCGTTGCTGATCTATAACAAGCCAATGGATATGCGAACCCTGGCAAAGACAATATCCAAAGATCTCACAAATGGGAAACACGCGCGCTTTTATTCGATCACAAACGAAGTTGGCTATGAATTAAGTTTGGTTGATTCGGAAACTTGCACTGATTTGGATGCTGACGATGATGATGATGACGACGATGATGAACTTAAAGGGTATAATTGTAAACTTTGCAATAAAACGTTTGATAGGAAGTTTAAAATATTCGAACACCAAAGAAAGGACCATTCGTGGGATGAACTGCCATTCGAATGTACATACTGCGCAGCGAAATTTGTCAGTGAGAATCTGTATCACTTGCATTTGCAATACGAGTGCGAGAACATTGAAAAAAAATTTAAATGTAAGCGATGTCCGCTGAAATTCACTTGGAAAGATAATCTAAAGACTCACGAAAAGTACATGCACTATCAGAACCCAACAATGCCAAAGAAACACCATTGCAATGCCTGCGATAAGAGTTTCCTTTGGCACAAAGACTTGCTAAGGCATAAAAAGATTCATCAGCTCGAAGAGGAGAAATTCGAGTGTACCTGGTGCTTCAGAATATTTATGCGAAGAGATAATCTTAAGGTGAGTAGATGCAAACATGAAATCAATAAACAGCTACAACAAATATTTATTTTGCAGGTTCATATGAAAGTTCACCAGAACGCCACTCACCTTTTGCTGCCCGATATCTACTACCTGGCGCGTCCGAATGGCACAAAAGTGGCAGAATGTAAGAGTTGCGATCAGAAGTACTCAACCGTCTTTGAGTTGCTCGAGCACATTCAAAGTACGCATTTACCATATCAAATGCTTGCTAACATTCCCAATCCAACCAGTTACTCCATTACAAACGCATTGGGCTATGAGATGGACATTGATGACTCGGAAACAGAAAAAGAAGAGCCCATGGAAAAATACTCCTGTGAACTCTGCGACGCTCGATTCAACCGCCGCTTTAAACTTTTGCAGCATCAGCAATCGCTCCACTACTCTGACAACATACCGCACAAGTGTATTCATTGCAGCTTCAAATGTGTCTCGGCGGCGGTGCTTAGCTATCACATGCGAACACAATGTATGAACGAAGCGAAGCAATTCCGATGTAGCAAGTGTACGATGCGATTCATGTGGCAGGAGAATCTAAATAACCATGAGAGCTTGATACATGACAGCCCGAGAACGCACACATGCGACATATGCAAAAGGGATTTCGCCACGCAGCACGATCTGAAGAGTCACAAGGATTGTAAACCACCGATAGAGGTTAAATGTTTTGAATGCGAATTGTGTGACCGAAAGTATAACCGAAAAGATCGATTAATGAAACACGTTAAAGTTCATAATACTGACTCTAAGCAACCACGTATAAAAAGTGCACCGTCTACGGATAAGAAGTTCTTGTGCGCATTTTGTGGCAAAGAAGTGTCGAGTTCTTCGAATTTGGTGATACATATGCGAAGGCATACGGGCGAAAAGCCATTCAAGTGTGAGTTTTGTAATAAGGGCTTTCCGCGATCCTCGGATTTGAGCTGTCACAGACGGACGCATACTGGAGAACGTCCACACAAATGTACAGTTTGTGAGAAGGCGTTCTCTCGGTCGTACAAATTGCAAACACACATGCGAATTCACTCAGGCGAGAGGCCATACAAGTGCACATACTGTGAGAAGAGCTTCACGCAGTCCAATGATTTGACGTTGCATGTGCGTAGGCACACAGGCGAAAGACCATATATATGCGAAACGTGTGGTGAGAGATTTATTCAGGGAACAGCACTTCGGAATCATCGAAGGATGCGTGGGCATTATGAAATTTAAGATGTCAACTCTTAACGGAAAGTTTCAACAAATTTTATTTTTTTATAACCACATACTTAATTTATAAGGAAAAACAGTCTTCTTCCACTACGCATATGCTGCGCACATATCTACATCTAGATATGTTTGTAAAGGTTTAAATGGCAGATGATATTGCCAAAGAATATTTATTCAATTGAAATTAATTTATGTCCTTCGATCTCCTAATCACCACAGAAAAAAGACATGCACATGTATTATACGCTTACAATAAGGAAATATCAAATCAATTACATATTTAAAAAAAAAAACTAAAATATTTTATCTGAAGGTAAAAACGGGTTTATTTGAACTTAATTTTAGTAACTAATTTAGTAGGTCCAGAACATACATATGTTATTTTAATGCGCATTCAATGACTGTTTATTACTACATACTCCAATACTAAAATAAAGAAGGTGAAATTGAATTGTACGATTTTATACTTAGTAGTGCATCAACCAACGCCGGTTTTGTCGAAGTCAAACTTAAATCTTATTACAATAAAAAAGGTTTCCCTACTTTATTAAACTATTCTGTTTGACTGATGGTGTGAATGTATCAAGTACATATGTATTTACAAAATTACCATTTTCCACCGAGACACCCGATTTCTCTATTCTTCTTCTCTAGCTATGATTCCTCGTGTCAACACTAATATAATACACATCTGTTTGAAAGAAATCCGTTATATTTCATGAATTTCAATCCAGAGTTGCCCGACATTGACATAGTACGAGTATATGTGCCCCTTTCTCTATGTCCTCAGAGCATAGCTAAGCCCATCTTCTTTAAATAGGTAATGGCCGAAATTTCAATGCTCCATTGATTACGCTTGGTTCTCTATAGGACTGATGACGCCGTATATTTATTTTTATTTTTTTTATAGATAACGCTACTATTACAATTTAAAAGTACACTCTGACAGTGAATACGCGCTGTCATTCAACATGGATCCATCAGTAAAGACTCCATAAGAGTCTTGTTATACCTTTCGATAACTGGTTTAACTATTATCGTATACATACATCCACTTTGTTGACAACAGCGTCAGCCCGAACATATTCGTTTACACTGATGAACGCAAGCGAGTAATTCGACGTAAATGGGGTTCGCTTTTATTGACTGATCAATGTTTACATGAAAACTCAGTCCATTGGTTACTGAGAGATTGAAACCGGAACACACGAAATCCCTTAAAATTATTCAGAAAGAAATTAGGCTTGAATTTTACCTCTATACAGGAATACAAATTCATGGTATATTTATTTAAGATTCTGTTAATACAATTATGTAAAATTGAAGCTTTAACTAAATTGTTTTACCCGTCATACCAGGCACTCGATACAAGAACTCTCCATCATCGTCGTAGTAGCAGTCTTCCACCTTGTATATCGCACCCTTCCTTCTGATCTTTTGTGGTATATAGATATTATCTTTAACTTTTGTCATTTCAAACTTGCGCATATCTTCCTTGCTGACAACAATTTCATCTGAGGCGTACTTTTCCATGGTAAATGGATTGCCCATTCGAACTATCCCAGTTCCACTGGGGTTCTCAAAGACAACCGCTTCCAATTTGCCAGTATCTTTAAGTTTAAGTGCTTTAAGTTCCTGTAAACGCATTTTACGCTTGTCCTTAATTTTTTCTGAAAGATACGTTTCCTCGTCATCAGCTGAAGGTATTTTAGACATTCCATTAATTCTTTCCTGTTCATCCGTAATCATTCGCTGAGTGGGTTCTTTATCGGCATAGCCCTTGCAACTGGTAATGATGCTCAAGAAATCTGTACGTTTCGGTCTTGGCAATGCGGGTCGTTGATTCCAATCTGGTAAAAGATTCTGTAAGTCTTCCTTTTTCCTAGAAGCAAATTTCGTCAAATGCTCTCTCAGTGATAGATTGAGATCGGAGAATTTGCCTTTGCGTAGACTTTCCCAATTTTCCATTGCCATCTCATCGTGATCTTTTATTCGTTTTGCAGATCTAGCGACCCATTTTGTTCGGATAATTTTCTGTATAATTTCGGGATTGGCAGGGAAACTTTCGGCTAATTTCTCTACGGTCCACTCCTCCGGATCGCGGGAATTAAGTAACTTAATTTGCTCCTTCTCCGCGTATGTTAGAAAGTTTGGATGCTTTTGTTTAAAGTATTTATTTTTCACAACCCAACGACGCATTTGGTCTCTGTTCTCTTCCATTTCACGTTCATGCTCCTTATGGGTCTTGTGTACCTCCATAAAGTCTGATTCCATATTTTCGAAATCATCGTAACCATCCTCGTGGTTAGCGATACCTTCTCTTTGGAATACTTGTGTTTGTATTCCAATACCGGGGTTAGCTTTGCGGCGAACATAATTTGTCGTAGTGGTGTGGAAAAAACGGTGGAAGACTTTTGCGTAGAACATGGTGTACGTTTTTTTTTCTAGAAAGAGTCAAATAGGTAATGTCAATGACAATAATGATTTGATATTGTTGATGAAACTTACATTATTTGTTTATCTTTGTTTGGTTTTACAAATTATTGAACTTTTCTTTATTAAAATTGCAATTAAAAACACCGCTTTTCAACCAAATTCCACAGACATGTTGTGACACTGACAACTGACAAGTGTCACTTTTGACAATTGCGTTCAAACTTCAAAATATGTCGTCATTTTGAGGGTGTTCACGGAGTTTTTACATTTACAAGATAATTAATGTCGATTTCGATTGGGCAAAAAAAGCAAAAAAGCACGAAATGAACGAAAAAAAGAGTCGTGCGGATGCGCCGTTGTATGGAAATCGCACGCAGATTGTATAGTGTGTGTGCTACTTACAACGGTTGTACCGATATTGGTACAACCCGTGGTTGTACAACGATTGTATCGTGTATTTCCAGCTTAAAAGAAAATATTCATTCGCATGGCAACTTTGCACTAAATGTCAGAATGAACTTAGCTTGTACAATCACCACAACACAGAACTTTGATCTAGTTTGTTTTATTATTCTGATCTGATCCGGATCAGATCATGCGGATAAAAAAACACGGCTATTAACAATGACATTTTAGTCTCGGTGAAAGAGACCAAAAGTTATTGAATAGAAGTTAGCTTAATATAATTGTACAGTAATTCAAGTTTAATGTCGATTTCGATTGGGCAAAAAAAGCACTTTTTTTTTATCTCGAGCAATTTTTATCGCTCTAGTACAATTTTCATTTTCCAACCGACCAAAAAAGCACTTTTTTTTTGCTCTAGATCAATTGTTGTGAATCTCGGATTCTGCTCGAGATTTACATCTACTTGCACTAACACCAGCATATTTTACATGAAATGTCAACGCAGTACATCAAAATAAATATCAATCAACAAAAATATTATCAGAAACTGTGTAGAATATTTAGAAAATAAAAAGAAAGTGTTTTAAAATTGTATTTATTATTTTTCTGTTTCTTATTTATTTTCTTTAACGAACCAGGTGTGAAATGTCACACTAATACAATTGCAGAAAAACAGATCAATCTCGTTTGTTTTCCAACCAACACGAAAAATCTGAAATCTGAGAGCAAAATCTCAAAAGCCCAATCGAAATCGACATAAGTATTCACTTAACAACTTTTTTATTTTAAATGCAGTTTGTTGGGTACAGTGTGTTATAAATGGTCGCTGTCGAACGCTGTTCGACTTAATTTTTGAAACGCCATCTATTAACGAACACAAGTGACTGCAATGAGTATACAAATAAAATCGATATCACTATCGATATCTGCGCGGCAACTCATAGCCGGCCTGCGTCTCTTGTCTCTTCTTTGTGTTGGTTTATTTTTGTATTATAAATTGTACGAAAAAAAAACTCAACTAGCACGCCAAAAAGCGAAATTTGCTCCGCCATTTTTTTCTTCCTTAGCGCTTTTCTTTCGTTGGTATATCGATCGTAGACGAAGAGTAAACTGTAAATCAGTAAAGTGGGCAAACAATTCGTAGTGTATTTGATAGCAATTTGCTTCTGCAAAATTCTGTGCTCTAGCTGTTTAGGGTATTTTAACATTTAATTTGTTTTATAATAAACGGCAGGTGAGTCCGCATTTAGCTAAAATTTTTGTGCTGAAATGAATAACCAGGATCTATTTTCTCTAAAAAAAAAAAATAGAGATGGAGTTTGAGGATAATCCGCAATCACAAGTGGAGAGTAATAATTCGGAAAATGGTGGTGGTGATGGTGCCGGTGTAGGAGGCGGTGGCAGCAGCACTGAACAACAAGGACCGGATAATCGCGAAAAGGAACGAGATCGGCGTGGGCGTGGAGCTCGTGGCACCCGCTTCTCTGATGCCGAAGGCGGCAATAGGGAGCGTAGCCGCGAACGCCGTAATTGCCGCGTTTACATCTCTAACATCCCCTATGACTACCGCTGGCAGGATTTGAAAGATCTTTTTCGTCGTGTCGTAGGCAACGTGGAGTATGTGGAACTGTTTCACGATGAGAACGGCAAGGCTCGCGGTTGTGGTATCGTTGAGTTTAAAGATCCCGACCACGTTGAGAAGGCCCTCGAGAAACTCAATCGTTATGAGATAAACGGCCGAGAGCTGGTAGTCAAGGAAGATCACGGCGAAAATCGTGACCAGTATGGTCGCATCATTCGTGACGGAGGCCCGGCCGGTGGTGGTGGTGGAGGCGGTGGCGGAGGCGGCGGTGGTAATGGTGGTGGCGGCAATAACCGCAACGATCGAATGGACCGAAGTTTCAGCAATAGGCGCAACGATGATGATAGATTGTAAGTCAATAGCTAACACTAGTGAGTAGAAAATATCGATTTGTAGCTTATGTTGGCAAGGATGAAGGCTGTCACTTCTATACTAGATGGCGATAATTTGGATATGGGTACGTTTTATTGAAACATCATTTTGTGAGGTCTTGAGATGAAATCTGATGATGGTGTTGGTGGTCGTGGATTTTTTGGGCTCAGTTTGTAAACTTTGAGTAGATCTCTCCTACTGGCCAATGGTAATGTGGTGAAAAAAATTGCAATTGAATGTCGTTCCTTCTCCATCGTGGTTCTCCAAATAACAGTGACAGCCTTTAAAAAAAAAAAAAGTTTCCTCGATTCTTTGGCATAACTCGGATGGGGGGCAAATCGTCGTCTTTTTTTTAAATATGAAGTCTTCTTGCATCTCGAGACTGTTTGCAGCGAAATTAGAGACTTGTTTTCTTTGTCATCATCTTTTGTTCTCTTCCTGGCTTGAGCTGCTGCTGACCCACAACAATTTGCTTTTCTTTTTCTGAACAACATTTTCTTCTAGATCTGGGCGTAATCATAACGTTGGTAATATGATGTCTAACGATTATAATAATGCGTCTTACAATTCGTATGGTCTGTCTGCTTCGTTTTTGGAGAGTCTTGGAATAAACGGACCTTTGCATAATAAAGTTTTTGTTGCTAATGTGAGTATTGAATTCAACTTTTTTTTCTTTGTTTCTTTCATTTTGTGTTTTATTACAATAATTAAATTAAGTTCTGGTGGTTTTATTTTTAAAAATTATTGAAAGGTTGCTTTTGCTGGTGTTAAAAATGTACAACAAAGCCTGTTTATGGGGCTTTGAAAAGTATGTAGTTTTGAAAGAAGAAAATACATATGTATGTATGTACATGTGTCGCCTATCTGTAACCCTGATGCTGTGTTTACATTGTTTTTATTTTTCTATACTATAAAAGTCTACTCACTTATAATATAAAAAAAAGTATGAATATGTATGTATGTACATAGATACTCATAGGATTTATTCAGACTTAAGGCCGTTTAGGAGATTTTTCGGAGGATTATATTTATATTTATTTAAGACAGCATTGCACAAAAATGAACACAATCATTCCTTTACATCACAAAAAATTATATCTAACTACTTCTTATCGCGCTACAATTCGATGTTATGTTTATATCTCAACTCCCTTACAATTTATTCGTGTGCTAAAATGAATTTGCATTCAAAATGTTTTGAAAATATATATATGGAACAGTGATATCAAATATGAAAGCTCTTTGTTCCGTAAAAACCATAAGTAAGAAATTCTTCTTTTCTTATAACAGTCTTTAATGGGGTGACTACTTAGTCTTACAAGTCACTTTCACGGAGATGCATACCAAAAGTTGTGTCGGTCTCTGTTGACTCTATGTAAAAGAGAATCAACGACAAATGGTAGAAGTAACCATCTGTAAAGAGCATATCTAAGCTCCAGAACACATTATCCAGAGGGGAACTGAGATTTATCAAAAGCCCATAGCATTGCTATTGGTAAAATGTAAAACGTAGCACAAAAGATCTTGTGGTCGCAGTTTACAAGCATTTAAGGTCGCAGTGTACATCGTATTCTTTCATTTGTTTGAATCTGCCTAAAAGGGTACATATACCTAGACTATTTGCACACATTTAATATGAGACACGCCGTAGAGTTTTGTTTTTAACCCAGTTTCTAGTATTTAAAGGTTTATTCTTATGGGCAGCAAAAGCAAAATTTGTATATTTACCTTCTATATCATTTTCAATTGGGTTAAATTGCTCTTGTTTGTTTTGTGGTTAGTGAATAAGATAACGTTTGTTTGTATACATATTCCGCTATATTATAGTTCCCTTTCCGTAGTCTTCTTTTGTAACATGACGACATTTTACTTCCCTGCCGTGTCGTCGTAAGATTGTTAAAATTATTTTACGTATTAAACAAGAGGTCTTTAAAACTGTCTATTATAAATGTATACTAAAAGCAAGTAGGTTTAAATACCAAATTTAGGTTTTTATTTTTTAATGTTTGCGAACTATTCTTTGCGATTTTCATTTGCAAAGCCTTGTGTACTTATGTCTATTCTTACAATGCGAATTTGGTAATCTTCATGAGTAAGGTAGGCGTTGCACTGATTGATTAGGCGTTTTATTTTTCGTTTAAGTTTAAGGGAACTAGACTCAATTCAAAATATTTTAATACATTTTAATAGTTCAAAGTACATAATGTATGTATTCATTCCCAAACGACTGGCTTTCTTATGAAATTCATACTTGTTTCACTTTCGCTTTCGTAAAAAAAAAAATGTTGATTACCAGCTTGGGCAATCCTAATTGAAGGAAAGATGATAGGACTCATCGATTTCAAAACAATCAGTCGTAGCATTAAAAAAGAAATAAGGATTATGCTGAGAAGCAATATTTTACAAATCAGGGAAGCACTTCAAAGTTTCAAAGTCTTCTTCGAAAAACTTGACGAGAAGCAACACAATAAAAAGAAAATTTCAAACGTCTTAACTAATTTAAAATAATATATTTCCAGTTGGACTACAAGGTCGATTCGAAGAAACTCAAGCAGGTGTTCAAGTTGGCCGGTAAGGTCCAAAGTGTTGACTTGTCCGTCGACAAAGAGGGCAATAGTCGCGGATTCGCCGTCATTGAGTACGATCATCCAGTGGAAGCTGTACAAGCTATCTCGATGCTTGATCGCCAAATGTTGTTTGATCGTCGGATGACTGTACGCTTAGATCGTATACCAGACAAGAGTGAAGGTGTAAAACTGCCCGAAGGTTTGGGTGGAGTTGGCATTGGTCTCGGCCCCAACGGTGAGCCATTGAGGGATGTGGCACGCAATTTGCCAAGCATCACCAACCAACAGCCCAGTCAACAACTATCACAACCACAACAAATGTCATCCAACCCTGGCAACATGAACCTCGGTGGTGGCATGTTTAGCAATTCAGTGCAACCAACACCGGTTGCACCAGTGTCCGTGAATAAGCCATCTGGTGGCAATCTATTGGGTCCAAGTGGTAACTTGAATCTGGGAAATTTGTCTTCTTCCAATTTGGCCGCACTGACGAATGTAGTTGGTGGACTTGGTGCCGCACTCTCCAATCCGTTACTAACGAGCAGTCTTTCCAATCTCGGCTTAAATTTGGGACAAGCTCCGATAACTCCAAACAATGAGGACTCCATGTCTTCGGCTACGGCTCTGACAAACAACTACAGTACTGGTAACAATTATAGCTCGGCTTACAGTTCATCAGGCTATAACACCGGTGGCGGTGGTGGTGGCAGCGGAAACTTTGACAATTTGCGTAACGCATATAACACTGGTGGTTCACAGGACAACAACGATTACAATTCCGGAGCGAACTTGGACATGTACGGCGGTGGAAATCAGAATACATTGGGTGGAGGTGGTGGTGGTGGTGGTGGGGGTCGAAAATCCGACACCATTATCATTAAAAATGTAAGACGAGCTTTTATTTTTATCTATTCACTCTTAAACATTTAAACTATATTTCAACAGATTCCATTGAGTTGCACTTGGCAGACATTGCGTGACAAGTTCCGTGATGTAGGAGAAGTCAAGTTTGCGGAGATCCGTGGAAATGATGTTGGAGTTGTGCGCTTCTTCAAAGAGCGGGACGCCGAATTGGCAATTGGTATACATGTGGATTGATTAAAAACCCATCATTCTTTAATTCTATTTTTAATTTGCAGCCCTTATGGACGGTTCTAGAATGGATGGCAGAACCATTAAAGTCAGCTTTTTTTAAATCTTAAATTATCATTAAACTAAAAGTAACACTAATATAAGAACCTACTTATATACAACTAGTTGGTCCCCGAATTTTACATACATATATAAACGAAAAAAAGAGATATGCCAGTCCTCCCTATTTGTTTACTTAAGAGAAATTGTTTAAATAGAAAATTTAAAGAAACACAGAGTTGCAGACTTATTCGATTCACAAGACTCCCCGGATATAGCGAAGAGCCAATGGAACCAAAAGCCGCTATTAAAGCTGTTGTAATTTTAAATAAATTCATGTTTTAATTTTTACTTACTACATTTTTTGCCAATAACGTTTTTAATAGGACATTAAAATAACCATATGTTACAAAGATGAAGAACGCTACAACGCGTAACCAACTCCAAAACATGTACAACAATGACTTGTATTTTCACGGAACCATTAAGAATAAAATCTGAAGAAACAATTCAACTGTGTTTAAAATATGTTAATGTAGGTGGTGCTGAATTAATAGGCAGTGGTAAGTGCGTTGGACTACTACGCAATGCTGCCCGGGTTCAACACCTAAAAGTTTTTCATCTATGGCTAAGGCTGCTGCAGAACGTGCGCATGACTAAAGACAGAGAAAAGAAGCAAGAGCCAGTCAATCCAACAGCAACAATATGAGCACCGTGGTGTAGTGGTAGGAGCGTTGGATTACTACGCAATGATGCCCGGATTCAATCCCAACAAACACCTAAAAGTTTTTTCACGCCGCCACCTTTTTCGAATGTCTGACAAGCAATCAAAGAGTATCATTTGTCAATGAGCTTCTCAACTCGCCGTTCGGAGTCGGCGAAAAACTGTAGGTCCCTTCCGTTCGTGAAAAAATATAACGCGCACACATAAATGGTTGTGAGAAGCAGGCCCAGGTTCACCCCGAGCTGTAGCGCCACCTAAAGTAAAGAAAGGTGGTGCTGAATTAGAATGTTTCACGTAGGCCGCAGTCTGGTGAAAAAAGCCGAAGAGTGGTTAACCAAATTATATAAATTCTGGAGTATGTTTTAATAACTTCTTGTAGCAGTCTATAGTTTTCGTCTCTTAAATATGACCAAGGTAAATTTCATTTGCGTGTCCAAACTTGTAGGACGTCAAATTTTATATCACGTCAAGATACTCCGATACGTTAACAGCTTAAGCGCCTTAATTTTGCTGCCATAATTTTCAACGTCCACTTCTCCACGCCATAGAACTCCATATGTTATATAAACTGCTTCGGCTTCAGTGTTAGATGCAGCTTGTTCCGACAGAAAATCTTAATTTTATGAATGATGAACTTACATACGATACTCTCGTTTAGCTTCACTGTGATTTGTGTTGTAGCAGCAAAGTTCTCCCGACTGGCGTAGATTTGTTCATAATTGTTTATTTGAGTTGTTTACGGGTTGATAGCTTTAAAGATTTTCTTATGTACATACGTGTACAGGCTAAAAAAAATGAAAATTATTTATAGATAGGTACCCAATTAAATTGGATATGTTGGTATCGCCTAGTATTTTTTGTGGAAAAAATGATGACATTAAACAAACGCCGTGAGAAATCACATTGGCATTGAATGTACATACATACAGTGCTGTGCAAAACATTTGCAACTCCAAATGCTAACCCATAAAACTGTAATTTTAACTTTCTTTAGAACAATTTACGGAATAGAGTTATATTATTTTATAAACTTTATTTGTCCTGACCAATTATACATAGAAAAAACTAATTTTTTTTGAGTGTGTAAAAAAATATGTGCACATGTATACAAAAAGTACCAGTATTGACTGTGCAAAACATTTGCAACCAAAGGCATTCCTCCTTTTGATTTAGACTAGTTTTCATTTTGATAACGGTAAACTTTATTTTTGTCTGTCATTTCATGTAATACTCTTTATCACAGATTTGTAGTTCATTTTGTGAGTTGGCTTCATTGTTGTAAGCGCATTAAGTGTTATTAAGTAGTGATCTTGTAAATAATTGTAAAAATGGGTGGAAACAGGTATGGCTCTGAAATCAAGTCAAGAATTTTATTTGATTATAATAATGGAATATCGCAGAAAGAAATATGTATAAAATATTCCATCCATAAATCTACCATAAGTCGGATATTTATTTATTTATTTATTTATTTCAAAAATAATATTTCACATTAAGATTACAATCTTTTTATTTGTGAAAATAGTTAAGAGCGGAAGTGTGGTAACACTTCATAAAGGAGGACGGACCCGTAAGACAACCAAAAAAGAAGACCGACAAATTGTCAATTTTTTCCGGAAAAATCCTCAGGCGTCCTCAAAAGAAGCTAAGGTAAGCCTCCAATTAGACGTTGACTCGTCTACAGTTAGACGTAGGACCCTAGAGGCTGGTCTTCGGAGCTACAAACCAGCAAAAAAAACCATTTATTTCCAAAAAAAATCTTAAAGCCCGAATTAATTTCGCTAACACTCATTTGGGCTGGAGCTTAGATAAATGGAGAACAGTGCTTTTTTCCGACGAGTCTAAATTTAATTTGTGTGGATCGGACGGAAGAAGCCACGTGAGGAGACCGAAAGGTGAGAGACTAAATCCAAAGTTCAGAATGGGAACAGTGAAGCACGGAGGTGGTACTGTTATGGTCTGGGGTTGCTACTCTGGGCAATACATTGGTCCAATTCAGCAAGTAGACGGTATTATGAAGGCTGAAGACTATAAAAACATATTGCAGAACACCATGCTTCCCTATGTGGCTGGCTACACGATCATTTCCATACCGATTCTTTTCAGTGAGACAGGTAGATTTTATTGTGAGTTAAAACGAGAAGGGTTGATTTCAGGAAAAAACCCTTCTCGTTTTCACTCACATAAAATGTACCTGTCTACTGAAAAGAATTGGTATGTGTTGAAATAAAAAAGAAATTATAAGTTACTTTTCTAATACAAGTGGCATCACTGTTATTGCCTGAATGAAGAACAACAATCCGGACATCGCCCTCATCAGTGAAACCAATGTGACAAAGCGAAACAACATAGACATCGCGGGATTCAAGACACACCGACAGGATAAAAACGAAAATCGCAGAGGAACAGCAGTCTTTATAAAGGAAAAATTCTCTTCCAACACCAGCGAGGTCATCATCCCAGGACTAATAACCAGCGAAGCCACCGCCATCACGATAAACTTGGGTAGAGGTGAAACACTTACAATCATCAGCATCTATTTCAAGTGCGCATCCAGAGAAAGAAACATCCAAAGCGACCTGCATGTGCTTAACGGCATCCTGAAACGAAGCACCTACGGACTCATTGGCGGCGATTTCAACGCGAGACATCACCTGTGGCTGGACACAACAATCACCAATGAAGGCAAGGCAATTGCCGACTGGATGGAAGTCAACAATGATGAACATTCCTTGGTGGTTATATCCCAGCCTAAACCAACCTTCCCTAGAACACCATCTACGCTGGACTTCTTCCTGGTATCATCGAACCTGGTGCATATTCTTCCGGAAATCCGGAACTATATCTGCACAACAGTGATGAGTGATTCCGACCATGAAGCAGTTCAACTATCAATCCACCTTGACCAACCCATACTCCTCACAATAGAACCACCAGAGAATTTCATCAACTACAGACGGCTGGATATTGAAAGACTTCAACGGGACATCGAAAGCAATGTAAGGCTTCCACCTGCAAACAGGAACCTACTTGACAGCGAAATTGACGTAGCTATAGATGGATTGGAGCAGGCTGTTTCTGATGCACTAGATATCCAAAAGCGGCCCAGGACATCAAGGGATAGATACCAGCACCTTCCCCAGTACGTGCAGAACCTGTATGCTCACAGACAGCGGCTGAGGAAACGTCTCCAAAGGATCCACAAAAGAGAACTCAACACAGTCAACAGCCACTATCAGACAGTATTGAGTGAACTAAAGTGCGTCAACGTGATGTTTCGGAATTCAATCCAACACCACAACAACAACCAATTCCAGAAGAGACTGCAGTCAATTAAACCTGGACCTGATGCCTTCAAAAACATCAACAGACTGATTGGAAAAAAATCTCCAATGCCTGAGACGATCATCACCAACAATGGGGAAGCAAACACGACACAGGACAAAGCCGAAGCATTCGCCGAGTACTTTGAAGGAAACTTTATCCCCAATCCATCATGCGATCCAGTCTTCCTTGAGGAAGTGGAGGAATCCACCCGAATAACCCTGGCGCATAGCCCCAACAGATCCTCGTTCAGTGACACCAATCCTGCAAGCGACCCAACTGACAGCCCGAACCTGAGTACCCCTGAGGAAATTGCCGAGATCATCCACAGCTGCAAGCCAAAGAAGTCAACTGGTCCGGATGGGGTATCAAACTTCATCATCAAGAAGCTCCCACAAACAGTTCTGATCATCATTACAGTCATCTTCAACAACTGCCTCAACAACAACTACTTCCCCCAAAAATGGAAGACGGCAAAAATCGTGGCGATTCCCAAGAAAGGTGCCATGAGCAACGTTTCGAACTACAGGCCGATTTCCCTCCTCAGCAACTTGAGTAAACTGCTGGAGGAACTAATACTCAGGAAACTCAAGAAATTCTGCAGCGAGAACTTCATAATCCCTGACATGCAGTTCGGCTTTCGGGAGAAGCATTCCACACTGCACCCGCTCATGAAGATCCAGCATGACATCACCGTAGCTCTCAACATGCATCGTGTCACCGTCGGATGCCTTCTGGATGTCGAGAAAGCATTCGACAGTGTATGGATTGAAGGACTCATCCATAAACTTCATTTACTAGGCTTTCCCTTAGCACTAATCCAAATGATTTTTTCTTTTCTTTCTTCCAGGAAATTCTTTGTACAACTGGAGAAATGCACATCATCAGTGAAGAACATCAGAGCCGGAGTTGCCCAAGGCTCTAAACTCGGACCGTTCCTGTACAGCATATTGACGTCTGACCAGCCCATCCCAAACAGCTGCGAGAACCTGCTCTACGCCGATGACTCCATCACTTATGCCACCTCGATGTCACCATTGATAGCTGTCCGGAAAGTTGAAGCCCACATCCACAGACTTATTGAGTACTACCGAAAGTGGGGAATCAGAGTCAATGCCTCAAAATCGGAACTCATCTGCTTCAGGAGACCAACGACCACCTCAGGACGCAGCCGACGAGCAGCGAAGTGCAGAAGCATTACCCTGAAACTCCCAGATGGATCAACACTGACAACCAAACGGAGCGTGAAGTATCTGGGGATCCACTTTCACGAGCTGTTAAGGTTCAACCCTCACGCAAGGAACGTCCTAAAGAAAGCCAACTGGGCCTTCCATCGTCTCCACCCACTGATGAAGAAAAGAACCGGACTTAGCCAACAAACCAAGACCTTGATGTACAAGCAACTCCTGAGACCAGTCATCGGATACAGCTTTCCCGTCTGGTTCTCCATCTCGAAGACAGCCATGAGACAACTCCAAGTTTTTGAAAGGAAGATACTGAGGATCTGCACCGGACTATTCTTCGACCGACAGCGTCAAAAATACTGCAGGAATGACCATCTGTACTCAGAAGCAAAGATAATACCAATCGACAAGTACCTACTACTTTTGGCTAAGAAGTTAGTAGGAAGCGCAGCCAGCCACCCGAACCAGCTAATAAGAAGGATGACAACCCAACAGCGACTACCCCAGCCGTGGTACCTCAGCGCCCTGGACACCCTGGATGAAGACATCACCCCAATCGACAACGAGGAAGCAGTTGTATTCTACGCTGACACAGGGTCAGCCCACCGCCGTGGCTAAACGCCAACCCCCCTCACAACCCACACCAAACTCGCCACTAACAACCGGGACGGAACACCCCGAGGATATCTAAGTCAACCGACTTTTAATTTTAAGTTTACATGTATAATATATAATTATATTTTTTATTTTAAGTCAATGTATAAGGTTAGGCCCCCAGTGTGCCAACAAATTTGTATTACCAATGTATCTTATAGCTGTAAGTTTAAATTAAGACAATTGTATATATATTTTGTTCAATAAAAATCGTTAAATCGTTAAATCGTTATTGCCTGAATTAATTTTTTGTTCTGTCAATATTTTTATTCAAATAAAGAGCTGTTACTAAAAGGGCGTCTATTCTATCATTTCGAGCGGATAACTTTTCTTTTTTCGGATCAGGATTCCAACAGGTTATGGGCCCAGGCACCCATTAAAGGAAAGATGGAAAAATTCGTCGAAATAGAAAGACTGTGTGGTAGAGAGAATTACCACAAATGGAAATTTGCAACCGAGCATGCAATGAAACTCCAAGGATATTGGAAAGCTGTCCTGGGTACAGAAGAAAATGCTGATGTAATTGAAAAGGCGACATCAAGACTTGTGCTGTATATTTCGCCGAATCTATACGTGCACATTCAAGGAATTTCAACAGCGAAAGATATTTGGGCCAAATTAAAGTCCACGTACGATGATTCTGGATTGACTCGACGGTGCGGTCTGCTAAGGAAGCTGACAACAACACAGTTAGTTAATTGCAAGGATATCTGTGAGTATGTTGATATAATAATTGATACTGCACAGAAATTAAATGAAATAGGTATGACTGTGAATGATGAGTGGGTTGGGAGTTTGTTACTGAGTGGTCTGCCTGAGCATTTTGCACCGATGATCATGGCGATTGAGAGTAGCAATGTTAAGGTTACTGCGGATACAATCAAGACCAAACTTCTGCAGGATTTTGATACTTACAACACGCTTGGAGCAAATTCAAACACTTCCTCAGAAGTAGCACTATACAGTAAACGGAAAATGAAGAGATCAACTAACAGCAAGTCTCATGAAGAAGAAAAAAAGTTCACTTGTTTTAAATGTGGAAAGGAGGGCCACATAGCCCGAAACTGCAACGAGAAGAAAAAGCCAATTTTTAACAACAAAACAATGTTGGCGGCAAGCTTTGCAACGAAATATAATAGCGCAGAAAATACGTGGCTAATTGATTCAGGTGCTACAACTCACATGGCTAAGAACAGATGCGATTTTGAGGTTTTTAATCCATCTACATCTAACGAATATGTTTTAGTTGCAAACAACAATAAATTGAGAGTTCTTGGACGAGGAGATATTTCTGCAAAAATTACATTTAACAATATTAAAGAAGATATAACAATAAAAGATGTTTTATACGTGCCAGAAGTTTGCACAAATTTATTATCAGTTAGCCAGATGACCAAAAAAGGCTGCGAAGTTAGATTTTTTAATGATAGATGTGTCATTCTTCGCAAAAAGAAAATATTTGCAATAGCTTCTCTAGAAAATAATATGTATAAGCTTAACGTCGATTTGCAGCAGAAGACTTTTGCAGTTGGTAGCAAAATACTATGGCACAACCGAATGGGCCATGCAGCAGACGTAAGTCTCCAGGAACTAAGTCGTAATGATGTTTTCGGAGTCGACATAGATCCAAAACAAGTCAACACCAAATGTCGCTCATGTTTGGAGGGGAAACAGGCTAAATTTCCATTCAAGTTATCAACTAGTAAGACAACAGATGTACTGCAATTAGTACATAGTGATGTTTGTGGACCGATGGAGCGAAAATCAATGGGAGGAGCGATTTATTATGTGTTATTCTTAGATGATTACTCAAATAAACTTTTTGTGTACACACTGAAAAATAAATCTGAGGTGCAAAATAAATTTAAAGTTTTCAAAAATCTCGTCGAAAACCAAACTGGGAAATCGATTAAGATTCTTCGCACTGATAATGGTCTTGAGTTCTGCAACAAAGCGATCAGACAGATTTGTGAGGATAGCGGCATCATCCATCAAACATCAGCGCCATATAATCCGCAGCAAAATGGTAAGGCTGAAAGAACAAACAGAACTCTTGTGGAGAAAGCCCGGACGATGATGATAGCTGCCGGACTTAAGAAATTTTACTGGGCAGAGGCTGTAAACACAGCGACATATCTCTTGAACAGAACTCCAAAGAAGAAACGTAATAACAAGACACCAGAGGAGATGTGGAACGGCGTTCAACAAAACCTATTATATCTAAGAGTTTTTGGATGTATAGCAATGAAGATGATTCCCAAAGAAAGACGCGCAAAATGGGATCCAAAGTCGGAGAAATGCATTATGCTGGGTTATTGCGAGAACAGCAAAGCATATAGATTATACGATCCTGTAAAAAGAAAAATCCACATTAGTCGCGACGTTATATTTATAGAAGATAAAATGTATTTTTCCAAGAACGAAGACCTTATGCATATATTGAACAATCAGGATTTAGTGAGGACTTATGCTGATGGAAATTCTGACTGTTCAAATAAGGAATCCGAACAAACACCACATTTTGAGTCAGTGGATAATGGTATTATCGATGATGCGGTTGTAAATAATGATCAGCCTATAGATGAATCCACCAGTGATACTACTGATAGTGAGGAGGAGTTTTTTGAAGTGCCACAATTCAGTGGGGAGGATCCCCTAGTTGTGCGTCATTCTGGCAGAATGCCAAAACCTCCTGATATGAGCGATTACATTACATACTTTGCCTGTGGAAATTTAGACGAACCGCAAAATTACGCAGAAGCTACTAGCTGTAATAATGGACAGGATTGGATGGATGCAATTGACGACGAGTATAAATCGCTTGTTGAAAATAATACATGGAGTGTTGCAGACTTACCTCAAGACAAAAGAACATTGACGACCAAATGGATTTTTAAGAAGAAATACAACGAAACAGGAGAAGTAGTTCGGTTCAAAGCACGATTGGTGGCCAGAGGATGCGCGCAGCGGAGTGGCGTAGATTACAAAGAAACCTATTCCCCTGTGATGAGGTACAATTCACTTCGCTATTTACTATCACTAGCGCTGGACCTTAACTTAGAGATCAATCATTTGGATGTCTGCACAGCATTCTTGCAGGGCAATCTGAATGAAGAAATATTTATATCTCCACCAGAAGGTATTGCAGTTCCAAGAGGAAAAGTTTTGAAGCTGAATCGACCAATATACGGCCTAAAACAATCTTCAAGGATGTGGAACGTGAAACTTAGCCATACTTTAAAGAAACTTGGCATGAGACAACTTAAAACAGATCAATGCATATACATAAACAATGAAGACAAGAACAACGTACTGATTCTAGCAGTGTATGTAGACGACATACTTCTTTTTTGGAAAAGTGAAGAAACCAAAAATCATTTAATTAAGAAGTTGAAAGAGACATTTAAGTTGAAGGACATGGGTAAAGCAAAATCCTTTCTTGGGCTTCAGTTGAAATACCAACGTGGAAATTGGTTGACAATCAGTCAAAAGTCATACATCATGAAACTGTTGGATCGTTTCGGAATGAAGTCGTGTAACCCGGTTGTTACGCCTATGGACCTGTAGTGGCAACTCTTCATTTTATAATACAATCGATATTTTAGCAGTTAAGGCAACACTGAATAAAAGATGAAATGTCATCATTCTTTTTGGATATTTAAAAAGCGCGTGTTTCATTTTTCTTCCACAGCTAAGATAAAAAGATAAAGATTATAAAGGCGACAAATTGGTGACCCCGACGAAAAAAATAACAAATATTGGTCGATTAAATTTCAAATATCGCAGTTTTTTCGTTTTTTAAAAAAAGAAAAAAAAACTTCAATTTTACATTATTAAAATTAGCACTTGGCAAGATGGCGGACGGCGATAAAGAAGACAATGGTACACTCAATGAGCAGGCTGGAGGCGGTCCATCACCGAAACAAGCAACCGCACAAGGTAATTTTCCTAAAATCTCGGTTAACAGGGTAGCAGTCAAAATTCCACCGTTCTGGGCAGAAAGACCGGAGATTTGGTTTGCGCAGATTGAAGCGCAGTTTTGTATTGCTGGAATTACTGTCGACAGCACAAAGTTCCACACAGTCGTCGCTGCGATGGAATCAAATGTAATTTCACAAATCACTGATGCCGTACTTAATCCGCCAACCAACGATAAATATGGCAACCTCAAACGTAATCTTATTGAGCGATACTGCGAAAGTGAACAGAAAAAGATTCAGAAACTGCTTTCCGACATTGACCTTGGTGATCGCCGACCAACACAGTTACTTAACGAATTAAGTGCGTTGGCAAAAGACCGCGTAAGTGATGATTTCTTAAAATCACTATGGCTTCAGCGTCTTCCACCGCACGCACGAGCCATTTTACAAGCTTCGAACGACAGTCTGCCTGGTTTAGCGAAACTAGCGGACAAAGTATTAGAAGTTGGCGGTATGGGACACATTGCCGTGACATCTACAACTACAGCTACTCCGTCTGCTAACGGCGAAGTAAACGAAATAGCAAACCGAATGTCACGTTTAGAGAAACGTATCGAGGAACTGTTAAGGGCACGCCCAGTAAGACGTCCTTCGCAAAACCGTCGTTCGTCTAGTAAACGAGATTCAACACCTAATCTCTGTTGGTATCACGCAACGTTTGGTAATAATGCAAGAAAATGTCGCTCTCCTTGCAATTTCAACAACGATACAAAAAACTAGAAAGCACTTCTGGACCGTCGCCCCGCGGACCAGAAGACGACAATCGCATAGCGAGGCTTACAGTTTTCGATGAGGGCACCAAACGTAAATATTTGATTGATACCAGCGCCGACGTTTCAGTTTTGCCTCGACACCCGAACGAAAAGCTTAAACAGAGTGGCATTCAATTATATGCAGCAAATGGTTCAGTGATTCAGACATACGGAGAAAAACGAGTGAAGTTGTCATTGGGATTGCGACGCCTGTTTGAATGGACATTTATCGTGGCCGACGTGGCCACACCAATAATTGGTTCAGATTTCCTACATCAATTCGACCTGTTGGTAGATGTAAGACGAGGAGCGTTGATTGATCGAAAGACAATGCTGCAACGGAAGGGAGAGATCGTTAAGTCCTCCACGACAAGCGTATCGTCGTACGAATCCCACAACGAATTTTCACAGTTGCTTTCGGAATTCAATCAGCTCTCAATGCATAATCACAACGTACAACCAGCTACTACGAAAGTCACTCATAACATCGTAACTCGCGGATCAGCAGTTTTCTCACGGCCACGAAGGCTCACGGGAGAAAAACTTAGCGCAGCGAAAAAAGAATTTAATTATATGGTAGAGAAAGGGATATGCAGACCATCTTGCAGCAATTGGGCGAGCCCCCTCCATATGGTACAAAAATCTAACGGCGAGTGGCGGCCATGTGGCGACTATAGGGCATTGAACGCGAAGACTGTTCCGGATCGCTACCCGATTCCATTCATGCACGACGTTTCGCATATTCTCGCTGGTAAAAATATATTCTCAGTGATCGATTTACAACGAGCGTATCACCACATCCCGATAGAGCCAAACGATATACCGAAAACTGCTATAACAACGCCATTCGGTTTATTCGAATTTTGCTTTATGACTTTTGGATTAAGGAATGCTGCTCAAACCTTTCAGAGGTTTATGCATGATGTGCTGAAAGGCTTTGAATTCGTTTTTGTCTATATCGACGACATTTTCGTTGCATCCGCTAACATAGAAGAGCATAAACAACATTTGAGAGCAGTTTTCGATAGGCTTCGTGAAAACAACGTGACGATTAATATGAGTAAATGTCAGCTCGGTAAAAAAGAGATTAATTTCCTGGGTCATAAAGTTAACGCCTACGGACTTCAACCAATGGAGGAGAAGGTTAACGCTGTTCGAAATTTCCCACAACCGAAAATCGCGAAAGAGCTTAAGAAATTCCTGGGAATGATTAATTTCTACCGGCCTTTTATACCGAACGCGGCAGTTAATCAAAGTAAATTACAGGCGTTGATCAAGGGAAATATAAAAAACGACACAAACTCCATCGAGTGGACGGATGAGGCAGTAATAGCGTTTCAGGAGTGCAAGACCGAACTCGCAAATGCGACGCTTTTATCCTACTTATCACCTGATGCTCCGCTTTCACTGACGGTCGACGCTTCCAACAACGCCGTAGGAGCGGTGGTGCATCAAGCAGTTAATGGCGCTTCGCAGCCTTTGGGGTTCTTCTCCAAGAAATTAAATTCAGCTCAACAGAATTATTCTACGTATGACCGGGAGTTATTGGCAATATACTTGGCTGTGCGACATTATCAGTATATGCTGGAAGGTAGGCAGTTTATAATATTTACTGATCACAAACCATTAGTTTTTGCATTTTCTCAAAAGATGGACAAAACTCCGCCAAGAAGAGCTCGACAATTAGATTTCGTTAGTCAATTTTCGACGGACATACGACACCTGCCAGGAAAAGACAATAACATCGCGGATCTGCTCTCTCGAATCAATGCCATCAGTAATTTAGATTTCGAAATCATAGCAAAAACGCAAAGTCAAGACCCTGAGCTGGAAGCTATTTTAAAATCAAATCAAACATCGCTAAGTCTCAAACAGATTCCAGTTCCAAACTCAACATCATTTTTGGTCTGCGACTCATCTACGAATAAGATGCGTCCGTTTGTCCCGGCCACTTTGCGCCGCCAAGTGATGCAAAAGTTGCATGAGTTATCGCACCCAGGTCGAAAAGCAACACAAAAACTGATTTCGGAGCGGTTCGTGTGGCCCTCGATGATGAAAGACATCGCGAGATACGTTCAGGCTTGCATACCCTGCCAACAATGTAAAGTTCAGCGACACAACAGGGCCGAGATAGGAGACTACGGACCAACAGTTCGACGTTTTGATCATATCAATATTGATATAATTGGTCCATTACCAGTGTCTAAAGGAAACCGATATTGTCTCACCTGCATCGATAGATTCTCAAGATGGCCAACGGCGATCCCAATACCAGATATGGGAGCGGAAACTATTGCGACGGCTTTAATCAACAACTGGATTGCATTGTTTGGAGTGCCTTTGCGCATAACCAGCGATTTGGGCCGCCAGTTCGAGTCCACCATTTTTTCCGAGTTAATGAAAATTTTGGGCGTTAAACATTTTAAGACGACGGCTTATCATCCACAGTGCAATGGGTTAATCGAGCGATGGCACAGGACTCTGAAGTCAGCAATCAAATGCCATATGACGACGAATTGGAGTGATATTCTGCCGTTAGTTTTACTAGGCTTGCGTACAACATGGAAAGACGACCTGAAAGCTAGTCCTGCCGAAATGCTATTTGGTTCTCAGCTGCGAATCCCGGGAGAATTTCTTTGTCACAGTAAAGCTATAAGGAACGAGACGGATTTCTTGAAGAGACTTCGCTTTCACATGCAGTCGCTAAAGCAAAACAACACATCATGCCATGGCCGGAAGGGTGTATTTATCCAACCAGATCTTCGCGAATGTAAATACGTTTTTGTACGAGTTGATCGGGTTCGCGCTCCATTGGAACCACCATACGAAGGTCCTTTTGAGGTACTAAAAAAGGAGGAAAAGTTTTTCAAATTAAAAATGCCTCGACGTGTAGTTAACGTGTCAGTGGACCGACTTAAAGCAGCTTTCCTCGAAATTTATGAATCAGCCACTCCAGTACAGGTGCAATCACCCAACAACACAAAGCATTCACAGTTTTCACCATTCCCAGTAGCGACAACTGGTGAACCGTCAACTTCGGAAACCACATCGGAAACGCGAGAAATTTTTCCTGCCACAACAGAAACAAGATCAGGACGAAGGGTTCATTTTCCGGCACGTTATCGATAGTGTCCAATCTAGCGGCGGAGCCCTGTAGTGGCAACTCTTCATTTTATAATACAATCGATATTTTAGCAGTTAAGGCAACACTGAATAAAAGATGAAATGTCATCATTCTTTTTGGATATTTAAAAAGCGCGTGTTTCATTTTTCTTCCACAGCTAAGATAAAAAGATAAAGATTATAAAGGCGACAGACCCGAATGCTAAGCTGAGCAAAGACCAGGCACCAAAAGATAAGAAAGGGATAGCTGCAACGTCAAAATATCCATACCAGGAGCTCATTGGAAGTCTTTTGTTTGCAGCACAGATGACCCGACCTGACATTTGTTATGCAGTAAATTTTCTCAGCCGGTTTAACAACAATTATGGAATGCAACATTGGTGCGCAGCTAAGAGAATCCTGAGATATCTGAAGGGCACAATAGATTACAAACTAACCTATAAGTTTGCTGATCAGTCGGAGCTGGAAGGTTTTTGTGATGCAGATTTTGCGAGCGATTCAGACGAGCGAAAATCAATTAGCGGCTACGTGTTTCTGAGACAAGGTGCAGCATTATCATGGGGCTCGAAGAAGCAAGTAACAACAGCTTTGTCAACGTGTGAGGCAGAATACATGGCGATGGGCGTTGCACTACAAGAAACACTTTGGTTAAGAGGACTGCAAGCAGAGATTTTTGGTAAGCAACCAAGTTCAACAAAATTATTTTGCGACAACCATGGAGCCATACAACTTGCGTTGAATGAATCCTACCATGCAAGAACCAAACATATAGATGTACGCCATCATTTTATTAGAGACTCTCTTGTTGAAAAGAGAATTGAATTAGAAGCCATAGGCTCCGATGATATGATCGCGGACATTTTAACTAAGCCACTCACTAATACAAAAATTAAAATGTTTGCTCGTAAGATGGGTTTATGTATAAATAACTAATTTATTTTTAGTGAGGATGTTGAAATAAAAAAGAAATTATAAGTTACTTTTCTAATACAAGTGGCATCACTGTTATTGCCTGAATTAATTTTTTGTTCTGTCAATATTTTTATTCAAATAAAGAGCTGTTACTAAAAGGGCGTCTATTCTATCATTTCGAGCGGATAACTTTTATTTTTTCGGATCAGGATTCCAACAGTATGGAAATGATCGTGTAGCCAGCCACTATGCCGAATGGGGAATGCCGCTCGTTCGGAGGTTTCAACACGACAACGACCCCAAACATACCTCTAAATTGGTCAAAGCTTGGCTCAGCGAGCAAAACATTAATGTACTGCAATGGCCACCGCAGTCCCCAGACCTTAACCCTATTGAGAATTTGTGGGAAATAGTAAAGAGGAGAATTGGAAGACAGAATTTCAAAAAAAAAGAAGAACTTCTCGTCGAGATTCAAAAGCAATGGAAAGCGATTCCCAAAGAATTTATTTATAACTTAATTGCTTCAATGCCTAAAAGATGTGCTGCGGTTTTAAAAAGTAAAGGCTATGCCATTAAATATTAGTAATATGTACTGTAAACTAAAAAAAAATAAAAAGTTGCTATTAGTTGCAAATGTTTTGCACAGCTAAAATCTTTATTATTTTGTTAATTGTTGTTTTTTTTATGTTGAATTGAATTAAATGGATTTTGTTTCTTTTCGTTATTTAATATATACATATGTAAGAACTTAAATCTCATACAAAGTTTTTAATTTAATAAGTTTTACTATACTAACAATGGTTTTGAACTCTCTAGTACCAACAGTTGCAAATGTTTTGCACAGCACTGTTTGTATTTAAAGTGCTTCTCTTATCCCCACATTCTTTCGGGAGAATCAGATGATTTTTAATTCAGTTATATTTTTAAGTAGTGACTTATAAGGGTGCTTAACTACTAGTACATACTTGTGTTACTTCAGGAATTCTGGTGAGACAATTATATAGAGATGTCTCACGCCCATACAAAAAAGGTGTCCAGAAATTTTATTAACCGACAAAACGAATTTCCCCACAAGGATAAACTGACAAAAACTACCTTCTGCCCTCGTAAAGGAATTCATCGAATACGAGATATAGAACGTGTTTTCAGCAGTGTCCAAGGTAATTACAAACAGCATGGCATAGATGCGAATGTGCATTTAATCAAAGACTGCATCGACAAGAGGTGTGCAAAGGGAGGAAGTGAAAAATGTCACAAAACAAAATGACATGTCTACAAACCGTGTTCGGTACTCTACAGAAGATACAAAATACAAACATGCATTTGCATTGAAAGAAAAAGTGGAATAATTGTCAACATGTATATTTTTTTCTTTATATTCAAAAACTTAAACCATTTTCCAAAAATTAGAAAAATACAATTTTTATCATAAGCTATAGTAATTTTTTATAATTCGCAGTGGTAACCTACTCTAGCACTGCAGGAATGTCAAAGGCCCTGCGAACTGCTTCAAAATTTTTTATATTATACACTCGACAACGTGGTGGCTTTTCTCCTCCAAATGCCAACGTGAATGGATCCTCGGGACACTGCTTCATGCACTGCAGACGGCCCATGGCAAAGTCATGACTGTAGACCTCGCTCATCACACTCTCGTCAAACTTCCATATTTTCAGGATACCATCAGTGGATGTGGTTGTCAACAGTCCCCTTTTGTCAGCGTTGAAACAGATTCCCGATATCTCCTCATTGTGCCCATGAATTGCCCAGAGAAACTCGGATGGTTTTCTCCTGTCGGCGTAATGCAGTTTGCCGTCATTCGTTCCAATAATAAAGTGATTCAAATCAACTGGATTCCAAAGCACCTTCTCGACCTCACCGTGAACTTTCCATTTCAATAGACCAGTTTCGGGTGCGTCAGCATTGCGACAATCGTACAGACGTACTCTCCCATCGGCACAGCCGGTGAGAAGACTTTGCGCTTCGACCGAATGGAATCCGATTGATTGCACCTTCTCTTTGAAACTGCTTATCGTCGTATGCGGCATCCCTTCGTCTAAGTCCCAGAGTATTACCGATTGATCTACCGAACCACTTGCCAGAATATGAGGAAAATGTTTGTTCCATGAGAGATCTAGAACAGCATCCTTGTGACCGAACCGAGGTTTATTTTTTTGACGACTCCCCTTCGACCCGAGCTTAAACGTGGGTTCAATGGAGTCCTGGATATCTAGATCCCATATGGTAATAATGGGGTCCATGCAGCCGATTGCACATAGATTTCCAGCTGCGTCACTGCCCGGATCATGATTCAGCCATTCTATACAGAGGGGAAAACTGGGCAGCAGGATATCATGATGAGTGTAAAGTGATTCCTCCTCTTCATTGAAGAGCCAGACTTCTAGTGAAGCTGCATCATCAGTGACATGACCCACCAAGAGAAGGTTATCAGTTGGCTTGATGATTTCATCTTCCGCCTCGGAGTCTTCTTCGTCTTCCAGCTGATGATCGGGATCTATTTCAGCGATATTTGCAATATTAGCCAATCGAACGTCACCCTCGTTGTCGTAGGCATTAAAATTGTACTCATCTTCAGGATCGACTTGTTCAGCGGATTCCACTGTGTCCATTTCAGCATCAGATGGAGTATTTTCATCGCTGGATGTATCACTGTTTTCAGTGTTTCCTAGTTCAGCTTTTGTTTCTTTTATAACCTTTGCCAGCTCTTCTTGAGTGAGAACAATTTTTTCTGGTCGCTCCTTGGCGATGCCTCGCTTTACGAAACATATTGCGGGAACAAAGTTGATGGATGGTTCAGTAGTGGTTTGTTCCTCGTCCATTCTTCTTCTTTATTTTATCCAATATAATCAAATAAAGGGACTCGGTTTTGATGTCAACGCGTAATCACAAGCAACGTGCTTCGGGCCTTCGACAAACCAAACTTTGACAATTCGCAGCCGTCACTTTGAGAGTTCAGGCGGTATGTATGTAAGGTATATTAAAGAAATTTATTGTATCATGACATATAAGCGAGACTACTTCATGCAACTGAATTAGAGATCTAATTAATTTGAACTAAAAGAAATAAGACACTTTTAAAAGGTCAATTGTGTGTGTGTTGATGAAATGTCAGATTTCCGTTTAAATTTTTTTTTTCATTTTTATTGTTATTATATATTTATTAAGCTGGAAATACACGACACAATCGTTGTACAACGGTTGTATGCAATTTGCAGTCGTATGAGACGATTGTATCGTGTGTAAGTCTGTTTTTACACTTAGTCGATTTCGATTGGGCAAAAAAAGCACTTTTTTTTCTATCTCGAGCAATTTTTATCGCTCTAGTACAATTTTCATTTTCCAACCGACCAACAAAGCACTTTTTTTTTGCTCTAGATCAATTGTTGTGAATCTCGGATTCTGCTCGAGATTTACACCTACTTGCACATTTTATATGAAATGTCAACGCAGTACATGAAAATAAATATCAATCAACAAAAATAATTGTCATACACTGTGTAGCATATTTAGAAAATATAAAGAAAGTGTTTTAAAATTGGGTTTAATATTTTTCTTTTTCTTCTTTATATTCTTTTACGAACAAGATGTGAAATGTCACACTAATACAATTGCAGAAAAACAGATCACTCTCGTTTGTTTTTCAACCAGCACGAAAAATCTGAAATCTGAGAGCAAAATCTGAAAAGCCCAATCGAAAACGACATTAGACTTGTGAGTCTAGACTCACATAAGTGCGGTCTGCTATTACACTTAGACTGGTGAGTCTAGATGCAGATGGGTGCAAAAGAGTAAGAAAGCTCGAAAAGATGAGAAGGAAAATATTTTGCCCTATGAGTCGAGGGTAAAGTTTTTGGCGACTCTTTTTGACGTTTTTCTTTTCTCTTCTTCGTTTTATCATTGTGTTGCTTCCCACCTAGTCATCTGCACAAAACAAGAACTGCGAAATAGAAGAGGAATGTCAAATTTGAGTCAAGGAAAAAAGTCTGAAGTGTAAAAGCACAAGACTCGCACAAAGAGAAACTCGAAAAAAGTCTAGACTCACAAGTCTTAAATGTAAAGCTGGAAATACACGATACAATCGTTGTACACCGCGGGTTGTACCAATATCGGTACAACCGTTGTAAGTAGCACACACATTATACAATCTGCGTGCGATTTCCATACAACGGCGCATCCAACCGCAGGTTTTCGAATCAAAGCGTACAACCGTGCGATATCGGTACAACCGTCGTAAGCTAGCTAACACACGATACAATCGTCGCATACAACCGCAAATTGCATACAACCGTTGTACAACGATTGTATCGTGTATTTGCTAGCTTACGACGGTTGTACCGATATCGCACGGTTGTACGCTTTGATTCGAAATCCTGCGGTTGGATGCGCCGTTGTATGGAAATCGCACGCAGATTGTATAATGTGCGTGCTACTTACAACGGTTGTACCGATATTGGTACAACCCGCGGTTGTACAACGATTGTATCGTGTATTTCCAGCTTGTATCGAAAGCAGACTTTCACCGATGTTTGAAGTTTATCTGTTTATTTATATTTCAAAATGGGAGATGAATGGAATTTGTAAAAGAAAATGTATTTCAAATGGGACTGATACACATATAAAAGCAATGTCACTTTCTGAATTTTTTTTTGTATTTTGTAATAGGTACTATTTGTTTTTTCTCATTTCATATCAAAATCATTTTCGCAAAAGCAAGTGTGATTTTAAATCAGTAGCAGTAAGTGACAGTAGCGCGCAGCACTGCATACAGAATTTCTGCACATGTATTTTGGGCATAACGGACGAACAGATAACAGCGCTGCCACTTTATTTACAAGTTTGAAACTAATTTAGTACTTTTTTAATATTGACTAGACTTATACCACGAGTAATTCTAAACATTAAAGCCGGGTATCCATCCGGTGGATAGCCTTGCCAGGGTGTTTGCGCAAACATGGCTGTGTGATTTTAAAATCAGGATTTTGCAGCTTACGTCATTTGTTTTAGTATGAATTCAGTGACATTTATGAAAGTTTTCTAGATGTTGTTTAATTTTGCAAAAGTTTACAAAATAACATTTTCTTATATAGAAGATGTTTCAGTCATGAACTGAGACTACAAATAAAAATATAATTATACTTCTACTTTTTACTTCCCCGTATTATATTACGAAACAAAAAACTCCGTATTCTAACATAAATTTCAAATGCGACGCATTAAATTTACTACTTTTAATATGCTTTTAATCTGCAAAATCAGTTTGTAGTGGCAGCTCTGTGTAAAAAAAATTGACATATAAAGTGGAACAGAAAAAATAAAGAGATGAAGAAAGGACACGCGTAAAAAACAGATAAAATGGTGATAAAATAAAGAAAAATCAAATATTTGCGCAAAATAAAATTTTCCAAAAGACCAAAAAAAAACTTGTTTAATCTTTTTGCCGAATTAGTTATTCTGCGCGAAAAACTCTTTAGCGTATAATGAATTCAGTTATGTTGCTCGATAAAGTGTGAATACATTTAACCCCACCACTCAAGAAAACAAATTGTTTTTGTACTTGTTTTCCAATTATAACATGTCCCAGAAAAATGTACACCAATTACAGTGGAAACAAAAGAATCCGGATCAATCGATTTACGCCTCACGAAATGCGAACAACCAATCTACAACACCGATTGGTAATCAGCCAGCAGCAGCTGCCGCTGCTGCAACTCCAAATCACCCATTACATTCGACGACAGCACTTGGGACTGCTTCGAATGGACGTTATCCTATAATTGTATCTGGTGGTAATCAGCATATTACAACTTCTCCAGGTGCACCAATCACATCCACAACTTCAGTTGATTTGCAACATTTTCATCACATGCAACACCTTCAACAACAGCAAAACTTTAATCATCAACAGAATCCCCCTTTTGAGCTATCAAAGATTATGGCAATAAACCCTGGATCACTGTCTCGACTGGAATTGCCTCCAACTTTGGGAAATCATCCTGTGTCTAATGTGATTACAGAAAATGTTTTAAGTCTGATTGGGATTCCAAGTGGCAGTGGGACTGGGAATACTTCTAATAGGACCAGCGAGGGCATCAAGATTCCAGATGAAGAAAAATTGCGTAAGGTTCAAGGGGTCGTGGATTCTAGTATTGGGTAAGAGTAGTTCGATTTTGTATATGTGTATTGCGTTGGGAACGAAATTCCACAGAGTAGGCAAATGGGTCTTTACTTGTTTTTTGTGTTTTTGCGAGTTACTTATATATAACATAGCAGCTAAAACCTAAAATAGTTTCGGTTTTTTTTTAATTATCATTATTAATTTTATTTTATTTAGCGACCATGCCAAACAAGAAATTTTGCAAATACTCGATAGAATTTCTACACTCAAACCAGTTGAGCGATTACTTTTGTACCTTCGAATGCCGGGAGAAACACCAGAATCAGGTCATACTGGAACTTTTGCTCTAACTTGATCAACATGAGATAATAAATTCTTTCTACAGATCCATTGCGGCAGCCACAAAATCCTCTTGGAACTAGATCTGAAATCAATCATACAATCAATTGGGTTCGTTCGCACTTGGAACACGATCCGAAGGTTTCCATTCCAAAGCAAGATGTGTACAATGATTATTTGTAAGTCGTTGAATATGATGGTCAACCTTTGTTGAATTGTTTTCAATTTATTTGATTCTAGAGCATACTGTGAACGATTGGATATAAAACCTCTGTCGACAGCTGATTTTGGAAAAGTAATGAAACAAGTGTTCCCCGAGATACGCCCCAGGCGTCTGGGGACACGCGGGCATTCACGATATTGCTATGCCGCAATGCGAAAAACCACAAAGCTAACACCACCACAGCTTCCATTGCTTGGTGGGCGAACTGTGGATGCCGTGACTAGTGAAATTGAATGCAGCGCAGATGCAGAATCATGGAAAACTGTTCGAAACTGGGCCGAAGGACTGCTAAATATGAAATTCGAAAGCCTAAAAGATTTGGCTGAGCATATTAACAAAGATGAGTATATGAGTAGTGAAGCGGGAAGTTCAAGGGTTATGTTGCAAAAGAAATTACTACAAAGAGACGCAAAGGAGAAGAGAGTCTATGCAGTAAGTTATGGCAGGTACGAGGTGTTCAAAGCTTGTAATAATATATTTTTATTTCATTTGTATTCAGGACTCGGGGCCACTTAAAAAACGACGAAAGAAAAAGCGTAAAGGTTCAACATCCTCTGAATCGAGCACCACGCAGCATACCTCATCTGTGGGGTCGCTAAACGAACCATCACGATCCACCGAGGACCTTCTTATTGGTCCACATACAATCAAACAAGAAATTCTAGATTCACCAAATTCACAACCATCAACACAATTGCATTTGCATCACCGCCCAGAACCTTATGACAGTCAGATGCATGCACATCAGCTGCTTCCAATGAATTTAGCAACCGAGAATGAGCGTGGAAAAGCTTTATCTGGATCGTTACCAATAACCAGTCCAGTAGCGAAAAATCTAACAAAAACTATTGTGGACCTACCGCCATCCGTGAGCCTTTTGCCAATCGATCCACAAACAGCACAACTAGCTTCTGTCAAAGAGGAGATAATAAACGATGAATATAATCCACAAAATGTGATATGCAAGAAGGTTCGTCGGGCACACTTGGCCAAGGGTATTCTAGCCACCAACAACCATCCATCTTCAACTATCACCACCGCAGCAGTTACTGCAATTGAAGCTCAGTCAGTAGTTCAACCAGTAGAATTGCCACCAGCTGCCGTTGGCACTTACTCCATGGGACCGCCAGCACAAATCACAACAACCGCAATGGAATCGGCCAAATTAGCCTCTCAATTACGAGCAAGAAAAGTGCGGCTACTACAAGCCCACTCGGAAATGTATCAAACATATGATCCACAGCAGCAGCACCAACAAAATCCAAATTTACAAACATCTACGCTGGTGGACAACGTAGAGATAACAGAGGACAAGGATGTTGTGCTGCCTGAGAACCTTGGCCTACCACGTGAGCGGGTAATTAGTATTTGCAACATGGACAAACATGAGCTGGACGATTATTTGAATGCGAACGACGAAGACAACTCCCAAGATCAAGAAGCGGAATTGCTTCAATATTTTCAGACGGGAGACGCTGAGAACAACAACAATACTAACAACAAAGCAATGCACCAGCATCAACAAAATATAGATGCACATAACCCAACGTTGGCACAGATCAACTCCAATTCGGCATTTGAAGCACCAAACAAAAAAAAATCAATTGGTGCAACTGGCGGCTCTTTTGCAAGGGTTCGTGATGACCTAACACAGCTTCGTAATTATCTTCATCAGAATTTTAATAAAGATTCTAATGAGATGACCGAAGCATTAGCCGCAACCGCCGCAGTCAATCAGAGAGGTGATGCCCAAGGACAGAAGTTTCCATCAAATGGAAATCATTACATCATGCCGGGTAAGTTTGTTTTTGATATTATTTTTGTTTAACGAAAAATTGTACATTAATAGTTTATTACGCTTTGTTTACAGGCATCTACAACGAAGGGTCAGCCTCAGCGTCTCTAGCAATCATGTCTCAAAAGCATCTAAACGAAACAGCATCACCGTCGTTAGCAATAGCCCCTGCTGCAGCAGTAACAACACCAGTTACAAGGGCTGTTGCTGCATCGTCTACCGGAAGCGACGCGTCAACAGTGGATCATTCAATTATACCAACCGATGATTGTTTACCAATTAATCACAATGTCCGCGCAACACAGAAGAGAAAAATCAATCTTAACGCAATGGTACCTGCTCCCAGTACAATACAACGGCGAAAGAACTGCACTTTCTCTCCAATTTCGCCGAATATAAATCTAACAAATATCACAAACAGCAACAGCACTTCGTCTGTATCCTGCACTTCTTCCTCCTCTATTACAGCAACAACCAATGCAAATCTATTTGCTAGTCCTAGATTAACTGCCCCTTCGGTGCGCCACAAACCGATGCTTCACAAACAGCAATCGCTACCTGCAGCGGGCAAGAATGTCATCGCGTCCGCCAATGATCCAATGGTCGGAGCTAATCGCAACAATAGAAATTACAGCCAAATAGCTTCAGCATCGGCGCCACCAAGTCCATCAATATTGCAAGATACGATGATGTTTGGCAAGAATTACGCGGCTGGCAATCCAATGGTGGGATACAACCTACTTCTATCTAATCAAGACTACCAGCAGAGCTTTACGAATTCCTGCAACAGCAGCACCAAACTTCTAACGAACGATCAAAACTCTGTAGAGTGTATCCTGGATGAACCACCGCCACATTTAATGGCTGAATCGCGTTCGCGTAGTGTTCCGCTACAATACCGCAATAGTCCCGCCTTTAATCAAACCGGGAACTATACCGGGTTCTCGTCGACTTGTAGCTCAGCTGCACAGACGCCAGTTCCGCCGCATTTTGCCGATTTCAGTGACCCATCATCGATTTTGGATATTTTCAGCGATGCCAGTCAAACGCATGGTGGTGGATCCTCAATCAAAATGGAAGAATCCACTGGCAGCCTACTATCTGGCTCCGTTGCTGATATCCTACGCCCAGAGTACGGCAGAAACTTTAATAGTTTCGGTGGAATTGTGTCGCGATCAGTTCCATCGACACCGTTGCCGCTGCAAAATATGATCGATCCGTTTCTTGGCAGTGGCAAGCATCAGCAAGACACCTTCCCCAGTTCACAGAGTAAATATTCAACAAAAATGTATGATATCTCAAAGTCAATGCCGACGACGCCGATTACATCAAATACGGCCACGCCATCGTTCCGGTATAGTCCGGAATTTAATCGAGATTTTCTGATCAATGGTAATACAGTGGAGAGTACGCCAGCCTATAGTCGTGCGCCTTCGGCTGCAGCAGCTGCCGCACCTAGTCTTTCCGATTCGTTGCTCGACGATGCAAGGGAAGGCGGATCCAATTCGCTAACCGACGGCATGGACGATTTGGGCAGTTTTGGGGAGGTTTCCGAGTCAATTATCGATGCGGACATATTGAATATGAATAATCTTTGAGTAAAGGGCTTGGATTTGTGGATTAAGTACATTTCGTAAGTCTGCTTCATAATAATAATGAGTTTCTTTCATTCTTTCCCTCTTCCTTCTCCTTCCCCTCTTTTGTGTGTCGTATTTCACCACTATTCTTCCAAATGAACTTGCTAAGCGAGTGATTGTTATTTTACCTCGTTTTTGTTTTTAAATATGTTTTTGAAAACAGTTTATTGTATTGCAATTATGGTAGGAAAATATATATTTTGTAGTAAAGTCACAATAGGTATAAGTTTTATATATATTTTTGTTTGCGCATACAATTCACAAGCGGGAAAAATTAGAAGAAAATTGGTTTGCTTATTCGAAAAGTTTAATTAGCTTTGCAACTAAATGTTGCTGATATGTTTATGCTATCAAATGAGTAGGCATGTGCTGAGAGCTTTAAAACTGCGACAGTTTATGACTTGGGGAAGAGTTACAATAGCTTCGATGCAAATATAACAAGCATAACCAGATTTCAAAACAGTTTTAACCGGGCAAAAAATACAAGGGCATGGATGATTGACCTCCGGACAACGAACGATTATTTTGTCTGCTTTATTAAATGTATTCGTCACCCTTGTTTCGATGTTCCGTATCAGATTGATGCATACTTGCTGAGCTTGCTAAAAACCTGCAGGCAGAGTAGAATTTATTGCTCGTTAAGCTTTTCTGTCTTAAAATACGCTGGCAGAATATCTGTTTGGAGAGTTCTTTACAGACCAAAATTAAATGGAAAATCCCAAAATATTGATGTAGAATGATTTAGCTTTATTTAATTATTTATACTTTGGTGATATCGTTAATGTGTATGTGTGTGCACAATCGTAATGGTGGTGGTACTAACGCAAGCGACTGGTGATCAAAACGTTTTTGAGGACATGGCAATACTTATCATCGCCGATGAGCGGACGTTCGTCGAATACTTCAGTTGCGGTATTATTTTCAACTGCGAGAACTACGTTACACATTGTTTTTTTTTTTTTTTTTTTTTATGTCCTTATTGTAGTGTGTTTTTTTGATTTACCTTGGTGAGCGTCTGTGACACGCCGGTAAAAATCGTACAAGATATTTTTAGTTAAGGTGGTTTAAGGAATATACTCTGGCACATCTAGGTTAAATATCCATAATCGATAGAATAGGTAGCGTACAAACTATCGAGATGTGTACGTTGAAAAGCATTTAACCTTCCTTGTTGTATTTTTGTAAAGCCACAGAAACTTGTTTCTAACTCTAAACTGATGAAACCATGCTTTTATTATTAGGTCTTATCTTTCGAAATTTCGCTTCCACCCGTGTACGGTCTCTGCATGAGACACGGCAGCCATTTTCCAGACCAAGCGCTCTGACATCCGCAATAGCTTGGCCCTCAAAACAGTGGTTCGGTCTTCTTTGTCGTCTTGAACCTGGGACCTGAGATTCGAAGATTATCTTAGCTGAAGCATTATGTGGCCGAATAAGATTAGTCGACGTGTTTTGATTTTTTGTATGTACTACATTCACATCTTGGCACAGTTTATAGGGTTCGCGTATAAATCTTCTCCATGAAACGAAGAATCTTCTCTCGAAAGTTTTTCAAAATCTGCTTTGTTTTTCGTCCAGCACTCGGCATCATAGAACAGAACTGCCGGCACCAATTTTTGTCGAGCATACATTTTGTGTTCCGAATTAGCAGTTGTTTGGCCAAACCGAAGTAGTAGTGTTATTATTCGGCGAATATCAATTAATGTGTCATTCGTAGAGTTGATGTCTACTTCGAGGTGGGGAAACTTCTTAAGCCCTTCGCAGTAACTATTGCCAACGTTGACGATTTGACCTTGGCGGTGAGTAGGTGTTGCTTTGTTTGTTGAAGTCAGATTATAGCGCATCCAGTACGCATTTGGAACAGTTCAGTAGTACTGTTTCCAAACTGCACATTGCATCGCTAATTATTCAACCAAAAGCGACACGGCTGGACTAGTTTTGGGGAGATTCTGAATTTTCCCATCGCCGTGTAGAGCACAAGGCTTTGAAGTCGATGAAAAGCTGATCAGTCTCTCGTTGGTCTATTAAAGGATTTGTCTTAATGTTAATTAAATAAAGCCACATTGGTACGGGTCGATAAGTGAAGCAATTAAACAAGCTGGAGACGTTCGCACATTACGTTGGATAGGAGCTCCTCGCTTCCAGCAACAAATAAATCACTCAGACTAGGCGTCCACACACAACTTTTGCGCTTTAAAAAATAAAATAAAATAAAAAAAACTTGCGTTGCATTGGGCACCCTAATATAAACCCATGCATTTTCTTTGAATATTAAAATAGCGGCTAGGTTGCAAAACTTCGACCTATCGGAGATGGGCATGGCGCATGGGCTAGTAACCATTTGAATACGCAAAACCTCGACTATATCAAAACCAGTTACTAAACTAATATGTACTTCAACTTAGGATAATCAATTAAGCAATGAATTTTTAACTAATACAATAATAGATAAACTTTGAACGCACAAAAATAATAAAACAGCATAATTGCAATACAAAATCTATCTTGTGACCAAAACTGGGTGTAAAAGAAATACAAATAACAATTAACAATTAGTTATTATACGTAAGTGCTTTAAATTGTATTCAAACTATAATAAAACAAAAAATAGTTAAAACAAAGAAATATAACCTAATTCGGCAGTTAGTATAATACATAGAAGAAAAAAAGTTGAATATTTTAAGCATGGCTTACTCGTGTGTAGAGCTTGATTTTGATACTTGAAAGAGGTGTGTGTGCCAATTTCCTATGTTCAAAATAGTTATTTGTTAAAGTTTTTTTTTAAGTTTTCTTCTTTCCCTTTTCTTTTCATAGATATATGTATAGCTATATGTAGTGGAAGAAATAAAACGCTTTAAGCGTTTTTAAAAATATATAAAGTTGTAAATGTATATTTTATTCACTAATAAATTTTGTTAAACAAAATCACAAAAAATACATTTTTTTTATATATGTACATATTTACAAATATACATATAGACATAATATGTATGCATACATATGTGACAAGTAGATACATTTGTAGTGGAGATACACAAGTTGACAAAATTCAGCGTACGTCTCGCGTCGTTTGGGGTATATTTAAGTGCTTTTGATCTGATTCAGAGATCTAGAATGAATAGTAATAAGTGGAATTATTCATATCAAGCCGCAAAACGGTGTCTATCACATACAAGACTACTTTAGCGTTAATTTCATAGCCTTACATATTGCGGACGAGTCTTTTATGATAGAGGTCTGCAATGAATGTCTTGAAACCAGTTTCAAGTTTGACAACAAAACATTTAGTTCAGTGTACTCAGAATGAGTACACTGCACCGAGTACACCGAGTACAATGAATCCATTCGTTATACAATGAATGCATTCATAATACACTGAGTACACTGAGTGGACTCAGTACTTCATTTATTATTGCTGTAGAATTGATATGAAATAATCGTGTAGGACTACGGTAGTGGAAAGGGGGTGTTATACTAGTAAATAAAATTAAACGGCAAATTTCACATTTTGTTAATATGAGTATAATTTATTTTATTTTTTATTTTTGTCAAATAGTTTAAGTTTTCTTCAAGATCGTTATTAATATCAGTTTGGTTAATATTGGAGTGTAAAAACATTACAATTTAATTTACAAAAATTGGGCCCGAATCAATTAAACTTAGTTTTTCGGATATTAATTGCCTAGTTGCCTAGCTGAAGAAAATATTTTTTCATGAGCAGCACTCCTTGAATACAATTTTGCAGCCAACCTTTATAGAAGTGAATATTCTTCTTGATACAAATCTGCTTTCTTTAGGTGGCGCTACAGTTCGGCATGAACTAGGGCTTGCTTCTCGCAACCATTTGTGTCTGCATTCTATTTTTGCACGAATGGAAGGGGTCGACAGTTTTTTTTGTCGGCTTCGAACGAAGCAGAAAAATTAAAGGATTTGTTTTGTTACATTGTGTTTCGGTTAGTGTGTGTTGAAATAGAAAACGTGTACTTGTCTTATGAATCAAAAACGTTTTAACTACTCCGGGGTGTTTTCAGCCTTAGTCTCAAAAATGCGAGCTCTTTATGTAACAATTCATTAAATTTGCACACATTTCAACCGGTATTTCATTAATTTAGTCACAAATATTTTGATAAATTTGCTCAAGTGTTTTTAGTTCATTGCCATATACATACTTTAATCTTTTGATATCCTCACCAAAAGAAGCCCGGAGCTGTTAAATCCGGCGACCGTAAGGCCGATCGACATCACCAACACCAAATAACTTGTTCTAAAAACATAGTTCTCAGTAATTCCATTGGCTGTATGTTTATTTGCACCGTCTTGTTGGAACCACATGTTTATCAAGCCTAAAGTATCCACTTTTGGATTCAAAAAGTTATTAATTATGTTACAATGACGTTCTACAGCACTTCATCTACAGCACGTCATCTTGAAAAATAAACCGGCCAAGTCAAACTCGTTCTCGAAGGTATCCATTATTTTTACACGAAGAAGTAAAGTTTTGCTATTAGCAAATATTAATTTTGATGCACCAAAAGATCATTATAAAGAATTAATAAGCGTCTAACTAAAATTGTATCCAAATTTATTTGTGATCTTTGAAAATGGTGTGAATAACATTATTGTACCGGGCTGTTTGTAAATACAAACGTACATTACAATGATTTTCTATTACCTAGAACTGACTTTTTTCTTTTCACATTTATTAATTCATGTTTACCAAAATGGCGACAAAAACAAAGAAATAAAACTACCCGACGAACACCATGTATTAATACACTTATTGTAAGATCAGAAGCTTTTTCGCCTTCATTTGATCAATTCTATATAGCTAGAAACCAAACGAGTGCACTCATTTCAAACGGGTGTACTCGATCTACTCAGTGTACTCAGTGTATTTTAAGCAGTTAAAATTGTACATGTTTTGTTCAAAGCAAGCACTCATTTGTATGAATGGAATCAAGCAGTGTACTCATTTTGGTATGAGCTGAACGAGTTGTGTACAGTAACTCTCTCTTTTAATATGGTACTGATTTTGACAGTATACTTGCTCACATGAGTACAATGAATAGAGTACACTGAAGTACTGAACACATTAAAAGAAAGCAAATGAATACATTCATGCAGATGTCTATTTTATAAGCAGTTTTAATAGATTAAAGATAATAAAAGCTGAAGCTATTTGGCCAGAGCGCAGGAAGGTCAGAGATCATTGTCTGGTTAGTAAGACTTAAGTGCCATGAGTCTTGGCAGTTCCGTTCGATTCATTGTATGTCTGTATATATGAATTTAAAAAAAAAAACAGTCGTTGGAGCTGGATTTGATAGAATCGAGGTCTGTTCGAGTGGAATCATTCATATATTTGATAAAAGGATATGTCGATGATAATAATTATTCAGATTAACACATTTGTGTCCGTTTTTTTCTACCATTGGATGGGTTAGGTACTTGGGAAAGCTAGCAAAATCAAAGGAAATTTTTATTGTATAATAATACTTGGTAAGTAAAATGCTAAGTAGTTGAAGGGCTGTGCGCTTTTATAAAGTTTTTTTATAAACAATTGTCAGGCAGGTGCCACCAGTGGGTAAGTCCCGTGCTGCGTACTTTAAAAAAAAATACGGCCTTTTTTATAATTTGACCTGCGGGCTTTTTTCGTGCGGTCTTTTGCTTTGCGGGCTTTCGTTTCGTTTCCCTTTAGATTGGTATGGAAAAAAAACAGAATGGACTGATGAACCAGTGATTTGTTATTTTTATTCCTTTCAACGCTTTCTTGATAAATTCATTATTTACCATTTTTAAATTTTGGAAATATTTCCAGAAGAGACTGAGATTAAAACATAAAAATAAAAAAAAACCGACGAAAAATTTTGAAAGAAAAAGAGGGAGACATGTTTGCCTCATTGGGTGCCGACATTTTTTGGCGGAAAGAATCATATCGTACATAAACAAAATTACTTTAAAATCCATCTGCATTCTTAGGTAATTTTTTTGAAATCCGGATTGTAGAATACAAAAATTGAGAAGGTTCGGAATGTAGCAAACGAAATTGGAATAACAAGGAGATTCGGATTAGCGAGACGTTACTGTAAACAGATTTTATAAAAAAAAAACTTATAATATATTAACACGTGTTTTACGATTTTTTGCTTGTTATATTCTTTGATAATTGTTTTATTTATTTATTTATTTATTACATTATCAATATACAATTAAAATTGATATTAATATTAAAATTATTCGAGCAACTAGCAGCAGCGGCTTTCGGCTCTTGATAATTGTTATTTCATAGTTTTTATTTTAACAACTGTAAACAAACTAATTTCTAAAAAATTAAAAAAAAAATTGCATTTCAAAATTATTATGAAAGTACGAATTTGTAAAACAAGAAATCAATTCTTGCTCTTGATTCTTGAGGCGCTCGTTTAGATTTCGAACCATCTTGTTCGTTGACATCTGTAAATAGGGAGGAAGGAAACTGACTCAATTCCAACTCACAGTTGTGTTTTTTTTATAATATCATCTGCATTTCAACGCCTGGTAGATCCAAACCTGTAGTTGACTTGCAGTTTTCAGGATTTAAATTAACATATGAATTATATGGAGTCAGCAATTTTTTATTACTTGCTCGGTTGCTTGAAACAGCAAATATGTTTTCCAGACCAATTTGAGTAAGATTTCTTCTTAAAAAAAACTAAACACCTACTACTCTTATAAAATTAAAAATTAAAATTAAATCGCTTTTTTAGTAATATTAATTTACTTCTCAAGAAAACCCAACATTTTCTATAAAAAAATGTTTTCCTGGTAAGCAAAAAATTGCCGTCTCGATTTTTTGGGTTCTCGAAACCTAGATGAATTGAGAACATCACAGCATTTGAGAAGCATTTTGTATCTACCAACAAATACAAATACTTTTCTTTTTATTAAGTTCAACAACATATTTCATGAAATAACTCCAGAATGATTTAAGAGATGGGGATTGTCGAACATTTACAATATATTTAGAGGAATTAAATTTCTCTCTTGGTCGAAAAAAACAGTCCTAGGTTTCATATTAACTGGAATTAATGCATGTTAACAAAATATGTCTCGGTATTTCAAAAATAATAATATCCGAGTAACTGTTTGTTCCGGTGAGTTCCACCCCAAACCATTAAAACGATTAGATAATTAACAGCTTATCCAGTTTTAATTTGTCGTCACTTATTTTTTCCAAGTTGCTGCTTGAGCTTCAAGTCTAGTCTGGAGCTGGACTATGGAAGAGAATTCAACCATCTTCAACCAGCATCGTATGTCAATCATTCCATCACTTTTCTATATAGTGGTGTGCTTAGGATTTTTATCCTGCCAGAGTCCCTCCCATTCAGACCTGATTTTTGTACTGGTTGCAGGAAGCAGGCCGTAAGGATATTATTTATTCAAAATATGTACCTCTTTCTTCCGTTTCATTTAATGTGAGTGGGCGACGTGTCCTTGTAGAGTACTCAACACTTCTGGGGTGGAATCGGCTAACGCGATAATTGACTGTCACTTTTTTGATTTTCCTTTTTGAAAACGACACCTAAACAGCTGTCGCCTAAAATCAACGCAAAAAAAACGATTGTCGATTTGATAATCACCTTACACAGAGCAAAAGTGTCGATTTTGATTATCAACTATCGAGTTAGCCACCCCTGTTTCTGCATGCTACTTTAATGTGTCATACTCGTTTAGTAGATTTGGATTAAAACTTTGTCTTTTTTCAGTGATTTTTGTCGCCCTGTGTGTGTCGGTACTCGTATAATCTATTTGAAAAGAATACGGAAACTAGTTACATAGCTTGTCTGATAGAGATTGACTAACTTAGAATCCATTTCAATAGGAGCAACAGCGCTATTTACTATGTTCGACTTTGATCTGCCAATAAATATAATCTAGTGTCCATTACAATCAGCAAATATTGTAGGTTAATCAAAAACATCTATCGCGCTATTTACTTTTAAAAATGAATGAGCTTTAAATGTGGTACTTCTAGCTATTTTTACAAATGTTTCAAATGCAGATCTGATAAATTTTCTTCCAGGGCAAGCATATTTTGTTAGAGAAGAAGGCAGTCAATTATGCTTGAACATCGCTGATACTAGTAGTGACAATATTCAACCATTCAGTTTTCCAATTTCGAAAGTCTTTGTGTTTCAAAAGTATATAAGATTTTAAGGGTCTAGGTATGTACATATGTATGTGCATATATTCGGGAATATCCCCGTTTCCGTAACATTGGCTTTAAATCTTTAGACTATTCACTGAATATTTTTGCTCCGTCCGGTCCGGTCGTGGACGGAATATATTCATATTCTATCTGATGAATAAACAAGCGGCTTGCCGGAGTAGAACAATATCAACATATCAGATCAGTTCATAACTCTTCGCGTTTTTTGTGCCATTTGAAATCATAGAATCAAACTGTTCGTTATTTTATTTTATTTCATTAGCAAACGTTGCGATTGTTTCGAATTCAAATACAAATCTTTTTTTTTTTAATTTTAAACGTCACGTTTTATTTTAAACAACGCTTGCAAGCTCTTCAATAAGTGGTATTTGGAAGGAGCAGTCTGGAGAATATGCTAATAGATATAGATATTTACATTGTCAGTCTTGCAATGTATGGTAGGGCGTTATCGTTATGGAACACAACATTTCCAGTAGATTGTAAGATAAGCAGCTATATAAACGAACTACCAGATATGCTGACCATTGTAAAATTCGTTTCAGTATCAGGAAATGTTGGAAACGACCACAGTATCTCCTCCAGTGTACTATATTTTTACAGATGTGTACGCTTATTTGTTGATTAATTTTGGTTCTTTTATTCTTCTATATAATATAAATGTCAACAAACAATAACTAGTTGTATGCCAAGTTGGCAATAAAAAAGTATTTACATTTTTAAATGCAAATTAAAAATTAAAAAAATATTTCACCAATCATTAGAAAAAAATAAATAATTAATATTATTTTATATAGTAACAACCAAGTGCAAAGTTGAAATAATAGTAAACGAATAAATGAATACATATATTATCTATACACATTTTATACAAAACAAATTATAATCGGCGAATAAATAAAAATCATTTATTTAATTACCCATAGATAAATAAAAGATAGAAATTCTAAACCAATACAAAAACAAAAAAAGGAAAAAAAATCGTGATTTTATAAAAAAAAAACTGAGATATGAAAATCAGTTTGCGTTAAAAAAAGAAAGGCAAATTCTAACATATAAAAATTATAATGGCCAAAAAAAATTATGTGCCTCGGGCTATTATATATTAGATTTTATATATTGGTATTATATATATACAAGCATCTATTAAAATTTATTATTAATATAAATGTATATATGTATATTAATTATACACTATTCAAAATATTTTAACATGGAAATAAAGTATAAATCAATTTATATAGACAACTTTTGGAATTTTCTTTTAATAAACAAAAACTGTTTTATCAGTCGATTGCTTCGATCAGAGATGGCGCTCGAGTTGTAAAAGTATGGCAGTCTCTTTCTTATGCTGACCATACACCATTCAACTCAACCGTCAACTTAGGCTGTGTGCCAATTGCGTTAAAATTGTATCCCCTGGCTAATTTTTGACGTTTGTACAGAGGTGGATACATTTTTAGCTTTTTGCTGTATCGATTCGATTAAATGGGATTTTTTTTTAACACATTGGCACACGGCCTTAATGTTTTCCCAGCTATCAGACATCAAATTTATTAAACTATACCGTTTATTTTAAAGGTTTTGATTGTATGAAAATCACTTAACTATTTTGCGTCCCGAATGGTTAAAATAATTTTTTTTGTTTCATTTTCTTTGAGAAAAAAAAAAAATAATAACATACAAAATTTTCCGTCCCCTACAAGTTGCCGCCCTAGGCTCGAGCCTCACGAGCCTAGTGGTTAATCCGCCACTGCACCTCTGTACGAACGTCAAAAATTAGCCAGTGTATGCAATTTTAATGCAATTGGCGCACGGTCTTATGCTGACCATAGGTACACCATTCAACTCAACCGTCAACTTAGTCGGTTGTTGTTGAAATCAACCCGTGTGTGATGTTGTCAAGTGATCGATTTGACGGTTGACGCGTTGGTTGGGGTAAAATTAAAAGATTTTGATTTTTGGAAGTTGATTTCAACTCAGTTGAACTGTGTGTGGGGAAGTCATTTGATTTGCTGTCAAAATGAGGGGAATTTGTACTAGGCTTGTGAAATCTGTGAAAGTGTGTGTGAACGAAACGTAAACAGTGAGATGTCTTTAAGCGCACACATCAAGAAAATTACAGATACATATTTGTGCCATTTTATACAAAGTCTTTCAACTCAGTTGGAACAGTGTGTGGCCGAATATCAACTTATTTGTAAACTCAATTGACAATTGAATTGAATTGTGTATGGGCTGCTTTAGCTGTGGCATAATTAGGTTTGTTTGATGTCCGCCCTAGGGTTTTGCTCAATGCGCTTGCGTTTTTGGTGTTCGGATAGATTGGTTGATAAAACAACGAACTAACAAGTGCACACGTACGAAAATTAACAAAACTTGATTTATGTCAAATTTCCAAAGAATGACGCAGATTACACGACTTTTTTTCGTTCGTTTCGTCTTTCGTCTTTTTGACAGATAGGGGGAGGGGCATAGAAATGAGAGGGGAATGAAGTAACGAAAGCAGGAATGAAAATTCTGAGAATTTTTCCGGTTGATCTTTGACATTTCTCGTTTGACAACCAAAACAAAGCAGAGAATTTTAATGATGAATTTCAAAGTTGATTTTGGAGCTTAAAGGTTTCCACACATCGGCGCGATAGCGATTGCCATAGCGATAGCGATAAACAACAAAACACACCAGCGCGATAGCGATAGATAGCGATTGAAGTTTTGTCAGTTTTATTTATGTTGTTTTTAAAACATTTTCACTATCCATTTGCAGTATTTACTTACATCTTCAAATCTGATTTAAAAACTACCAAAACTGCCATTTTATAATAATAAAAAATTACAAAATATTGCACGATAGAGCGATTGAATACTAGAGACGTTCAATCACAGTCTATCGCTACATTATCGCAGTTGGTGTGAATGAACAAACTTGAATACACGTGTTGCGATAGATCGCTATCGTTATCGCTATCGCAATCGCTATCGCTATCGCGGCGGTGTGTGTGAGCCTTAATTTAGGGACATTTTACATTTGCTAGTAAACACGCAATTATTATCGTCCATAATAAGTGGATTTAGTGCGATTTCAACTGAAATTTTACTATTCCCTTCATAAATATAATGTGAATTTTAATAAACGTCAGAATCACGTATGCACGTATCCACCAATTAGTAGGAACCGTATAATCACTAGCATACGCACCTGTCAAAAAGACGAAAGACGAAACGAACTGGCTAATATTTTGAAGTCTATATTCCCCAAACTAGTGTCAAAAATTAGCCAAGGGATAACATTTTAACGCAACTGGCAAACGGCCTAAGTTTTCAATTGCTGATTCGATTTTCTTGTTTTCTGATTTTAATTCATATAGGTCTTATAAAATATAAATTACTAATTTCTTCACCACACCAAGTGTAACTCACCACGAAAATTCAAAAACTCAAAAAAACAAAACCCTCTATTCATTTTATGTTCTCCGGCACTGGTATGTCACAGTAACATGTCAAAACACTTGTCAAAACCATATGTCTATCATGAGCAAAGTTACAAACGTGAGTTTTGTTATCGCAACATTCCTCACACGAAAACGTTGTTTCTTTCGAAATCACCTGTACAAAATTCAACCAAACTCACTTTTTGACATAAAACCCTTTAGCAGCGATATGACCGAAACAAATTCTTCCATTAAAATGGAATGGCATCCTGAAGATATCATAAATGGCACGAAACTAGCGAAAGGTTATGCTTGCCTTGTAGTCAACCGCAAGGTTACCGTGCCTGAAACAATTGTAGAAAACCTCTGGCAGAATGGTATGTAAAGCTAAATTCGCAATCCATATATTATATGATGTTAACAACTGTGACGCACCCTGAAGTGACTCTTTGTATTGATTTAAGCTGAATATCGCTGTACAGTGGATGGTGGTACAAATCGTTGGCGGGATTTTCTATTAACGTATAAAAAGGGCAACCAATTGAAACTTCCTGACTTCATAACCGGTGATTTTGATTCCATTACGAAAGAAACGTCGGATTTTTTTAATTATCCACAAATCCAGCGTGTCCATACGCCAGATCAGAACCACACGGATTTTACCAAGGCAATTCATGTGCTCGAACCATTTTTAAAAACAAAACAGGTAAACATTTCGGGTGGGTGTGATAAGTGACTTCTTAGTAATCGTTAGCTGAAACTTTTCTCAAATTTAAAAAGAAAAACTACATACATTTTTGTTTTCAGATAAATGACATTTTTGTATTTCACGATACATCCGGACGTCTGGATCATATCATGGCCAACATTCAGACGTTGTTCAAAGCGACCCCAACGTTAAACGTATATCTATTGGGGGGTAATTCCATAACATGGCTATTAAGACCCGGTATGCATAGCATACACATACCAAAAGACCTAGCGGACAACCAAAGGTGGTGTGCATTACTGCCAGTTGGCGGCCGAGCTATCGTATCAACTAAAGGCCTCAAATGGGATTTACGTAAGCGTTATGTAACGAATCCATAGCTCTCAATCTCGACTTAAAATTTCTTTATTAATCTTCAGATCAAGGTATTTTAGAATTCGGCCCTGGTATAGTTAGCTCGTCGAATTCGTACACATGCACAACGGTGCATATAGAGACGGACAACGATGTTCTATGGTCAATGGGTGTATTTAATTTTCATGACGATTAGTTAATTTAAATTTTTACGTGTTTGCACTTAGATAAAAGTTTTTAGTTTTTGTTTTTTTTTTTTTAATTTGTACATGTTTTTTTTTAAATAAATATGTATAAACAAAATGACAATGAAAAATCCCTGGCAGTTTTAACACTTAACTAAACGTTCTGCTGACAATCGCCGCCAATGAGATTGATGCTACCTGGGTGTTGGAATCGGCAGTAAATCGAAACCACCTGATGAAGATAATAAGAAGAGTGTTAGTTAAACTTAAATTTAATTAAAATTAATTGATAGGCGAATAGTTTTTTTTTTTCAAAACAAAAAGCTGCATACTAAGTTGTGTTATTCTCGTCACTGATATGTGATATGATAACCCCATAAGGCAGCACCCAAGCTCAAAAACAAAAATGAACACCAATCGATTTATTATACAGGAAGATTGTCGAGTCATCGAACATGTCAAATCTCTGCAAGATCGGCGTCGAGAGGGCTCGCATCGCCACATAAGGAAATGCACGTTGATTGCTGTAGATTCTTTGGAGCTTAGTGGGCAAGATCCTGATAGCATAATCTAAAGAATAGTTACGAGGACCAAGACCTGAATTCACCATTATGCCAGAGAAAGCAAACAAGACGATACGGTTTTCTCAGACTGTTAGGGAAGATTGTTGATTTAATTTGTAGAAATTGTATGTACACTGGTCGCTCGCTTTGCGCGTGGGTTAGGGGAATTAAAAGTCTTGCGCAATGTGAAATCGCGCAAAGCGAAACCGCGCAAAGCGAAGTATGAATTTCATGTAATTTAGGGTGTTTCGTTCCTAAAAAAATAAATGCAAGCAGTTATTTAAGTCGGACAAATCAAATTTTGGTAGGCAAATGCATTTCGCGCAAAGCGAGGGACCAGTGTATTACTTCCTATCCAGTTGACCTTGCGGTTCTCGTGACTTAAATCTGTTCCACAACATAAAAGAAACATTTGGCGAAACACAGATTGGCAACTCGAATTAACAGGTCAAATGAAGTTTGAGGAAACATTTTTTAAAACTGGTGTAATGGCTTTAGAGACGACCAGATGCCACCATGCACGTGTAGTGAGCTTTCGAGTTTATTTTCTTGGTCTGCGCGCTAACTTTTCCATCAAACCCCTAGTATAAGCAAATATGATGCTCCACCATCGCAACCACTTACAAATTTGTTTGTATGTACTCACCACCACCGAAACTGCTTCCAGTATTTTTCGATTTCTTGCCAATCCAACCACCCCGTTCTCCAGTTGTTTTCTTCCTTCCAGCTGCGCCACCTCTAGTGGCTCTTTTCTTTGGACTCCTTGTTGTCCATGATGTGGACGGTCCTCCAGTTGTTGTGCTATTTGCTGATGCTTTGCTACTTTTGTACTTCTTTGCGGAACTGCCTCGCCAAGAGCGTTTTCGTTTACCTCCCCGAGAATAACCACCGGATTGACTCGGTGCAACCGATTCCCACGAGGCGAAATCATCATCAATATCATCCGTAGTCCTTTTTGACGCGAATGTTGATGGTTTGGTAGGCGGCTCAACTACACTAACATCTTCTATCATAGTATTCTCCTCCAAATCCATTAGAAGACACAATTTTTCCGCTGCATAGTTTCTCGTGATCTCAAGCAACTTTTCGCCGTATTTTTCAAAGTTCGCTTTTGTCACATGTTGTATGGCACGCATATCGGCTTCAGTTTCAGGTAGTGACTCACCCATCGCTTTGATTGCTTGAATATTCATCACACTAGCCATGGTCACATTTTTCACAGCCGCAATGGATCTACACAGATCCAAAAGTTCGGTGTAACAACGTTCCGATATCGCCTTGATTTCTGGCAGAGAATTGTTATCACGTGATTTTGCCGCCGCACTTGTCGACGGCGTATCAGCATCAGTAGATTTCTGCGCTACTTTGCCAGTGCGTACAATAGCAAAGCGAATACGTACATTTTCGGTCATTAACTTTTGAGCTTTGGGACCGAGATTAATGTACGCCTGTGGGATGTCTTTTGAAAAAATCATGTCCTCTCGGAGAAACTCTTCGATTACCAATTTGCGTAGTAGACGTTGGATGTCGCCCTTGTCCCATTCCTTGAGCCGTCCATGGAAAGACGTCAAATTGTGTTTATTGTCTACGATTTTTTTAATCAACGAGCCTTTCAATACATCAGCTAGAAGTTAATTGAAATTGAAAATATTGTAGGGAGAGTGTAAATAATCAAAGCATTACGTACCGATGTGCAGAAGAGTGAACCTGGAACGACCAGAGCAAATATCTTTGACAGCACGAGTGGCGGCCTTGCAGTCCTCTGTTACATCGAGTTCCTATCAATCAATTCAACAAATCACATTCCAGACTCAACTTGCAGAAGAAAGTCAACTCACTTTGTATTCCTTTTTGCGCAAACAATTGTCGCACGCCGTATCGCGATTCTCTAGGCACTGCTCACTGGTGAAATGTTCACCAAAGTAGTCCAACTGCTGGGCTCTACGACAATCCGTCACATTCTCACAAAACCCAACAATCCGATACAGATTGTCAATGTGAATCTTCTTTACATCATATGCGGATGACTTCTCAGCTGTAAGACAACAATGAAACTTGGCATTTAACTACCCACGCAATATTGTAACTTACCATCAAGCATTTTCTTGTACCGCAACATATCCGAATAGTTATAGTACAACACGCAGTCAGCTACCTCGCCATCGCGTCCTGCGCGCCCGGCCTCCTGATAGTAGCCCTCAATACTCTTTGGCATCGAATAATGTAGCACGAATCGAACATCGGGTTTGTCGATACCCATGCCGAACGCAATGGTGGCACATATCACACGGAACTTGTTCGTGATCCAATCCTTTTGGCGGGATTCACGTATTTGGTCCGGCAGGCCGGCATGGTAGCTTGCCGCTTTAATGCCGACTGCGCACATTTTTGCAGCAACATCATCGCATTCCTTACGCGAGAGACAATAAATGATTCCACTCGCCGAAGGCGGTTTAGATTTTATAAATTTGTTCAGGTCATCGATGGTTTTCACGCCTCGCTTTGGCAGAACGGTGTAGCGGAGGTTCGCTCGATTGAAACTCGAAAGGAACCATTTACAATGATTTAAGCCCAATTGCCGTAGAATATCGATTCGAACCCTCGGAGTGGCGGTGGCGGTAAGTGCCATTGTTGGCACATTCGGAAACCGTTTACGCAGTATACCCAGTTTCTTGAAATCCGGTCGGAAGTCGTGGCCCCATTGAGATACACAATGCGCTTCATCGATTACAAAGCGACTTATGTTATTGCGAGCGTAAAGGTAGTCCAATAAATCCTAAAAATAAGTGAAATTTGTACTTCATCTCAACGATAACAATCGACAAGTATATGAATTCACCTGAAACTTAGGCGAATTGGAGATTTTCTCAGGTGTCACATAAAGAATTTTGATTTTCGGCGGTTGGCACTCCAAATCGACGTACACACCTCGAACGTCAGTCAAGCTTTGTTCACCGGATAAGTTTTTCGCGTATATCTACACCAAGAAACATTAGCATCGAGTTAACCTCTCTTAACCCAGTACTTACATCTAAAGAGCTCAACTTGTTAACTTGATCCAAAATCAAAGACTTCAGCGGACTTATAACGATTGTAACCCCTTCGGTAAGAATTGCAGGTAACTGATAACAAAGGGATTTACCCCCACCCGTTGGCATCAGCACAAAGCAATCATTTTTCAATAAAGCCGCGTTGATTACCTGCAGTTGATTGGGTCGAAAACTCTTCAAGCCAAAACTGAACTGCAGCGCTTCCATCAAAGTGTCCGAGTGTGGAAAATTGAAACCATCAAACTCACCAGTAATACCATCGTTATGTATGTTGGAATGGAACTTGCCATCGACTTTTTGCGCCGATTTGTTCGCGGGTAGCAAAAAAGTTGATCTACTTGTTGATGAAATGGGTGAACAAACAAATCGATTGTTGTTCGCCGATGCAACAGGGCTATCGAGATCTGTGAAACTATTCGCCTGACTGACAGAATGCCGGCGAAGTCTTTTCTCCACCGGCAGTACCTGGGATGCCGATTCGAACTTCTCGAAATCATATACTTGCCAACCATCGTTATCGACATCTTCAACGGGTGCCGCTTTCTTATCCTCAAAGACGATTCTTTGGCATGCACTCTCTTCGTTCTTCTTCGGTATTTTTATATCTTCGAAATCTTTGTAAATGTAATCGTTGTAGTGGGATTTTTTACCCTGCAGATCATTTTCGTGATCTTTGATTTCATGCAGAAAGTCATCTAATTCACAGTCGTCTGCGTCGTTTATTACTGCTGGCGCTACTGACACATGCAAACTATCATCATCGATGGAGATTATTGTGGGATTTTTTTCATATTCTTCGTCTTCACATAAATCATGGATGAGTTCTTCACGTTTTCTTATCTCATTTTGGTTTGCTTCTCTCTTTGTAGCCATCTCTTCATATGCAGAGGAGCTATACGTTTGCAATTGCTTTCGAGATTCTTCCAATTGACGAATTTCCGCTTCTTCATCTTCCTCTGGGTAATCGCAGCGAGATTGGTGATATTCAACCTTGGGATTGTAACCATAATGCGTTTGAGTTTTAGGTTCTTCGTTTGGCTTCGTCAATTTGAGAATCTCCTCCTCTTCTCCGTCTTCTGGGAAATTTTGATACTGAAACCGTTTTTCGTTTTCCTCTCTGCGTTTTTTTAATGTATTTTGAATGAGTTTCGTCTTTGCTTTGAATTTTTGCCTAAGGATCTTCAATTTGAGAAAAGTCTTTGGCTGGAAACCATCGATGGACTTGAAGTAATCGGCAGGAATTTGATCAATAATGTTACAGTACTTTTCAACGAGGACCATGTAAGTCGACTTGAAGAAAGAGAGACTCGATGCGAGAACTATTTCGTTGTCCTAGAAAGAAGAGGTGGTTTAATTCTACTCCGCTTCCCCGAAAAATGTGTTCTAATTACCTGATTTACATTGGTTTTGAAGTCATCACTTTGAACGACACTGCATAGGTATTCTTCTAGTCCACTCTCAAAAACTACAAATGCTTCATTTTCCTTTGACTCTTCACTGTTTTTGCACATCTTCGGCATCAAATTCACTCCCGTTCCAACGGATTCATTTAAAACTAGTTCAGGAGTGCTTTTCTGTGCAGTGTTAACTGCATGACTTAATGGGAGCAGCTGGTTCGCATTCAGTTTTATCTCAGAATTTGAAAGTTGGGTTGCATCTAATGATCTATTATTTTTACTAATATTTAATGAATCGCTAAGTGGGGCGCGACTGAGATTAAATTTCTTAGCAGGCGATGGGGATTTTATGTTTACATTCTTGCTTAATTTTTCAATATTCTTATTGATGGTCGATAGGGCTTTAGTGTATATGGAATCATTTCTAATAATCTCATCGATGGAATCAATGCTTAGTTTATCCGGTGTTACGATGGGCGATTTATTCGCTATGAAATAGTTACTATGCACCGGGGATAATTCGCAATTCTCAGAGGTTTTATCATCTAGAAGCGATATTTCATCATTCGCTTTAGGCGCACGGCTGGGTGGACTTTTGGGTGAAGAAGTATTTACGCTATTAATTTGAAAGCCATTTGCTTTGATGGACGGAGCCACCGTGTATTGATCTTCATAGATTTCTTCGTCAGACGACTCCAAACAAAGAGCATTGACTTTCCTTTTCGTAAAGGCGTTGCGAAATGGATAATTATTTTTGGAAGCAATTTTTATTTTGGCGGGAGCTGTAAAAGTAGCCATTAATTGGTTTGTATTTTATTATTGTAATATGATTATACAAACATTTTTGAGTTTTTTTAAAATCGTTTTTTTTCAGCTGACTATAGTTTATAAATGAGCTTAACGAGAGTTGTTTCCCGTTTTTGATACAATCTTTTTTATTCATATTGCTGAAAATACTATTGCGATCATTTGTGCTAGTATCTTAATTGGTTATTACTATTGCACAACTAATTTTAATTAAAACAAGATACTATTTTGATAATTTTTTGGGGAAACGCGAAACCCAGCTGTCATTTTTTTGTTTAAATTTGATAGAAAACCATAGGGATGTGCTTTTGCTGACAGTTAAGCAAAATGAATGAGATCAGTAAGCTATTTGGTTTTCAAAATCTGACAGTGCAGCATTCAAAGTCTAAAAACAGGTACTTTTGATTTAAGGTTGGTATCCACAGGCATGCAATGCGCAAATTTTCGTTTTGCGGAAATTTATTTTGCTATCCACTAGCATGCATGCATATGCGTTCCTCATATGACTCACCCTTCACTTACCACAATTTGGGCAAACTTTCATAAATGTCACTAACCTGTGCTTGTGAACGCATGCCAGCCTGTTGAAATCCGCTGGCATGCGTGCGCAAACACACGGGCAAGGCTATCCACAGGCTGGCATGCGTGCGCAATCATGGATTTGCGCAATCTTGCATGCCTGTAGATCCCCGGCATTAATATGGTTCAGAGCTCGGGCTAAGAATTTCTATATCAAACAAATACTATTGAATAATAGAGGTAATCTGAAACAGACAAAATAAAGGAAAAATATCGCGATCTCAAATCAACTCCGCAGTATTTAATTGCCTGACCACATATTCATGATAATGAAAGAAAGTCCAGCGGTCGATTTTACGTAAGGCTGAAAACACAAAGGACAAAACGTTTTTTTGTGACTGTTGAAACAACAGTACATTGATTCTTATGAGACAACACACACCAAAGCAGGCAAAACAAAAAAAACTGTATTTGTTTCGATGCGCTTCAATACTGGTTGTCGATAATACATGGCTTTGCATACGGCCAACACTCACTTAATGAAACAAAACTGTTACAAACCAGCGTCGTTGTCGATTTTAGCACACATGCTTATGGTGCAACACACACCGCATGCGGCAAAACAAAAAAAACAAGGCGAAGGAGAAAAACATGTTTCGTTGTCGATAGCTGAACATTTGTTTTTCAGAAACAAAATTACATTGTTGTTGTTTTTTGCACTGGCGCTTTATTTATTTTAAAGGTTTTGTTGACAATGGACGTAGATGCGGAAAAACTATTGTATTTAATTGAGCAAAGAAGTTCAATTTACAATTATAAAGCTACGTACAGACGAGCAATAAATTTGCAGAAAAATATTGCCTGCAATCGAATTTGCCTGTGTTAACGATATAAAAAACAGTTTGCTGCAAACAAAAACTTTTGCGGCAATACTTTTGCGTGTGATGTGAACATGTCAGTTTTGTTTGCGTGTTTGCATTCATTGATTGCAACTTGCCGCAATATTGCACTGACATCGGAGTAGTACAATTGATTGAAATATATGATTTTTTTCCCCGAATTATGGGATGTTTCTTCTTTTCAACTATTTATTTATTTATTTTAGTCTATAAGTACAATTATTGGTATAATTAATGTTGCTAGTATAATATAGATATATATGTACATAAGCATAAATGCCTTTCAATCATACACAATGCCGTTCATGATAACATTTTTGAATACTTCTTTAGGACAATTTAGATCAATCATATCGGCATATTTATTAAAGTAATAACAGGCTTTAGTGACTGGCTCATTACAGCCATAGTTTGTTGAGTGAAAAGATATTGAAAAAAAATAAAAAGCCCTCGGTCTTAAGGATCGAGCCGGTGAGTAAAGCTTAAACAGTGATGAAAAGGGAGCACAATTAATTTGTCCAATTACAACATCTCGCAAATGAGACAAGAAAATAGATTCTTCTAGTTTGAAGAGGTTTGAGTGATATAAGATTGCATCGTGTTTCATAAGGTGGTAGAGGCAATGTCCAATTTAGCTTCCGAAGTGAATATTTCGTAAACCTTTTCTGAATTCTTTTGATACGGTTCGAAGCATTTTTGAAAAATGTGGACCAGACTATGCAGCAGTATTCAAGGATGGGATGAACGATGGTAACAAAAAGCGATTTCAGTGTTTACGGACATCGGAAACACAAAAATAAATTCCTGAACACAAAAATAAAAAAAACTAAATTCTAGAAACAGAAACAGCAAATGTCAAATATTTTGTAGCAACTACTATTGTTTGCACTTTCATGTGGTGTGAACAACTGTGCAATATTTTGAGGCAAATTGTCGTGCAAACAATTTGCATGAAGCTTCAAATGAGTTACAGCAAACTTTTTGCAAGCAAATTTTGCATAGGTGTGATCAACTACGCAAACATTTGCTGCACATTTTTGCTGCAAATGATTGCTCGTCTGTACGTAGCTTAAAGAAAAGGACCATGCAAATAAAATTATTATAGAAAAGTTGTGGCAGGAAGTAGCAACCGAAATAAATTGTACGGGTAAGTTTTTAATATTTTATTTATTAAAAATATATATACATACGTATATACATATATGTGTACATAGGAAATTAGATTGAGGAACAATGAACAGAGCAACAAAGAACAAAGAAGTCACAAATTCAGTTTTGTTTTTTTTCTCAACACATACCAAATGAAACAGAAAAGTAAAATAATTTCTTTTGTTACAACGTGTTTCGGTTGGTGTGTGCTGTAATAAAAAACGTTTTCTTGCCTTCTGAATAAAAAAGGTTTTGTCTGCTCCGGTGTGTTTTCAGCCTAAGTTGTAAAGAGAAAGGCAGATTGTGCCGAAATTCGACTTGCGGGTATAAACATTTCGTTAAGTTTCAAAAGACATTTCAATCGATAGCTGATCGTAGAGGAGAACAAACTTGTATTTGTACGACATTAGAACAATAAAATCGTCAATTTGTCGAAATAGCTTTCATTCCAATGATGCTTCCCTTGTTCTGTGTGGCTACGACTGTTTTATCATAAACTGTTTGTGATAGAAAACTCCAGCCTTCATGAAGTGTATTTGATTTAAGGGCTTTTGCATATGTGTGATCTGGTTTGTTTTATTATTCTGATCTGATCCGGATCAGATCATGGGGATAATAAAACACGGCTACTAATACAATTGCAGAAAAACAGATCAATCTCGTTTGTTTTCCATCCAGCACAAAAAATCTGAAATCTGAGAGCAAAATCCGAAAAGCCCAATCGAAAACGACATAAAAAAATTCGTATTTTCACACTGAACGTTCGGGGAGTTTTCCGACCGTTAACCGCGGACCCCTATTTGACTGTCGAAGTGGAATAGATATGGATCTTTGTTGTTGCGTATGACCAATTGCCAAACGGATGCGAATGGGGAATTTACATCAAATATGGCAAATGGTCTAATCTAGCCGCCAGATTTAAATATGCATACAAATTCAATAATTCACAATAAAAAATTCGTAATAACAAGATATGATAAGATTGATGACGATGATTCTGCTCCAACATGCCGCCCCTTTTGAAATAACGGCGAATTCGTAAACGCAAAACTTGCAAAGCAGAACATCTGCAAAGCAAATGTTCCAAAGCAGTTGCAACGTCAAAAGCATATGTTTGCCTTATACAAAAGCGTGAGCAGTATTTATTTGAGAGCTGCGCAGATGCTTTTGCTTTTGCCCAAACTACTACGTTTTAGAACTCTTTGCTTCGCAGTAAATTTTTTTATGCGTTTGCGCACCTCCTGCTTTGCATAAATATTGCGCAACATATGCGTTTACGAATTCGGCCACTCATTCGCACTTCTCCTGCACTCTCTCTTCGTTGTCCTAACGTCCGCCACTCTGACCTTACCTTTAACAAAATAAAATCTAAGCAAGTGAAGAATTAGGTACATTTTCATGTGGAATTATAATTAGAAACAAAAATGTTTCTATCTTTTAAAACTCATAAACCGCATAAAATAAAGTCAAATTTGAATTGACATCTTTTTATTTTACGAGAAGAGTTAGTAAATATAAAGTCCATTCGCGCCCGCTCCCAAAACTACGAGAATCTAAGAAAAATAACGAAAACCCGTTCGCGTACTCAAAAATTTCGTAGTTTTTTTTAAAAGAGAGTGCTCACGAGAGTAAGAAATTTCCCCTTGCTACGAATTTTACTAGAAGAAATATATAATATATGAAAACTGTCAAATCTGTCAAATCACATACATTTTTCATTGCTTGGTGCTTAAAGGAGCTCACACACCGGATAGGTACGCGGTAGCGGTATACGGTAAACCGCCTGTCCGTGTACACAAAAGCGATATTCGCAAAATTTTACCTTTTCATTTTTTAGCACTAAGAACACTCACTGTCTTTTTTTAATACCTCTGCTATATTTTTCCATATTTTATCCGTTTCCATTATATTTTTAAACTCTTGAATGAGTCAAATCAAATAAAATGGATTTATTTTCAACATCTCGCTTTTACACTTCAGACTTTTTTCCTTGACTCAAATTTGGCATTCCTCTTTTATTTTGCAGTTCTTGTATTGTGCAGATGACTAGGTGGGAAGCAACACAATGATAAAACGAAGAAGAGAAAAGAAAAACGTCAAAAAGAGCCGCCAAAAACTTTACCCTTAACTCACAGGGCAAAATATTTTCCTTCTCATCTTTTCGAACTTTCTTACTCTTTTGCACCCATGTGAGTCTAGACTCACAAGTCTAAGTGTAAAAGCAGACTAATTTACATACGTCGAACCTAAAAAAATTACTTGTAAAGAGAATTACAATTTTATTCCCCAATTTATAAATTTTGTCCAGCAAACTAATGTCGATTTCGATTGGGCAAAAAAGCACTTTTTTTTTATCTCGAGCAATTTTTATCGCTCTAGTACAATTTTAATTTTCCAGCCGACCAAAAAAGCACTTTATTTTTTTCTTTAGATCAATTGTTGTGAATCTCGGATTCTGCTCGAGATTTACACCTACTTGCACTAACACCAGCAGATTTTACATGAAATGTCAACGCAGTACATCAAAATAAATATCAATCAACAAAAATGTTTATCAGAAACTGTGTAGAATATTTAAAAAATATAAAGAAAGTGTTTTAAAATTGTATTTATTATTTTTCTTTTTCTTATTTATTTTCTTTTACGAACAAGATGTGAAATGTCACACCAATACAATTGCAGAAAGACAGATCAATCTCGTTTGTTTTCCAACCAGCATGAAAAATCTGAATCTGAGAGCAAAATCTGAAAAGCCCAATCGAAAACGACATAAAATGCTTTACGAAAAAAAAGGATTATTTTAATTCTACATATTATTATTTTTATTCGATTTCACTAGGTAGGTCAAAACTATTTCATCGAAACAAATACTTTACGAACATCGCCTATGCCAATGCGAAATGGCAATGATTTTTGTTGTCAAAAATTAGTAGAAAAGGAAAATTTGCCGTTCCCTCCGTGTTTTATCAAAACAATTTCAATTTTCTCTTTATCAAATCTTTGGAATTAAATAAAAACAATTTTCAATTGATTCAAAATTGGGAGATGAATTCATACGGTTTGTAGAAAAGTTCAAAAAGCAAGAAAACAATTCACTTGTGTGGTATTTGGGCCTATTTGTATGCATAGTTCATAGAATGTCTTCCTACACAATTTTATTCTAAATCCGCGATAATAATTTTTCTTCATCCAGATTTTTGTTTCTCTGCGTTATTTCCTTCGAATTGTAAATAGATTTGTTCCCAACAAAAAAAAAAATAAATCAAGAAAACAAACGTTCCTTGAGGTGTTTTATTTATTGTTTTATGTTTGTTTCATTTTAACCTTTATTGGTTTTAAACTAAAAGAAATAAAAACTTAAATAAATCTTCAGTTGCATCAACCTTTTCCATTCATTATGGCAAAAATGTATGGAAAAGGTAAGAGTAAGTAAAAAAGCATAAAATTAATTTATAATATATAAATAATGAAGTTGTAAATTGGAAATAATCGCTTTTAATTTGTTATGCCAAATAAAATTTATAGAAATTGGTAATTTTATAACCAAACTAAAGAAATTAAAGAGACTGTACAGCTACAACATATTTTATTGAGTAGAGTAGTTCTAATGCGTGAAAAATAATACTCCGAGCATTGAATGGTTTGGGTCTGTTGATTCCACCATGAGAATCTTACGAATCTTAATGAACTGGCTATAAGAATCCTAATCCCGACTGATGAAATCTTTCTAGCCTCTGTCGGCGCGGCGCACTGCTGTCTTATGTCGGGAATCGGGAGTGTAGATTTCATTCATATATGTATATACTTATATTATCAGGGGGTTCTTGAAGATAACTTAAATTCCAATTGAATATGGCCAAAGTATTCATGCAAACATGTTTACCATATTGGTTAATTCGAAAACAGTCATTAGACTGACTGTCCTCCATCTAAATATGGAATTCATTGACTATCTCTTCTGTTGTGACAAAATTTGGACTTTTCTGATGATCTGCATAAAATTCAAGTGCGACAAAAGAAAAAAAAAAACATTTAATGTGACAAAGCAGAATCAAACCAATTATTCTATAAATTTTTGTTTATGCATTTTGCATGCATTCTCTTTTCGTCTAGCAAATAAGATCATAAAGCGATATTCCAATTTGATGAGGTCGTACATTTTATTTCCTAAAACTTACTTCGTTTTATTATCGAAAAACACAAATAGATTTAACATTTATTTTCTCCTTCCAACAACCATTGGCATTTTTCTATTTTTTTTTGTGTTTCGTTCTTTTCTTTTTTTTTTGTGCAAAATTTAAGACTGTACATCTTTCTTACATGTATTTTTGTGTATAATGAAATGAAGTTGAAAGATGTTGTATATAAAAATATTTTTGTATCTTCGTTGGAAATTTTGATTCCCTTTATTTTCTTTGTTACAAGCAGCTGCTATCGAATCAGAGGACCAACAAAGATTACGATTTCAAGTGGAACTAGAATTTGTTCAGTGTTTGGCCAATCCGAATTACCTAAACTGTAAGTATATAAATCGTAGTTAATGAGTATAAACAGGTCGTGCGGAGTTTGGGAAATCTGCGAATGATAAACAGGATAACCCCGTTAAGTGAACATTGATAGCAGTGTTATGGGTCTGAACTGTACAGTAGTAAGATCAAGGCTAGTACATAATCAATTGCAAGTGTGGTATTGGGATCTTAAGCAGCGATCCTATATTGGGTAGCAGGGCATATGGATTTTCCAGACAGTAGAAGGACAGACGAACTCGCAAGGACGACGTCATCGTTGCACTCCCGTAGCTTTTCCCTTTGTTAGACTTCCCATCAACTAAATCTAATTGAAAACAAGAGTAAACCATAAATAAAGCCAATTGGGACTGCATTCATTTGAATATATGGCAAATCCAAATCGCGGTGAAACGCTGGTAGCATGAACCAATGAATCAGATCCCAAAATATCTGTATCCCGAACCGGACCACCCTGTATATTGTGTAAGTTTCAGCTCAATCGGATGGTTAGTTTTTGTGTTTTAAAGGCACAAACGAACAACTAATTCTTATTTAGAGTTTCTACTAAAACAGCGCGACCCCGTTTCGAATGTGTAAAGTAAAAGAATGCCACTTTTCGTTGCATATCTTCGCTGTAAAATATTTAGGAGAATCCTTATGGCACCTTTTTCTTAAGTTCCGTAAATCAATTCAATAAGAGCGTTCAGTTAGTATGTCGATAAATTAAAAGTTTAGATGTCTCGATCTAATGGTATTTTCTTAAATCCGCACGATTGTTATTTAACTTTAAAAAAATATATAAACTCCCTCTCTTTTATAGTTTTAGCTCAACATGGGTACTTCAAGGACCAGTCCTTTATCAACTATCTCAAATACCTGCAATACTGGAAGGAGCCAGAATATGCCAAATATCTCATGTATCCTATGTGTTTATATTTCTTAGATCTCCTACAGTACGAGCATTTTCGTCGTGAAATTGTCAACTCTCAGTGTTCGAAATTTATTGATGACCAAGCGATTTTATTGTGGCAACACTATACAAGAAAACGTACGAAACTCTTCAATGCCGTCAATGGAACACCTTCAATGGATTTAGGAATGAACGACAATCCTGTAGCAGGAGCAGTCGGTGGCGGCGGCGGTGGTATTGTTGGAAATATGCAAGGAATGCAAAATGGTGTAAATCAACAAAACGGCATAGGAACTGGAAGTCAAAAAATGTAGCACTGAAACAATTATATAGCTCCAAATGTGTATATATTTATGTGTAGTTGATTAAGGATTTGTATTACAGTGCTTCTTAAGTAAATAAAATATCTTATTTGTACGTAAAATTTTTGTCAGTTTTTCGTGTCCCATCTTCCACTGCGCTATTTTCCAGTCTATGTGCGTTCTATCGTAGCCGCGTCTTTTCTAGTCGTCCATAGCATAGCCGTCCACAAAACCACCTACAATTTCGAAGTTCCAATCTGATTCTTAACTTATCTTCGGACTTTTTTCTTTTCGCTAGCTTGGAATGGAAAACGCTGAAGTACACACATCCGATTTCTACGGAGTCTATTTGCTCTGCAGCCATAGTGCCGAGAAGAGATACAATGGCAAGTGTTACATTGGCTATACTGTTAATCCGAATCGGAGAATAAATCAGCACAACCGTGGCAGAGACTTTGGCGGAGCCAAAAAGACTTCGAACAAGGGTCCATGGAAGATGGTCATTATTATTTATGGCTTTCCAAATAATATATCTGCACTACAAGTTAGTTGAAAACTTAAGTTTTTTATATGTAAATGATAAAAAAATGCTAATCTTCCACAGTTTGAATGGGCATGGCAGCAACCCACACAATCATCTCGTCTAAAATATAACTTTGATTTGAAACGTAAACGCAACAACGAAAGCCATTTGCAATATAACTTTCGTATTCTATCTGTAATGCTTAGCACTGGTCCATGGAATCGTTTACCGTTAACTATTCGATGGCTTGAGAGTGAATATGAGATGATGTTTAAGGTGAGTTTTAATGCTATATTGTGCCTAAGTAAGACCTGTATTTTGCAGTCTGACAGCCTCCCACCAGCACATATGAAAATCCTTGATGGGAAAATTAAAATCGGCAAGGAGAAGAAAAAGGATGTAGAAGAGAAGCTAACGCAACGAATTATGTGGGCATTAGAATGTCATCTTTGTATGAAACCGATTGAGAATCCAGAAAGATCACGAATCGGCTGTGTGAATGTGAGGTGTAAACTAACCTGCCACATCATTTGTATGGCAGAACATTTGTTAACTTCAGATAAACGACATAGAGGGCATTATATTCCTATAGATGGAGAGTGTCCATTGTGCGAGGAGCGGGTAATGTGGGTGGATTTGCTAAAGAATCGAAATAAAATCATTCCCGATGAGATTGAGTATAACTTTGAAGATCTATTAGACGTCGATGATAATGATGTATTATAAAAGTATTATTTGCTTTTTTTCGTACGCAAGAGAAATAAATGTTAAAAATGTACGCGCGACATGAGTAAAACTACGTACCTACATGCATATACAAGAATAATTATCATCGTGGCCATCTCTTACATCCAGAAAAGTGAATGATAAAGTTTATTAGAATCAAATACATTTTTCAGAATCATAAAGCGCTTTATTCAATTCAAGAAATGTAAATTGCAATTTTAATAAATTTATTTCGAGTATTTTGATGTAATGTTATACACTCGGTTAACGAAACCCTCGATTCACGCAACTCCTCGATTTTCGCAACTCTAAAGTCATCGTACTTCTTGACTCTATGAGTGCAACTTTTTGAAAAAGTTACCTCGATTAGTGCAACTTCTTGTGTTTATTCATGTTCTCCTTTTGGTTCGTTATTTTGCCGTTACCGCACAGTAATGTAGTTTTGTTTGGATCTGGGCAAATTTCTTTGTAAATACATTGTAAGTATATTTCTTTAGATGAGTTGTGCATTCATTAGTTCGGGAATTTCGTTCAGCATGGGTATTACAAAAATTATTATAATATTATCTATTAAAAAATAAGTCAAATTTTAACTCTGCAAAAAATAAAAGAGTTGGCAGTTTTGAAAAATATGGAATCCAAAAAGACAGTCTAAATTATCTAATTTCTTTAAAAAAAACCCATAATAATTTTACTGTATTATGTTAATTTTTGTATACATTTTCTATACATACAACATTGGTTATTGCAACAGTCTTAATTTCTATTAGTTGTGTAAATCGAGTTTGTACTGTATATCGGAAAAGATTAGTTTACGATTAGTTTACATGCAAGCTAAAAACCACAAAAAAAAAAAAAAATACTCACTAGCAAGCTCTCTGGCATTTTCTTTTAAAGGATCTTATTTTTCCATGTATGAAGGGTTACTGGTCCACCATACTGGGCTGGCATAGGTCAGCATTGGACGAAAAAATGCTCTTCACATCGGTTCTCAGATAGTTGGAGTAGAAAAACTTCTTGAGAGACATAGAGCCCCTAAATATTTCACAACGGTCTTTGACTCGATCCGAGAATCATTTGAACCCTTATTTTGAAGTTTTTTCAGTAACGTTTCAAATCTGAATTTCCACTTCTTGTTGGGGTTGCGGAACAGTTATGTTTTCACACTTTGACAAATTAGTAAAGTTTCCATACAGAAAGAAACCCTTGGAAATGTTAAATTTGTCTTGAAGTCTTTTTTTGAATTTCAAAATGTCGTCAGCAATCATCCAGTTCCCAGAGTACGTCAGAAATATCAACATTAGGCGCAGTGACGTTTATTCTAAGGTGCGCAGGTGTTCTCCGCACACCCCAACGAAATCCATCTCTATGAAAAATGTATTTGTTTATGTACATGCGCTAACAATATCGTTGAGTTGTAACTTGTAATTCAAAAATGTTCAATTAAAAATTCTGCTTTAACATCCACTTCTGTTCACTCTGTTGTGCCGCACCGTCGCGTCATAGCCAAATCAACCAAACCAAACACCGCAGTCAAAATCCCAATACCAAAATGTATTTGTATATAAACCATTCAATACAAATTGACGTCAAACAAAATATTCTCCTCTTTTCGTAAGTAAATCGAACGGCGCGCGCCGTCATACATACATACTTTCAAAGCTTTATCAACCTATCCAAACCAACAAAACAAATTCAGTTTGACCTCGACTCGCCCGGTTGTTCTCCATTTACTAGCGCACCAACCCAACGGAAATATCCATATAAAAAAAAATTCTACCACATTCAAAGTCCCAATCCCAACATCGTCTGTACAAAAACATGAATTTGGGTTCTCCAGAGAACTGCGCACCCAGGATCGATGCAACACATTTCTACCCTTTTCTTTAGCGATGGTGATGTTAGCTGTGGGTATGAGGTTGCTTTTCATATTCTGTTTTATTTCGCATCAATTTGAGTTCTCCAGCAAACTGCGCTCGATACAACACCTTTTCTATCTGTTCGTGATTCCATCAGCAACACTGGTTGAACGAAACATAGTTTGTCACTTTTGAAATTAAACCGATTCGCGGTCTCACTCACACTTGTGAGCTGAAATATGATTGTTCATTTTCTTTCCTTTTCTTCTTACATTTTTGAATTTATGTTCAGTTGGTTTTTTGGCATTGGACGAATTGGTTGGCTTATCTACAAAATTGTTCTGAAGTGTATTTGAATAATAAAATTAACAACTTTTATTTAAACCCCTGTTTTATTCATATACATTATTTGGTGCCTCCTGTGAGGAATTTTACTTTTGCGAATTAATTATATTTGTGGCTGTGGCATTTTTTACATTAAATTCGTATGTGTGTGCGCATAGCATTATTTAGCTCAAAGTATCGAGACTGGCATTACGAACGGTCGGGAATATTCCACCGCGTAGTTTTTTTCCATTTTGAAGTTGTCGAGAATTCTGGAACGCATATATTAAATTTGGCATTTTCTCCCAGAAATTCTCTACTAATTGGTTTCCATTTTTTGCTCAACTGAATGTCTGATGCGGAGTCCGACATTTTGACGTCGAGTTCATACGGTACACCGGAGCCCCAGACAGCAATGGCGGATCTGAACAAGCGTAGCACTGCATATACCGCAATCGTGCGTATCGCTACGAAAGTAAACAAGGATGACTTCTCTGACGACGAATTTGGCATTCAACAAGAAGAGCGCTTATTGCAAATGCACTTCGAGCGTTTTATGGCTGCTCATGACGCATTAATTAGTGTAGCTCAACCTACTGAAATTGAAGTACACACAAGGCTATGGGATGAAACTGAAGCGCATTATAACACAGCAATGGCTAAGATACACCGCATGCTATTTACAGGCGATCCATCAAGACATTCACCATCATCAGTAATCAGTTAATTCTTTTGGCTACAGCATATGGGCAAATAACTAATGGCTTTGGCGAGACACATCAGTGTCGATTACTTTGCGATCCAGGCTCTCAGGTCAGTTTTATGACTTTACGCTTTTTTAATAGTTTGTCTCTCCGTAGAAATAGATGCGAATTGCAAGTCGAAGGGGTGGGAAGTTCCATTTCGACATACACTCGTGGCCGAGCAGTGGTTCAACTCTCTTCGAATGTTGATTTATCATTTTGCATAAAGATTGACGTGCATATCATGGAAACAATCACGTCACCTACACCTGTGGCTAATATTGCGGAAGATTGCTGGCATCATTTGCGTAACTTACAATTAGCAGATCCTACATTCGGCACAACTGGACGAATCGATGCATTACTTGGTGCTGATGTATGGGGTCGAATAATAACACAAGGCATAGTGCGTGGCGGTGATAGAGAGCCATTTGCCCAGTCAACAAAACTAGGTTGGGTAATATTCGGACCTGCCACAATTCACTCTCACACCGTACCCACACTAAGATCATTGACTGTTCGTTCACCAATGGATGATCAGCGAGTTGATGATTTACTACGCACCTTATTCGAATCAGATGATATGGCACCGACGTCTACTACCACTTTGGAGGCTGAGCTATGTGAGCAAATATTCAAGCACACTCATACTCGAGAGGCAGATGGCCGTTATTGCGTGCAGATTCCGTTCAGGCCTGACGCATCAGCACTAGGCAATTCACATAATTTGGCATTGCGACAATTTCATCAGCTGGAACGTAAATTGGCTTCAAATCCTGACTTACGGGAGAAATATGTGGCTTTTATGAGGGACTATATTGAGCTTGGCCATATGCACACAGTTCTGGATCAACCAGGCGATCCATCCCAATCATATTACATCCCACATCATGCCGTAGTTACTAAGTTTCGTGTGGTATTCAATGCCTCAGCGCAGACATCAACAGGAGTCTCTCTTAATGAGACACAATTGGCTGGCCCTCTCATACAAGAACTATTGGTAAATATAATCTTCCGATTCCGTCGTTTTAAAATTGCTTTATCTGCAGATGTGGAGAAAATGTTTCGCCAAGTACTTATTGACAGGCGACACAGGCAATGGCAACAAATTTTATGGCGAGAATCTCCTACAGAAACGTTACGTACATATCAGCTGGCTACCATCACTTATGGCACCGCAAGCGGACCCTTTTTGGCTATACGAGCAATGCAACAGTGTGCTTTGGACAACTGTAGCAAAATACCAAGTGGCAGCCGGGCAGCAGAAGCTCAAAAAAGTATATTGCGAGACTTTTACGTCGACGATTATCTCAGCAGTGCTCCATCACCTCGGCAGGCAATGAGGTTAGCCAGAGATATCGACTTTGTGCTCAAGCAGGGACATTTTCATTTACGCAAGTGGCGATCGAACGATCAAGAGACGTTGGCACAGCTCACAAATACACCAACCACGGATGAACTTGAATTGCAAGTGGCAGAAATAACTGTTCTTGGCCTACACTGGGATCCTATGGCAGACGAGCTGTTCTACAAAATCAAATTGGCAGCTGATTCACCATCAACGACAAAACGACAAGTTCTTAGTGACACTGCGAGACTTTATGATCCCACTGGCATGTTGGCGCCTGTCATTATTGTGGCCAAAATATTCATTCAACAGCTTTGGAAGGCAGGTTTGGCATGGGATGATCCACTACCGAAACAATTACTTGATGAATGGCTGAAGTTCCGTAAGGATTTGCATCGATTGGAAAAAATACGTATACCACGATGGCTTGGCATAACCACCGATATGATTCCACACTTACATGGCTATTGTGATGCAAGCATAAAGGCATACGCTGCTGCGATATATATCAGCACAACTCAGAAGAATGGGCATCGCAGTACGACACTAGTTACATCGAAGACGAAGGTGGCACCTACCAAGGATATGACTGTTCCGCGGTTGGAATTGTGCGCTGCACATCTGCTCACAACAACAATGATAACTACTCGGCAGGCAATGGAACTCAACAATGTCCCATACACTATGTGGACTGATTCCAGTATTGTACTTAGCTGGCTACGCAAAGCACCAACACAACTCAAACCATATGTGGCAAACCGCATCAGCTATATCCAGCAGCATTCGGATGTTTCTAATTGGCATCACATTCGTACGCGATCCAATCCGGCAGATTGCGCTAGTCGAGGCATTAGTGTTGACGCACTTATCACACATCCGCTTTGGTGGCAAGGCCCAGAACCTAACAATCAACAGTTATCTATGGATGGTATTACCCTAACACCAGAGGAGACTTCGGCGATGGAAACTGAATTCAAACCAGTCAAGGTAAAACTAGCACGTGCTATGGAAAGGCTTCATATTGATACACACTTCAGGCGTGGATCCGAACTCGTCATTATTAATTTGCTTGAACGATTCACTAGTATTGGAAAATTGCTTCGCACAACTGCTTACGTCTTACGTTGGAAAAAATCACATCACAGATATAGGTCACAATCCATTGTCAGTGCAGACGAGATGGAGGAGGCATTACATTGGCATATCCTTGCAGAGCAGCATACATACTTTGGACCCGAGATCATTCAGTTGCACAAAGGCAATAGCGTGGCTGCGTCAAGCAAACTTATCACATTGGCTCCATATTTTGACTCTGAGATGAAAAATATTTTGCGTGTTTCTGGTCGACTTGACCACGCAAGGCTGAACGAATATCGCAGACATCCAATTATCCTACCAAAGGAAAGCACCTTGGCATGGCTCATAGTTTGTCAAACACATCGTGACACACTACATGGAGGCATACAGCTCATGCTACAAACGATCCGGGAGAAATACTGGCTAATTCACGTACGTACCCTTGTAAAACAGTGTATTCATTTATGTACTATTTGCAGAAGACATCAACATACTATGGCTAAACAACGCATGGCATCATTACCGAGCTCCCGAGTATTAGCATCTCCACCATTTTCAATAGCAGGGGTGGATTACTGTGGCCCGTTTAGCATTCGCATTGGCTCAAAACACATCCGTACTGTGAAGAAGACATACGTTGCTATTTTTGTCTGCATGGCTTCGAAGGCTGTGCATATCGAATTGGCAGAGGATCTATCTGCTGAAGCCTTCATAAATGTATTCACTCGTTTCGTAAGTCGTCGTGGCCCATGCCATTACCTGTACAGTGATAATGGGAATGCATTTGTTGGCGCTAACCGGATTCTACAACAAGACCTGAAGGAATGGCATAATGCTCATGCTCTGCAACAGTTGGCGAACAAGGGCACACAGTGGCATTTTATCCCAGCAGGCGCTCCCCATCAGGGTGGTCTTTGGGAGGCCGCCGTTAAATCTGCTAAAAAACATTTGCTACGGATCGTTGGAACACATTCAATTTATTTTGATCAGCTGCACACCTTGCTCGTGCACATCGAAGCGTGCTTGAACTCTCGTCCATTGGTGGCTCTACACGATGACATTGATGATCGAATGGCTCTCACACCAGCAGACTTACTCATTGGCCGATCTATTATTGCTGTACCAGATAAACCAGTATTGGAAGTCCCTACACAACGACTTAGTTATTGGCGACAGTTAAGGCAGATGCAACAACATTTTTGGAGGCGATGGCAGGATGAGTACTTATCCACATTACAACAACGTTCTAAGTGGCATGGCCAAACGGACGACATCAAGATAGGCGATGTCGTTATCATCAGAAACGAAAACCTACCAGCAACACAATGGCGACTTGGTCGGATTACGCAGCTTCATCCAGGCGACGATGGCCTCACCAGAGTCGTCACAATCAAACATTTACAAGGCGAATGCACCCGACCAATTCAGAAGTTATGCAGAATATTGGATGCTCCTGAACGTACCCGTCCAGCCGGGCAGGATGTTCGTGATTCCATCAGCAACACTGGTTGAACGAAACATAGTTTGTCACTTTTGAAATTAAACCGATTCGCGGTCTCACTCACACTTGTGAGCTGAAATATGATTGTTCATTTTCTTTCCTTTTCTTCTTACATTTTTGAATTTATGTTCAGTTGGTTTTTTGGCATTGGACGAATTGGTTGGCTTATCTACAAAATTGTTCTGAAGTGTATTTGAATAATAAAATTAACAACTTTTATTTAAACCCCTGTTTTATTCATATACACTATCCTTTTCTTTAGTGATGAAGATGTAAGCTGTGGCTGTGGGTATTATGTTGCTTTTCATACTGTTTTATTTCGCATGTTAACGTTTGTTTGGTTGAATTTTGTTCGATTCTCTTCTCTTGAGTCGTGATACATTATTTATATATTTATATTGAATTAGTTTTTGTTCGATTTCGATGTGCTCTATATTTGTAGAACTCCATTCTCCATATCGACTGAAGCGAAAGCAAAAAGCTGTTATATGCAGGAGTGGAGTGGGAGGAGTTAGGGATTTGAAAGTTGACAGGAAATGAGGATGTGGATGGGACCTAAGGGTAGGATGTGACGGGAAAAGGAAAGAGGGTTGTCCACGGGGAGCGCGGCACGCTTGCGATGCGCGGCTCCGCTCGCCGGAATTGGGGTGGTTCTTGCCCCCGTAAACAACTAACCTACACAAACAAAACATAAATCGTGCCAAGGACAAAACTTCTACTTTTACCTACTTTAGCGGACGGACGGTGGGATACCACATTGAGGGGCGCTGTCGGTGTTGTTCAGCGCGGCCATGTTTCTTTACCCTCCCATCCTGGAAATCCGGGCGGCCATTTTGGATTTCCCCAATAACGTTCGGATGGCTCAGCAGCTCAGTCCATCAACCGAAGGTCTTTAGCGTGCCCTCCACACCCCCCTGAAAATTAGAAACTCAGCGACTCATGTCTCTTTTGGACACATACACACGCAAAAAGAAACCAAGATTCTCCTCATAAGGCGGGCACAATTCATGAATTTTTATTGAAATTAAATAAACGTGTCTCTTACAGTGAATTGGCATATTTGTGAACTCATGAACGATAGTTAAACTAACAATAACAAAAAATCAAATCAAGACAGAAAATCCTTCCCTCGTAGATTGTACCTTTCTGTACGCGAGAATCGAATAACCGAAGCCCTGCCTAAATTGAGCTCAATGTAGGGGGTTTTTAAGACACAATAAATATAATAAGTAAACATAACCGGACTAAAGGACGCGGTTCTTCCGGCTGATGGTTTGAGCAGCGAGGCATCCGAACGTTTGGGGAAATCCAAAATGGCCACCGGATTTCCAGGTTGGGAGGGTGAGATAAGTGGCCGCGCTGATCAACACCAACAGCGCCCCTCAATGTGGTATCCCGCCGTCCGTCCGTTGAAGTAAGTAAAAGAAGTAGATTTCTTGGCACGATTTATGTTTTGTGTATGTAGGTTAGTCGTATGCGGGGTCAAGATCCCCCCCCCCCATTTCCGGCGAGCAGAGCCGTGCAACCACAAGCGTGCCGTGCTCCTCGTATGCGACCCTCTTTCCCTTTCGGGCCATATCCCATCCTTAGGTCCCATCCACATCCTCATTTCCTGCCATCTTTCGAATTCCTAACACCTCCCACTCCACTCCTGCATATAACAAATGGCGCCCAACGTGGGGCGTCCGTTCCTGTCCTCTACGTCGTCTTAAGTCCACAATTGTTCTTGTTGTCACCACCAAAAAACTCGTAAGTCTTCATCAGGAAAGTCTTCAGAATGGCCAGATTGAATTGCGACGAGTATCGTTGGTGGTGACAACGACAACAATTAAAACCTGTTTTGTCTTCGTCTTCTCTATCTTCTCATTCTTTTTAATGTTCTTTATTCTCTCCTGTCTTCAATTTTCATTTTTCATCGTCTTGTTTCTTAGTTTAGAGTGGGTTCTGTGGGGTTCTTAGTTTAGTTTAGTTTTAGTAAATGGGTTCTGTGGGTGTTTAGATTAGTAAGTTTAGTTTAGTTTCTTCTGGGGTTTGTTTTATGTGTTGTAACCGTCTCCGAGCCAAGTCTGCCACCATAAGTCCATTATGGGACAGAGTGGTATTGCGGGCCGGAGACAAATACAACGGTGTGGGTCCTTGTAAATTTTAGTTTTTGTGTAGTGTAGTTCACCACATACCACATTGAGGGATTTAAATAGAAAAGTTAAGTCCGTCCGCAGTCCTTACATCTCACGAGTAATTGGATGCCAAAAGCAGCTCAAGCCTGTCAACATCGCCAACACTTTGCCGAAGACAGCACCTAAAACACCCCCGCACACATCACAACAAAAACAAATACCATTGTATCGACATACATAACAAAATAAATAAAAACGCTTTTGTAAGAGCAATTTTTCTCCTTGGGGATTTTTCTTGGGGGGGTGTCTGCGTATTTTGGAGATTCGCAGCGACAATTCTCCGTTCCACCGCTCATTCCTTTTAAACAACTGTTTTTTTTTGTTCAATTCTCTGCCGCGCTTATACTGTCCGAGAACCGTAGTAAACGTTGAACAGGCAACCGAATAAATTTTATACACTTGCGAAAGAAAATAAGATTAAAAAAAACAATGTTCTGACTTAGAAGTCTATTTTATTAATTAGAAAATTCTATGTCTCCAAAATACGCAGACACCCCCCCAAGAAAAATCCCCAAGGAGAAAAATTGCTCTTACAATTGGCGCCCAACTAGAGGGACACTCCCCGCAACCATCATCTCTTCCCGCTACAGAGGACAGCGTATTGCGTAGAAGCTCACGCATCGCATCAAAGAAAACTCCGCAATCATCCAAAGAAACGATGGCTCATCTTTCTGACGAGCAGTTCAGGCAATTCATGGCAACGATACAAAGCCAGCCGAAGAAAGGTAGTTTCAGTAACTGCACGGCAAGATTCAACGGTGACAGAAATGCGGAGATCGTTGAAGGTTTTATTGCCACAATTAATGTCTATAAAGATATCGAGCGTATCAATGATGAAGATGCAATCAAAGGTTTTCCACTGCTATTAACAGATAGCGCTATTAATTGGTGGCAAGGCGTTCAGAAAGAAGCAACGACCTGGAACCAAGTCACTGCCTTACTACGAAACGCGTACGCACCAGCTATACCAGCGTATCGCGTATATATGGACATTTTTGCGCAAAAGCAAAAACTTAAGGAGTCAACCGATGACTTTATTTGTAAAAAACGGGCTTTATTAGCAAAAATACCCGAGCCAGCGCCAAAAGAACCCATGATGATCGATCTTGTATATGGTCTACTCAGTCTTTCAATCCGTAGCGGAGTACCGCGAGAAAGCATCAAAACATTTCAAGACTTGTTATCCAAAGCACGGTCAGTTGAACTTTCTCTTTTGGAAAAACAAGTTGAAAATGAACCAACACTAGATCTCACAAACAGGAGGTGCAATTTCTGTAAATACACAGGGCACACCATCAACGAATGTCGAAAAAAACAAAAATTGGATTTGACAAGGAAATCAACTGTTCCAGTAACAACCGAGTCCAAACTTCACTGCTACAAGTGTAAAGCACCGGGATTCGTAAGATCTAACTGTCCCACCTGTAAAGATCTACCGAAGGACCATCTACGGTATCCTTTAATTGCATGAGAACAACATTGGGCACAGATCTCCCAACAATACCAATTGCTTCTCATGGTGACACCGGACTAGCATATATCGACACTGCAGCCAAAACAAGCGTCGCTGGAAGAGAACTATTCCTGCATCTCCTCCGGGATGGTACAAAGTTCCACAGCGCCGATGCTACTGTTACTCTTGCTGACAGAGAGTCCTCCGCACAAGAAATTTATATAGCAGACACCACCATTATATTTGGGAATCGGTTACGTCCAATAAAATTCATTGCTTTACCCAAAGCAGTCGACAATAGGACTTTGATAGGAATAGACTTCCTGGAACAAAATGGAGTCATCCTAGATTTAGGCCAACGAATGTGGTATTTTGCGGACCAACCAGAAAAAGTGTTCGAGTTTTTCGATACAAATCACACTACAGTTGTAAGCAAGTCCACACCAGAACGTTTACAAAAAAAAATGATGATGCTCGACAACTTTAAATCAATTTCACCGCTCGCCAAAACACCAGAGTTCCTTTCATCAAGTAGGACAGTAAAACATGGTAGTCCACTCACCGATGAAAGCCATCAATCACCAACAAAATTGATAAAACGTACTTCTGCGTTCCTATCCTGGTTTGAGCCAATTAAACCCATTTCACCAATTCCGCCAACTCCAATTCAGGTTATCCATTTTGAACAAAATTCACCACTGAAGAACAGAAACATGTCATCTATAGGTTGTAACGAGTATTCGCCACACTCAATACAAAATATATTTGGTGACTCTCTGAGAAACACCGATATTACTCCAGAGCGGAAACGAAAAAAAGAAAACCTGTTTCCAAGTTTGGTGCGTACCCAGGAAGAAATCGACCCTGATTTCTATTTTATGGAAATTAATGCCATCGATTTCGAGCTCCGATGTGATGAAGCGATTGAATTAAATACACATTGTAAACAAAAGCTTAACAGAATCTTGGCTCAGCATCAAAGTGTATTTGATATTCTACAAGCTCCAACCCCGTTTGCCTTGCATAAGATTAATACAGGAAACAATAATCCTATAGCTGTAACACCTTACAGACTATCACCAACCAGAAGAGATCAACTTAAAAGCGAATTGGATAAGATGCTTCAACATGGAATAATCGAAGAATGCGAATCCGCTTGGGCAGCACCTGTTGTCTTGGTTCCCAAAAAAGACGGTGGTATTCGTGTTTGCATCGATTACAGACAATTGAACAGTATCACAGTTCCGGACAGGTATCCGTTACCTAGGATAGATGACCTACTTCACTCAACATCAAACACATCATTTAAAAGTACGCTGGATCTACAATCCGGATACTATCAAATCGCAATAGCAGAAGAAGACTGTGATAAGACGGCATTCATTTCACCCTTTGGAATGTTCCAGTTTAAACGTATGCCATTTGGTTTACGAAATGCTCCAGCCACGTTTCAAAGATTGATGGACAGATTCCGTATTGCTCTTACCGATGTATTGATACTAGTTTATATAGATGACATTATCGTGTGTTCCAGCAACTTCGATAAACACTTACAAGACCTAAACCTTGTTTTTGAGCGCCTTCGGCTCTTTAAACTAAAAGTCAATAGGAAGAAGTCGAAATTTTGTAGTCCAGTAGTTAAATATCTTGGGCATATTCTCACCAATCATGGTATTGAAGTTGACCCAGAAAAAGTCTCTGCTATTCAAAACCGTCCAGAGCCAAGAAACGTGAAGCAAATCCTTTCATTTTTGCAGACCTGTTCTTGGTACCGCAGATTTATCCAAAATTTCGCAAAGGAATCAAAGCCGCTTAGTGACCTTACAAAGAAGAATGCCTTGTGGAAGTGGGGCAATGAAGAACAATCTTCATTCGATATTCTTAAAACCCTGCTTACAAGTGCGCCCATTCTCAAACAAGCTTGCGATGGTAAACCTTTTACTTTAAAGACGGATGCTAGCAACTACGCTATCGGTGCAGTTTTGGTCCAGGGGGAGAAGTCTGATGAACATCCTATCGAGTATGCTTCAAGACTTCTTACATCGGCTGAACGCAACTACTCTACTACGGAAAGAGAAGCTCTCGCTATTGTATGGGCTGTTAACAAATTTAGAGGATATATAGAAGGAGGTGAAATTACATTGATGACCGATCATCAACCATTGAAATGGCTTATGAGCCTTAAATCTCCAACTGGTAGACTTGCTCGATGGGCACTACAGCTTCAGCCATATAATTTTAAAATCGAGTACACACCAGGAAGGATAAACGTTGTGGCAGATATGTTATCAAGACCTCCATGCGAGAACAAAGAGCACTCGGATAACACATGTAAACTCTGTAATTTTCACATCGATATACCCACACGAACACCAAAAGAGATCCGAGAATCGCAGCTGCAAGACGATCAGTTAAAGTCAATCATTGAATCATTTGAAACCAATGATGAAAATATCACTCGTTGGACAGGCCGTGGATATCTCCTTAATGATGGAATACTCTACAGGTACTCTTCTGAATCAGACTCCGATAATGCTCAACTCGTTATACCAACGAAAGAGAGGGAATCTATTCTTTACAATTATCATGATGCCGCTACCGCAGGCCATTACGGTGTCGAGCGTACCATTGCTAGAATCGCCTTAAGATACTATTGGCCTGGAATGAGAAGCGATATAACAAAACACATTGTAAATTGTCTCGCCTGTCGCAGGTACAAGCCTAGTAATATGAAACCAACTGGACTTCTTCAGACAGTCTCTAGTAATCAGAGGTTCGAAGTACTGGCGGTCGATTTATTTGGTCCACTACCTATAACGCAGGACGGTTATCAGTGGATTCTCATTGCTGAAGATCTTGCCAGCCGCTGGATTGAAATTTTTCCATTAAAAGAAGCAACAGCTGAAAAATGTGCACTAATACTACTTAATGAAGTATTCCTTCGCTATGGACTCCCACGTCGATTACATACCGACAACGGATCTCAGTTTATCTCTGCAATAATGCAACAGCTAACGCACTGTCTCGGCATCAATCAAACACTTACGCCGGTGTACCATCCAGAATCAAACCCAGTCGAAAGAAAAAACAGAGATATGAAGACACAACTCGCCATACTGGTAGGCCTTAACCATACCTTATGGGCAGATGATCTTCCATCAATTAGGTTTGCAATCAACACAGCTAAATGTCAAAGCACTGGTTTCACCGCATCATACCTTACTTTTGGTCGCGAACTTCGCACCATTGATGACATTAATCACGATTTACGAGCCATTGCACAATCTGAAAACTTCATTCCGCAAATTACGCCTACACTACTTAAATTATGCGACGTTTTGAAGAACGCAAAAGAAGCAACAGAGAAGATGCAGGATAATAATAAAACCTACGTTGACAAAAAGAGACGACCAGAACCAACCCTTAAAGTGGGTGACCAAGTATTAATAACTTCCCACTTTCTTAGCAAAGGTTTAAAAAACCAAACCTCAAAATTCATGCCAAGAAGAGACGGTCCCTACGTCATCATTAAACAAGTTGGATCAACAGTATATCAAGTTGCCTCCAAAGATGACCTTACAATTCCATTGGGGACATATCACTCTTCAGCAATCACTAAATATAAACATTCAGCAAAGAGGCCAGATGAAGAACCAGTAATGCCACTTCGCCGACGAGGGCGACCAGCGCAGTCAACTACACATCCTGTCGCATCATCGAGACGATCTCTGCGCCAGAGGGGGAGAATGTAACAAAAAGTTTAGTTATTATTATTATTTATCATCACTTTTTTCAATTCGATTTCAATTTCCTTTCAATTAATAATAATTTTGTTTATTACTGTACAATTTAAGTTAAGACAACCACCTATGTACATATGCGAGGGGAAAAGCTTTGTGCACACGGCACTAATGTAAAAGCTGATCCTTAGAAAAAAGCTCAGGAAGCATATTAAAGGTTGTCCTAGAAAATATAAATTCATTCACGTTTGATATTTCGATAAACGAAGGTCTAGCTACCGTCTTTTGAGAATTGTCATACCAGAATAATAATTACTAATTGCCATATAATTAGACATAGAATTTTCTAATTATTAAAATAGACTTCTAAGTCAGAACATTGTTTTTTTTAATCTTATTTTCTTTCGCAAGTGTATAAAATTTATTCGGTTGCCTGTTCAACGTTTACTACGGTTCTCGGACAGTATAAGCGCGGCAGAGAATTGAACAAAAAAAAACAGTTGTCTAAAAGGAATGAGCGGTGGAACGGAGAATTGTCGCTACGAATCTCCAAAATACGCAGACACCCCCCCAAGAAAAATCCCCAAGGAGAAAAATTGCTCTTACACTTTTAGTTTTCTACACTGAACATATCTATCCCTTTATTAACATTTCCTTTTTTATTTTTGGTTCTATTTACATATTTGTTTATATTAGTTCTTTAGCTTACATCGTTCACATTCAGATATATTTAATTTTTTTGGATTGCGTTTTGTTTGTTGTTAATATTTATATCTACATATCGATTCATTTATTTATTTACATTTTGTTTTTTTTTGCCTCAGTAGGTACCAGTCATTTGTCTTTCATAGGGTTACTTATGTTTCATATTTATATATTTCCATTTTTGTTTTGATCACTTTTCGTTACAGGTTTATTTAATTGTTGTTTACATATATAGTTCTTTATTTACACTTTGGTTTTTTTGTTAGTGGATAGTTTTTTTTGTTTCACATGTCATTTCATTTGTATTTTTTTTTGCGTTAATCTATTTGCTTAGTTGTAGTTCGTATTCATATTTATTTAATTCATTACATTTATTTATTTTTTTTGTTAGTATAATACCTATTATATACGAATCAATATTTCGTTTTATAGTCGTAATTAATCTTAGTTTAATTTAGTTTACTTATAATACGTAATATTACCATTTATAGTTTCGCTTTCAGCTTTTTCTTCCTTTTTGCGAATATGATAAATTCTGCTGAAAAAGAGAGGAGAAATCAAAATATTAAAAGGGAAACACGATTTGTTAGTAATAGGAATTTCACTCACCCCGTAGATAGCGTAGGAAATACCACCACAATGCCCTCTGTCAGACAGAGTTCACCATCCACTCATTGCAAAAAGACCCAACCGGAACCATACACCACCTACGAATGTTCTCTTTGTCCAGTAAATCCGAGACCTGGAAGTCATGCTAGTACCTCCGCTCAAAATACAGCTGCCTTTATCCCACTGAAAAAAGAACAACAGACCAAGGTCACGGGTAAAACAGGTAACAAAAACTTACCAATTGACCTCAAGGCATACATCAACCTGGCCGTGGTCAATGCCTTTTCGTCCTACACGGACTCCCTCAGGGAAAACATTTCTGAAAATCTGAAAAAGGAAATAAGAAATAGTTTATTAGATTTCATGAGAGAGATTAATATAGTTGTTCACCAAACTCTTAGGACAGATGAGGGAAAGCCAAAGCCAACTCAGCAGCAAACATCAGACAATAACCCGCAATCCAAGTCGGATGGAGTATTAAAGGGGCTTGTTTCTGCGGAGAAAGCAAATTATTTCAGTGTGAAAGAAAACATTAATTCAACAAAGGTAAATGCTTACCAAAATAATGGGGTGCCTCACCACCAGGTGAGAAATATTCCAAGAGCATTCCAGCCAAAACCTCCAGATAGTGCTCTCACAACAAATTGGCAGCCAGGGGTCTGTGAACGATTAAAAATGAATAAATGGGAAATTAGTTTTAGTGGCAACAAAAAGAAAAAAAAAATATATAAATTCTTGGTTTTCATGCAAAGAATATAAATATGCCCTCTTTAAAGACACATATGTGTGCACATATATACATACATACATAAATGCCTAATATGTTTATATATACCTATATTTAGTTCTATGTATTTAGGTTCTCGGTATTGTTTATCTATGACTTAGGTAGTTATTGAAGACATGGTTATTTATTTATCACTCAGTTTGTATTTATTTATTTATTTATTTGGTATGTATTCTTAGATGTTATTAATAAGTATTCTTTTTGATGTATTTGTTATTACCTATGTATGATCTACGTATTCATTGCTTAGCTTTAGTTTATTAATTTATTTATTGTCTTTATTAAGTGTAAGATTGAACTCAAATCTATGTTGATACATACGTGTACATGCGACATACATGTGTACAGCGAATCACCTATACAAAAAAAGCAACCACAAACATAAGCCCACGAACCACGGTGGAGGTGACTTCAAAGTCAATCACGTACATATGCACGTACAGATATATATAGATCCATAGATATACACATACTATTACATATACCTACTTATAGTAAGCCATAATATAATACAAATCAATTTATTTGAAAAGCAACAAGATTGAAACTAAACTACTTATAAAAATAAACATGGTGAAGAGTAGAAGTTTGCCCCTAAAAGAGGTCAACACTTTTAAATAAACTAAGAGTGATAAAGTTTAATATAGAAAGAAAGAAAAGAAAATTTTTGTTAGTGCAGTATACCCTAAGGCGGGGGTTAAATACTTAAATCCATTTTTTTTTTGTTTTTTTGTGTGCATAATTTAAATGTACTTTAGTGTAAAATTTCGTTTCCTCAACCGCGTCCTTTAGTCCGGTTATGTTTACTTATTATATTTATTGTGTCTTAAAAACCCCCTACATTGAGCTCAATTTAGGCAGGGCTTCGGTTATTCGATTCTCGCGTACAGAAAGGTACAATCTACGAGGGAAGGATTTTCTGTCTTGATTTGATTTTTTGTTGTTGTTAGTTTAACTATCGTTCATAAGTTCACAAATATGCCAATTCACTGTAAGAGAAACGTTTATTTAATTTCAATAAAAATTCATGAATTGTGCCCGCCTTATGAGGAGAATCTTGGTTTCTTTTTGCGTGTGTATGTGTCCAAAAGAGACATGAGTCGCTGAGTTTCTAATTTTCAGGGGGGTGTGGAGGGCACGCTAAAGACCTTCGGTTGATGGACTGAGCTGCTGAGCCATCCGAACGTTATTGGGGAAATCCAAAATGGCCGCCCGGATTTCCAGGATGGGAGGGTAAAGAAACATGGCCGCGCTGAACAACACCGACAGCGCCCCTCAATGTGGTATCCCACCGTCCGTCCGCTAAAGTAGGTAAAAGTAGAAGTTTTGTCCTTGGCACGATTTATGTTTTGTTTGTGTAGGTTAGTTGTTTACGGGGGTAAGAACCACCCCAATTCCGGCGAGCGGAGCCGCGCATCGCAAGCGTGCCGCGCTCCCCGTGGACAACCCTCTTTCCTTTTCCCGTCACATCCTACCCTTAGGTCCCATCCACATCCTCATTTCCTGTCAACTTTCAAATCCCTAACTCCTCCCACTCCACTCCTGCATATAGCAATGGCGCCCAACGTGGGGCCCGAACCCACGACCCTGAGATTAAGAGTCTCATGCTCTACCGACTGAGCTAGCCGGGCTTTTTGCTTCATATAAGCAAGAAATATTAATATTAGCTACATATTATACATATGAAAACAAAATGGAAAGTTATGATCCTATGATTGCGCGCTGAGGCAGACACTTACTATGTTTTTTTTATTTGTAATTAGGTACAAATAAGTTGTGTGTAAGAGATTTTTTTGTTACATACCCGTGGGCGGTGATTTAATTTTTCTGTTAAATTCTGTAGTATTAAATTTTAGTGTACAATTTCGTTTCCCCCCTCGCGATTAGTTTGCCGCGATTTCTCTTAAACGTTTGTTTATTTTTGTTATTGTTGTACACCTAAACTGAGCTCACTTTAGGTAGGGCCCCCGTATTGTTTTGCGTATACATAAAGGTACAATTGGAAGGGAAAGATTTTCTGTTACCTCCTTTTTTTGTTGTAATGATAAATGGTTAAAGATAGTTCAAAAGTTTTTTTTTGTTGTTAAACTAAAAATCAAATAAAAAAGAAATGATTTGTTCCCGCCACATAAGGATTTTGTTTTGTATTTTTTTGTGTGTGTGCGTTATCGTTAGCGATATGAATCGCTAAGTTTAATTTTTCAGGGGGTGTGAAAGGACGCAGTTCTTCCGGCTGATGGTTTGAGCAGCGAGGCATCCGAGGGGAAATCCAAAATGGCCACCGGATTTCCAGGTTGGGAGGGTGAGATAAGTGGCCGCGCTGATCAACACCAACAGCGCCCCTCAATGTGGTATCCCGCCGTCCGTCCGTTGAAGTAAGTAAAAGAAGTAGATTTCTTGGCACGATTTATGTTTTGTGTATGTAGGTTAGTCGTATGCGGGGACAAGATCCCCCCCCCCCATTTCCGGCGAGCAGAGCCGTGCAACCACAAGCGTGCCGTGCTCCTCGTATGCGACCCTCTTTCCCTTTCCGGCCATATCCCATCCTTAGGTCCCATCCACATCCTCATTTCCTGTCATCTTTCGAATTCCTAACACCTCCCACCCCACTCCTGCATATAACAAAGCAACACAACCCAGCAGGAAAGTACGGTATGTATTCATTGGAGAATCGAATACATAATTAGTTATTATAGATGAGAAATAAAATGTATCCAAAAGAATCGACGTGGTAATGTCATACCTATAATAACAAAGCAAATTGTTTACCACGTAGATTCCCACATCTGCAGAAAATGTAATGTAGTGTTTTAGAATTTAACGATTTTTCGGTTACAGTGTTGTCTGTCGGCGCCTTCATGTCGCCTACAAATTTCGCGTTTTGTATTTAAAAACGCATGAAAAACTTATTTTGTGTTGCAACGCGTGACAGCGAGGAGTGAAAAAATTTAGAAATGTATTCTAAACGGATTGGCGAAGACAATTAACAAAAAAAAAACTTTGTGCTTTGTGTGTGCTTTATTTTATTAATAATAATTTTTTTTTTATTTAAATTCCTTTTTAATTTTATCCTAGAATTTTTTGTAATAAAATATTTTAAAACGAAACAGTGTACTTTTCATTTAAAGGTGAATACATTTCTTTAATTTATGTCGGAGAAATGCATTATGTAACTAATTATAAATGCATGAATTATATAATACATTTCAAAGAATGAATTCTATAATGTATTCTTAAAACACTTTCAGGTAATCGATTATTTTCCTAGGACATAGTCTGTGTTAAGAATAATGAATTCTGGAATCAATATTCTATACTAGCGATTGATTCCCTGTTCGATTCCAATAGATTACCTTTTCCTGCTGGGAACATTAGTCGTTTTTTTTTTTACAAGCCTACATAGACTAAACATGTTTCAGCAGCATGTTTACCATGTTAAATACAGCCTGGATAATTATCCAGTCTTATTTTTACTCTGAAATCTTTTTCGAAGTCTATACGGGTTACAAAAAAAAAACACGCCTACTAATCATTGTTCATTCGCATTTTGGCAGTAGTAAGATGTGCATGTCGTTCTTTTAAGCCAAAGTATATAAGAGAAAAATATAACCTGTCGATGCGCTATTGAAAAATGATTGGAGAAACCATATTCGCAATTAAATTCGGAAGAAAAACTGAAAATAATTAGTTCTGGAAGGCCAACACCGTCTCTTCCGGATTTGATTTGTAAGGTGGAAATTAAAAGTAAATCTTTTAGTAGACATTTTCAGTTTTTTAACTATGAAGGAAAATTTTGGTTGTGTGGTTTGTTTGGTTTGTTTGGTTGGCCTTGTTTACTTTACGTACTCGTCGTGGTCCTGGAGAAAACTGAGAATAGACGTTATTATCTAACAAAAAAAAAAGGAGAACACCCTGATTAGAACATCACGGCACGTCCCTGATTATGCGTGTTTTTCTTCAAATCAATGGCGCAAATTCATAGTCAGCCCATGAATAGTGCCTATAGCCGACTATAGTAGGCCTGTTCGCGTACCCTCCCAAAACAACGAAAATCCACGAAAAACAACGAAAACCCGTTCGCGTACGCAAAAATTTCGTAGTTTTTCGTAGAAGAGAGTGCTCACGAGAGAGTAAGAAATTTCACCATGCTACGAATTTTAGTCCAAGGAATTTCTTTGGGGTGTATTATGAAATCTGTCAAATCTGTCAAATCACATACATTCTTCATTTGTTGGTGCTTAATACGTTCGATTACTATTCAATAGTTAAAAAAGAAGAAGAGAGGATTTTCCCCCACTTTTACTATTTGACAGATGTGCCATTTGTGTTAATAAAAGATAACAAACACACCTAGTTACAGCCGGCTATAACTTTTCGTTATTCATAAACACATTTTTGCCCGTGTATTAGTAAGTATCGACTTTGGTATGTTTTTGTAAAGTGATCTGAACGAACAAACCCAAACGTCAAAATATTATATGAGAAATTTATAGCCGACTCTAATTATTTAAAATGACGTTTCGGTCATTTTAAATTTCGAGCCGGCTATAAGTCTGCTTTTACACTTATGCCCGTTTTCACAGTGCGAGCTTAAGTGTCGATCCAACGATAATCTCAGGATTACCACGAATTGCGTTCCCACAGTGCAGGCTTAACGTAATCCTGCACTTAAGTAGTGTCATAACTTAAGTCACCGACTTCCACGGCTTAAGTGTTAATCCAGAGAGTAAATTGTTGCCGTAAGTGTACCAAAATAATATTAACCTCCAAATACAGTACAGAAAACCTACCTAAACAACGAAATGTCTTATCTGGTAATGCGGCTGGCATTGCGATTCTCATTTTATGCAAGTGGAGGTGGAGGGGGATGATTCTGCTGATATCGCTGCTCGCTGCGCTCGCGACTTCAGTCAGTTGTGTTGTGTATCTGCTTCATCAGGATGCATATCGAAGAAAGGAAGGGGTTCGCAATTTTTTTGTTTTCGTCAGCATACTGCTATTTCGTCGTTTTTTGAATTAAAAATGAATTAATTGAATTATTTTTCTATTTCCACACATGCAGCGGCTTCTTTGTCTTCTTTTCTCTTAATTTTCATTGCATTTTTTCTAAAAAGCACTTGACAAGGAAATGAAAACCAAATTTCGTTTGACATTTCGTATTCATTCACAATAATTTTTTTCATAAATGGTTCACAATGACACTCAATATACCACACTTAAGTGGTGACTGTGGGAATGAAAACTTCTTAAGTGACGGATTTGTTCAATCCTACACCTAACTAATCCAACACTTAAGCTCGCACTGTGGAAACGGGCATTAGACTTGTGAGTATAGACTCACATGGGTGCAAAAGAGTAAGAAAGTTCGAAAAGATGAGAAGGAAAATATTTTGCCCTGTGAGTCGAGGGTTAAGTTTTTGGCGACTCTTTTTGACGTTTTTCTTTTCTCTTCTTTGTTTTATCATTGCGTTGCTTCCCACCTAGTCATCTGCACAATACAAGAACTGCAAAATAAAAGAGGAATGTCAAATTTGAGTCAAGGAAAAAAGTCTGAAGTGTAAAAGCGCAAGACTCACGGATGTAAATAACAAAGAGAAAGTCGAAAGAGGGCTAGGCTCACAAGTCTTAAGTGTAAAAGCAGACTTTCATCAGGATGCACATCGAAGGAAGGGAGGGGTGCGCAATTTTTTTGTTTTTTTGTTCTCGTCAGCATAATGCTATTTCGTCGTTTTTTCGATTAAAAATGAATTAATTGGCCCTGGCTACACGGTCAATGGCATACTAGGTATTGAAAATCTCCCCGTGTCTACACACAAAATGTGTTGAGGGAAACACTTTGAAAACAGAAAAAACAACCGCCGTGCTCCGTCCTGCACAGAGAATTATTTTTTTGAGTTTTCCGTGATGTGAACCCTCCGACGGTCGGAAGCAAATGAAAAAATGTGTGAGAAATGAAACGCTTTGAGAAAAGAACATGCATCTTCCACCGAGAATTATTATCAAATCGGATTTTCGGTGTGCTTTTGGTGAAATCAACCCTTCTCGTTTCAACTCACATAAAATATACCTGTCTCACTGAAAAGAATCGGTATGTCTGCTTTTACACTTAAGACTTGTGAGTCTAGACTTTTTTCGAATTTCTCTTTGTTATTTACATCCGTGAGTCTTGCGCTTTTACACTTCAGACTTTTTTCCTTGACTCAAATTTGACATTCCTCTTTTATTTTGCAGTTCTTGTATTGTGCAGATGACTAGGTGGGAAGCAACACAATGATAAAACGAAGAAGAGAAAAGGAAAACGTCAAAAAGAGTCGCCAAAAACTTTACCCTCGACTCACAGGGCAAAATATTTTCCTTCTCATCTTTTCGAACTTTCTTACTCTTTTGCACCCATGTGAGTCTAGACTCACCAGTCTAGGTGTAAAAGCAGACTATGGGATTGATCGTGTAGCCAGGCACAATGGCCCTGGCTACACGGTCAATCCAATACCGATTCTTTTCAGTGAGACTGGTAGATTTTATGTGAGCGGTTGTGTGTTCTGTTTTCAAAGCGTTTCCCTCAACACATTTTGCGTGTAGCCACGGGGAACTTTTAAATACCTAGTATGCCATTGACCGTGTAGCCAGGGCCATTGAATTATTTTTCTATTTCCACACATGCAGCGCCTTCTTTGTTTTCTTTTCTATTAATTTTCATTGTATTTTTTCTAAAAAGCACTTGACAAGGAAGTGAAAACCAAATTTCGTTTGTCATTTTGTGTTCATTCACAATTACTTTTTTTCATAAATGGTTCACAATGACACTCAATTCATGACTTAAATATACCACACTTAAGTGTTGACTGTGAAAACGAAAACTTCTTAAGTGTTGGATATGTTCAGTCCTACACTTAAATAATCCGACACTTAAGCTCGCACTGTGAAAACGGGCATAAGTGTAAAAGCAGACATACAATTTTTTACGCAATTGTACACAGCCTCGAAACCTACATAGGTACCCTTTTCGAAAAAAACGACCACCCTGTCATTGCAAAACATGGCGATAAACCAAGCGTTACTACCTTCACTCCAACAATGAATTTCAAAAGAAATCTCAGCACATAAAATTGAACCGCCACTTATATCTCTGATAGGAAGCAATTTGAAAATGTGGAAAAATTGTACTCGCAAAGGAATTTCTTGTGAATTTGTGATATCTAAATCTGTTCAACGCTAAATCGTTTACTAAAACTAAATATAAATTTGTGTAAAATCACGGGCACTTGCTGCCGGACTCAACAATTTTATTTTCTGTCGAATAAGTGAAGGGATAAAAACGCAAAAAAAAATAAAATAAAATGTTTAAAACAAAGAAGGAAGTGGATCTTCATGTGCGCTCTGCACTAGCAAAAATACGCTCGGATACTGAGGTAATTTCAACATATTAATACCTTTAATTTAATATGCATCCTTTGTTTAAATGATATGAATTCTTATTAGTCGAATGACTCAAAGATATCGCAAAATAATGGCATACTTTCATTGGTGGCATTCAAGATCTTAGTTGACTAGATTTGCAGTCAATTTCACGGCCTCTGATTGGTCGAGAGCCCGAAAATTGACAGAACAGCTAGTCAATTTTTTTGAGGTCGGGGACTGGATTTTTAGTGAAGAAAATCTTGACTAGCCCACTAACAACCGCCAACAACAGCTGACTGGTTGGTGTGGTTATACTGTGTGGCTGTTGTTTGCTTGTTACAAGAATACAAATCCAAGTAAATTATGAAGGAGTATTTTTATTTTTTCTATTTTTTATGCAGTTCATATACTGTTGGATTATGTAGAACAATCGACGAACTCAGCAAATCGTTCACAGCAAAAAAATGCAACTTGGTCTATGAAATAACTAATTTACATTCCGAACACATGTGTTACACATGTTACTTGCATAAAATGTCATCCCCTAATTCGTGCATTCTTATTTCTAAGTTTGTTTTTGCTCTTCTTTTCTTTAAAAAAACAGATTTGTTGTGCTGCAATAACAATTCTCCAAACAATCCCAAGCGAAAATAGAAAGTAGATGACGTTTTTGACATCTGAACTGTCAACTAGATATGCAGTCAATTTTGGCATTCAAGATCTTAGTTTGACTGCAAATCTAGTCAACTAAGATCTTGAATGCCCCCATTTTCTTCGCCGATATTGGACGGTGATTGCGAACAAAATGCCGACAGAGACTGGGACACTACAATGGCGTGTGTAGCTGTCATTTTTTTTTGCTTATTTCTGTATGCTTAGGTGTAGAATCTTCTAATTTTGAAAGAGTTCTTTTAAAATAGCGAATAGAAGTGTAATTTTTAGAATTTATTCAAAAAATTAGTAAGTAAAATGCATGTCAAATACGGATGACGCTAATTGCAAAAAAAAAAATAACCTTCAAATTAAAATAGAATCGATCGATTTTGTAAATGAGGGACCTATATTTGTATGCTTGTGTCGTACATGTTGGATATTAGTTTCAATTTGTTTGTAATGCATGTTTTTAATGTGAGGTACTTTACCCTTTATATTGAGATAGTTCTTTAGGACGTCAATCAGGATGTGGTACACGTGCGAATTGTCCTGAAAAACCTATACGGTATATTAATATTATTTCTTGGTCCTTTCCCTTCGATTGCATCATATTTATTAGTATGTTTAGCTCTCATTCACTCTCAGTGTATGCAATTCCAATACACGCAATGCAAGCTTATGAATTAATCGTTTCAATGATGGTCTAAAGTTAGAAGTTGTGGGATCTGTGATCTAGCGCGGGGTTTCAAGTAATGCGGACCAAACCACCTAAGTGCTTTATATCCGGACAGATATGACCCAAATACTGTTCGCTATGCCTCAATGCCATAAACTAAAGGTTTCAATGTGTTGTAGAATGAAAACGGCACCGATCTACATACATATGCATACTGTGAACGTATGTTGATATTTACCTACCGCCTAGCTCAATTCGACAAGCGCTGGTGTTTGGTCAAAAGAATAGACGTACATTCCAGCAATTGTCCGAGAATGTATTACATTTACAAATTTCTATCAGAAAGAAGCAACGCAACACATACCCTACGATGGCTTGCAAGTGGATACAGCGCAGGTTGAATTCGCGTAATGAGCCGGGTAGACGAATCTACAAAGTATTCAGCGTCGCCCTTTCGTTTGCAAGTTCGTCAGAAAAAGGGGTTATTTTATTTTGATCCAGGAAAACAAGAATGGGATGGACACTTTTTTTTACACAAAGAAAAGAAACAGCGCCCAATGTTTGTCTAAGCTGCTGCCTTAAATGAATTTATTTTTTTATTTGATATTTATATAAATTTATATTTAATTTTTGTTTAAGAAAAATCTTCGCAGTTTCACCATCGCCAAGTTGTATTACAAAATAAATGAATATTCAACCGCCGAGCAGTATGTCACCTCCTATCTGACCATTAAAGATGACAACGATCAGGCTCACAAGCTGCTTGGACAGTGTTATCAGCGGCAAAAGAAGCCCGAAAAGGCGCTTGAATCATTCCAACGTTCACTGCAGTTAAATTCCAAACAACCAGATTTGCTGGTCGAAGTGTGCCAGCTGTTGATTGCAGACAAAGCATTGAACACAAACAAGGCCAAGTACTGGTGTGATTTGGCCGAAAGTGAAAAGGTACAGCACGATGCTGTTTTCAGTCTCCGTCTAAAGCTGATGAACAAAGACAATCTCGAGACGAGCCAAGTGGAGCAATTGATCCGGAAGGAGATCTCATCGCGACCAGAGGATGTTAATTTACGTGTACGTTTAGTACGGCATTTCATTGAAGAGAATAAGATTCTGGAAGCTTTTCAGAACACTTGTCACCTGGAAATGATAAATCACAATATGCTAAGTCAAAGTGCCGAATGGTACAACGTAGTGTGGCTGGTACTTGGGAAATATGAACAGATGCCCAACACTAAAAAGGAATGGCAATTTTGGCTTTTACTCATCACCTGTTTGGAGCGGCAGGTGAACATTAGCTTCAATTCGAATAAGAATCAATCCAATGGCGGAACAACTGAGACTGCTAATCTGCTGTTCACTTTCGATCAGTATCTCTATAAGGTATCGCAGATTAGTGACACATTGAAACAACAGAAGGAATTGGTGACGCGTTTCATGGATCACTATCGGGGTCAGTTATGTCTGCATGCCGCATCGTTGATATTCAAGAGAGAGTTGATACAAAATAAGAACAAGTGGAAGGAGACTATAAAGAGCGCCTTGCCTCTTTTGTTGTTGGCGTTTCAAAGCGATTCTCCAGACGCCAAGGAACCATGGATGAAACATTGCGATGAGCATGGGAAGCTGCTGATTCAATTATGGAGTAGGGAAGGAGCTTTCCGCTGTGCACAGGTAAAGGTTTTTACTGACTTGACTCATTTTTGCTACGATTATCTTTTCTTTTCTTTTTGTGTAATTAGGCCGGCCGAACTCTCCTCGCTTGCATTGAGGAAAACAACGAGAACACAAATCAACTGAACACGTTGCTTGGCAGCTCATCGCCCTGGACAACACCCGAAGCATTGATCAGTCAAATCCGGCAATGTTGCTCCGACAACAATTGGCGACACATCGTATTTGGTCAGCTATTCTGTAACAGTGATCAAAAGGTGAAGGGACAGACTTCACTACTCATAAAATGCCCGCAATTGTCGGAGCCATGCTATGAACTTCCCACATACGCAGAGATTGAACAACATGAAGAAACGGCACAGTACTTAAATCCGAAATCACTGCAACATATGGTCTATCTCTGCCTGGGCAACGATAACTTGTCCTATGTGCGTTCGAAATTCTTCAACGGCTTGAATTACTCAACGCAGAATCTTTCGTTCTGTGGGGCAGAATCTCTTAATCAATTGGATATAGAAACTTTTCTCTATGCGGCCACTTTGCAAGCGAAACGCCTGCTGGACGTAGAACGCAACACCTATGACAGCTACCACGCAGGAAGCGTAGCTAAACCGAAGATCTTACCATTTGTCAATATTCACTACAATCTCTGCACCGAGGAGCAAATGAACTGGTGGGCAGCCGCCTATCAGGTGTACAAGAACCTCACCGGCGATAACTTGGCAGAGATTCGTGCCAATCTTCAGTATGGGATTGAGGCTATTCGCGGAATAAATGGTCCTAAAATCGACATGATAATCGTCTTCAAGTTGGGCAAAATATTCGTAGCACGTGCCCAAGACGTGACAAAGCCAGTGGAGAAGGCAATGCTTGAGGCCAGGTGTGAGAATTTGAACAAGTATGGTCTTAATATGCTTAAGATGCACAATAAAGGGGTATTAGAACCATTTAAGCGGTACTTTAAGTACGCTAGTGCCAATAGTTCATCCGTTGAACGTGAAGTTGCCACTCTGGCTGAAGATGCGGTGAGCTATTTGGCTTCAAGGTACTTCAAAAAATGCGAATATGAAGAACTGATCGAAGAATTGGCGGGCATTCAGTTGCCGTTTGCAACATATCTACAATCGGAGGCATACAGGAAGCTGGATGAGGCCAACAAAACGCCAAAAAAAGCGAAACCCATATACTTAGATAAGGCTAGCGAATGCCTGAATCAAACTCTTCAGTTGTTGAAAAGTACCCACGTAGACCCTAGCCATCCGCTGAATTCGGTAATTCATTCGGAATTGAAGCGCCTTCAACAGAGCACGAGTAAGTTTGTAAACGACCATAGCCACGGCAACAACAGCAGTAGCTACGAAGATGCCGAAACCGAGTTTGGGATTGGTGATTCGTCGCCGCTTTTTAATGGAAATAATCGTTCACGTCGTGAAGTAACTACAACTGTGTCACAGCGCACAATTGAATTGGAAAACATGGTTAAACAAATTGCCACCATGTTGGCCTTCGTTAAAGAGGAACTTATCGAGAACATTAAACCCGAAGTTGTTGGACTGAAAAATGAGGTTACCCATTTAAAGGAGAAGCTGGCCACCATCGAGGAGAACATGCGAAAAAAATCCAATCCACCGAGTCGTGATGATGCCTCGAATGTCTTGGATGATTTGTACATTATCGAGGATGAGTTACAGAATCAAATGTACTCCAATCAACAGCAGCAACAACAACAACAACAGCAGCAGCAAATGCATTTGTACGGTTCTGCCTATTCTCAGCAACATTCGATGCCCCAAAGGATGCATACCCCAACACCGGTGACTCCTAGTGTAGTGCCCGTTCCAGCAGGACCTATTAATCCATACAACAGTCCATTGTATGGAAATTATGCGATGAATTACTATGCCCAGCAATTTATGATGCCACCACAGCAGGGCGCAGCGCCGGTAATGGGTCCCCAATTAGGTTAGTTTTCTCATTCTGTTAAAACTTTTTTACTTTTTTAATGATTATATATTTCCTTTTGTCGTAAACAGCAAATCGCAATCACCCGTTGAGTCTTCCCTATGTGGATCCTTCGCTAAACTTTAATATGCCAGGACTTAACCCAGCTCCATTGTTACCACCAACATCGGACAATCGAACCAGCAATCTCTTTGGTTTACTAACACAGAATCAACAACAGCAGCAACATCAACTGGGAGCACCCATTCAGCAGCAAGCATCACAGCAACCACCGCCATTACCACCGACTTCTCTGCAGTCGAATTCCGTAACCCAAAAACCGCAAACAATCCAACAACCTGCTCTGCAGTCCGCATTACCAACTGTCACAGTTCCACCGCCGAATGCAATCACTTTCAATAAGTCGCTGAACAACATGCCCGTGGAGAAAGGACCACCAGTCAATGTGGTGATAACTTCCTCTGATCCTCTCCCAATCAGCACTGCTGGTCTACAGACGCAGCCCGCTTTGAGCGTGACAATCCCATCGCATCATATCAAGTCTAATTTGGTTGCAGCAAATGACCAGCCAATTTTGCCACAGGCCAATACAAACTTCCCGATGATGGTACCGGCATCGGCTGTCACCTCTTCATCGGTATTCACGATGAAGATCCCCGCTTCATCAATAACAACGACAACAATAGCAGCAACCACCTCCAACCCGCTTCCGTTCAGCTTCAAACCACCCCCACAGTCGACGACAGACGGAAGTCTGAATAAAACCAATGACAGCAACACATCTGAGTTACATAAGAGTGAAACCGAAGTGGAATACGATCCAAGGCCCGACTTTAAGCCGATCATTCCACTACCAGACGAAGTAGAAGTAAAAACCGGTGAAGAGAACGAAGAGATTATGTTCTGCTCGCGGTCGAAGCTCTATCGATTCGTTGACAAAGAGTGGAAGGATCGTGGCGTGGGCGATATTAAGATCCTTAAGAACAAGGAGAAGGGAACCTCGAGAATTCTAATGCGACGTGACCAGACGCACAAAGTATGTGCCAACCATCTGATCACAGCTGAGATGAACTTGACGAAACCAGTGAACGGCGAAAAGGGTTTCATTTGGGCTGCAAATGATTTCGCCGACGAGGAGCTTAAGTTGGAGAGGTTCTTGGTTCGCTTTAAGCATATTGAGACCGCAGAAAAATTCCAAGCTGCAGTCAACGTTGCACGCAATGAAGCAAAGGAAAAAGACTCGAAGACGGCTAATGGAGATCTTGTCAACAAGCCTAGGTCATTTGTTTCGGTTTTGCCAAAGAGCTTCGCCGAGAATAAGACAAGCACACCAGCAGCAAAGGTAGACAGTATTCGAATGACGACTGCCGTGAATGTTCCCACTACAGTATCTGCTACACTTCCCAAATCGCTGTTTGACGGATTGGCCATGAAGAGCGCCGGCGAGAATAAGCCGCCACCACAGCAGACCGCCTCTCCGTTTGCAAACTTTTTCTTTGACAAATCCACGACCAGCGTTGGAGGAATGGAAACAAAACCATTCGCAAATATCTTCAGTAACCATCAAGTTGAGCCATCACCGATAGGTGTACCTTTGCCAACGTTGATGCAACCAAAGCCAGATAACCACAATAAATCAGACAACGAAGATGAATACGTTCCGACCGCTCAATTTCAACCGGTGATTCCACTTCCTGATCTCGTAGAAGTGACCACGGGCGAGGAAAACGAGATCGTTCTCTTCGAACACCGCGCTAAGCTACTGCGCTTCGATAAGACCACCAGCGAGTGGAAAGAACGCGGTTTGGGTAACATTAAAATCTTGCAGGACAAGAACGATGTGAACAAAGTGCGGTTAGTAATGCGGCGTGAGATCATTCATAAGCTTTGCTGCAATCAGCGTTTGTACAAAGACACCGTCTTCAAGTACTCAAAGAATTCCAAAACATCCCTGATGTGGGCCGGACAAGATTACTCCGAAAACGAGCTACAAGTCGAAACTCTAACCATTCGCTTTAAAACGTCAGAGATCTGCAAGCAATTCTTTGATACCATACTCCAGGCACAGACCAAAATGAGCAGTGCGGCAAACGAGAAAAATGTCAAAAGTGAAGAGGAGACAACGAGCAAAGTTGCGACTGCTGTTGAGAAGGGTTTTGGTGATAAATTCAAGCCAAAAGCTGGTTCATGGTCATGCGAGAAATGTTATACCTCGAATAGTGCTGATAATCTTAACTGTCTTGCTTGTGAATCACCCAAGGATGACACTGTTTCCAAAAAGGAACAGACAACAACAAAAACATACACCGGATTCAGAGAATCAGCAGCTGCAACAAAAGCCTTTGCAGCAACCGAAGCAGCTGAGTCCGCTAAACAACAGAATCTATCTCAAACAAGTCAGGTTCTTGGATTTGGCGATAAATTCAAGCCTAAAGTAGGAACTTGGTCGTGCGAACAGTGCTACACATCAAATGCGGCCGATAAACTGCACTGTGCTGCTTGTGAAGCACCCAAAGACAGTACAGTGCCAAAGAAAGAGACAAGTTCAACGATTCTTGGCACCACTTCCGGTGGCGGCAAAACCGCCTTCGTCTTTGGCTTCGGAGAGAGTGCAAAGCCTGCAACCGTAGCGGCGGCTCCCGTATTTGGAGGTTTTGGTGATAAATTCAAACCAAAAGAGGGTTCCTGGTCATGCTCAAGCTGTTATCTATCAAATACTAGCGATGTGCTGTACTGCAAAGCCTGCAACGCTCCAAAAGATGCATCGGTGCCGAAGAAGGAGCCCGAAGACATCCTGGCCCTGTCGAACCCGTCACAAACATTTAATTTCGGTTTCGCAGCCGCCGGGAATGTGACTGTCCCCAAAACGGAGGCAAGTTCATTCAACTTCGCAAAAAATAACGGTAACACGGCAACGTCTACAACTACTGCTAGTGGTAGCTTCAATTTTGGTGTCACTCAAGTCGGAGGTGATACCGGCAGCAAAACAGCGAATATATTTGGTGGAAGTGGTGGCAGCACGTCTGCATTGAATCTATCATCGTCGAAACTGGGAGAATCAACGTCATTCTCATTCACACCAGCCGCAGTAATATCAGCAGAGTCAACGACCTCCACGGGAACACTATCCAAGGGGGCATTTTCATTTACCCACCCGTCGAAAACAATTGAAGCGACTGCCGCCGATAAGGGGGCACTTGGTAGTGCATTCTCTTTGGACAAGAAGGATTTCAGTTTTGTTTTAAAACCAAAGAGCCCTGGCAAAGCAAAGAGTCCCCAGAAGGTGCCCCACTCACCAGGAGGTATCGACGATGATGACGATGAGGACAGCGCAGACGAGGAGGAGAATAATACTTATTTCACTCCGGTGATTCCATTGCCCGAGAAGGTAAGTGCATTCAAAAAGGTATTTTTTTATTTTAAATAACGCAGTTAACAAAAAAAAAAAAAAAAAAACAAAACAGATCGAAGTTAAGACCGGCGAAGAGGACGAAGAGGTTATGTACTCCCATCGTGCTAAATTGTATCGCTTCACCGAAAGCGAATGGAAGGAACGTGGCTTGGGCGACGTGAAAATTCTACGACACAAGCAAACTAAGAAACTACGTGTTGTGATGCGTCGTGAGCAAATATTGAAGATTTGCCTCAACCACGTACTGAACGAGGATATCGTCTATAAGACAAAGGATGATAAGTCATGGCTATTTGCCGTTAATGATTACAGTGATGGTGAGGTTGAGCTAAGTAAATTTTGTCTAAGATTGAAGAATAAGGAAATCGCTGACGGTTTCATGAAAGCAGTAAAAGACTGTCTTGCAGGAAACGCCGAACCAATAACGGACTCTGCCGTTGAAAGTTCCAAGAGTGGTGGTAAGTCATTTGGTAAAGCTTGCTGAAATCGGTTTGGTGACCCTCATTCTTTTACAGATGATATCATCTCAAGCAGTCAGCTAGATAAAAAACTAAACATTTCTGATGAAGATAAGAAGATCGCTGATAAGTTGCTGTTACCTCACAGTTTCTTTGATGTTGACTCGCTTGTTAAATGTCCGGGATGTCGTGGATGTGACCCGGATAACTTTATTTTCCCTAACTATCCTGAGAGCTTAGGGGTGGAAAAAGATGCCCCTCTTCCACTGGATATAGCTAGTATATCAATATCAAAACCGAATCGTTCCATCCTCAAACCTAGCAAGCTTGTTGAAGAAATTTCACCGATAAAACCATCTACAACTGCGGCAGTGGCATTAACGAATAACAGTATTTTTGGAAGCGGTGACATTGAAAACTCAGCCGCAGTACGAGGCAATAAGAACTCAGCTACGACTTTCTCATTTACGCAGGCTTTGAACAGTACCACCAAACAGGACGATAAGTCGCCAGTTGCTGCTGGGGGATTCTTGTTTGGGACTTCAGGTCCAACACTATTTGGAGGACCGAGCGGTGAGATAAAATGTGCTTTAAAAATGTAAAGTTCTTGGTCTAGTATGTTTTTTTTTTTGTCTTTAGATAAATCAATCTTCGGAAAGCCGTCAATATTTGGGGGAGTGACGCAAACCACAAGTCCAGCAATCACCGATTCTAAGGACAAGTCCAAATCTATATTCAGTGGTACGGGTGCCTCTCTATTTAGCAATGTAGCCGCGAAAACCGATTCAAATCTATCCGGTAAATCTTCAACAAGCAGCGGTTTCCAACCCCCAACAGATACTTCAGCAGCGTTCGTATTTGGAAGTAGTGCATTCAGTGCAAAGCCCGCAGCGGAAAACCTAAGTCTTGCTGGTGCATCCTTGGTATCAGCAACAGTACCTATATTCGGTAACAGCGATGCTGATTTGTCATTCGGACAGTTAGGTAAACAGGCGGAAGCCACAGAAAATTCACGTCCGAAAGTCATACCACCGGGGGGCTTTATTGGTCTAACGCATACAAATGAGTTTAGCAGTTTTAAGAACACCACCAACAGTAACAACGATGTCAGCGTAAATCAAAACGATTCCTCTGTACATTCGGAACACGCTGAGCATGATCCACATTTTGAACCAATTATTTCATTGCCACCCGAGATTTCCCTATCCACAGGCGAAGAGGAAGAACAGAAGTTATTCGGCGACCGTGCCACACTTTACAGATTCGATCAAGTGAACAAGGAATGGAAGGAAAGAGGTAAGTAAACAAATGTTGTCTTATCTGTAAAACTCAAATGCATTTCTCTTCGACAGGCGTTGGTGAAATAAAAATCCTGCAACACAAAGTCAAAGGAACCTACCGCATGGTAATGCGTCGCGAACAAATCCATAAGCTTGTTCTTAATCATGCTGTCGGCGCAGATTTCTCCTTTAACAACATGGGCAACAACCAGCGAGCCTTCTCATGGGCTACAATGAATTTCGCCGAAGAATCACCCGCTGTTGAGAAACTTTCACTACGTTTCCGTATTATGGATGCTGCACTAAAATTCAGTGATTGTCTCAGCAAGTGCATAAAAGCAGCAAAAAGCCGCGCAGAATCAGAACCGAAGAACGAAGAAGACTAAAGCTAAAGATGAAACAAAACAATGAACATTTAATTAACAATTAAAACCACTAGACAGACAACAGATGTGCTGTGGGCGATTTATGTTAAAAAAAAGAAAACAAATAATTAAAGTTCCCCAAAAGCCGCCATGTTTATTTAAATAATAAAAAAAGAACAAGAAAACCATTTGTAAACCTAAAAATGCATCTTCCTGTTACAAAAACAAATTAATATGAAGAAATTACGCTTTAAAATTGTTATTAGAATCCGTAAATGCACACAAAAAATAATTTAAAATAATTTTTTCAAAATTTACGTTGTCAATTTGTTTTTCTTAGTTATTATTATTACTATTATATTTTCTTTTTTTTTTAAATCAACAAGATCCTATAAATTATAGTTTTAAAACAAAAATCTGTGTTTTGTTGATAACCTACCTACAAGCTTGTGCCATCGGTATCAGGCTCTGCTATGCTTCATCCTTATTCACGCAGACATTTTGAATAACTTCTAACGCTGGGCTAAAGTGGGCCCGAGATGTAACACACATATTACTCCATAAAGATGCAACAATCCAGAATTTTTCAAGCGGAAGGGTGAATTCGAGAACGTCAATTGCACGACGATTGCGTAAAGCTACGATGATCATTTGCTGTGCTGTGACACAAGAGCATTGAAATGCCATCGAATGCGCTGTTGCATGATGTTTTGCAAGTGGCTGCAGTGGCAATAGGTTTTCGAATTGTTGATGGACGTGTCAAAATGTTTTCCAATTCTTGATCGTGATCATCGTCATGCAATTGACGCTTACAAATTCACCCGAACTATCTTCCATTAATATAGCCGCAAAAATCTTACTGGAGAGAAACTTCAATAAAATAAAGATAAACATAGGCTGACAGCCAAGCTTGTACTAAAGGCTATAAGAAGCAATAAATACAAATCAAAACCCACATTCGAATGCCACTCAAACCTAAACCTTTTCTGACTGAGAAAAACATAGTAAAACTGATATGGGTCAGGGCATGAGGGTATCGAAAAGGCTGCTATTTTGGCCGAAAAAGGAGCCAACAGTCCATTTATTGGACGGCTACGGCTACACAAGTAAAGACACCAACAAAATCATCGCAGAATGGACAACAAACCAACTAAAAAGTTACTGGAACAACTTAGAGGGCCTGAAGCACTCAAAAATGTTCCTCAACCACAACAACAAAAGAAGAAGAAATGAAACCCTAAAACTAAACAGACGATATTTAAAAATTATTTGCGGTCTGACGGGACATTCAATCAGCAAAACAGCAACCCTCGCAGCAACCTCTATAAAATGAAAATCAACAAACAAAAGAAACCACAGTGCACCTGATCTCAGAGTGCACTTCTTTACCAAAAAGAAGAGCCAAAACACTAGGCAACATATTAAAGGAAGAAGACTACAAAAGCATTCCAGTCAAAGAGATTATCAAATTTCTAAAAATTCTGTATGATTCCTAGACATAAAAGGGGGCACAATAGATCAACTCTGATCGCAGTGCTAGCGGATATCTCTACCGTACTCCAGGTTCATCATATCATATCAACGGAGCGTTTGGCTTCGTTCCATGTGTTGTTAGGTTAGATATGCGGGCTGTCGAGAATGTTCACATCCTCATCACACTTGGGTTCATGTGAGCCCATTTAACCATTTAACGATTTTTATTGAGCATTATGTATAAACAATTGACTAAAGATAGACTTACAACTAAAAGATACTTGGCACAGGAGAGGCCTAACCATTGGCTTAAAATTACAAAAAAAATATAAATATATGTATGTAGATATAAATTGTTCAAGTCAACTTAATAATTAAAAGTCGGTTGTCTTTAGATGTCCTCGGGGTGTTCCGTCCCGGCTGTCAGTGGCGAGTTAGGTGTGGGTTGGAAGAGGGTTGGCGTTTAGCCACGGTGGTGGGCTGACCCTCTGTCAGCGTAGAATGCAACTGCTTCCTCGTTGTCAATTGGGGTGATGTCTTCATCCAGGGTGTCCAGCGCACTGAGGTACCACGGCTGGGGTAGTTGCTGTTGGGTTGCCACCCTTCTTATTAGCTGGTTCGGGTGGTTGGTTGTGTTTTCTAATAGCTTCTTCGCCATCAGCAGTAGGTACTTGTCGATTGGTATTACTTTTGCTTCTGAATAAAGGGGCCAATTCATAAATACAATATTGCGCAAGATATACTAAGCAGAGAGCTCACAAATGCATGCAAAGGCATCACTGCTAAACAGAGAAACCATAAATGTAGTAGAGCTCTATTCATTGCGCAATTTTGGGCGCAATCGTGTAGCTGTCATAATCGTTTTGCATTTGCACATGCTTTGCAGTGGACTTAAACTTTCATTTGCGCAGCTTTACCTGCTTTGCATTGCGTTTGCTTTGCAAAACTTGCATTTATGAATGGGCCCAAGATGTTCGTTCCTGCAGTATTTTTGACGCTGCTGGTCATAAAATAGTCCAGTGCAGATCCTTAGTATCTTCCTTTGAAAAACTTTGAGTGCCTGTCTTCGAGATGGAAAACGAGACGGGAAAGCTGTATCCGATGACTAGTCTCAGGAGTTGCTTGTACATCAGGGTCTTGGTCTGCTGGTTAAGTCCGGTTCTTTTCTTCATCAGTGGGTGGACAAGCTGGAAGGCCCAGCTGGCTTTCTTTAGGACAATTTTGCTAAGCTAAATTGGGGCCTCTGAATTCAAAAATGAACTCAGAAAGGGTGTAGAAGCTTTCGTTTACCTGTAATCTGTGAAAATATCTCACTATTTCACTGCTACAACGCACAATTTTTATATTTTCACAAATATGCCACTTGATTTTATTAGTAAATAAACATGCCTTTGATGAAAAAAATTATAAGTTGGATTGATTTGTTAAATTTCACTTTTATTGACGCGGCAAAATAACGACGTGCACCAAATCAAATTTTTTGCGCCACAAAACACGTTGCTTCCGCAATTGAAAATAAAAGCTCCGCAAAAAGCTTCGTATAACTTTCAAAGCTTTTGTATAGTAACAGCCAAAAAATATTCAAATCATATAAATCTTATTACTTTTTTCGTTAATTCAAATAATATGATGTGTCTTGAGACACTCTTAGGTGTTAGAGGGTTAAGGCTAAGCTTCTGCATTTCGTTGCTCGTTGGCTGCGTCCACAGCTCATCATTGGTGAGTTCTGATTTTGAGGCGTTGACTCTGATTCCCCTTTTTAGTATTCAATTAGTCTGTGGATATGGGCTTCAACTTTCCGGACACCGGTGACATCGATGTGGCATATGTATGTTATGGAGTCATCGGCGTAGAGTAGGTTCTCACAGTTGTTTGGGATGAGCTGGACAGACGTCAATATACTGTACAGGAACGGTCCGAGTTTAGAGCCTTGTGCAAATCCAGCTCTGATGTTCTTCACTGATGATGTGCATTTCTCCAGTTGTACAAAGAATTTCTTGGAAGAAAGAAAGGAAAAAATAATTTTGATTAGTGCTAAGGGAAAGCTTAGAAAATTAAGTTTATGGATGAGGCCTTCAATCCATACGCTGTCGAATGCTTTCTCGTCATCCAGAAGGCATCCGACGGTGACTCAATGCATGTTGAGAGATCGGATGCAGTGTGGAATGCTTCTCCCGAAAGCCGAACTGCATGTCACCCGTAGTATAAGTGTTTTGGTATAAACCAAAAATCGTTTGGTTAAGTGCACATGATGAGAATTGAAAAGAGCTGTTCTTTTTGATTCTCACAAAATGATATTCATCACAAAATACTTATTAAGAATCATAATTATTTTAAAAGAATGTTGGTTTGCCACTAACAACCACCTTACCACCTCCTTCACCCACTACCATGAACTGACCGAAAAAACCGAGGATCTTACTAAAACACGCACTATGAACCAGTACCAGAAACAAAAATCATTTTGTTAAGTGCACCGAATGAGAAGCAAAAAGAACAGCTCTTTTCGATTTTCATCATATGCCCTTAATAAACCAAACGATTTTGCTAACAAATTGGGTGACGAGGTAGAGTGGTTACAAAAAAAAAAATCCACCGCGAATCGAAAATTCCGGGATTTTTCACCAAAGTTAATTTTTCGGGATTTCTAAAAAAACATGTTTTATTATTTCGGGATTTTGTATATTCGCGATTTTGAAAGTCGGGATTTTGTGCCGTTCCCAGAAAACGCACATACATACATATTAACAGCATCGCGCCGCCACCAAAGGGGAACCTGGCTATGCAATCGATCACTGATCTTGATCTATACACATATCTACCCGCTTTGGTGGGATAATTTTTATTTGTGTTCGTTATATACTTGTGTTCATAAGCATGTATGTATGTACGTGCTCCGATATAGAGCTCATCGTTGAATATTTCACTCTTCTTGTCGCTTATAGTAAAGCATATGCGTGTAAATGGAACAAAGATAGTCGACGATGAATTGAGCGCGCATACACATTATCCACTCCTTACTATGACGTTACCCACTGCTGCATGACTGTTCGCTGCGGTCTTCACTGATGGAAAATTGTTGGCGATGTTTCATGAATTGTTTTGAGCTTAGCTAAGTTTTAAGATGTGTTAAGATGTGATTAATGAATCAGTGGAAATTTTATTAAATCCATCTATTTTTTTTGTTTATCAATCTGATAAGCCATTGCTGAGCTATGAGCTGTGTAATGACAACAAATTTGCTTTTTACCCCCTTTCTGCCACATGCTCAGCTCCTACTCCACAGAAACACTGACCCCAATTCCCAATGTGGTACTTCAACCCGTATTCATAGTCGTATTGAGTCGTATGTGGTCGCCGTGGCCGTGGTGGTTAGTGCGTTGGACTACCACGCAATGCTAACCGGGTTCAACTCCTGGCCGGGTCTAACACCTAAAAGAGTTTTTTCACGGCACCACCTCTTTCGAATACCTGACAAGCATCAGAGAGTATCATTTGTCACGATTGAGCTTCTCAACTTGCCGTTCGGAGTCGACAAAAAACTGTAGGTCTCTTCCAGTCGTGCAAAAATGGTTGCGAGAAGCAGGCCCAGCTTCACCTCGAGCTGCAGCGCCAACTAAGTAAGTAAGTATTAGGTCGTATTGCATTCGAATTGCTATTCACAAAATCGAATGCAATGTACACGACAACCCATCGCATGGAATGCATTCCAACGCACATTTGAAATGTTAAATACCAAGTGTCAAGTATGAAATATCTCTAAAGAAAATTTCCTGAAGTGTCTGGTTTTTGTTTTACATTTTGATAAATTAAAAAATGAATTCAGTGGATCTTTTTTTTGACGACGACGAAAAGGACAATGTGGAAAGTTATAATTCGGCTCGCAGAACAATCTATTAGAACTACCGTGCACTAAAGTGCAAGTGTTGTGGCAAGTTTTTTTTTAATGTTAAAGCTTTAAAAACACATTTCGGCTTTCCAAATAAGTATTTAAATTCGTTGTGGATGAATTAAGTCCAAGATGCGGAGACGTTATATTTTTGCAAGACATCGTGGATCTTGTCATGATTCGTTCATATGGACGAATTGTGACATAAAGGCGTTCCTTGAACAACGATTTGTGGAAGGAGAAACAAATACCTGGATATTAGGTAAAATTCATGTCAAAGCAAAAAAATAAATTAATCATTCAATATGTACATTTCAGGCGATTCAAGATACTCCATTTGGCTACTGTTCTGCAAAATATATATACATATAGATGTGGAATAGTCAAATAACTTTAATAAATGTTTATTAATTCGAAATAAATTTAAAAGACACAGTTTCAAGTATAAAATTATTAATGTCTACTTACATTTGTTTGTTTTTTCCGATTTTTAATGAAAATAGCAACCACTCGTAGTCAATTGAGCTCTCGACTATAAAACGCAACAAATACGAGCAAAGTACGAGATTGGGAATACCAAGAGTCGAATGCGATGCTTTTTTTTGACATAAGGCAATTAGACATGCGAAAATGGTCGCATAGTACGACTTTCAGAATAAGAACATTCGAATGAAGTCGAATACGAGTAAGAAATACGACATTGGGAATTGGGGTGACTCTGGGACAGTACCAAAGATTTGAGCTCAATCCGTTCGTTGGTTTCGAAGTCCACAGCATACAAACAATGTTTGATTCTTATAGATATAGATTACAAATAATGGTATGGTCGTATGTGACTCGCAAATACGACTTACAGTATTGGCGCGATTGTCATTGTTGGTCAGTAAATCTCAGTCGTTAACATCGCACCTGTTTGGCAATCGGTCAGACGCAACAACCAAGATCTACATCTATTCTACTCAGAAGGTCAAATAGAGGCCCGCTAGAGGTCATGTTTTTACAAATTTTTAACACACTATTCTAAATAAACAAAATAAAACTTGAATTATCTATAAAACGCATAATGCACTTTAAATTAATTAGTATAATTAATTTGGAAAACACTTGGTTTAGTAATTTTTTTAATATTTATCTGCAAGTTGATCTTGAGTACCAGTTTGACCGTCGCCAACTCAAGGAAGGGATACTTGATGGACAATAGTCGCAGTATCGTCTGCATATCAAACCCAAAACTTTTGTCAAACACAAGCAGAAGCTCGTTCGTATACAAGATAAAAAATATCGCTCCCAACTTGGAACCTAGTGATACTCCATATTGCAATAATTTTCTATAGCTACATCTGACTGTTTCTTAAGAAGTCCTAAAACCAGTTAATTAAAGGTTTGTCTTATACCAGTTCTATAGGGAACCTCTTTCAGCTTTTCGTGGTTCAATGTATCGAACGCTTTCCAGAACCCAGAAACAGAGCTAATGTGAGTTAGTTTTCCGAAATATTCTGCATTATTTGTTTGTGACGAATCAGTCTTTAATGTCGTATTTTTTGCTATATCGGAGAGCCAGTATGTCGGTTTCCCCGTCGAAACGTGATCAACCGGAATCAACATACCGGCTTCCTACAGAAGTCTGCCTTTCGTGAAATAAATTGTTTTGCATTGAAATCACGACCAATAAAAAACTTCAGTGCGAGAGAGTCAACCAAGCCGTACTTACAAACGTCCATCGCGGAGGGAGGCTGTCCTTGTTTTGTGAGGTTTTAACTGGAGCTCGCTCAGTTTATCAAATAACACCTTCGTTATCTTGGTTTGTTCCTCAAGTTTTGCGAGAACTATAGAGAAGACTCGTGAGGTTGCTGCCGAGACGCCGCTTCTCTTTTTGGCAATACGACTGTGCAATGTGCATGGTTAAACCTTGGCAGCGCTTGCATTGAGGTATCGATTTTGTACGGTTACCCTGTTGCGCATACGCATAGGCCCTGGCTACACGGTCAATCCAATACCGATTCTTTTCAGTGAAATAGGTAGATTTTATTGTGAGTTGAAACAAGAAGGGTTGATTTCACCAAAAAACCCTTCTCGTTTTAACTCACATAAAATGTACCTGTCTCACTGAAAAGAATCGGTATGGAAATGATCGTGTAGCCAGGGCCATAGGCTGGAATATTCTGAGCTCTGGATGTGACAAACATTGTGCGCCGACTTAAAAAAATGAACCGGTCGGTTTAGCGCAACCACATATAACCACTATCATTACATGCATGCAAAAGCACCTGTTTAAAAACAAAATCATCTGGCAAATAAGTAGATAAAACAACACTTTAGCCACAGCAACATAACAAAGTTACCTTGTTTTATAGCGTAATCTTTTAACCAAATTTTTCTCTGCAGGGTAGGTAACCATATTTTGTATTAGGCAGACTAGAATATGTCCCATCCAACTGTAACGTTATAATAATAAATGAAGAGAGCCCGAATTACAAATCAGTATTTATTTTATCATTTATCCCTAGATTTCCATTACTTTCGAAGCAGATAATTATTTCTAAATCAATCAAATAGAACCGTAATTAGTATCCAAAAGTATAACAATTAACGAATATTTTGGAATTCACTTCTATTGGTAGATAGCAATTATTTAAGAATTCGTAATATCCTGATCGGAGGTTTGCTTTTATTTATGTAGAAAACACAATTTGACATTTCTCTCGCCTTTTACACACCTACAAAAGCAAAACACTACACTTTTGGGTTTGACAGCGCGTGGCAGCAGGCGAATTCGCCTCAATGTTTTTTGTAGACAGGCGGCGAAGGAATAGTGACGTTTTCGGGTCGAGATGAAAATTTTAAAGCGAAGAGACAAAAAGAGGCAGACATTTCACTACACTTCGGCTAAAATACATTGAAACATAACAAGTAACAAGCAGCGGGCACGCAGTCAACTAAACATTAAAGTAGAATAGCAAGCACATATTCGGCGAAAAACGAGAAAACGAGTGTCGCTTTTCACAAGGGAAATACCGCACACAGATCCGGAGAAGCAGAGTTATTTAATTAATTATATGGTAATTCCAGTTCGATAGTTTTCCTCATATAAATCTGATGCCCAAGTAAAAAAATACCTACCACAAATAATTGTGCAAAAGAAAAGTGCAGAGCCACGCAAGGAAATCTGCACAGCAAGGTAATCACGTTAAATGTTATTCATTGATTGTGTGAGCCCAATTATTGTGAGGTTGTAACTTCATATAGCAAGGTGAAATAGTTAAACATACATAATATGGAAGAAAAAATAGGTACTGGATTCAATAATGGACGAACTCTTACCAGGCAACCAGAAGGCGACAACCCACCAAATGGGCAACGAAAAAAAAAATGGAACCTTCTGTTCACTTGTAAATATAATGTCTAACCCCAGTGTCTGCTCGCAGATTTTCAGTTCATAAAAACAGTGGAGGAGGTAGCAGCAGTTTTAAATATCCATGTCCAGGGTAGAGTCCAAACCCAAAGAGAAGCGGCTATACTATCAGCGCAAGGTATCATGCAATTTGCAAGGTCTGGAAAATAACATTTCAAGATATATTCAACAATCTATTAATGTTTCTATATTGTAGGTAGAATATCAATTTTCTTCGCTTATTTTCCTAAGGATAAAGATCAGGTTGCCATTTTAATAGAACCCCCTTATTCAGCTCTGCGGTTTTTGCATTCATGTTCTTTTATGTAACTAACTCAAAGAAACGAGACAACCATACTATTTATGATGACAATGACTAAAAACAAAAATAATGCAAATCAACTTTGCCTGTAGTACAGAACGATTTGTTTTTTTTGGTGAATCTTTATTAAATTGGGTTTTTGGAACGCCCTCTGAATATATTTGAAGACTGACACTCTGTACCTACTCATATCCATGACTCAACATTATTATACAACAAATTTCTATTCTGAAAAATTGGTAAACAATCAAAAGAATTCCTTAAAATTGATCTGAAAAGAACTGCATCAGATAGTATTGCTATCTTATAACTGCTGACTTATAAAAGTACAGCGCGTTCCAGAAATGTTATTCTATAAAACTTTTTAAAAGATTCATTCGATGAGTATTTGTACTAGTATTAAGGTTAAAAAAGAAAACAACTAACACTTGCTATCCACACTCTACCTTCAAACAGAAGTAAAGTTATCTCATGATTTTAATTAATTATAAAGAGCTACTGCCCAATGCCATCGATAGTTACTTTATCTTACAAACTACTACCGTAAAACAACTGACCTCTGCACTATTTTAAGTAAATGTTGCCACTCTACCCTGAGACCCAGCAACACAATATTGTCCAATTTTTCTATTAAACCTAAAATTCTAAGCACTTGCTATTTTTTTAATATTTAATTTATGTTTACAGAATATTTGATAGGAAAGATGTCATCATGTCAGGACTCGATGGATACCGAAGATTCCATTCCACGGCCCGAATATGAAGACATTGTAGTTGACGAAGATGAAGACGAGTTTTGGGTGGCAAAACCTAAAACAGGGAAACAGGAAGCTGCTAGCTTATCATCAACTATTTCTACTCAATCTGCTGCGCCTGCCAGTTCCGATCAAAGCCAATCGAACTTAGGCAAAGATATAGACAATGTAATAGAAGAAGTCAATGAAGACGATGAGATTAGCTACGACGAAGCCGATGAAAATTTCGAACAGGATGACGTTGATGCAGAATTAAGAAAAACTATGGAGAAAAAACTAGAAAATCGTAGTAATGATCCGTTGAAAATCATAGAACATATAAAATCAGTTGTAAGTGCTGTTCCGCACAGTAGCACTACTTCCACATTGGTGCAAACAAATGCTAGAAAAAATAAGCTTGTGCTTGTTACGTTGATTGATGAAAATGGCAAAATGGTTGTACCGCTAACATCAATGCCGCGAAGAGCGATTGTACCAGCCACAACGGTAACGCAGAATCCAATAGAAATAAGGGGAACAATCAGGATTCCTTCCATAGATGAGATGAAATCCACTCAACTTTTAACGCATAAGGAAGACCAATTACGAAGTAATACTCCTTCCGGCAGAGGCACCCGAGAATTTATGGCATTACAAAAGTCGTTCACAGAATCGAAAGTCTTGTCGGAATTTGTGAACGAAAAGCATCGTTCTAGAAAATCTCGAAAACTTCCGTTAAAATCCGAAGATACACCCATCATCAACGGTGGTGAGAAGGAGACATTTCGATTACACCGTGGACGAAGTAAGAGCTGCACAAAGACATCAGTGCGGCCCATTGCAGTTTTGAATAGTAGCGCTCCCCAAAAGTGGCCTTCAGACGAAAAATTGAGCACTAAGCGAGAGAATATGCGTTCGCAGAATACAGACTTTGTTCAGAAACATATGAGATTTCTGAATCGTGTTAATCATGATCAAACAGGCGACGATCCAATGAGTGACGCATCCGATGGTGAGCAATCCTTAAATGAAAGTAATAAAACGGTATGCTCGGTAGACAACAAAGATAACAGCTGGCAGCCACCACCTAAGGTAGGACTAAATATGGGAAAATTGATTATTAATTTATTTTTATTTTTTTTATAGAGAGGAGCAGATAGTTTCTGCTGGAAATGTAGAAAGTGTGCAGATCTTATAGCCTGTTCCAACTGCCCTCGATCGTTTCATTACAAATGCGTTAAACTCAGTACGGCATCGAGACTGGATAAAACGTGGATTTGCCCGGAATGTGTTACTTTAGAAACATGTATTAATAGACCGAAAAAGTATAGAGAATAATTTAATTTTAATTGCATTTTTCTGAAATGAATTAATGAGTGTTACACTTTTTGCAGGTCAAAGAAAGAAACTTTATCTGTGGATCTACTGAACCAACTGCTGCAATTCGCTCTGAAACGAATGAAACAAATAAAGGGGGTGAGTTCTAACAAAAATTAAATATTTCGGGGATATAGAATGTACTATAAGCGCTCGTTATTGCTCTTCCATTATATCGTGTCCCAAAAAGCCACATGATCAAAAAATATCCAAACAGTCGTCTTCACTGTTTAATTGCTTTCTTAGATCCTGAGCTGGCTTTGTAATCCTGGTTTCATTGACTCTATAGGTAAAGATTTTCATATCTCATTTCGTCTTGCAAGATGGTCGATTTACCTCGTTTCCTTGGTGCCTTATCTTAGAGGCCAGTACGTGTCCTTTCCGTACATTACTATTTTATTTTTATAATAGATTATTGCTGATAAATCATTCGAATTCTGGTGTTTGTCTGTACAATCTCAGTCTCGCTAAAATCGATAAAGAAAGCTGGTGGCGGTGGGTGCCAGTTGGCCATACAGTTATATAATGTTAAGCTCCGGATATCCCCCTGCTCAACTTTAAAAAGTTTCTCAAATAAAAAGGGCTCCACCTTTTTCTCTATATGTACTTTTAAGCTTTTTGCCGGCTTTGACATTGTTGTAACTCTTTTTTAATGATTTGTATTCATCGATTGGTAGAGTGTGCATTTTACTCTAGGTGAATCAATCCACACATGATCCACGTTGCAATGTTAGTATCTTTTATCTTGTACATACATACACTTTTATTTTAAGTGAAATAACTAATTCTCTTTGTCGGCCCTCTAAGCTATCTCTGGGCAAATGTTAATCGTGTGTTGGGTAAGCATTTTATCCAGCAGCCCACTATAAAACTACGTCCTCTGGCTGGCTTAAATAAATCTCGTACATTGATTTTAAATGGCATTTTCCCTATGTATACAAAATGGTTATATCTTATATGGCATATGCTATAAAATGATTTTAAGCAAAGTTGAATATAATTAAAATTGATTGTGTGCTAAATTTAGAAGATGATAAAGCAAAGAAAACGCGCTTGCGTTTCATTTGCCTTTTAAAACTGCAACAAATCTGCAATTTGTTATTCGCTGTCAAATGTATTAAATCAATTCATCCATTTTCTTTTTCGCAATTCTTTAAGTGTTTGTCTTTTTTTTTAGTTTTTTTGCTTTTGCAATTTGCGTCGATTAAAGTCTTCACGAGAAGAAAAAGAAGAAGAGAAAATAGAAACCCGGTCGGTAGGCAACTTTTTTTTTCTCCTTTTCGTAACGAATACAAATCCGCAAGAGCGAGTGAGAGATGTAAATGAAATGGTATTATTCTCTTTATTCCGGTATACGTAATACGTATTAGCTGTACGTGTAGGTATTGGTGTTGTCAAATTTGCGGCGAATTCAAGTGACGACAATTGAGTGAATGTATTTGTATGTGGTGCGTGTTGTTGGCTCTCTCATTCGTTCGCGCTCATTTATAAGTAGAAAAACGTGTCATCGCAATTCACCGATTATACATATACTAAACATATGTATATACGATACGAGTTAAGTAGGTATATATACCTATATCGCTTGAAATCAAGTCAAAGGCACTGGCTATTGACTGAGTATTATATTATTATGCATATTGTGGAATAAAGTGTTCAACTCCGGATCTGTTTGTTTTTAATTTTTATATACACACATATAAATATATATATATATTTTTACAATGTAGGTACATACATATTTACAATCATATGCTTACTCTTATAACTATATTTTATTTTCTGCACTTCTATCATAATAATTTCCTTATTTATATATTTATTAAACCCGCTCTTTGTGATTGCATTAAAGTTCATTCATTTGGTTAGGGGAATAAATAGGTTTGTACACAGTGTGCAGCGTAAATAAATTTTAATGTTGATTATTTGTTTACTTTCGATGTAAATACATATATGTAGGTCTAGGTACATGGGTGCTTTCTCATTTTGTATCGCATTTAAAAAATATACATATGTACATTATGTCCATGTGTACATATTTGCTATCTTGATTATTTATCATTAAGAAATGATTTAGTAAAAAAACTATACGAGGTATGGAACTATAACTTTACTTTTATTCTCCTGTGTGTAGAATATGTACTTAGTTTTTCTATATACATACATTCATACATATGTAGATGATGCAATAGTCTACTAAAGTAAATAATAATTGTACATCAGGAACCATGGGCTATCTTACCCTGTTTCTTAATTTCGATATTAAATAGGAACATGGGAAGAGATATCTTCTCGGTCCCACACCTCCTAAACTCATCTCAGAATGTTTCCACCGAACTGAAACCTCGAGGTTTCGATGAACTTTTACCGAAAGTAATTTCATAATTTCAGAAGGATGAAAACCTAACCGCTAAGAAGTCACCATAAGTTCAAAAGCAAGTTAGACCAATTAAATCAAAATAACTCCAACTACAATACTTTTCTTTTAAATTGAATTAATCTCTTCTATTTAACAACTCATAAGTATCTTCATAGTTATTAAGAAATTATAAACTCTCCTCTCCGGAGCCTTCACGTAATCATCATCCTCGTAAACTACTAGAAAGAGCCGCATCTCGTAAACGGAAGCTTATGCTAATCGTATCCAGATAAGAGATTAAAATCAATGTCTGGTAAAAATTTTCCACTTGGTAGCTGAGTGAGGGAATTGTTCGATGAGGTGTTTCAAAGAACCTTTTAGATGCACCAAAAGCAACCGTGAAGTGAATGATGTTTGTCGCTAAAAGAAACAATTGTTAGTGTACGTTCTAGGGATTGGCTTTGAGTTTACCTTTTAGTTTTGTCTTTCTCGGTACAGGACAGTGTTGTTGATTTCAGGTGGATCTTCAGATGATTCATAATTGAATCCAGATTCCTGCAAAGAAATGGGTTTAATTTTGTATACAAATGAATGAGTAATAAACTTACTTGAATATTCCACCAATGTCCAGCAATATATGTATGTAGTTGGAATAGTTTCCAGATTGAAATGTTAAGACTTCTATTTTGGAAAAGATCTCTTTTTTAAGTAAGAAAATCCTTTGAAGAATTTAATATTTTGACTTTTTTTATTGAACGAAGTTCACGATATAGACTTGTTCGGTTTGACAACCTCGCACGGGCGGAAGAACTTACAGAGGTTTGAACTAGGTTTCGCCGAACCTCGGAGGTTTGGATGCATTTCGTTTAGCGGGAACATGGTATAAGACAGCCGCAGTGTCTACTAGGCGCAAGTGAAATGACCTTTAGTAACATCATCTACACCGATAGCCAGGCAGCTATTAAAGTACTCGAATCACCAAAAATTAGATGTAAATAACTTAGGCACTGTCGTACATGCACACCCACCTTTCTCTGGAGATCTCCAATGTAACTGGAGAGAAAAGTTGAATTGGGGAATTCAACTGTTAACAATGACCCCACACACAATCAGGTATTAAATATCTTCACTAGCACTGCAAACAGGGTAATGTGAGGAGGCGTTGCCTAGATAATTGTAATCACGCTGGACAGACTGGACGTCGCACAGTGGGGAAAAGCCGGAAAAAAAACAAAAAATGAAATGAAATAGAAGAATATACAAGGTTATTTTTCCGTTAGTATACATTGCAATGCATAAGTTGCAAAAACCGTTATACATTTTACATGCATTTTCACTCCATACAGTCAAATTGAAAATAGCACTTTAGTTTCTCTGCGACGCGTGTCTAAACAAAAGGTCCAATTGGCTAGTGTTTGTATAACTATATTTTCTGTTAAAATCACGTGACAGCTTTACTTTAAAATGGATTCGATAGCTTTAAGTATTTTTTTATTTTGTCTTTTTCATTTTATATATAAACTATAAAACCCATTTTTTTATGAATTTCTGAAAACATGCATACAAATTTCAATGAAATTTAAAGTAAGTTCATAAACTTTTAAAGTAAAAGTTAGTTTCCACGCGTTTCCACGCTGACATTTTTGTATGTTGATATAACTTGACTTATTATTCCAAAAAAAAACCGGTGCTCATATGTGCTCCTTTTTTTTTTTATTTAGTTTTTCCGAATAAACTATTTTACAACATGTGCTTAGTAGATTCTTACAAATTTCTAAATGCGTAGGTTTGCATTGAAAAAAATTGTTTTTAACAAGGATGGAGTTATTTAACCTTATGAAGGAATCAGGACTTCAAACATTAGATGAAACATTTTTATTTTTAAAGACACCACCATACCAAGATTAAGTTAAAAATAAATAAAACTTTATGATGTCAAATGGTCTTTCTATCCATATGTAGCTAGTTTTTATATAAAAAAAATATTTTCAGCAAAGCTAGCGCATCACAGGAATCAATTTCGGTTTTTGAGGTATCTTGCCCCACTGTGCGTCGCCTAAATGGCCCAGTACAAAAAAAACATCTAAAAATGATCAGGGGCCGAATTACCGCACCCCAGAGTTTTGTTGCAGATGCAACGATTAGTAAAAAGGAGAAGCCTTTCATATCCTGCACTGCAGATTTTTTAGAAAATCTTCAGAATATTACTAAAATATAGAAATGTATTCGAAACTCAAATGGAGCATCGGTAAGAAAAGAATCATCACATGTGACCTACTTTGGTATAAGTTAGTTCCTATCTCCTACCTCCTACCCATTTTTATTGTATATACATACATAGCTTAACTTGGCGCCATAGATTTGGTCCCAAGCAAAATTTTTGATGAATCTTATATAGGAAGCAAGACTGTATGTCTCATTTAAATGTATCTTCTAAAACTTACCCATAAATCTTTCTTTTAAATTGAATCGTTTAGTTTTAACTTAACGTCTTGCACGTCTGGTAGGTATGTATGTATATTTTGTGACGAACGAATCTGGGAGGCAGCCAACTTTTTGCTACTTTTTTCATAAAAACAAAAACTTTTAAAATTTGAATCCACTGATGAATATGGTAAAAGAGTTTGGATTTTTCCGCTTTGGTGATACAACTTGCTTGTCATCAAGGATAAAGAAATCTAAAGCATCAAGGCTTTGCCTCGATTTCTCGTATTTTGAGCAATAACCTCGACATTTGAAAATGAGTAGATTAATAATTTCAAGCCCGATTACTCATCTGGCCCTGTCAGTATACGCATCATAGTTTTGAAAAAAAAGGAACTTATTTACTTAGGTGGCGCTACAGTCCGGTGTTGACCAGGGCCTCAATCAACAAATTCTGTTTTATCTTCGATAGGGAACTAAGTTTGCATTACCGTACCGTACAAAGTAATCATCTTGAATGCTACGCATTACTAATGCCTTCCACAATACTTTTGATTTGTATAGCAGATGATATACATTTAGATTTACTTTCATGAACATCCTTCTCTGTCGCTTACTTAGTATTAAGTCTACTTCTAACCAATTTTCTGCCCATGTTACTTCCAATTACAACAAAATATCCAGTCTTTCAAATCTAAGCTTGGGATTTGAAAACATACCGTCTGCTGTCTCCAGGTTACCACTGGGAACTAGGTTGGTCATAAATTTAGTCTGCGAAGTTGATGTTTAGACCCATGTTCTTTGAGGCTGCCCTGAGGTCATCTAGCATCAGTTTGCATCATTGAGGTTGTCGGCTATGATGACAATGCCGTCCGCGAAGCGAAGGTGGCTTAGGAAGAATCGTGTATTTTAATATATGTCTGTGTGTTAACAATTTGAATTTGTCTTTTTCATTTATAGCATGATCAATTTTTGGACGTTCCCGATGAAAAACAAATACCCCTTTATGCTCAGTATGTAGTTAATCCTGTTACACTGAACTCAATACAGGAAAAAATTGAGAAAAAAGTCTTCAGGTGTACCGAAGAATTCGTTTTGGAAACTAAATGGATTCAACATAACGTTTCAATAGCGTACGCAGGTAAAACATATTTCTTTTTCATCACTACATAATTCTGGAGAACTAAAAAACTAAACTATTTATTTTGCAGCTTATAGTAGTAAAATCGGTTTGATTGCAAAGACCCTGTTAAAAGTATGTCGACAAGAAGCGGCAGAGATAGACACCTGTTCTGAATGCTATATGAATGCAAACACTCGTACAGACTGGTTCGTAGATGTTTGCCTCAAGCCGCATATCTTACTTTGGGCGAAACTGAAAGGCTTCCCCTATTGGCCAGCCAAAGGAATGGGATTGGGACCCAATTCTCTTGTGAATGTACGTTTCTTTGGCGATCACGATAGAGCATTCGTTCCAGTAAAAGATTGTTTTCTGTACTCGGAAGAAGACCCAAATCCGCATTCCGGCAAACGGACTTTTCGATCTGGCATCGCCGATTGCATAAAGGAAGTTGAGGTGCACATACAAAAGATCAAAGCAAAGGTGGGATCTTTTAACTTTGCACCGGCCAAGACACAATATGATCCCAATAATGAGATGGCCCAGTTGGAAGAGATGATGCCAGGAGTTACTGACTACGTAAAGCGGCAGCAGGCACTGCTGAATCCACCACTCACCTATAAGATTGTCAAAACTGCAGACAATTATTTGTCCATTTTCAAGAAACCAGACTCTGGCGCCGATTCAGATCAATTGAATCCCGTAGTAGTGAAAAATCGAGAAAACACTACAACATCCACTGAGATCGCGAAGCCGTCGCCACTAAGTGAAACCAAGAAGTTTAAAGAGTCGTCACAAAATGTTGCTCAAAGCACCAAACAAAATCATTCGACGGGCGACAGTAAGAGCATACTAAATAAGAATGTGTCTTTGAATTACGAAGTCGTTCCGAAACCGGTTAGCAAAGATGAAGGTAATTCCTCAAAGATAAACTCGGTGATATTGAAGAGAAAGTCTGATATACTATTGTCTCCGCCGAATGCTAAAAAATGGAAAAACTCACAGGATGGTACTGTAAATGCGTACGCACAAAGGAGGTCATCTTCTCCGAAGCTAGATGAAAAACTTGAAGAAGCAAGAGAGCAACCAGTACTGGGTCCGGCTAAGAGAACACGATCAGGCGACAAGATTTCCATACCGCAGGATCTTCCAAGCGAACCACAAAAGCAAGCACCACAAAATCAGATGAATTCTCAGCAACTACAACCTGAGGAACCACAGAAACCACAGCAAAAAGCCGATATAGCTGCAACTTCCCCCATAAATCAAGAACTCTCTAGCACGGCTTGCTCTATGGCAAAACTAGTTCAGAATCGGCAAGGAGTCACAATTAAGAAACTGCCCAAAAAGTCATTTGGTAATTTCAGCTACTTTACCACGGACGACAATGCCGAAAAGAAAACATCAGATGACAAGACGAACTCTGCCACAGAGTGCTATTCTCAGGCGAAAGTCTGCTTACAACCGTCGAAGGAACTACCAATGAGTACGCCTGCTTCAAAACCGGGCCCATCCCCTCCAGAACGTGCTCCGTCGCCACAAAAGCCTGCGAGTTTTTCATCTGTGCCGAAACTTTTCCCCTCATATCATTCGTATCAAGTCAAAACATCGACAATACCTTCAACTCCTAATCCTGCTGCAGATAAGTCTAGAAAATCGAAAGGATTGATTCCATTCGAAGATATCAAACTGGAAAGTCCAGAAGATGAAGAACTAATCCCGACGAAATCTACAGCTTCCAAAAACCAAGCCGTCGATCCCTTAGGCACATCTAATAATAGTTCCACGCTAGGTAATTATCGATCACAGAGTTCTGGACCACCATCAAATGGAAGCTGTAAAACTCCCAATGTAGGCCTTAATCCACCCTCACTGCCTGTCGATCCGGATCAAGTTAAACATGAAGTAGTTTCGGATGATGACTCATCTTCAAACTCATCTCCTTGTGAAGAAGGTCCATCACCTGCAGTTGTTGTCCAGCAACCAAGTAGTAGGCCAACAGAACCACCTCGTATTGTTGGTGAGACCATGATTCAGCGGATAGTGGTACGAAGTTTAGAATCGTTAACTATGCAACCACCAACACTGATGTCTCCGCCTTCATTTCCTTTAACTTCTTTGCCTTCATCAGGGACATCATCCACACCTCCGCTTACAACACCCGCACAGGCAAAAAAAACCAATGCAAAAGCCCGTAAATCGTTTCCTAACAAAGGTCCCAATCCGGTAACTGTAATGCTTCCGACAGACGTAAAGCGTTCACTGACCAAGAATAGCATGGTCTACATACCGAATGATAACCAGAAAAATGCTGTACCCGTACAGCCACTAATGGCTGTCTCAAAGCCAATCAATCACAATCAAACTATAATTAAAGCGACATGTACAACAACTATTCCAACATCAATGTCTACGCAAACCGGCTCTAATACTGTGGCTCCTTCGTCTTCTCTGTCTATGCCGACTTCTAACCCTATACCGTTGCCAGCACCACAACGGCAACCAACACCACCAACCCAACCACAACCACCTGCGTCACCAGCACTATTAGCATCATCAGTACCACCGGCATTATCGACATCATCGACACCGACTGCAGTATCAGCAACATTGACTAATTCTACAAATCCAGTCAACGCTATGGTAACGTCAATTACAAGTTCAATGGCTTCTCGTCAGGATAACATTTCAACACTAAAGACGTTGTCTCCGTTGCAGTTGTCGGTTCCGCCTACATCGACAATAGAACCAGAAGAATCCAGCGAATCAAGTAGTCAAGATGGAGAAGGACATATTCTATCGGGATCTGTTACGCCCAGCCTAGCGGCAGCAATAACAGATACCATAGTGCGTGGCCCACCCAAATTGGCACCGCGACCGACCGGTGCACTACGATCGGATGGCAATTTCGGATTTAACTCGGACGCCGGGCCCGTTTGTAGATCACTGGTCGAAGGTGCCCATAAGGTAAGCGATTTTCCATTGAATAAGTGCAGGTTAAATAGGCAGTCATCGGATTAACTGAACGAGTTGTTACGTTAAAATGAAAGACGAAATACCACTTATTAGAATTGACCAAGCTGTTTTTTTTCGTAGTGTTGAATGTAATGAGGCTTTAGGTTTAAGACCGCTTTCAGAATCAGAAATATTTACCTTTTTCAATTGTTTACAGATGACTGATTTCTTCATCTCAGTAATGCAGGACACTGTGACCGATTTGGCAAATTCCGATGTTGTTCAAGCTAAAGTCGTTGAACTACAAATGGAGCTAGAGACAAAGGTAGCTTCCTATGAGAAACAACTCTACGAGCTCAAACAAAACACAGATACGATGATTTGTGAATTGAAGAAAAGTATGGAGACGGAGAGGATACGCCTCGTTGCCGAAACGCGGAAGCAGTGTGAACTCGAAAGAATATACGCCGTCGAGCAAACCAAGAAAATGCAATGGTGTACAAATTGTGGCCGCGAAGCAAAATGCTACTGCTGTTGGAACACAGCATATTGTGATATAAAATGTCAAGGTATAGACTGGCTGCGGCATAGGCCATATTGTTGTCAAGTGAATAAAAAAAATCCCGATAAGCAAGGTCCGGGTGTTTTGTATTCCGCACCGACTGTCATTTCAACTTGCGCCACCAATACCACAACAACAAATCAAACAATCAGTTGTACTACACCAGTGAGTAAAACCACAAAAAAACTTAAAGAATGTACATCAGAAATTTCAATGGAACTTTCATCCAATTCCAGAGCTTTATGCCAATCCAGCCAATGCATCTATACCGGGCTTCAGGTCAACCAACACCAACTTCACAACCACCTACATCATCACAGACATCAACAGCAACAACAGCAATACAAAAGAAGGGTGGCAGCCCACCAAATGCTAGCATCACCTGTACACTCCCCTCCATTGACATGGCATATAAAGGTAAGGAAGTCCTGAGGCTACCGCCAACAACTTACCTGCGGGCGCTGGCGCCATCTATGAGATTAACCACACCACCAGTGCATCGATTCAATATTCCCGTAAGTAGTTCTCATCAGATATCACCCATTTTTCTCCGACTTTTCTTATACCAGCTTCCAATTTCTAATGCGGCAAATAAAGGCGGACTACCATTCTCGGTGTACAATCATGAGTGCAACTGGCAGATCATGGGCGCCTCCAATGCACCTGCAACAGTTGTTGCCTCAGCTGCGTCCTTTCAACAACAACAACAACAACAACAACCATCACACCTAATAACCACCGTGACCGCGGCTCTACCGCCAGACAGTAGACCTCTAGGTCCGGTAATCGTACGGCCCAATCTAATGCGATAGCGTGCCAACTATAAGAATTGTAATACCATAAAATTTGTATAAATATTTGAACCTTAAATTTAGCATAGAAATCGTTTCGCTTGAACTAAAACAGTAATGGACAAAAAAAAATTAAGTAATGTTACTACTAAAAATGTATTTTTTATTAAACTGTTCTGTTGTTCTCCATTTCTTTTCTGCAAATTATTTATTTTAAGTTGTACATAATTCAATTTTTGAATTGAAACCTACAAAATTATGTATAAACAAATGTGTATACTTTATTATTTTAAGATATTTAATTGTTTTCGACATACCTACTTTCATTATTATTTTTATTTGTTTTTTTATGTGTACAAATCAAATTGCATATTGTTTTGCAACGCACGCAGTCCCATTACTAATTGAATAATAGGTTATATCAAAAATGAAATATTAGGAATCTAATGGTAAACTGAATAAAAAGAGAATAATAAAGATATCCCATTAACAATTCATAAAATAACATATATACATAGATAGTACTTTTTTTTGGTTAATATCTAGTCTGTCGGATCACTTACACTCACTGTACGATCCACTGTCGTTAATATAATCACCCCTATCATTAAATCCGCCGGGGGGAATGATTCACGAAAATTCGAAAATCGGTATCATTGAATCCGTTCGAAGGGAATCGTCCACTTGTCGGTAATGTGAACAACTTTTCACTTGATCATTAAAAACGGATCGAATCTCTCCATACAAAGTTTGACGTTTCAGATCCGCGAGAAAATCGTTGCCGATCTGGTGCTTTTGCTGTGGGGTTGGCTAGCATTTTTTTACTGCCAATAACTTTGAACGTTGAAAGTGCAGAAACAAACAAATGGAATCAGAAATAGTGCGGCATAACATCCACCATTGGATCAATCTTATTTTCGGCCAAAACCAAACGGGACAGAATGCAATGATGAACTAACATCTGGCACACGTAGAATATACAGATCATTACACAAAACATGCGACTAAAACAAGGAAATTTTAATGGAAATAAATTTAAATACTAAAAAAAGGTTGAACTTTATAAATAAAATAAATGAAACACGACATTGGTATGCCAAATATTGCAAAACAAAAGCTTTAAGTAAAACGAAAAAAGTATTTATTTATAATTTTTTATTCCTTAGATTTTTGTTTTCACACCACAACCGCATTTTCAAGTTTCAAACCAGAAAACAGCTGATTTCGAAAACATAAAAAGGGATGTAGATAAAGCAGTGTATCCGGCGGATTTAATGATCACGACGATAGGTGAATGTGAACCGAATGAGTGAAGGGGTGAATATATATAAGATCGATCCAATGGTGGATGTTATGCCGCAGAATTTCTGATTCCATTTGTTTGTTTATGCACTTTCAACGTTAAAAGTTATTGGCAGTAACAAAAAATGCTAGCCAACCCCGCAGCAAAGCACCAGATCCGCAACGATTTCCTCGCGGATCTGAAACGTCAAACTTTGTATGGAGAGATTCGATCCGTTCGTTTTCAATGATCAAGTGAAAAGTTGTTCACATTACCGACAAGTGGACGGTTCCCTTCGAACGGATTCAATGATACCGATTTTCGAATTTTCGTGAATCATTCCCCCCGGCGGATTTAATGATAGGGGTGACAAAGTTTGACGTATCGCATTCGCGCGAAAATACCTGCGGATGGCAAGCGAATGCAATCAAAAATCACAAATGATCTAGTTCTAAACATGGAAAATAAATAAAAAACAAATGAAAATTACTGGGAAATTAAGAAATTAATGTATTTGAAGTATTTGCTTGAAAAGCAATAGTTAAAAAAAAAAAAAATGGGATGCTTCAATCGCTGTTAATTCACTGAAGTGCAAGCATGTTTTTTTTGATTTGTTTAAGTTCCCTAATTAATCACCCCTATCATTAAATCCGCCGGTGGGAATGATTCACAAAAATTCGAAAATCGGTATCATTGAATCCGTTCGAAGGGAATCGTCCACTTGTCGGTAATGTGAACAACTTTTCACTTGATCATTAAAAACGGATCGAATCTCTCCATACAAAGTTTGACGTTTCAGATCCGCGAGAAAATCGTTGCCGATCTGGTGCTTTTGCTGTGGGGTTGGCTAGCATTTTTTTACTGCCAATAACTTTGAACGTTGAAAGTGCAGAAACAAACAAATGGAATCAGAAATAGTGCGGCATAACATCCACCATTGGATCAATCTTATTTTCGGCCAAAACCAAACGGGACAGAATGCAATGATGAACTAACATCTGGCACACGTAGAATATACAGATCATTACACAAAACATGCGACTAAAACAAGGAAATTTTAATGGAAATAAATTTAAATACTAAAAAAAGGTTGAACTTTATAAATAAAATAAATGAAACACGACATTGGTATGCCAAATATTGCAAAACAAAAGCTTTAAGTAAAACGAAAAAAGTATTTATTTATAATTTTTTATTCCTTAGATTTTTGTTTTCACACCACAACCGCATTTTCAAGTTTCAAACCAGAAAACAGCTGATTTCGAAAACATAAAAAGGGATGTAGATAAAGCAGTGTATCCGGCGGATTTAATGATCACGACGATAGGTGAATGTGAACCGAATGAGTGAAGGGGTGAATATATATAAGATCGATCCAATGGTGGATGTTATGCCGCAGAATTTCTGATTCCATTTGTTTGTTTATGCACTTTCAACGTTAAAAGTTATTGGCAGTAACAAAAAATGCTAGCCAACCCCGCAGCAAAGCACCAGATCCGCAACGATTTCCTCGCGGATCTGAAACATCAAACTTTGTATGGAGAGATTCGATCCGTTCGTTTTCAATGATCAAGTGAAAAGTTGTTCACATTACCGACAAGTGGACGGTTCCCTTCGAACGGATTCAATGATACCGATTTTCGAATTTTCGTGAATCATTCCCCCCGGCGGATTTAATGATAGGGGTGACAAAGTTTGACGTATCGCATTCGCGCGAAAATACCTGCGGATGGCAAGCGAATGCAATCAAAAATCACAAATGATCTAGTTCTAAACATGGAAAATAAATAAAAAACAAATGAAAATTACTGGGAAATTAAGAAATTAATGTATTTGAAGTATTTGCTTGAAAAGCAATAGTTAAAAAAAAAAAAAATGGGATGCTTCAATCGCTGTTAATTCACTGAAGTGCAAGCATGTTTTTTTTGATTTGTTTAAGTTCCCTAATTAATCACCCCTATCATTAAATCCGCCGGTGGGAATGATTCACAAAAATTCGAAAATCGGTATCATTGAATCCGTTCGAAGGGAATCGTCCACTTGTCGGTAATGTGAACAACTTTTCACTTGATCATTGAAAACGAACGGATCGAATCTCTCCATATAAAGTTTGACGTTTCAGATCCGCGAGATCTGGTGCTTTTGCTGTGGGGTTGGCTAGCATTTTTTGTTACTGCCAATAACTTTGAACGGTGAAAGTGCATAAACAAACAAATGGAATCGGAAATAGTGCGGCATAACATCCACCATTGGATCGATCTTATTTTCGGCCAAAACCAAACGGGACAGAATGCAATGCAATGCATTGCAAACGGGACAGAATTCCAATCTTCTCTGGTGTTGTCACAAATCGGGAAGGATAAGTGTGTATAAATGTTCAAGTGGACTCGACGCGTATCTTCAAAAGTCGCGAAAGTTATGTAAACGGAATCAAGTTGTATAACTCCGCTTTTCAAGATCAGCGCCAAGAGTAGTTTGAAGATGGAAGATCTGGAACAGGCGGCAGAAGTTCAAAAGAATGGTACTGGCACAGAGTTGACCTGGTCACTGCCAAAAACTTTGCATGTTGAACGTGCAGAAACAAACAAATGATGAACAAACTTCAGGCATACGTAGAATGCACAGATCATTTGACAAAACATGCGACCAAAACAAGAACATTTTAATGGAAATAAATGTAAATATGTACAAGAAACGTTGAACTTTATAAATAAAATAAATGAAACACGACATTGGAATGCGAAATATTGCAAAACAAAAGCCAAAAAAGTATTTATTTATTATTTTTTATTCCTTAGATTTTTGTTTTCACTCCACAATCGCCTTTCCAAGTTTCAAATCAGCTGATTTCGAAAACATAAAAAGGGATGTAGATAAAGTAGCGTATCCGGCGGATTTAATGATCACGACGATAGGTGAATGTGAACCGAATGAGTGAAGGGAATCTCAGATCCGTCGGATTTAATGATAGGGGTGAATAACTGTGGACTTATTAGAATGAGATTCGTTTATTTAAATTTTAAATAAAGAAATTAATGTAATGTACACTTTTGCACTTTTTGGTATGAATTGCCATTCGAAAAATCTAAATTTTGACAGCGAATTGATAACGTAGTTTCGCAATTGATAATGCAGTTTGCGGACCGATTAAGGGGCCCTCATCACGTGAGACAGTCGTCATCGTTTTCGATATCGTTAACGTGAAAACTGAGCCTGAAGGATGTTACCAAAGATCAGTGGGAAAGGATTTTGATCTTGGCCTTGGTAGTACATATTTCCACAGTCAGCAAAGTTCTCGGCGAGATTTCACTTTTGTTAATTGAATTCACTAAAAGTGGAATGCAGAACAAATGTTTTGATTATTAAATGCATTCTAAACAAACACTTTTCCACTCAGCTCTATTATAATGGATTTATCCAGAATTCGTCTTCGCTCAATCGCTTAAAAACCAAAATGCGACACGCACCATGTTAATATATGGTGTACCTATTATTATTTCCTTGTTTCAAAAATCACAATCAGCCAAGTTCTGAATTTCACTTTCACTCGATATCGAAATTGAAAACGACCAAAATTGATTTTTGGTGTTCCAGGTTTCACGGCCATCGAATTCAATTTCATTGTTTTCGAAGTGAATTCAAATCATTTTACCGGGTTCTAGATTTTGATTTTTCTGTTTTGGTGTCGAATTGAAATCGCCAGAAAGAAAAAGTGTGAAATCGACAGACTGAAATAAACATTTGTTTTTGCCTTCGAATTTTGAAACAAAACTGTAAGTAAATTGCTGAGAATTTGTTTAAAATTATTTTTTTTATTGTAAATTGTGATTAATTTGTGACAATTTTGCCAGGACCATCGTCTATCAAAGAAGTTTCTTCACCGGATTCGGTTTGCACTGCTAACATCGGGGCTTCAATATTGTGAATTTTATAATGAATTACGTTGTACAATAAAATCACTAAAATAATTTCACTTAAAAAACAAAACTGAAGAAAAACACTAAATGCACAATTTCACAATTACACAAAATGACAGAAATCAGCTGATTCGAAATCCTTTCGATGACGATTTAGAATTCATAAATTCGATCGAAATCTAGAACACGAAAATCAATTTCACTCAATTTGATAATTCTATATCGATTTGAATTCACTCGAATTCTGGAGCCTGCCTGAATTAATAGTAAATCATTTTATTTTTCGTTTATCTGTCAAACACAATGCGAGACTCGTTCGAAATTCTGAAATTTTGTGGGAACAAGTTGGCATTACTAACGTTCGATTCTAATATCATACGTAATTTGGTTTGAAAGTAGAATCGGAAACAACTCTTTCGAATAGAATCGAAAGTAGAATCGAGTTACATAGTTGCGCCATTGGTGTGGATGGTGGCGATATCTGAAAATGCATTTTGTATGGGAAGGAGAAAATATTGATTCTAAGGAATGACAAACACTACGGAACTGACAATCGGCTAATTTTGTCCCTCGCGAAATAAGATTATCTTTTAGGCCATGAACTTCTATGCATATCGCGATTAAAAATGGTGTAAGAATTTAGTACCGGATATAACGGATATAACCGAATTCTACCGTTAATACTTTCTTTTATAGTCCATTCCAAATCACGGTGGATTTTTTCGTGCATATCTTTGCTAGCGATCCTCTCTTGTGTACACCGACGATATGGGGTGGATTTTAGTGCAAATGCAAGAAGTTACTGTTGCCTTTTGTGAAAACCCAGTGTAGAGAAAATGCGTGAAGTATGTACTATTATTATTTTCAGTGAACATGGTAATGACTATGTCATGTAGAGTTGGGCAAACTAGTTCACTCCACTGAAGTAGTTCAGTAGCTCTCGTTCACTAAAAAGAACTAGTTCACCAATGTAGTTCAGTAACTCATTTAGCTCAGTAGTTCTTTTGGCTCAGTACTTCTGTACTACTACAACTACAAAGGATACGTTCTCAAAGAATTTGTGTAAAAAAATCTGGTTTTGTATGGACATACTTCTTATCTGGTGAGCCGTAGACGTAATGAACTACTGAGCCGTCACCGTCATCTGTATTGTGTTTGTGTTTCACAACTCACTAGTTCAGATACAGATTCAGATGAGAGGTGAGCCGTTGAACTACTGAACTAAACATATCTGAACTAGTTCATTTAGTTCACCAAAGTGAGCCGATCTTTTGAACGGCTCCTTCAGGAGTTACACAACTCTAATGTCATGTAAAGTGTTTACTTTTCAGTTATGTCATTGTAAAAGAAAGAATAGAAAGGAAAGAATGATTTGCCCATAGGAAATTGATGTGTATGACGTGTAAAAAAAAATTCATAGGATAAAATACGAAAGGCAACGGATAAAAATTCAGCCGCTTCGTGATTGCCATTTCCAGGCAACAAATGGGAGCAAATATTTCTTTGCTCTCTCTGTGCACATTTTCTTGTCCACCGTGATTTGGAACGGACTATATGTATCAACAATTCAAAAGGTTTGAATTTGAAAATACATACATAAGAATCGAATCTGAGCGATTTGTGATTTTGTATTTGATGGTGGATCTTTAATCGGCCATAGAACATAAATAGAATAACCAGTTGAAGCATGTGTATGTGTATATACAGAATTTCCAGTTCTGTTTATGAGTTAATGATGGAAAAAGTTGTAATCTGGTATATGTGCCTTTTTTATGCCGACCTTCTCAAGTGCTTTTCACTAAAACTTTTTTGATTCTGACTTGAACTAGGTTCGGCCTGACTTATGAAACCAAAGACAACGAACTCTCTTTACACCTTGAAGTAAAACGATCTGAAAACCGAAAATGCCAATTTCGCAATGCCATTGAAAAAGGTGTTCCAACAGGATAAATATCAATCACAATCACAAAAGGATTGTTGTTATAGAATGGCCAGCTCAATCTCCAGACCTTAATTCTAGTAAAAAATGTACGGTGTCACGTTAAAACGTTTAGGAACTCCAAACGAAAAACTAATAACTAGTTATGGGCAATAGTTAATTAGTAGGTGCTCGTTGGAAGCCAATACAGTCAGCGCCTTGGTGACTCAATGAAGCGTCAGTGACCACGCTACAAAATATTAATTTAGTTACATTTTATAATTTTTTGTTCACGTGTTGTTCTCCTTTTTAAGGGACGGAACCCCTTAAATTACCCATATGGTAATACGGAACCATTATATATAAATATATTCGCTCTAACCCTAAAATGTCTGTCGCGATAAAAACATCAAGAACCGTTCTTCCTAGAAACTTGAAATTCGGCACACTTACCCATTCCGGTGGTCCACATATTGAAACAACTTATCACTCAAAATATTGTAATATCTATAATATATATTTCTGAAAAATATATCATATGGGATATCATTCGAAAGTGCTCGAAGCAAAGATTCCAAAAACATTTCTTTCAACTTTTTTCGTTAGAAACTTTGGGAGGTATTACCAAAAATGTGTGAAAAATACCATACCAAAAGGACCCCCACCTGATCTTCGAAGCTATTGAAGTCATCAATATCAAAAAATCATAACTTGTAGATGATTAGCTATATATTTGAACAAAACTATAGCGAAAGTTATATAGTTTTAGAGAAATTCACGTCGAAAAATTCAATTTCTCAACCGATTAAGTCGTAAACTACTGAATCGGTTTCAGTGAAATTATTACTTTCCTTAAGGAGTATTATATTCCAAAATTGCACTATAATGTAAAAATGAAATGAAAAAAAATCAGAAAAAAAGATCGTGATTTTGCTGAGACTCGAACCACCAACCTCAGTGGTGCTGCGCATGCTTTTGGAAGTGATTTAGGAAACTAGAACACAGCCAACAAATCTGTTCCAAAAAAATGTAATGCATGTATGTATGTAGATATGTACGTATCATAAAACATTCAACATTCCACATTCGTTGATATCATAAAGAATAAGACTACGGCACCCTTTGAGCGCGAGTCGGATTCGCACTTGGCCGGTTTTTATTTAATAAGCCAAGAAAGAAGCAGCTCTGCTAGTTTTTTTGTAATTGTAATTTTAACATAAAGAGTAAACAAGGAATGACTTTTCGGATTACCTTAGGACATTTATCCATTCTTAAGTCAAATAAGCGGTAACAAGATTTTAATGGAAATTGCGATCTTGCCTCGGAATATTCTCATAGATTTCAAAGGCCATTGTAATCATGAACAACTGATGAAAATCTGTCAACTGAAAAACAATAATTAAAAGAACATCCTATATACATATGTACATACCTGCCCAATCTAGCCCTAAACTATCAGCAAAGATACGCATCATTTGCTAGACCATCATTGCCCCAAGGTAACTATACAGCAAAGAGATTACACAGAGGACATTGCACCCTGCGCTAAGGTCAACATCCTAACAGAAACAGATACTCGTAGGTACTTATCCTTTCAGTTTAGTGTCGGTCCCAGTAGGATATTCTTTTTTTCTTTAAGATTAATTATGTACATATTACATTTTTTTTAACAAAAGGGAGTTAAAAAAATGTTCCTCTACCAATTTACCTTTTTTCGAGGAAAAAAAGAGCGGGAAAATCGTTTCCCCCCAAAATTTTATTATTTTAAATGGAGAATAAAGTCCCAAATCACACATAGCCAAAGTATAATAAACAAACAAAACAAAAACAGGTATTTTCTTCCTCCCCGTGTACCAGTGTCCGATCCGCGAGGGTATTCCCACAGTCACACTCGCGCCAAAGAATCTAATTTCGTGCTGGAAACTTCTCTCATAAATTGGTTACACGTCTAGGATTTCTAATCTCCACATATTGAGGTTATTCACCTCCTCGAACTCTTTTTTATGAATTTTTTCTTTTTTTTTTTTTTTTGTATCCTAGGCACAAATTTTTATTTTGTTGTGCCCCCCTTTACCGGTGTTGTTCCCTTTTACATCGCGATCAGAGTACAAAAACCTTTAAATGGGTTCCTATCCGCTGGTGATGGACAGGCTCAGACAAAAGCCCAAATCAGAGAAGAATACGAGATATGTATACTACACACTGCGACACACAAAAATGTGTATCTAAGTAACTTTCTAGTTTAGATACCTACCACCCGTTTGTATTTTTTTTTATTTTTCTTTCGTATGTTTTCCCATAGCGGAGAAAGAAAAATCGTAAAAAAAGCAAGGAAGAAGGAATAAACCTAAAAGGTATACATTCTACATTAACATCTTAACATACATATGTATGTATGTATGTATTTACATATGAGAATAGATGGATACATCGAGTGATGGGGAATGATGATGAATGACATAGAAGGGCGTGTAGTGTTAGAAAAAACCGGCAGAAACACATGGACTCATGTATGTACATATGTAGCGCTTAGGTAGTTTAAACTTCGAATGCTCATTTGCGCACAGTGGCTTCAGATTTGAAAATGTGAAAAGTTAATCATTTATTTTAAATATAATAAAGGTCTTATGAGCTGTTGCGAGTACAAACACCAAGAGGGCAGCCATTTTAACCCATTAGTGCATGAAGTTAATTTGAAGTTTTTTTTTTACATTCTGTAGTTTGTTTGCAGTAAAACACTCTTTATTTTTTTAAAAAAAATACGAAATCAGAACATTTTGTATTTTTATGAGTAAATAGAGTGTGTCCGTTTAAACGGACTCTATGCAGAGAAAACATTGCAAGTTTACATTTAGATGACGTCCGTTTAAACGGACCATATGCACTAATGGGTTAACAGATAAGGGCAAGGAATGGTCTACTCGTAGTTACGGTTGCCAAAATGAAGAAGATTTTGAAACAAATACAGGATAAAAATAAATATAAAGATAAAAAAAATATTTTTTTTAAAAACAAGCTTTAATGAACTAAAAAGTAAAAAAATAATTTTTTTCCGAGTCACCAATGTGTGACTATAAATTAAAGCTTGTAGCACTCAGGCACAAGACAACACACACACGATGTGCAACGAGGACGAAGAATTAGCTGAACTCATTTTTTGTCAGTCACTGTTTAGTTAGACCTCGTCATCGTCATTTAGCCAAATTTTACCTCGAGCCTAAGTGCCCCAAGCTTTAATTTATAGTCACACATTGGTGACTCGGAAAAAAATTATTTTTTTACTTTTTAGTTCATTAAAGCTTGTTTTTAAAAAAAATATTTTTTTATCTTTATATTTTTTTTCTACTTTTTAGTATCTGAATTTTTTTTACAAACTACCCGTCGATACGTATATTAGCTTGGGTGGATATGAGAAAGTTTACTCAGAATGTTTGTGATTCTACTCGCCCTTTCATTTGATACCCATGCCATGGTGGTTCCAAAGAAAAAAGTAATTCGCCATCTTGGGGCGCCCACCATATTGAATTTAGACTGACGTCACTTGGCTAGTCTAAAGTTGATACCCATATTAAGGAGGTCGTTAGGATAACGGTAATCCACCTTCTTATAGCGCCCGCCATATAAGATTTACAACGTCGTATTGATTCTATTCGTCAAACCCTTCCATTTGATACCCATGTCGTGCCGGTTGTGAAGAAATAAGTAATCCGCCATCTTATGGCATCCACCATATGGAATTTATATTCACGTCACTTAGCTAATCGTATTCTACTTGTCAAACCCTTTCAGTTGATACCCATATTAAGATGGTAGTAAATATAACAGTTATCCGCCATCTTGTTGGCGACCGCCATATTGAATTTTTAATGACCTTATAGTGTATTTTATTCTACTTGCCAAGCCCTTTCATTTGATACCCATATTTAGGAGGTCGGGAAGTTAACGGTAATCCACCATCTTGGAGCTTCCGCCATATTAGATTTACAAGATCATCTAATATACTATATTGACCTGTCACCGGACATGCAAAATTTCAGCATAATCGGATATCTGAAAGTGGGTGTAAGATCGATTCCCAGATTCCGCCCTCACAGAAATGGAAATGTTAAAAAAAGCGTCCGCCATATTGGATTTACAACGTCACCAAATAGCCCATATTGTATTGTCTCCGGAACTATATACGTGTGCAGGATGATCGGATATCTGGAAGTGGGTGTGAAATCGATTCCCAGATTCCGCCCTCACAGAAAGTGAAGTTAATATAAAGCTTGTAAAAAGACAGAGACACTGCTTTCGGGACAGAGATTTAACTTTCCATCTCGAATTGGACATTTTGTACGTTTATAGTATTTTTTAACTTTGTTTATTAATTGGAGTTAGATATAGTCATGATTTCGGACTCTCCACAAGGTCTCAGTCATATGATTTTAGATCTTGAAGAATATTGTACGAAATGGAATCTGACGGTGAACTTATGTAAGTCGAAGGTTATGATATTCAGGAAAGGCGGCGGCTGCTCTGCGCGTAATGAGCGATGGTGCTTTGGTGGAGAAGAGATCGAGATAGTTAAAGAATACGACTACCTTGGTATGAAATTAGCTTCTAATCTGAGCCTGAAGAGTCATTTCTCAAGAAAATTAGAAGTAGCCAAGACTGCATTGAATTCAACGTGGAGGACCTGTATGAGCACAAGAACTCTTAGCTTAAGTGCTAAATTTAAATTGTTTGAAGCGACATCAAGATCAGTTATGTTCTACGCAGCGCAAATTTGGGGATGTGAACAATTCGATGATGTCGAAAAACTGCTTCGATTTTTTCTGAAAAGCGTATTTTATCTCCCAGCTGTTGCTCCGAACTACATGCTTTTCTTGGAAACAGGATTATCACCATTGTTTACTACTACGCTAAAGCTGCACTTTGACTACATAATAAAATCAATATACCAGCCGACAAACCGTCTAACGAGATCCACAGTAGCCCATTCTGTATGCTCTAAAACTTTATTTTTTAAGAAGTGGAATCATTTGGCACAGAAGTACGGCATAGTGTTGAATATAACGATGGACAATGTGGGTGATTGGAGAAATATTTTATATAGCTTCCTGCAAAATCTAGATTTAAAGCTCAGAGAAGAGTTCAAGGAACAAGCTGCATCTTCCCTGCATAGACAAATCTATAACAAGCTGAACTACGATTTGGTGGAGAAGAATTATTTTCGAGAGGAAAGCAGTACATCGTGTATCGCAACAATTTTTAAAGCCAGAGGAGAACTACTGAACCTTAATTTTAAGCCGCATAGAGAAGATCTGCCTATAATATGCTCCCTCTGTAACCTTGGGGTACGAGAAGATGTTTTCCACTTCCTGTCTGTGTGTCCAATTCTGACGGAGATAAGACAAGTTTACTTTGAGAGCGCGGTTATGTCTTCAGAGAGAACCTTGTTCATCCTGAACGGTGGTGAGGGCTGGACCTCACTCATCGCATATTGCAAAGAAGCAGCGTGCTACAGAGCCAAGATCATTGCCGAAGAATTTTAGTCATATTTTAAATTAAATAGTTATCTAGTTTTTCGTTTATCCCAACCCATCAATTTTTTATTTTTATTTTCAAAAAATTTAAATTTATTTTATTTCTTTATTTAATACATAAATTTATTTGCCATCTGAGGTGACGGCCAAAGCCAGACCTTATACTATTGTTTAAGTAAAATACTACTTGTAAAATATTGTAAATTTATATTTGCATTTGAAGAAATAAACAATTTATGAATGAAAAAAAAAAAATGAATTGGAGTTAGAATTATTTCGTAGCATTTTTCTTATCGAACAAAGTTGTTTATATAAAATGAAATTAAATAATTCTATTATTCAAGGAATTGTCCATCGCTAGTCACTCCTTTCTCCCATCTTTCGGGCAGGATACGAATGTCATGTGAAGAACACCTCATCTTTAGAGGTCGACCCATTTTTTGTAATTTTCAAAAGAAGTACGCGTACGCTTCTGCTCGGACAGGCCATGAGCCATCAATCGGAACAAGTAATAATCAGGAGGAACAATGTCTGGAGGATACGGTGAAACTTCCCATTTCCAAATATGTTTTGACCGGTTTTGCGACCTGTGGACGAGCATCGTCGGGCTGAAAAATCACTTTGTCGTATCTTTCGGAGTATTCGGGCCGTTTTTCCTTCAATGCACGGCTCAAGCGCATTAATTGTAGTCGTTAGCGATCTCCAGTTTCATTCCGCTTGAGCAGCTCATAGTAGACCCTTCTGATCCCACCAAATACAGAGCATGAGGTTGGATCCATGGATATTTGGCTTTGCTGTTGAAGTCAATGGTTGACCGGACTTAACCCATGACTTTCTGCGCTTTGCGATAAACAGATCCACTTTTATCGCTAGTCTGCCGTTGAAGCAGTTCAAGTTTTCGTTGCCTTACATTTAAGCATGAGAAATAGTTTCAAAATTACGTTCGCTTTTAAAACAACCAAGAGCCCGTTCACATCGTTCAATTTCTTATAAATTGACTTTGTAACTGAGAAATTACCGGGAAGGACAAATGACAAAGAAATGTTGAAAAAGACAAACTCTGCTCGTAATGGAGATGAAACACGGCTAAAAAACAAAGAAAAAAAATCATTCCCATACTTCGTGTACCGTAATTCAAAGTCAAACTACCAAGAGTGGGAGAAATTATCACAGAGGCTCCTGCATTGTGAGTGTCGATCAACGATCGATAAGCGACAACTATCGATCGTCGATTGCTGATTTTGGTATTGTGATTGTGATCGATATTTGTCGATTGTAGTCGATCACAAATTTCTTGTCGATGCCTTATTATTGAGAAACACAAAACGGGTATGAAATGCGTAATTTAAATAAAAACGATATGTTATAAAACCTTAATTTATTAATTCAAATGCTTGGCGAAGCAGGTTACAAATAAAAAGCAATATGAGCGTCTGGTTTTATTTATGGAAACCAATCCTGATATCGCGAAGGGAGTTTGTGCAAAAACCAAAGCAAATAGGTATTGGTCTCTAAACACAGATTTTTTATGTTTTTTTAACCAATTCTTGTGAAAATCGCATTTATCTCGGGAAAGTGTGCTTATAATTTTTTTTTTATCATCATTATTTATTTTTTCACGGGGATAATAAAACACGACTATTATTGTCATGATTATATGTTTGTATTTAAAGTAATCCAAAATAAAAGAGTTCAATTTGATTGTGGTTTAGCGTTCGAGGAATAAGGGAATAACGGAATGCACCATATTATGGCGAAGACCTTTCTGGAAACAAAGAAGCGATAGAAATCTGGTATAATATTCTCAAATCCATGTCCTTATAAGTTGTACAGTGAAATCTCTCATTAGCAGACACCCTGTTCAACGGACAACTCGGATTGACGGATATTTGTTTGGGCACCAATTTCTAATTTCCCTTACAAAATATGTTTTTATATACGGACAGCTCTTATAACCGGACAAACAACTCTGGTCTCGTGGCTGTCCGCTTAAGAGAGATTTCATTGTAGAATAAAGCAAATAAAAATTTATTGAAATTGCAACTTATTTAATTTTATTTCATCATATTGTGGTATTAAACTAAAGAGAATAAGTTAAACAATAATTATTATCTTTATTAATTTTATGTATTTATTTATTATTTTTTATTATTATCTTTTTCTAGCGCCTAGGTATCTCGAAAATGAAAGTACGGATGGTAATAGTTTTCAACTGTGATAAACACTATTCAATTGTCTATGAAACAACTTTAGTTGCTTTAAATTGAATACACTAGAAGTTATAATTGAATAACCGTTGGTACCTAATTCTCTGAAGGAACTTTTTTTAACACCCTGTAGTACAGTGGGTGTTCAAGATAGACCCCCTAACGTACGATTTTTTTCATAGCATGAACCAATGAATCAGATCCCGAAATTTCTGTATCCCAAACTGAACCACTGCATATAGGTTCCTTCGTTCTAACAAATTAGCCCTTTTGTTTGTCAAATGTGGTGGTTTTGCTTTGACACATGAAATTCAATCGATTCAATAATAAGTTTTAATTTTTCAAGGGAGTCGATGACAGTCGTCATAACTCTCGCAGCTGATGGAACTACCTTCTTCGTTCAGTTTTGATTTTACCCCTCAAATGCAAGAACTTAATCTCTGCTCGATATTTAACTGTTTCCATTTTTTAATAAAATTCAAAAACTCTTCATACTTAGAATGACTGCTACAACGAAACTTGTTTACTATCTAAGCATCTGATTTGATATCAGTATTGCCATCTCTTGATCAGGCTTATAACTTTATTAATATAACAAAAAGGTATTAAACTTTGAGCATCATCATTTCTAACTGATGTTTTGCAGAACTGATTATTTTCAGATTTTTAAAAAAATAAATATACGGCGTCAGTAGTTCTATACAGAACCAAGTCTAGCTTCTCGCAACCATTTGTCTATTATTTTTTCCACGAAATGGAAGGGGCCTACCGTTTTTTGCCGACTCCGAACGGCGAGTTGAGAAGCTCCTTACGACAATTGATACTCTTTGATTGCTTGTTACACATTCGAAAGAGGTGGCACCGTGAAAAAACTTTTAGTCCAACGCGCTAACCACCACGGCCACGGCGACCCAGTTCTAACATAAAATCTGGTACTTACATTATACTGTACAATTTTGTAACAATATTCACCCAATCTTATGTCGTTTTCATTGGGCACTTCAGATTGTTGGTTGAGGCCTTGGTCCAACCCGGACTGTAGCGCCATCCAAGTAAGTAAGTAAGTACTTTAGATTTTGATCTCAGATTTCAGATTTTTCGTGTCGCATGGAAAGCAAACGAGATTGATTTTTTTTATAATTGTCTCATTTGGCATTTTGTTTGTAAAAATAAAAAAGAGGAGATAAATAAAAAAAAGAAAAATAATAAATATAATTTTAAATACACATTCTCTATGTTTTCTAAATTTTGCATGATGTTTCTGATAATATTATGGGTATTTACTTAAACTCGTAAAACCCTCATAAACTATGTAAACCATATAAATTTACAAGAGCCCCGTAAATTTCTACGACGATTTTTATTCGGAAATCAGCCTCGAAAAATTAGACTGCTATCAGAAATTGTGCTGCTGTCAATTTTGAATTTGTTCGAATTAAAAAGGCTAGAGGTGGAAAAAGAAATTGAAATCAAAAGATTTGAATATCTCCAATATTAATAAATCTTGTATCGAAGTCTCCTTTAACAATCTAATAAGTGTTTTCTTGTCGCTAGTTTTCAGGATTCTGATATGTTTGGCAACAGTTTGTTGACAGTTGCAGAACAGCTAATTCAATTACGCAACTTGTTTCCGAGCGATATTCATTTAAGGCACCTCGTAAATTTACAGAACTACGAGATGCGTAAATTTATCAGTTTAAGTGAATACCCTTATTATTTGTGTTGACTGTTGACTGATAGCATTTTGATGTGCTGCGTTTAAATTTTGTATAAAATGTTTTCGAGTAAGTGCAAGTAGGTGTACATCTCGAGTTGGAATCGAGATTCCCGAAAATTGCTCTAGTAGAGCAAAACGGGTTTTTTTTGCCCGTTGGAAAATGAAAATTGTACTAGAACGATACAATTTCCTCGAGATAAAAAAGTGATTTTTTTGCCCAATCGAAATCCACTTAATTTGATCTTTGTTCTTCTCATAACCCTAAAAAAAACACAGAAAATTGTCTGTCTACTTTGCAAAATTATCAACGCCACTGTGCATCGACGTATAGTAATAATCTGTCATCATCACATTGTCTGTGATATGTGTGATACCTGCCTGTCAAATGAGAGGGCAATACGGACAGAGGCTGCCTGCTGCCATGCCACAGGCGGGAGACCAACAACAAATTCAATTGGTCAAGTGGAAAGACCATTGAACCCTCCGCACACTTTAAGTTCAGATAAATAGACTGTTAGATGTACTCGTAGTTCAGTGTGTAGTGTAGGGAAGAACAGAAGGAAACGAAGAGGTAACAACACTTACCACGTAACCGCCACCGAGGGTATTAGGATTTCTACATCCATACAGACATACGAGTCCATACAATACATCTTAGGTTCTGCTGCGACTCTCTGACTGACTTTCTTCCCATATACACCAGCGCAGCGGTTTATACAGGTACGTGAGGAGAAATGGGGAAAAATCAGTTCCGTGTTTGTGATGGGGTGTGTGTTGGACAGGTAGACAGAGAAGAGTTATCCACTTGCATACACCTCCTTCCATTGTCGGTGGGCACTAGCTAACTGCAACTTGGTTGCTTGGCCTCAAAAGTTGATGCGTGTACCGCTGACTTTGTCCCTTATTCGCTTTTTATTGTAGATAACATACATACGTACGTACGTATGTACTTTCGTACAGAAGAAGCGAAGTTAGCAGAACTGGCAACAATGTACCGATGCGCGGTGTAGTATACTAGTCTGGATACTCGTACTTATGTGTACCTTTATTGGCACTAATAGCAAACATTGTAATGCGTTTCCTCCGCATGAACGGACTTCGGCCTCATGGAACCAAAGATAGAAAGCAGAAAAAAGAAACCAAAAGGTGCGCTGTGCTGTGCGTAATAAAGAGTAGCGAATCTCATCACATGCACATATTCGTAGTCGTATACTCCTGACTTTTGAATGCAAAAAAGGAAATATATGGTATAAGGTAATTTACAGTTATTATTTCTTTTTTAAATGGGTCTCCACTCTCCACGTGAGTTAAGAGTACTTGGGAAGGTGATTGTGCCGTACGACAGTTTTTTGTCACTTCGTGTTAATCGAAGAGGACACGAACTGATGCAAATTAGGACATCAAAAGTCATTGGTCATATAGGTACGTACACGTGCATTTATGAATTGAGCGATCAAAATTAAGAAAGTCATTTCGATGTAATGTCAAACTGCCGTTCCAAGGGTTGTCGTTTGCATGTCAATGACATCGCACATGTAAATTAAGGTACATTATAACTGAATTTCTCTTATTACAAATTCCAATGGAATTGATGTAGATAAACATGTTACAGTGAAATCTCCCATTACGGACAGCTCCCTTAGACTGACCGATCCTTTAGACGGACAAATTTACCTAACCAAGCTGTTTCAGATTGTATACATTTTACGTTCCCGTAACCGGACACTCCCTTGATCGGATGCGGACACGCATATCTGTCAGAAATCATTTATTTAATTTCACTCCATTAGACGGAGAAAAACGAAAAAAAATTTACAGCTCTGCTGTATATTGTAGATACCCAAACTCTTCGACCCAATAAATGTTTGGCCAGTGTCAGGCAGTTGCACAGGAGGTAAAAGGGGGTTCTTCTGCTGCTGCGACAGAGGTCATCTGCGAGGATTCCCTATCTTAGTTCTGTTTTCTTTTCGTATTTTTTTGTTTTGTTAATCGTTTCAAATAAAGTTGCAGTGTTTATTTTTATGTTTTGATAAAGAAATATTATTAATTTCAATGTGTTTATCCCTTGAACGGACAACTCGCTTAGGCGGACAAACATATTGTTATCGTCACTGTCCGCCTAAGGGAGGTTTCATTGTACCCATATAGCATTCTATTACATTTGTACTATGTTCTGTTTGAGGACAAGAGGTAGCTAACATTACTGTTGCTGGTGTACTTCGTCCTTCTCTTTTCTGAATGCCAACCTAACCTCAATTAAAATTGAGGACTTTTAAAGGATGTAAATGTCAAAATGAAAACTTAATTTGTGAAATGTGCAATGCTGGTTAATTGAAATGTCATAATATATTTTTTTAACCGCCTTATCTTACAGATAACTTAGTAGCGTGACTCGCTCAATTGTACAAAATCAGGGTATTTATTTGCTTTAAATCGAAATACAAAACTATTAATTAAATGGATATCCCAGTCGCTCCGCTCGAAGTCGTCTCCAACTCTAATAACCGTTAACAACGAATATTTAAAATTACATACATATGTTCTATGTATATGTTTTATGTCAGATCAGTGTTCTCGCTGGCGAGGGTACGATCTTGATCTTGATCTTGTTGTTTTTAGCTTTCTGGTCGCCGATATCGGTGTGATATTGTGTATTAAATATTTCATAGTAAAGGTGGCGCCACAGGAGGAACAAATTGTAGTTGATTAAAAATGTCACATGTAAATTTGTTTTTAGGCATTATACCTACATATTTACAAAGCAAATACAGTAGAACCTCGATTATCCGTGTTCCGATAATCCGTGTTTCTCGCTTATCCGTGCGTACCAGGCATTTCGCTAATCCGCGTAAAATCCTCTGACTGTAACTCGATTATCCGGGCCGAGTTGTATTTTGCATGCCAAAGTCGGGGAATCCGTATTTGTAACAAACAGTATTTCCTAGTAACATGCGCTTTCGTGTTTGCTCTTGAATGTTGTTTTACCAGTTATATATGTATTTCTCTATATTTGAGAAGCAGGTAATATTGTACTGCACCAGTTGTATTTCTGCATATTTCAGGTTAGGTGATAGGTATCTATTTTAATATTACGTTGTAGAGAAAGATTAAAGGACGGTGCACATACATTACCCTTGATGGATGCGAAACGTAAAAGAATTGTTTTGACCATTAAAAATAAACCTAAATTAACTTATAGTTATATTTTTATTAATTATTTGATTTTCCGTGTTTTTCAATTTTCCGGCAAGCCCTTGCCGGCCATTGTACCGGATAATCGAGGTTCTACTGTATATAGATTTATTTGTTTCGTTTCATGAAATAAACGTGACATTTCTGGCTATAACGGTTTCTCTATACATATAACGAACAGATTTAGTTTTCAAGTTGCATTTCGCTATAAAAAGGTTTCACTGTACATACATACCTATATTTCCAATGTATGTATGTCCTGTATGTACATATGTACCTATGCCTGAAGATTTTATTCCAAATATCAGTAGGTACCTAGTACCTACTCTGTCGTAGATTGGGTTTAGTAAGTAGGTTGAGATAATTTGTTGCAATAAAGCTGCAGATATCCTGGAATAGTCCCCCTTTTTTTAATTATAAGTAGTGTGCTACCGAAACATATTATGGAAGTTAATTGAGAATAAAAAGGGACGCTTAAAAATGCCCACTGCTTCATTCGGGTTCAAGGAACAGATTTCATTCACTATTCATTTTTACTAGATGAATAAATAAATGTGTTCCATCTTTACGAGTTTAAAACAAGTCACACAAATGATAGCACGCCTCAATCCACGATATGACTACAGTATCAATTTCGAGCACTAAAATCCTTGACTCATTCAGAATCCCCTTATTCGTATGTATACCTATACGAATATGCAATATGTACGCATAATTAATGCGTTGCGCTTGGAATATACGGAGTTTATACATAACAGAGAAAAAATATACGTGTCACACATACAAGCTCACGCAAAAGGAGCACCACCTCCACGACAAAATCTCTACCCCTTAATATACATACATACATATGTACTTCTGAGAATTATTGCAATCAGATTGAAAGAAATCAAAAAAAAATCCATAAGAGGTTCCTCCTTTTCTCGTCGTTGCTTCCTCTCGTCACCCACCTTTATAAATAAACAGCAGTGGGTCATATCAGTTAATTCTGTTTCTTTTCTTTTTCATAGCGAAGCTGGTTTTGTTTCGGTATCGAAACAAGGACCCAATGTTGCAATTATTGCCAAAAGGAGACGTCTACTCGTATAGCACTTGTAGATGCACGTACCAATGGAGAAATCAGGTTAAACACGATAACGCGTCCCCTCCATTGCATTGCCAATGGGCAAAAAGGAAATTTTCCACTTTTCACAGAGAGCGTTGCAATTGGCAACAGGATTTCGTTGAGTTGTGAAAGGAGTCGTCGCCATCGTCATCGTTTGTATCCAATGTGCGGAAATGTTTTCCTCGATTGAATGGTTTTTGGGTCAAGCGAAAAATAAGCAAAAGGAACATTGCGATCGCGTTGGCTGTTTTCTCGAGATCCGGGAGGACAGGGTTGAGTTACAGTTGGATTAAGAAAGCTTGTCACTATCCAGAAGATGTTGTGTTCTGCCGTTACAATGTCATATGCATATCCCTTAACAAATTTAATTTTAATAGTTGATTGGTTTGAGTCGAGGATAGTAACGAGGTTATCTAAAATAATAATAAATAAATAAATTTGCGCCCATGTAACCTTGAGAATCTTGGGTTGGCAGGTACCAAGAACAGGCACCAAGCTAATGATACTCCAAGGAATTAACCGGAATTAAGTGACAAATAAAATATTTCTCTATTTACTTGCATACATAAGTTACAGCAAACGTTAAGAACCAAAGCTATTGAGTGCAAAACTGAAACGAAAACAACAGTTAGTTAGGAAGTCTTCGAATCCGTGTTGAACATTTTGAGTTCGCTTAACCATAATGGCTGTTTTGGCATCAGTTAACAACTGATAGCTAGGCTAAACTTAAAGCACGCAATATATGCAGTATAGTATATGTAGGTACCATTTGCGGTTCGCACACTTAACCAATCTTATAAAATGAGGTGTCAAAAGAAAGAGAATTGCACTTTCACTTTATAAATTTCAATAAATTAAAAAACAAATCAAAACAAATATTCTACCCAAAATGAACCCCCAACAGAATAAACAATTCCCGTATGATTTCCATGGGATTTCCATCAGTTGACAGATGGAAATCATATGGGAAGTGTTTGTTGTTTCAAGAGATAATAATTCCGTTTGGTTGATGTATGGAAATCATTTGGGAAATATTTGTTGTTTAAAGAATTCATTTTGGTTGATATATTTGCTATTGATGCAAGTGGTAGTAGACAAATACATACATACATATATCAACCAAGTTGCAAAAAAACAAATACATAATTCCGGTAATTTCCATAGGATTTCCATCAGTTGACATATCGAAATCACATGGAAGTTTGGATTTTCTCTTGCAAGAGTTCTCGCACGGGCACACTAGTCTTTCACTTATCATCCAAAAATTGATCATATCTGAAAGATTTAGACACTACATTGCGCTCTGCAAGTGCCCTACTCTAACAAGGCTATGTATTAAGTGGTCCTCATGTCATGGAGATGAAAATTCTACATTTCAGCCTGGAAATCTGAAAACAAAGAAAGTCCATACATCCGTAGTCCTTAAGCCGGGAAAACATAACAACAGTGGTCATGATCAGATAAATCGCTCTGAAATGTGAGTCAAAGTTTGGTAATTGAGTGATAACTAAAAACAGCTAGCATGTTGATTTTTAGTGGAACAAGACTCAAACAACTCAATCCAACCTAAAACTTAATAAAAGCGAAATAGCAACACGCTACCATTATAAATTTAATAATATTTTTCCAAAACCAACACAATTGCTAGCTTTCTACCGCTAATATGAGGTAAATTACTTGCAGTGTCAAGCTGACAGGCTAGAAGTAAACAGATCCACAAAAGGTCTGTTCCCGTACTACGAAAATCTATGAAAATCAGTCAAATCCTGTTTCGGTTCGAAAATTTTTCCTAGTTTCTCACAGAATAGAGAGCTAACAAGAGAGTAAGAAATTTCCCCACGCTCCGAATTGTAGCCCAAGAAATTTCTTTGGGCAGCTTAATGAAAACTGTCAAATCTATCAAATGTGATACATTTAAATTTAAGAATCTCTGAATTTTGGTCCAGAAAGTACAAGAACACACGTAATAGGTCTGTTTGGTATCTTTTTTAGGTCAAGTGGGCCTACGCTGTCAAATAATAAATAATTTGAAAAGTAGGGAAAATCCTCTCAGGCAGTGAAAAATTCGTAAGAAAGTAACCAAACCCTTTTGGGTAAAACCTGTAAATTTGTTTTTATTGCCACTTAAAAAAACAATGAAGATTATGACATTTCACAAACTGTCAACCTCACCCAAGGAAAAAGTTGGTGTAAGAATTTGTAAGGCTCTAAGTTGAGGGACATTTTTTTACTCTCTCATTTGGCTCTCTCTTTAACGAATCTTATGTATCTTATGAATCTTTTGGGTTACCTAACAGGAAATTCGTAAGAATCCTACGAATTCGTACGAATTCGTTGGTTACTCACGACAGACCTAATAACTTCATTTATTTCGATATAATTATTTTGACATCTTAACACTGGGATTACATTCATTACTTTCTGTCAGCTAATATCAAACAAACGAAGTAATGGCTGATGTCTCTGTCTTAATCGAGTCTATCTTTTTCATTCATGTCAAATTATTAATCAGTTCAGTAGTTGTCAAAAAGACATTTACATTGTCAAGTGCAGCACTTGCATTGTATTTAAATTCATAATATCTGCACATTCTTGTATAACATTGGTATAGAGCTCTAAAGAGAAGGCCGCCAATGTAATATACATAATAGGCAATTTCATGATCCACTTTAAAGCTGATCTCCACTTCGATTCCCCATCATTCATCGAGTATACAAAAATGTGAAAAATATAAACCTCCATATTCACAAAAGCGATAACAGCAACGATGGTGGTCGGTGTCTCGGTGCGACTGTGGCGGTGACTATAAATGATGACGACAACGACAACACAACCACGATAGCAGAAATTATGATGACGGAGTTGAACAACCCCAAACGAGAGCACGGACTATTAGACACACCGAAACGTACAACCTCATAGCAGCTCAGAGCAAAGCATATCATCACAGCTCCAACATTAGAAAAAAAAACTTATAATATACGGTGGCGAAGGAATAGTCCAGCGAAACGAAAAAACGTACAGGAAAACTTAGACTGATGGCGAAGGACTTATATGATACCCTATGCGAGTTTTTAGTATAAAGTTACTAAAATGGGAAAGTCTTAATTTATTACAAACTTTAGTACACATATGTACAAATGTGTACGTGTGTAAAAATGGCGGATTATAATGAAAACGAAATTATACAATTAAGTTACATTTAAACATAGAGTTTTATGTACACGTACATATGTATATAATATTCATTCCAGCACTTTCTTTCGTTACTGCGTTATTATTGCAAAAAATTGTATCAGCTATCCAGCAGTTAAACGCAAATTTGCCCAAAATGAGTGGTAAATTCAGAAACATTATTGATTTTTCTGATGTTTTGAAACACTATTATTTTACAATTAATAGTCGACTTTTTGTTTATTAAGTTGTCCAGAAAAATTAAATTATTAAAATATATTTATTTACTCAACCGCAGCAGGATCAGAAAATCAAGACTTTGTCAGATGAATTAAGGCCTCGACTCATAGAATCCGTCCACTTCATTTCGTTGAAGGTAGAGTTGCCAGGATGGTTGAAGCTAGGACAAGCGGTGTTAAAATCGAAGACTTTAGAGGACACCGCCAACCTAAAATGAAGGACACAAACGACAGAGAAACTCAGTTTTTTTTGTATTTTCACTTTGAAACTATGCTGCCCGACTTTGTTCAATGAGAAAAAAGTCAGAACAGAACGGTACAAATTTGTGAAATATATCAGATCAAGTAAGAACAGAAAATTACAGCCATATGTTAGTTGTTAAAGGTGAGAACTTCATTGTCGACTAAACTGTGTTTACTATTTTCCAAATTATAGTGTGTACTGGGGAGCATTTTACAACAACTGATTTCCCTTTTCCGATTGAATTACGATTTCTTCCATTTGGTAAACTTATATCTCGTCGATCCACTTTGCACAAAATCAAATATTCTGTTTTACATCAAGAGTAGGTACAGAAAAACTGTCCAGAACAGAATCATCGAATACAAAGCAAAACGATCTCAGAACTCAGACAGAACACGAAAACCACTGATGTTTTTCTGTTCTGAACTGTTCGGAACAGCCTAATTGAACAAAACTAATATTTGACGTCTAGACAGTTGACCCTTGAACGTCAAATTGAGATCGGTTTGTTTAATTTTCTCTATCAACACAACAGGCCTAGGTTCACCTCGAGCTGTAGCGCCAACTAAGTAAGTAAGTAAGGCTTATGGCCATGGGCCACCTCCCATAAGAATGCATGTATTTTATCTAGCTGTCAGTTAAAAACGATGCTGCAACGCATCAACGGATTCTATGGATCGCGGCCTTATGTCGCTGATTTCTTCACCGGTCAATTTATTTTATGAGTAATAAGGACAATTATAACATCATAGGATTCGGAACTGCTAATAAAGGGCTTGGGAAAAGCTCATAAAAGATAGAATGAAAGAGATGAACTTACACAACAACAACAACAAAAAAAAATGGAGAGTTGTTGAAAAAAAATATTAGTTTTTGTTACTGTGACTGTTTCTTAATTGCATGGATCTTGGCTTACACCCTTAGATTCCCCTTTCGTTGCAGTTATTTGGGCCGCTCTGCAGTTTGAACATTTAGCACCCTATGCGGCTCAGGGTATGAAAATAGCACACAAAACACACCACCTCAAAACAAAACACAGATTCTCATGTACGGTAACTATAAGTTGCCTCTCAGAGCCAATAGCAATGGCTTCAACAGCAACCAGCACACAGCGTACCAAGGCTTTGGGCTGAGAGGGGGGAAGTTATAAGCAACAACAACGGATCACAGCTCACAGGGGTTCGTGCTTGCCTCGACGGATCGCGGCCACAGTCCTCCACAATGAACACTGTTACACACTAGAGTACCTACCACTTTATCTATAAATTTTGCAAACTAATAGCAACGTAAGTATACGTATCCAGTCGCAATCCATTCATCCATTCCAGTGTGGCATTCGGTTTGTGGAAAATGGATATACAAGAAGAGTGTGGGGCGCGGTCGCCGTAAAAGTCTGTCAGTCTGCCTTATTTAGGCCAAAAGAGGAAACACCAATCCAAAAGTACGAGCAGTTCTCTCTCCTTGGCTTATGTAACCAAAGTACGCGGTGTGCTTGTGCCTGTGCGATAGCGATACAAAGTATCTGAAAGATGGTTTGGCTGGTGAATTTGCGATTCTCAGACTTATTCACGCCACGCACACAGTGTATACTCGTATAGATGGTGAGCAACTAATCACAGGATTAGTCATTTCATCATTTATCTGGGGGATAACTTGTTTAGTGGGTGGTGGTGTTCTCAATGACATTTGATTTGAGAAATGTGTTGAACACTGTTCCATCTAAGTATTTCCTTCTTTTTTGTTTCTCCAAAATATGACAGGGATACACTGTCATTCGGTTGAAATGTGTGTTCAAATGCCAAACATTATGAAGTCATTAAAAGATATTAATAGGAAATAAGAACAACTGTTGTTGGAAATGGAGACTAATGGAAAATAAATGAAAAGAGAATTATTTCCAACATATGAACGATTGTTAATGACTGGCTAATGGTAATAAGTGTGTCACCGTTCTGTTGGCAATCACATCTGAAATTGATTTACAAGTTTTAACTATCCTTAATTTGTTTTGAATTTTACAGATTCTTAGTGTATAACAAAATACATACGAGAGCTGTTATTTGCATCGACCACTTAAGGCAAATGGGCGTTGAATTCTTGCCAATTGATAACTCTATGAAGGCACTGTTTTTCTTTTGTTGGTTCTTGCAATTGGAAACACGAAATCCTTTGCCACTCCCTTCTTACTTTTCTTAGTTTTACTTAGTTTAGAACCCGAAATCATCGAAGTGCTTTCTGACATTTTACAAAATACAGGTGAATATTTTTTAATTGCGAGAACCAAACGACTACTTTTAAAAACTTTCATCTAATTTAAGAACTACGAAAAATCACTTAATCTACGCTTAACTCTATAAATAGAAACTATTGCCTTTTGGCCTTGAACTAACTGTACTACGACTAAGCTAATAAAACACCATTATATATTATTTCTGTAGTATAGGTTCCATTTGCGGCTCTCACATTTAACCAATCTTAACAAATGAGGTGTCAAAAGAAAGAGAATTTTCTGGAGCACTGCCGAATTGCACTTTTACTTTATAAATTTTAACAAATTAAAAAAGAAATCAAAACAAATATTCCACCCAAAATGAACTCCCAAAAGAATAAATAATTCCCGTATGATTTCTATAGAATTTCCAGGAGTTGACAGATGGAAATCATATGGGAAGTTTGGATGTTGACGCCCCCTCGCGGCGCCGAGATGTGAGCGAGGCCACAGCATCGGTCACCTCTCGGAGACGATGCATCGCAATAGCGGGCCCGGCTACTCCATAGCGACCCCCTAGCTTACCTTAACCTAACTAGCTAACCTAGCTTAAAAACTAGGATCTAACAAAAGTGACGCACCGACCTGGGAGAGCGCGTCATCGACCACCCCCTCCCAAATAATCCACCAAAATTCCGCGTATTGCTTTTTGGTATCATTTTTATCCCGGTCCGCAATTGCGCTAACCCTCTAGAATCTTACTTACTTAGTTGGCGCTACAGCTCGAGATGAACCGGGGCCTGCTTCTCGCAACAATTTGTGTGTGCGTGTTATATTTTTGCAGGAATGGAAGGGACCTACAGTTTTTTGCCGACTCCGAACGGCGGTTTGAGAAGCTCAATCGTGACAAATGATACTCTTTGATGTTTGACAGACATTCGAAAGAGATGGCACCGTGAAAAAACTGTTTAAGGTGTTAGACCCGGCCAGGAGTTGAACCCGGGCAGCATTGCGTGGTAGTCCAACGCACTAACCACCACGGTCACGGATCACGGCGACCACAACCCTCTAGAATCGATACGAAGAAATACCTTTAGTGGGATACAGCCAGATCGAAGCGTGCTCTCATGGTACATTTGATTGTGGTAATAAGCCCCGAAGATCCGGCTATTATCGCTGGTCATCGTACTCGCAATATGCGTTCGAATCGCCTTAATGAGGAAATTGTCAATCCTGTTCAGTTTTGCCCTCTTGTATAGAAACTTGTTGGGATAATGGTTTATGTACTGGGACTCTGGTGTTCTGTACAATATTAGAAAGGTAGTAAGACATTGCCTCTCAAACACCCGAATCTTTCCACTGGAGAAAAGCGCTACATTGAATCACAACGGACAACCATAGGTATGCTATAATTGGTCTGATTAGGGCAACGTAACAAATGACCTTCACCCTGGAGTCAAGTTGACTGCTATGAAACAGTCCTCTTGTCAGAGCAAAGGCCTTTTTAGCCCCAACGAGCATCTATGTACACAGAGCCCAAAAAGTCTCCGTACAGCGGCACATGCCCGAAATAAATGCTTTAATGAGATCCAAATACAATGATCAAATAAAAAAAGGAACATTTCTATGAAAGAGAATCTTTTCTTCTTTATTTCTACCAAATTTTATTCACTTTCACATTATAACTTGAAGTTTATGAACGCAAACGTCCTGTACGGCCGTTTCTGAAGAACAAAAAAGTCTCCGTACAGCTACTGTTCCACTGATCTTACGGTGTTTTCTGTATTATAAGTCATGCTGAAAGTTGCTTTTCGGAAACGACCGATTGTGTTTTTCCTATTTTAGGTTAAAAAAGTGAGTTTTTTTTTAATATGGAGGAAAAAAATAACCAAATTTCTATCGCAACTAAAAAATATGGTTTATCCAAAGAAAAAAGGTAAATCTCTAGCTAAAATTTCAAATATTGTTAACAAAATGGATTCTTCGGTGCAATATGTCATCCATTTATTACAAAAAAAACAAAAGTATAACAAATAAACCATAGATTGCAGTACGCTATTTAGACTATTAACAGGGATAATTCATTTTGAGTCACGGTTATATGACAGTTAATTTAACATTTTTGGATCGGATGGTCATCGTATGGTGTGGAAAAAGCCCAACACTGAAATGGATATCAAGCATTTAGCGCCCACAGTAAATTACGGATGTGGATACGATATGGTCTGGGGTTGCATGGCCTCCTCCGGCGTTGGAAATCTCGTTTTCGTCGATTGCTGAGTGGATAAATGTGCAATTCTAAATATACTCAGAGAAAATCTACATTTAAGCACAGCTTAAACAAGGTCTGGCAACAATTTTTTGTTTCCAACCTCAGTTTTGGTAAGAAATTGGTTATTTGACAATGTTCAAAGGAAGCTGAAGCACCCAGCGCAGTCATCTGATTTGAACCCCATCGAGCACTTGTGGAATTACTTAAAATAAAAGTTGCCAGTATTCTATAAGCAATAAAAATTAGCCAAAACAATTTTAATGTATGAATGGACAAAAAATGGCTAAGACATCACATCCAAATTGGTTAATTTCATGTGAAACCAATTAAAAGACGTCATCCATAATAGCAGCCGACCAACTACGTATTAATTTGTTATTTGTTTTCATATTTATTTATATTTTTAAGAAAATTAACCACTGTATGGAGACTTTTTTGGCTTTATTCAAGCACTGAATTTAATTAATTGTTTTTTTGTATGTTTTTTCTTATAAAAATATTGTTTCTTTCTTAACTAACTATTTCGTCAGATGTATTTCTTCAAATTAGGGTGAAACTTTTATCTTAAATCACTGTGCTTTGATGTTTTTATGAGTTGAGAAGTAAGAAGTGATACCTGTACGGAGACTTTTTGGTCTCTGTGTATATGTTCATCAAAATATACTACTTAAGGTGGTACTTCAGTCTGGCTGGACTTGGGGCTCAACCGACATGCGTCTCCAGCCGACTGCGGTCTAGGCGGTCTCTCTCCACTGCGCTTTCCCTCGGAAGTGGATTCGAAGATTTTCCGGGCTGTCCATTCACTCTACATAACCCAGCCATATCTCAGTCATTGGACTCTTTAAGGCAAGTCGATGTCGCTGTACAGCCAAGAGGAACTTCATTCCATTTTGACAAAGTCCATGCCCAGGCGCCATAGAAACGAAACTCCTACATATGTATATATCTATGCATGCTGTATGCATATATGAAAAAAAAAGAAGGGAACACGCTGTCTGTAAAAAGATTTTTTTTTCGAGGATAGCAACGCAGACTTCAGTCAACTTTGACAGCGCACCTCAAAGTGTGTGTCTCCCGTTAGAGGTCTTATCATATTTAGGTTTTCAATTGATGACTCTAAGAAGAAAATGTGGTCCCTTCCTTCCTTGAAATGGTCTTCTTCAAGTGTTAATGTTACAACAATCCACTGACATGATTTAGAGTTCTTTTGGCAATCCGCATTGAAATCAAACCACCAGTCTTGCAAATCACTGTACAAGAAGAAACATAAACTTCTGTTATATTGTCGAAAGAACTAAACAATAATGATTATGGCAACGATGACATGTTGCTAATGCCTGGTGGGAACAAGAGTATACCAGATTATACACGGTGAACAGCACACACAGCTGCGCGGTAACGACAGCCAGTGGTGGCGGTGGCGTTGGACGTGGATGGGCTTTTTCTTTCAGTAGACCTTCGAATGAACGGTTTCATTGACCAAACAGTGTCCACACCACCGTTATCCATTCGAAGAGATTTGTGTGAAAAAAATAAGAACTACCGCAAAAGAAGGAACAGAAAAAAAAACATTTTGGAATGCTATATGCTTAGGTGCTTCTCTCTGACTGATGCACCTAGTTCGAGACTACGACTCCAAAGCCTGTAGGGAAGATGTTTCTATGTATAGAAATACTCGTATCTAGATTTGTTTTCTTTCATCTATTTCACCCATTTCTTGAGAGGGAGTCATGGGCGTGGGGAGAAACCATGTAGGTAGGCTCGATGATGTTTTTTTTTTATTGAATTCGAAGATGAATGGAAAACAAATTTACATGTTGCTTGCAATAAATAACTTTCGGCGGGGCTTAGAGTGGTTTATTTGTAGCGAGAAACCTACTCTTTTGTTGCAGCTTAAAGTTGATAGTTTAGATGTCATGGAATTGGGTTACAAAGGCTTTGGACCAAGGCTGTCATTATGAAAACAAAACAAAAAACAAGAGGGAATACAATGGAATTTCATTGTCACCGCGTGGCCATTGAAAGAAGAGATTTATAAACATAAAAGAAAGGGAATACGATTAATAGATAAATTTGATTTAGTAAACTCATTATGTTGTCCTACTTCATAGCTTTGGTTCATTATAAAAGAAATGTTACATTTAATCATTCAGCGATGATAGATGGAATGATTAAGCACTTAATTGTTTACGATAGTATGGCATCAGACGACTGGTGCGGTTATTTGATTTAAAATAATAAATAAATATACGGCGTTAGCAGTCCTATACAGAACCAAGCCTAGCTTCTCGCAACCATTTGTGTGTGCGTATTACTTTTTCCACGAATGGAAGCGACCTACAGTTTTTTGCCAACTCCGAACGGCGAGTTGAGAAGCTTCTCATGACAAATGATACTCTTTGATTGCTTGTCAGACATTCGAAAGACGTGGCAACCGTAAAAAACTTTCTTAGGTGTTAGACTCAGACTGGGATTGAGCCCGAGCAGCATGCGTTGTAGTCCAACGCACTAACCAACATTGCCATGGCCGCCATTGATTTAAGCCAAAATAATTATGCCCACCAGCTTATTCTAAGGTCGGAAACTAACTTCCCCAACATTGACAAGACGAATTAAGGCACGTATTCCATACGAAGCTTTTTTGGTTGTTCCTTAATCTTTGGAGAGGTAGGACCAGTGAGTGCATAACCTGCATTGATGTTGAGGGGAAAATTGGAGCAGCGAATATGGTTGCAGAATAGTTATCTGCAAACTGCAATGTTCTTACGAGTTACATAAGTACAAGTAGAAATCATTCTCTAAGAAGGCCTTTACAAAAAAGATCCAAACATTATTCAAGACAGAAAGCTAAATTGAAATTTAAATTCACATGATAGAAACAGCAAGGCGTACAATGCACTCTTTATCTGTAAAAGAACAGCAGGAAGAACTTGGGGGCTCAAGCCGGCAATGATGCACTGGCCTTACGCAATGATCGCCAGACCCATACTCATGTACGGGGCACTTGCCTGGTGGAAGGCAGCTCTCCAAAGAAACATATTAAGAAGATAAGCAGCTGTTCAGAGAACAGACGGTCTTGCCATAACGGTAGCCCTGTGCACAACATCCACGGCGACACTGGATACTTTTCTGCATCTTATACCAATGCCACTCGATCTGCATACAATGCACCTAGCAAGCAAGAGTGCGATTCGATTCACTTATGCTACTTCAGAAATAAACGCTATGGTCATAGGGCTGCTCTGAGAGAACTTAAAATTGGCAACCTCAATAGAACGGATGACATTCAACCAGTTCTGGACTTCGCTACACCGTACGAAACGTTGTACCCGCAGAGAGAAGTTTGGGGGCAAACACACATTGCGGTCTATACGGATGGGTCGAAAACCGACAATGGCACGGACTCTGGTATCTACTCAAGAGTTTGTTTGTGACGAAGCTAGTAACAGACAAGGCTATCATTATCGAAGAATCGTGTATCGTTCAATCGGCAAGGTTGTCGCTCTGTAGGTACTTAAATCACTAAGCATACACAACAAACTATGCTAGGTGCCTGGACACTTTGTCATAGAGGGAAATTAACTTGCAGATGAGCTATCAAGAAGGGGGGGGGGGGGGGGGGCACTGCCTTTAATCGGGATGGTAATGAGCACAGCACCACCATCATGCGTCATCAGCGCAAAACTTAAGAACATAATCATAGGCATGGCGGACCACAGATGGTTAGGACTGAATAGGGGGCAAAGTTAAGAACTCTAATGGGAGTACTCTCCGCGCACTGTCTCTTGATGAAACAAGCCAAAAGATTGGGTCTTTCAAACACGGACGAATGCAGATACTGTTATGACATAGGAACATCGGAGGGTATCGAACATATCCTTTGTGATTGTCAGGCTATTGCTCGTTCTCGAAAGAAATTTTTAGGAAATTACTTCTTTAATACACTGGAAGAGGCTGGGCCATCTTAACATTTTGCAGGGAAATTCAATGTTTGGATGGTAATGTTTCGGTTTAAGTACCATCATACGATGGTCCTAGGGGATCACGATGGGCCCATTATGGTGTTTTATGATGGCTCAGCCTCATAACCCCTTTCAACCTAACCTAAGTGATGTCATTAGGAATGAGGTAAAAATGTGACCATTTTTAAAAAAACTATTTAATCTTGAATGCCAATGATCAGGTTTATTCGAAATCCAAAGAATTGGTATTTTCCATATAAAGAAATAAAATATGGCGTCCTTTCCAACGACTTCCAGGGGGAAAAACTTACTCTTCGTCTCATTTGTCTTTGCCCAGTAAAAGAAATTACACCTATGCAGGTCATTTTAGCTTCGATATTCTTAGTGACAGATGTCAAAAACTAGTTCCGCTTTGTACGGAGCCATTATTAACTAATCTTGGATTTCCAAATATCCACTTTTGGCTTTTCGGCTGAAATTTAAAAGATGTTGTTTGCGATCTGTCATACGGTACATTATTTATGGAAATTTGCTTAGAAAATACCCAATCACTGCTCTTCTAGGCCAATCAGAAATGTGACGCAAGTCATTATTTTCACAAGTGTCAGTGGTGCTTTAATGCCCTCTGCTGACTGTCATACCTACTGTCACCATTCGTGTCACATTGGATACAGTTACTTGCTTGTGTTTAATATGGCAGTGAAAGTGTCAGTTCCTATATTTGATAAGCGATCAGGTTTGTTAAAAATCTACTTTACACCCACCCACGGTGCAGCGGACTCTAAAATCTTGTTCTTACTTTGTTCAGGTCCATATTTAAATATTAAGACAACAATTTCCCAAAATCTTCCATAATCCAATAAACCACCGAAGGCTTTCCAACATCACATAAAAATCAGAAAGAAAAAAAAGATTTTCCACATCTCTACTCTGACCCACATTCATAGATCGGAGAACGCACCTCTAATGCACTTTCCTAAAATTCGTTTTCATCGATCCGGGTAAACGATCGACACGATGGCCCCCGCACCCGTGTTGTATAATTTGCCGAGAACGAGTTTAAGCGATCTGAGTTGTTCCTGAATGAATTTACATTTCGAAGATACTTCGCTTGATCGTTCGATCAGCAGTGTACACACGAGGAGCGCAATGTCGTCACACGAACACAACAATACGCCCACCACCAGTGTTAGCTTCCCAGTTTGCTGGCGCGCAAAGCCATGTGTACGACAGAATCTACTCCGCTCTGATCAACAGTCGTACCCTCCTATGTGGAATAATATAATTTAATTTTTTTTTTATGGATATCTCCAACGATTGGGTCATCGTTTTGAATAATCATCGGCATCAGCAGCAGTGGAAGACAGGTTAACCCCACACACTGACCACACGAACCGAGATGACTGATGCTGCTCTTGCTGCTGAACAAGCTGGTGACTGACTTTTTGATTTTTGTGACAATAACTGTTTATGTTTATTTATTTTGTTTTTTTTTTATTATGCTTTTATTCGGTGGAAAGGATTGACTTAATTTTTAGCCCAGCGTCCCCGCCCCTGTGTTATTCGACGGTTTTTCTTTGCTCTCTTGTGTCATTTTATTCGTGAATGTGTTTCGATTGCTGCTGCTGCTATAACGGTTTTTGGTATTTTTGTGGTTTAGTTGTTTTTTGTTGTTGTTGTTTTTGGATTAAGAAACCAGTCGCATCGGCAATCAACAACAATACAACTTTTCTCAGGGACCATGAAGACGGAAAAGGCCCCCAAAATCGGGTAAAACACGCACGCGAAAGGTTAAAAACGAACGATGAATGAGGAACAAGTTGTTAATGACATATGGCCAGTTGGTTGACGGAGGGGAGGTTAGGAAATCTGTGCTTTAAAATGATAACAATACGGTTGTTGTTAGAGGCATTTTCAATTTAGGAGCGGAATATGTAGAACATACTGTTAGTGGAAACTTTCTCCATATATGTATGTTAATATACCTATGTATGTATATGAATAAATTTTCTGTGCATTTGTTAGGAAAGTAGGTATATGTTTCCAAAAGAAAATTATAACTTCCCTTCTCTTCTGATCTGTTTGAATTGAATGAAAAACAAACCAATCATAAGGTCTGTTTAGTGACTGGTAATTTTACGTAAAATGAGGTGTCAAAAAATTTAATGAGTGTCAAAAAATGTCCCCTCTTGCGAAATCGTGCTACATCTATTTCATGGAGTGGCCGAGGGACATCTATCAAACAGCAATCTGACAATTTGTGAAATGTCAATAACTAGGTTTGTTTTATGTCGTAGTAGTTCGGACAGTGCGGGAACAGACCTAGTACTGCTAAGAGAAGCTAAACAGAGTCATTTCTTTTGACATTGCTGTCAAAGTAGTCCATTGCGCAGATGACAGATAGGCTAGTTCTACTAAGAATCTTGCGAGTCTTAGAAGCCAACACTGGCCTAGAAGTATATATCCATTCACAATATCTGAGAATCTGCATACTCTGACGATATTAATTTATTTATTTCACATCATTATTACTTACAATAGTAAGATTAACAATCTTATAAAGTAATTGCAAGCCTAATTAGATACTAATCGCGGAGTGAAAAGAATTACACGTAGACAGATATATTATGATAAGTTAGTCAATACCAAGTAAGAAGAAAACAGAGAGAAAAGTTCTAGAATATTTGAATCTATGTAAATGAATGTATTTAAGAAAAGTGAGAAATATTAACTATATGTTATATGGCCAGAAATGTAAAAACGGAAAATTTAAATTTGTTCGTACTAGTGATCGCTCTCAGGTGTGTTGGTAGAGAGTTCCACAGCCGATTTGCTTGGACAAAAAATTGACGTTCTGATGGGAGGCACGAGTATCTCAGTAGGATAAACATTAATGATCTCAGTGATTGGAAAAAGTTAAGTTTATTAAACAGGTATTCAGACTGTCCAGTTCGTATTAGGCTGTTTAGAAAGCAAAGTGTCTTAAATTTTAATAGGTTTTCAAAGGAGCACCCGGTAATTTGCCTAGAAAAAGACGAGACATGGTCTCGTTTTTTTTTTAAATTAAAGATGTACCTTGCGATGCTGTTATAGGCCACATTGAGTTTCTTCATACTTATGTATGTAGTCAGGTTTCCAAAAGATCTCACACCCATATAGCAAAACCGCCAGAAGAAGTGTTTTGCGAACAACAATTTAATTTTAATTGGCAGAAGATACTGTGTTACCCATAGAGTACGTAGTCCACCATAAATCTTGGCGATGGTTGCACTTATATGTGTATACCAGGAAAGGGTGCGATTAAAAATCACGCCAAGATTTTTGGATGCCACTCGATGGGTTCTTGATTAAGTACAACGGACGGAAGATCGAAAACATTTATATAAATATACGAGTGCATTGATGTTCGTGTTATTGTAGATCTATCTGCCTACGATCAAACCAGGTTAACATCTAGTCCAATAGATTTGAATCAGGCGTCATAAGATTCATTTTTAAGTTTAACACATAAAAGGAGCATCTTCGTAAAGTAACGCAAACTCAACAATTAAATGACATACTTTTGGATATGCCAAAAAAAAATTAAAATCTATAGAAATAAAATCAGAAGAAAAAAGAACTTTCCAAATCCTTCTCTTTAACCACTCATCGTTGCTTCTGCTCCATTTACCACGTCCACCACTAAGCCGTCGCCGCCGCCGCCGTACATAAAACAAATTGGCCTCAAATCATCACTAAAGCTTATCAAATTGGAATTAGTGTTTCATACGTCAACCTGTACCCCCAATCAACAGCATCTCCATCATTCATGTCATCTGTCCGCACTTCATTTCTCAACGGCAATACCACATCTCCACGACACACGCTGAAATCTCGTTCCGAAATCGCGTGTGTGTATACAGCAGAGCATGAGTAACCTAAAAACTATTTCGAAACATATAATACCGCTGCTGACTCATAAAAAAAGAGTTAATTTAACCAATAAACAAACAATACCAGCAAAATGCAATCAAAAAAAATAAAACTAAGCTCAACAGTCGACTACGTCATAAGAGAGACATTACCGAGCTGCTGGCCGCACGCCGCCCGCCAAATGGAAGACGACAGTGGAATGACAGTGGAGATTGGACAGTAGTTCAACAAAAAATAAAAAAAATAAACGACAACGCTCAAGAGACAGGTTTCAATGACGCGACAATTATTGCAGTAGAGGCTTTAATTATTTATTTATAGCTTAACAGGTACACACGAGTATAAATGTATCTACGTAATAACAAATAACCTAATTCAGATCATATGTTTTGGTTACTTACAGTATCTTTCCTTCGTTAGCTAGTCTGTCAATGAGACTCGTGAAAACTCGTGCTAATCAAATCAGTGAGTACCAGCGAGCATAAGCCATTGAAAACCAAAGGCTATGGTAATGGTTTTTTTGGTGTCAAACTCTACCCCATTATCGGGAGTAGGGTACATTAATTACTAACCGCAGTTTAAAACATAGAGAAATAATTAGCGAATTTCCTATTACAGTGTTTGAAATGAGCACCGCGGCATAGAGGTTAGTGCTTTGGACTACTACGCATGCCGCCCCGGGTTCAATCCCGGCAAATAGATAAAATCTTTTTCACGGTGCCACCTCTTTGGAATGTCTGACAAGCAATCAAAGAGTATCATTTGTCAATGAGCTTCTCAACTTATCGTTCGGAGACGGCAATTATTCGTGCAAAAAAATAACACGCACACGCAAATGCAGGCCATCGTTCACCCCGAGCTATAGCGCTACCTAAAGAAAGAAGGTAAGAAAGAATGTTCGAAATGTCAAATCGCACATTCTTCAAGCAAGTATCAGAAAATGTTGAAACTCAAAATTTTCCTTCGCTTTTCTATTAACCGAAACATTTCTAATACCACGGACACGGACTTTATTTGGAGTCTGTCAGCAAATGTCAGTTTTAGCAGATTTCCTCGGTCTTGTCTTATGAAAGTTATTCCGCTTCTTTAGCTCAAGATTTTTGCTGTTTGTGCGCCTTCAAAAAGTTTTGTCGGATATTCAGTTGATGATTTTTTAAGATACTGGTTTGGGTGGTAGTTCTGGCCAAGTATTTCTTTTTTGTGAATCTAGTTTTGAACACTTTGCCATTTGAAATTCGCTTATAAGTTATAACTCATGACAGTGATGCTTCCTAAAACCCTCCAAACGACTACGACTTTTCAAACAGTTAGAAAGAAATAAAATACTTTCGAAACTCTTCAATCAATGAAGAAACATAGGGCATTTCACAATCAGTTTTAAATGGAGTGTAGCTTAAATTTTTTATTTTTTTTTGCATGTGCAGTTGTAAGTGTGACACGCTTATTGGCAAAGAAAAATGCAGAAACGGGTGCGCGAGGTAAAAGCAACAAATAAGAAAAAATGGAGACACTTGCATGCATGACATTGTCAGTCATCGCTGTTTGGCAATAGTTTTCCTCTTTAAAGGATTGCACAACGGTATGGGGGCTGTTAGCAGGGACGGACTGCGGTAGGAATTTTGTTAATTCAGGCGCAGGAACGCGGTAGGCTTTTATTTTATTGACAACAGTACGGAGTAATGATAATTACAGTGAAATCTCTCATTAACGGACACCTTTTTGGGGAACCAATTTCTTATTGCCCATACAAAATGCGTTCTTATAAATGGACAGCTCTCATATCCGGACCCATGGTTGTCAGCTTAAGAGATATTTCACTGTGATTCGATTGAAGATAGTTTACAGTGGCCTGTTAAACAAATAAATTTAACTTTTTATGTGAATATATTTGACAAGGCTTGAAGTTACCATTTTATCAATCTTCCATTGACATATAATTATTGCTTGTCGGAGGTACTCATTTTAAGAATTACATACTCATCATGATTCAATCGAATTCAACAACCGCAAAATTTTCGGCCTTCATACTTTTCTGAAAACTATTTTAGTTAGTTTTTCCAACGTTAACAAAGCACAAAGATGACAGAGATGTTGAGATAAGCATTGGGTGCTTTGCTATAAGTGTTAACATGGAAATGTGTCCTGGCCTTATTGAACAGACATTGAGATGTGTCCCAGCTTAATTGAGTAGGGAAATCCCTCCTACTCAAAGGTTTATTTAGTATTAGAGTAGGACTGCATAATATGCAGCTCGCCATTGAGTTAAGATCTCTTTATGTATCTAATCTAGTTCACAAAGGGCGCTTGGCGAGTTCGCGCGGTGCAAAAGTAGTGATTCCTATAAATCATTTGTTTAGTGCAATTTTAGGTCAACGTAAGTGACATGTGTTATTATAACTACAATATAGGGGAGGTTGGGGCAGATTTGACACTTATTCTGCAGATGCCGAATAACTTTTTTTGTAATGAATATTGAAAAGATCTTTTTATTTTATTTGATACATCAATATGGTGCAATACTACCAAAATGCATAGATCTTGTAAAGTTTATTGAACCGTTAAGTTGCAAAAATAATATGTAAAAAACTGCCTCATCAATGACGATCATCAAAAGCAGTACGATAAAAAAGAAACATAAAATGTATGTATGTATGTATATTAATAGGTACCCTTTGCGGCTCTCATACTTAACCAATCTTAACAAATGAGGTGTCAAAAGAAAGAGAATTTCCTGAAGCAATGACGACATGGTCGCCGTGGCCGTGGTGGTTAGTGCGTTGGGCTACTACGCAATGCTGCCCGGGTTCAACTCCAGACCGGGTCTAACACCTAAAGAGTTTTTTCATGGTACCACCTCTTTCGAATGTCTGACAAGCATCAAAGAGTATCATTTGTCACGATTGAGCTTCTCAACTCGCCGTTCGTAGTCGGCAAAAAACTGTAGGTCCCTTCCGTTTGTGCAAAAATATAAAACACGCACACACAAATGGTTGCGAGAAGCAGGCCCAGGTTTACCTCGAACTGTAGCGCCAACTAAGTAAGTAAGTAATGACGAATCGCACTTTCACTTTGTAAAATTTAACAAATTAAAAAAGAAATCAAAACAAATATTCTACCCAAAATGAACTCCCAAGAGAATTAACACACCAGTATGATTTCTATGGGATTTCCATCAGTGTTGTTTTAAAAGTTCACTCATTTTGGTCGATATATTTGCTATGCATTTGGGAATCATATGGGAAATATTTGTTGTTTTAAGGGTTAATTTTGGGTGATATGTTTGATACTGATGCTAGTGATAATAGACAAATAAATATATCAACCAAAATGAAGTTGACAGATGGAAATCATGTGAAAGTTTGAATTTTCGGGGTCGGATTTTCTATTGCGAGAGTTCTCCCATGGGCATACTAGTAACATTTTATTTATCACACCAACGCATATTTTATTTATTCAAGTAATCAATCTTAACTCTAAAAACATAAAAATTAAAAAGAGATGTTTAAGAAACTTAATTATTTATAAATTTAATTCAAAATCACATTCGAGTATTCATATAATTTATACAAAATTCATCCAAGGATAATCATAAGAAAATTGTACTGCCAATAGCTTTCTTACAAGAGTACAGGGCTATGGTAGCTTTCTGTATTCTTACCTGGATATTGAGTTTACTTACTTACTTAGGTGGCACTACATTCCGGGGCGGACCAGGGCCTAGCCCAAAAACACCTTCCAGTTAGCCCGGTCCTTAGCTAACTGCATCCAGGTGCGCACTCCAAATTGGTGGAGGCCTTTTTCTTATTGTGCGCACCATCTTAGGCGAAGTCGTTTTCTGCTGCGCTGATCGTCCGGGTGAGAATCAAATATTCTTCAAGCCGGAGCGTTGATGTCCATTTGCTCTACGTGTCCTAGCCATTTTAAACGCCCACTGCGCATTTTTTTTTGACGAGGTCGATGTCGCTTTTCAGCTCGTATTGTTCGTGGTTGAGTCTTCTCCTCCGAAACCCGTCAATGCAAATGGGACCGAATATCTTACAAAGGATTTTTTTCTCGATGCTTCAGCTCCATATAGCAAAACTGGGATGATAACGGTCTCATATAGAGTCTCCTTAGTCGATCACGAAAGGGCTTCACTACTCACTTGGCTTCTTAGCCCAAAGAAACAGCGATTGGCAAGAGTAATCCTTCGTCTGATTTCCGATGAGATGTCATTTTTGTCTACAAAAAGTTCTTTACTATCCGATTTTCCAACTAAGTTTTTAATCCAGAATGAGACACAGGTACTTTGCTCTGCCGGCAAAGACTTAGTTGGTACCGTATAAAGAAGGAGGGTCGATATTAAAAAAAAAATAAATAAATATACGGTGTCAGCAGTCCTATACAGAAACAAGCCTAGCTTCTCGCAACCATTTGTGTGTGCGTGTTATTTTTTCCACGAAATGGAAGGGACCTACAGTTTTATGCTGACTCCGAACGGCGAGTTGAGAAGCTCCTCACGACAAATGATACTCTTTGATTGCTTGTCAGACATTCGAAAGAGGTGGTACCGTGAAAAAAAACATTTAGGTGTTTTGCTGGGATTGAACCCAGGCAGCATGCGTGGTAGTCCAACGCACTAACCACCACGGCCACGGCGACCACGGGTCGATATTAAGGATTATGTATTTCCTAGTGAAAACAACCAATTCAGTTTTCTAAGGCGACCCGCAATCTACATTTTTCGGTCCATTTCGAGAGATTTTTTTATGCATTTTGCAAGAGTTCATTAAACTTGTAAAGATATATTTTCCGGAGATAGCTATTATGTACTTTACGTCCCGCACCTTCCAGGGGTAGCAAAAGTTCGATTTCTAAAAGGTTCCAAAGTGGGATGGATATGACACCAATTCAATTCAAATCATTCCTCCGAGCAGCCGACACGTTGGGATTTATTTATGTTTTGCTTAAAATATCTTCGACAGCCTTTTGAAGTATAGTTTCGTCGATATACATAGCTGTGAGTCGTTTTCTTATAAGAACTAATCTTCCTGAAAATGTTATCAAAATCTCTTACCATCACAACTTTTGAACAAGAACTGCCACAGTTCTTTTGCGGTATGAGAGAACAGTGCGGCACGATTGCTCATCAAACTTTTTTTTTTTTAAATTGCACCATCTTTCTGCAATCGAAAAAGTCGAAGGTGAATCACCTTACCCTACGCAACAACTTGCTACATGCGCATACCAGTACTAGAGCATTAGACTAACTTATCAGCAAATCTTTGGAGCCAGGACCTGTGTCATATTATGCCCAGCACAGCTTCTTATGAACAGAACTCGCAAGACTCGGATAAAGGCTTATAGAAAGTCATCATTGAATGACAAACCGTCACGAGGAGTCATGTGTTATGTTGGTCATAACTAGTGAATCTAGTGAATTCAGACACAGAAACTCTGGACAACTACTGCCCTAAATATTTTTCCTAATAGGTACCTTCTATCGCGTCCTCATAAGTCTCCTACCTACGAGAAAAAAACTGCAGCGCTTTACCTAAGTTATTTCTTAAAGTGGGTGATCGTGTAAAATGCCCGCTGTTTAGGCCACAACCGAAAACCTTAATCCATTTGAATTAACTTTTGGCCTAACTTCAAGGCAGGCCAAACGCGTACATTTCGCAATAACCCACACCAATGTTCCTTGCTCCCATTAAAGTCTCTCAACACATGAAGTTGAAATCTAATGAAGAAAATGGACAAAAAAAAACAAATACGCGTTGCGCGCAATGACTCTGGTTATGTTATTTAAATGTTTTTTTTTCGCTCTTGCTACGCTGCTTTTTACCTGTTGCCTGCCCCAAGATCTTGATGTGGAACATTAGTTTCAGTTCAAGGTCAAAAGCTCTCTTAGCTTACTTACCACACACACAGCCGGCACATTTCACATCACGCGAGGACAACATCAGCATCAGAAACAAAAAGTAACTAGCATCAGCGAAGTATCTCGAACGGCGCGCGGCGGTAAAAATAAAAACCCCATCGCGAAACTCCTACCGAAGTGAGCGCAATCTCGCGAAATTGCGCAAACCGAAGCGAAAGAGACAGAGAAGTACGAGTACCACCGCCGCCGCCGCTGCTGTGTGCGATTCAATGACCATCGATCATATTCCTGAGACCTGAGTGACTTTTGAAAGCTCCATGTGTGCGCTGTGCTGCGCCGCTCACAGATACACAGAAGTATCTGATCTTGGGATTCAGATTCGGATATCAGGTAAACGCGCGCGCATTTATTTCGCAGCTTATTCAGAAGATTGCATAACTCGAATGGTTTTACAAGTACCTATCGGTTCTACTGCAATGCTGGTTTGGTTAGTCTAGAGTTTATACCCTCTGCAAGTTCATTATGTGCACGCTGTTATGTGGTCGGATCGGGAATAGAAAAAGAATAAGAAGAAGGTGCGCTGTTGAGCCACAAGTATCTACATTCGTTTTTTGTTTAGTTTGTTGTTGATGCAAATCACAAGTGCAAAAGACGCTGTGGATGGCAAAAATGAAAACAAAATGAAAATGTCTATGTATTGACCTAGAAAGCGTTCGACGACGCGACGGAGTGAATGCAGTGTTGGTGGTGGTTGGTTGGAAGGTAGGTGACAAAGACTTGAAGTTTTGACGGTTTCGGGGTTGGCAGGGCGATATTTGGGGTGACTTTGCGGTGCGCCAATCAATTAAAAAAAAAAGGTATTTTTGAACTGCATGTATGGTTACAGCCGTAGGAGCTACAGACATTTAAGGGAAAAAAGGTCCCAAATAAGGCTCCGTGTTCCGAGTGACAATAAAGCTCGATTACATTGATAACACACACTCATATGACGACAAAGGCAGCACAAAACGATGAGAAATTGTTGAACATAATTGTAATAATTTTTATTGTAAGCAGGTTGAAAAACAAGGGCGCAAATTCATAGTCAGATAAAGCCGACAAAAAAGGAATTTATTCACCTACATAATCTAAATTCTAAAATATACTTTTTGCACCTTAAAGTCGACTTTAAACTTATAGTCGACTCGAAATTTTAAAATAAGCCAAACATCACTTTAAATAATTAGAGACGGCTCTAAATGTCTCATATAATATTTTAAAATAAGCCAAACATCACTTTAAATAATTAAAGTCGACTCTAGATTTCTCATATAATTTACAAAAACATACCAAAGTCGATACTAACTAAAACAGATGCAAAAAAGGGTTTATTAATAACGAAAAGTTATAGCCGGCTTTTTTATTTCGTGCCAGCTGCAACTAAAGTCGGCTATAGGCACTATTTATGGGCTGACTATGAATTTGCGCCAAGATCTTTATAGTGACTTACTGGAAATTTACAGCAAGAAGTGACAAAAATAACAGAAATGCCTGATTCACCGTGGCATAGTAGTTTGTGCTTCGGACTACTATGCATGCCGCCCCGGGTTCAATCCCAGCAAACACCTTAAAAGTTTTTTCACGGTATGCTACCCCCTGTCTACCCCCTATCATTTGTCATGAGAAGCTTCTTAACTCGCCGTTCGGAGTCGGCAAAAACTGTAGCTCCCTTCCATTCGTGCTTAAACTATAATACGCACACACAAATGGTGCGAGAAGCAGGCTCTGGTTCACCTCCAGCATGTAGCGCCATCTAAAGAAAGAAGAAGGTTTTATTTTAAAAATAAAAGCAAACGTCAAATTTGGCAACTTATAAATTTGGCCTTATAAAAGAACAATAGTCATAGTCATTTCGGGACTTTGACAGCCGATTGTGGTCTTGTTTCCTCTCAGTTATGGAAGGACCACACTCTGTGAGAACGCCTCAAAACTGTGAAAAAATTATGAGAAAAACTAGCAATCAGTTTTGAATCTTTGCTGATGATTTTAGTGTGACGGCGTCATCGGAAATACGTATTTCAAAATGACAGAAGTCTGACCGGAACGATGAAAGGTATAGAAAGATTATAATCGAATTTTGTTGGGCCAAATATGATGATATACATATATTTACATATTATGTGCGCAGTAGCAGTAGCTGGGTAAGATATTTTTTCCTTTGGGGTAACGATAAGTCTGCAGATCCAACCGGAACCTGTGTGAGTTTCTGCTATTCCAACTTTTCAGAAGGGATTTAACATAGGTTAGGTTAGGTTGAGAAGGGTTGAGAGGCTGAGCCACCGCAAAATACTAGTGGTCCCACCGCGATCCCTTAAGAATCCATCCATTCCTAAAACCATTTTATTACCCTGCAACATTTTAGAACGGAGTCTATGATTGATTTGGCCTACCTCCTCTAGGTTGCCTGGTTGTTAGAAGCCTAAAATGTTCCTGCGACTGTGTGCTATTCCCTGACACTCAGTGCCTTAAGTGCAGCCTGGCTGTCGATACAAATATCAATACATATCCTTACCGGATATTCATTTTATGTTCAGAAGCTGTGCAGCTCTAAGTACGACAAGAACTTCTGCCTGAAAAACTCTGTACGTGCATGTATCCGGGAGTCGTAAGGACACCTTTAAATCTAGTTCCACACAGAAGATACCAGACCCCTTGCCGCTCGCAGTTTTAGACCCGTCCGTGAAGACTGCAGTGTCTATATACCGATTCACTATCCACTCTTCACGCACAGGGTACAAGGTTCTGTACGGTGTGTTCAAATCAAGTGTGAAGAGGGTATCATCCGTTCTGAAGGGATTTACTAATCAGATATAGACAAATAGATTTTAATCTTTGGTTTCAAAGATAAAAAAAAAAAACGATGCGTACCCAAAGAAGATGTTAAACAATTGTCCTCGGGTTCATGTTCTTCCTTAGACTCAAAATAGTGCATTCTGTCAGTTGCAGAAGCTACAATTATAGAGTAATTCAAGTTAATTCTCGTCCTTAAACCGCATGCACTTCAAACGTCTACTCCTCCTCGTAAAGTATCTAATTTATTATGCCCAAAATCACCCCTAGAACGAGCAAACTTCCTTTTCTTCTTCAAAGCGGGTAAACCAAATCTAAATAAATAACTGTTGCGCTCTACGAACTCCGTATTCGGCAGTGACTTTCACAAAACAATAGTACATCTTTCAAGTCGACTGCCCAACAGGTTGTACGAGTACACACCTGAGCTTCCTGTTTGTTGTTTCTGTTTGTTGCTTTGTCATCCCCCTTCTCAGACAAATGGCTATAATTAAGATTCAACCTGTAGCGCTCGGATTCAAATTCCACCCTTATACATAAATTGCCATTCAACAACCCCTGTAACTTTATACGAGTGTAGTGTACCTAAGTGAGACCATCACTACCTGTGGAACAATGAGGATCCTTTTTCCTGACTTGTTGTTCCCCCTTAGGCTGGATAAGGACAATGTGAGCTGCATTAAGTGACGAGCTCACTTTACATTCAGTTTTAGTGTATCTTCTTCAGTCGTCAACTTCGGGGTTTTTGTGTTTTCACCCTCGGTTGCATTGTTCGAGGGGTTACGTGTTTTCCTATTACTCAAAATTTCAGATTCAGGTGTCAGGATGATTTCGACAGAAGAGAGAGAGATGTTAAATTGCAGTCACACTTGTTTCTTTCTCGTATATCACGGCTGAGCTGGCAGCAGCCAAAGCAGAATAAAGGAAAGATCGTGAGGTAAGGAATCATTATCAACCCTAGCGTCTAGTGGCTCTCCCTGATTTCATTGGTCTGGTGCATTTCAGTAAAACGCACTTAAGGTGAACAATTGTCGATATGCGCGCATCCTGTTGGTTACTGTTCCATGAACAGGATGCGAGTGACTGCATTTAGGGTTCAATTAAGTGAAAACATTAATCCAACAAAAGCAATCATGTACGAGTTGGTCTATAGACGCCTGCAACTGCAACAAGTTGAATGAACTGAAGTTTTCCCCGCTACTATTTAAATTTCCTTTGATTCGATATTGTTTTCCTATACTACTTTTTTTTTGTTGTTTATTAATTTTCTACATGGACACGCACGATAAATAATAATGTACACAGTATTTAGTTTTATGGTGAATGGTTTCCATTTGTGAGAACTTGGCACTGCGAAGGACATGCAGACAGATGAAAGGATGTTGGGAGAATTCATTCAAGCGTGTTATGCAGTAATTAGTTTATTCTTTTATTGTCCTTAATGCTTGAGAATTCTTAAGTTTTAGGGCTGATTTTAAAAGTCTTTCAGTAACTTTCGATCAACAAGTTTATCCTTTTTGCTTACTTACTTACTTACTTAACGGGCTCCCGACCCGTGAAGGGTCTCTGCCTGAGACACAGAAGCCTTCCATTCTCTTCGATCCAGGGCACGCTGCTTCCAGTCGTCTATACCAAGTGCACTGGCATCCGCAATAGCTTGGTCCTTAAACCGGAGGTTCGGTCTTCCTTGTCGTCTTTGAACCTGGGGGCTGTGATTCGAAGATAATCTTTGCTGGAGCATTGTTATCCATTCGCTCGATGTAGTCGACGTGTTTTGGCTTTTCGGCTTACATCCACATCTTGGTACAGCTCATAGAGTTCGCGGTTGTATCTTCTCCTCCATTCGCCCTCCTCGCATACGGGACCGAATATCCGACGAAGAATTTTTCTCTCGAAAGTGTTCAAAATCTTCTCTGCTTTCCTGCTTATCGTCCAACACTCGGCTCCATACAGCAGAACTGGCAGGATCAATGTTTTGTAGAGCATGCATTTTGTCTTTCGAGTTAGGAGTTTCAAAATTTCTTGGTTAAGTAACTTATCCTTTTTGTAGGTTTCCGATTTCGACATTGACATCGACATCGACATGGTTGCTTGGGATTTATTCTAAGATTTGTACCTTCTGGGCTCCATACCATGGACTGCTAGTTGGATTGTGGGTCGTATTTATAAAACCAGGATTTTTAACCTGTTACGATTTTATTCAAGTAGCCTGACTATCCATTTTCGATATTTTCCAGAAAATACTGGGTTCACGAGCCTGTTTTTGCTCTTCATTATAGAATCATCTTGGAACCCATTGAGCCGGTTTTTCGAATATTTCGTGTGATTCAATTTTCGTGATACAGTCATGAAGTTTACGCCCAGTTCATCAGCCATTATTACCTGTGTCGTTCTATGATCTTCCTCAACTTTGGCCTTCACCAGAACCAGGGCAACATGTGTATGTTTGTTCCTCGAGATTCGTCCTCCATACTAAAATGGACAGTCTGGAATCAAAACCACTTTAAAACAGTAACGAGGGACGGTTCATTTTGGCATTTTTACTGTCGTGAGTTAAGTTAAATTGACAAAAACGTACTAGGTGGTACCCGGGTACCAGCCATAAGCACTTCCGCCATAGGATTGAAAAATGGTTAAAAACCATGTCCAAAAAGTACCCGGGTACCACCTGACGGTCGTTGAGGGTTATAAGAAGAAGATAAACACAAATTACAAAATTCGTTAGTCGAACGTGATTGGCCTGGAAAAGCTGAACTTAGTAATTATTTAATATTAAAAAGTATTTATAATTTTCAATTAAAAATCAATAAACAATAAACTATTATTAGTCCCACTCGCTGGAACGCTGGCAACACTGCCGCAGTAATACTAGCCATATTTTATTATGCCCATGTTCTGATCCGGATCAGATCAGAATGATAAAACAAACTGGATCTGTGGATCTGGACATTTAGCGCAAAGCTGCCATGCATCTAATCTCAAAAGTCAGATGGAATTCGGTACATCCGTTGAAGATTCGGAGATGATCTAAAAAGTTACGAAACTTGTAACTTAGCCATTGTTAGCGGATCGATGAATTGAGACAGCATTATTAAAGAGCATCTCATTCCTTCGATAGACCGGTTATTCCCAGTAATCTACTCTATTTTTCAGGATGACTGCGCCATGTCATCCGGCCCGGAAGGTTTGTTTAGTTATTTTGATATCATTGAACATTTAATCTATCAAAAACAAAATGTTGGTGTTGATCTCTTAATTATTTTTAATCCAATAGAGTAACTTCGGGTATTGTGGAATACTCATTTCTATTTTGGACTTAACGGACAAAGTGTAAGATTTAATGCATCCAAATTTCGTAAGGTTCAATATAGAAGTATGAACTGGGTTTGGGTCACAATCCCGAAAATCCAAAATCCCGAAAATCCAAATCCCGAAAATCCAAAATCCCGAAAATCCACAATCCCGAAAATTCAAAATCCCGAAAAGCCAAAATCCCAAAAAAGATGAAAAATTTGCGCAAATTTTGAATTTTATATAATTTTTCGGGATTCCGTTTTCGGGACTTTTTTTAAAAGGAAAGTAGGCAAATATTTGTCCATTCCCGTTGGCGTTAGTGTTGTAATATTTTACAATTCCCAATGTGCATTCAGTTGTGTTGATCTCATTCCGTTTGATAGCTGATAGATAAGATTTTATTTTCACATATTGGCGTATACTGATCGTTCTTTTAGATGAAAAAAGAAAACCAAAGAATAAGAAAAAGTTAAGGAAAACAAATTTAAAAATGTGGTATACTATACCACTGTAGCCCATGGCTAGGGTTAAACATTAGCCGAAACTGAACTGGGCGAGGCATACCAAATATTAAATGAACTTATTTTTTTTGTTACTATGTCGGTACAGTAGAATCTCGGAAAGTCGAACGAATAAAAAACAGGCGTTCATCTTTTCGAAATGTTCATCTTTTGGAGTAGGTACTTAATTTTGGTTAAGATGTCTTTCAACACTTTGCATAGCTAACTTACGAAAAAAGAAAAAAAATTATGTGTAGAGCGTTCATCTTTCGAGTATCCAAAAATCAAGCCGTTCAACTTTTAGAATGCTGCAATGGTGTCTTTCTGGGCAGTTCATCTTTTGGAATCGGTCATCTTTCCGAGATTCTACTGAATAAATATTTATACCTACTTTGAATTTTCTAAAAATATTTATTTAGCTTATTGTTTTTTAAAGAAAAAAATGAATTTCTCAAACATTTTCAATTTATTTATTTATTACAAAAAAAAGTATGCATTTTTTATCGGAATTTTTAGGTATTTAATTAGGTGTTCTCAAAAAGGAGATTTTTCAAATAGTATTTCAAGGGTGGCAATTTAATATCGTCAATTTTTCAAAGAATGGATTAATGATCCTGAGAAACCCTACGTTTAACAGCCAAATGCGCGAAAATCTCTAAATGTAAATTAACTTTACTTATTCTAGAGTCCAACTTAAGACTACTGATCAATAAGTTATTGTCGATATACCTACCTACCTTGATCGATAAAATTGAATGTTAGTGCGTGGAATCTTTCATTTTGATGCTCGTCGCTGTAGGTATTGTGTCAAAACAAGGACATTTAACCCGCCTTTTTTTTCTTTAAATCTCGTTTTCAATGATTACAATTGACCTCAATCCAAAGAACTTAAAAACATAAAGACCATCTCCAAAATGAAAAAACAAAAATCCATAAGAAACAACCCACCCTAACATATAAACGGTACGAATGTAAACAACACATAAATATCGGAAATAACCGAAAAAAAAGCCATTGAACCATCTCTTAGCCTCGAAATCACATTATCACTCGACAGAACGACTGAGATACTAATTATCACTGACCAATAGGCCACCGAAAACGCATTAAAACTCGAATCTTATTCGATATGCGCCCTGGTATTCGGTGTGTATTTGTCGACTTTCTAAAACGATTCAAAATCCGTTATAAGCTCACTGTTTCGCTGTGGTTATCGTTCGTTTACATTGCCCCCGCCGCGCGTTGCTACCCCTCTCACTCTCTGCCACAGGCAGGGTATAATAAGATCAATGTCCCCATTTTAATCGCTGCATGACAACTACAACCACGATGACGATGACGACTACACGTTCCATTTATAATCCTTTGAAACGAAGGAAATGTGAAAAGGAAAATCCATTTCCAAACTCAACAACCAACCACCATCACCACCATCAGCTCCAACTCCAACAAAAAAAGATCGTAATTCGAAATTCGTAACCGTAAGTGTAAATGAAGAAGAACAACGAGAGGAAAGTAAATACAAAACAAAACACGGAATGAAGAAAAACTGTAGTAACCGATAAAAACCTCATGAAATCAAAAGAAAGGGGAAACTTTACGTCGTTCGTGTCTTTTTTGCTGCCTTCCTTCTGAGTTGTATAGTGGAGCGGACCCACTTACACAAACACATACACACACAGGCCCAATTGAAAACTATCTCCGGCGCGGTAAAAATCCTTCTTCTTCCCTTATGAGGCGAGTTCCAGCAACAGTAACAACTGACTTTTCCCCATTTTTAGAGATATTTTTCTTCTTCTTGTTTATCCCGGGAATATCATTACATCCAAGACGCTTCCTTGTTGCGCATGTGGCGTGTCGGTATGCCAACAAAATATATAGATACACATAAAGATACATGCCTATGTGTAAATAACCCCATTGCATGCATCAAGAGGCGGTCGGTGGTGGAGACGTTAACAACGAAGACGACGACGACGACGACAACGATTTCTTCCGCAGCCCTTTTGAGTGTGTAACGACGAATGTAGTTTCCTAGACGCAGCGCAACGATCTCGATCCACCACCAAATGAGACGACGATCTCTCTAGCCAACCCAGCAGCAGCAGAAATCACATGTGAGAGTGTGTTTCATCCCAGTCCACACGCGTGGACGCAATTTTCAGGTCGTTGAACCTTCGATCACAACAATTGAGGGGTTAGATTTTCCTGCGGATAGGCAGACACGCGGGGATCTATGGGCAGACGAACGAAACGAGCTCGAGTTTAGATTCAGAGGAATCCAATCGAAGTGCTGGCTGAATGCATCTCGGATTTTGTACATAATCGTATTATTGTTGTTGGTAGGAATATCCAGCAGACAGCACACGGTGTGCGAGACACAATATAACAGTCTTCTGGGAAAGATATGCAACGAAATATCTGAAGGATACTTTAGCTCTTATCTCTTATCTTTTTGGTTGCACGTGTAGCCGTGGGGGATGTATGGTATTAAATTTGAGTTCATCTATGGAACGTTTGATGGACGCCATTTATTTGCGACAGTGGCGCCTGTAATCAAATTTAACAAAACGGAATAACACACACATACCCAAGGCTTGGGCAAGATGAAGATTAATGAGATTAGAAATAAGTGTACCTACAAAACTAAAGTGGTCATAATTTGTTTGATTTATGTCACGTTAATACGATTGACGGAGTTCAGATAGGCTTTTGATTATTGTGAAGCTTTTGACAATCCAAACTTAAAAGCAAATGGAACGACTGTCTTGTTCCGGTTACTTATTTACTTAGGTGGCGCTACAGCTCGGGGTGACCCTGGGCCTGGGGGCCAATTCCGCAAGCGTGAGTTTCTCGCCTGTGTACACATTTTCAAAACTCACATTCACAGCCCGTGTATACTAATTCGAATTCACACAATTCCGCAACACGCTTTGAGTTTGAGTGAGGTGAGTGAGTAATTTTGCCTTGAGAAAGTGAGGTGAAATTAGCGGAATCAAAACACCTTTTTATCGTGTATATTGCAAAACTCACGCTTGCGGAATTGGACCCCAACTTCCCGCAACTCTTGGGTGTTGGACCCGGGCTGGGATTGAACCCGGGCAGCATTGAATAGTAGTCCAACGCACTAACCACTACACCACAGTGATCTGCTCTCTTCTGGTTAGGCTTTATATTTAGCTGTATAGATCTTGGAGACGTGGTAGGTAGATTGTGGTTGTGTGATGCCGAGGCGTTTTTCATCCTTTCCGATCCCAGGCACGCTACTTTCTCTTCTACAGATAAAAGTATCTGGCATATGGCCAACGTGAAGGTATTTTGGATTTTTAGACCCCATCTGCATCTTAATATAGGTAATACAGTTCGCTGTTGCATCTTCTCTTTCATTCACCGTCTAAGTACAGTGAACTCTCCATAATTCAAAGTTCACCTGCCCAAGGAAAAACTTCGCATTACAGAGGTTTTTTAATTATGGAGGTTTCAGAGAAAAGCGTAGTTTGTAGTATACCTACTTTTATTTTGATTATTTAATTACAAATCCATCGATTAATGTATACAAAGAGCAAGGACATCTCTAAAATATTTTCCTACTACCATGGTGGTTGTGTTGCCAGTTACCAAATTTTTCTAAAACTTTTTGATAAAGATCGGACTCTGTAAATAAAATATATTCAGCCTTATTTTGAGATTTGTTTTCAATCGAAAGTGATAAAATGGTGGGTATTCTGTTTCTTACATTCGAGGGAATAGAGAGTTTATTTTACGAAACAAAAAAGCTCAGTCGAATTAGATCAAAAAAGGGGCTGACACGGAAAAAATTCCGCGCAGCGATTTTCCTTCGGAAATCGTTGGGGGTGGCTCACTGGCAGTCTACATTTCGGTTTTCGGGATTCTAACCCTATTGCGTCATCCGCCATCTTGAATTTTATGGTGAATTTTTAGTTTATTGAATACCTAACTCGTTTATTTTCAATTTTACACGAAAAATGGTCATTACCAAAGTTGTTCGGAACAATTTTGGTCCATATCAATTTTTTTCTAGGATTCCCTAGGATCGATATTTTTTGATTTAGACCCGAAAAGAGGTGGCGGTGAATTTTTGTTTATTGAATAACTCGTTTATTTTCAATTTTACATGAAAAATTGTTATCACCGAAGCTGTTTGGAATTAAATTTCCTACAATTTTTACAATGAAAAGAATGAATTATGCCCGTTTGGAATGTTTAGCCGATGGTCCGGCCAAGTTTGGGTCGTCTGAGTCTTCGTCATTACTATCGATGACTTCACTCATCCATCGCGTCATCGTAAATCGAGATTGCAATTGAGACTACAGTAAAACCCGGTTAAGAACCACCCTCTTAAGTGCAAAAGCCACAGAGCGTCCTCTATTTTTTGAAACCCTAAGTTTATAAAGTAACACCTATTCTTGTTAAATTCCCCTTTTAAGTACATATAATATCGCTTAACTGCATTCGCCTTTTAAGTACTTATTATTTCCCTTACTTTTGTCATAATTTACATGAAATATTCCCCTTTTCAATACACTTTTTAATAAATCACTAAAATCGAAAATTCAAAGGTATTAATCTTAATCTAGTATTTACATACATATAATGTGATGAGTTCTAGTACTGTAGTTGGTTGTGAAGATAATTCGCCTTTTCTCGGACTTGTCTTGTTCGTAGATAAGTACCTCTGAGCAGCTAAGCGGTTTTTCGTAGCTACATATGTTATGTACATATCTCGGATAAGTACCTCACGACATTGGACAATTCTGTAAATCCGGCTTTTACTGTATTTCCATAGAGTTTATTGTTAGTCAATAGGAAAACGTGGTGGCGGCAACAGGCTGTCATCAAATAATTACAGGGGGATGATTGGTACTTCACTTGGAGTTCTGTATTTAAAAAGGAATGAGAACCTTTCGTGTCCATTTTCATTCTTCAAACAGACATTAAAAGAAGACTAAGACCTGTTGAAAGTATAGAAACCGTTTGTTAACGTCATCCCTTAATTAATAACGTCCAACATTCCCTCTGCAACTGACATTATACAAGTGAATGATTGAATTTATTCTTCTCCTTGGCATTTAAATTGTTTATGCCCAGCAGACCCTTAAGTACTGACCCCAACAATTAAACCTGCACACAAATTTTAATTGCATTGCTGAACGGTCGAAACGGCGGGCTGCGCATCCTTCTTAAAGTTCCCTCATTGCCCTCATTACTCCGTTGGAATCGGAGGAAGAGTCCTTATTAATAATAATCGTATACGTAGTCCTGAAAAGAAAAGAAGGGCAAACCAAAATATTTATGTCTATGTATAATCCAAATGGTTAATGAATGGAAAGGACATTTCCATTTTTTGAATCCCACATAAAATTTGCATCTAATTTCCGGTTCTTCTCTGTCACTGTTGTTTCACCGTCGTTGTTCTTGTTGTTGTTGTTGTTATTGTTGGTCGTCACACCCTAGACGACACAGGAAGTAGATAAAATGAATTTGATAGGGCAATGTGACCAACAACGGTGGGGTCAGTTGAACTGTATAATATACTCGTAAATAGGATCGACGAACCGAATATACGCGTAGGGATGATCAACCCAAAAACAGTGTTTGCGTGTCTTTGTACATTTTTAAGGGCATTTACACGAAATCACTTCAAATTAAGGGAAATTCTAGTTCACCCTCTTAAATCAGATAAAAACCCAAAGATACTCCTTTCTGAGAGCGATTGAGAGAAATGCAAACTCATAACTAACTGCGCGGAACGATAGCGACAACGTGGACGGCCACGATGATGATTGGAACGGAAAAACTAAAAACTCTTTTCATTGCGAGGGTGCACCCTAAAAGGGATTTACAGAGAACGTAGCGACACAATTCGCCCGCCTATCGAACTTGAGTGTAACTTATAAATTCGAATTGGAATCACCCCAAAAAAGGAAACCAAACGTTGGAATTGAAAATGCTGGTACCCACACAATTTTCTAGATACGAGTAGGTACATATTCCATGTTTTCTTTTTTCTTTTTTTTATCCAAGCGCCCTCGCTTTTTTTTTAAATGCGCGCAACACACTAGCTATTATGGAAGCCCACACTAAGAGCGCCGGAACGGGACGAGCTTTAGGAACGGGCGTGTTACTATGTAAGTAGCAAAGGAGATATGCTTGCCACACACATGGGCTTGGATAGATACTTTCTGTATCTAAATATTAGTACCTTGGCAGAGATCGCTACTTCACTCCATCCACCATGCTGCTGATGATGATGGGATGATGGTGGTGGTGGTGGTGGTTGTTGGCGATAGCTGCTGAAGCGTGGACGACGTATATTTTCCGGTTGTAGATCGCAGAGTATGTATATGAAAAATATGAAAATCTGTGGGAAATGAAAATTGGGTGAGGGTTGTCAACCCTGTTGCTGTGAATGGAAATGAAAATCACTTCGTGGTTTAGTGATTTTTCGATACATTTATGTGACATGGTGGACGTGGACAGCAGCGGTTCAAGGGAATTGTAAAAGTGAACATTTCTCAGGTAATACCAATTACCATAGTGCCGCTGATGCAGTATACCGCAACTGGGAAACTGAGAAAAAAATGATTCTGAAATGGTTGGCCAATTTTCCAATAGTAGGGTTGTAAGTTGTCGGCGCATATGTATGTATATGAACATCACATAATAGATGTGTAGAAATGTCTGTCCTCATTTAATTTGTTAGCAGTTAGGTAGAACTGGTAGAACCATTAAAATCACGTGTAGGTAGTTAAAAACTAATTTGTGTCATACAGAAAAAACAAATTGGGGTCAATGGAGATTTAAAATTTTAAACTACGAGTATGGATATATGGGTATTTAGGAAGAGTGATATCGAAATAAGGTAAAAGCATGTTATTTGAAGAGAGGGGTTAGAGTTTAAAGTTTGCTACTTAAAGTTCAGGACTTTATATGAGTTTTGATTTTGAGATAACCCTCAAGGATGATTGGAAGTTGATTAGTAAGGAACGATGACATTTTTGCCATAAAAAATAGTAACTTTTTTGAAAACTTGTAATTCAAATAAAAATATATCTTCTGACAAGCGCGAGTGAACAGCCATATGTATAGTCTCTGGTATATCAAATTAAAAATGTTTAAGTGACGCATACATACATACATACATACATACATACATACAAACAATGGCGGCAGCTCCCATAGAAACACTCTTAATCGATTTTATTATGTTCTTGGGCAGATGTGCACATAAGGTCTAGCAATTTAATGAAGCGCATATTCAGCTTGATTCAAATCCTTAAATGGCGCAAAGGGATCGTTGGAAGTTCATCGAATATGTGTCACACAAACACAAGGTTAGGTTAGCAGTGGCTGCCAGTAACGAGTACCAGCACACTTAGAGGCCCCATTGTAATACCACGATCTTGGGGGTGTTTAACTCATCCACTCATGAGAACCATTTCGAGATTACGAGAAAGAGTTGGGCATGAAAAGAGGAGATGTGTTGGGCTGTCTTCTACCTCTCCGTCTCTGCAATCCTAGTTGCATGTTTGCCTATAAGGCAGTGTCCTGTGATGACACTGATAGTCGTGCTTATAGCTTATGTAGTCTTTTTAGGGACAAAAGGTAGTTAGAGAGGTTTAAATCTAGTCAAGGCTAGATCTGTTTGGTGGTAAGGCAGGTAGTTCCACCTTCCCATCTAGCGTTGGTTTTATTGACTGTGTCTAGTTTGAGTGCTAGCTTGTAAGGGACATACATGTATGTACCTATATTCTTCTTATCAAGTAGTATAGGTATTGTTGTTTCTAGTTTAGTGAGCTCGTCAGCTTTACAATTCCCTGGAAAGGCCCTGTTCCCAGGTAACCATAGTGAAGGGCAATATAGCCATCTCTATAAAAGATGAACGGCAGTTGGAGGTGGTCTTACAAGTGGATTTTAAGGCCACCTGACTATCCGAGAAGATGCTTATATCGTTAGTGGATATTACATTCCTCTTAGTCCAGGGCAGTGCCATAATCTCCGCTTGAAACACGCTACAGTGATCAGGGAGGCGAAAGGAGTGATGTAGTTTTAATCTGTTTGGGAAAACCCTCCCATCAGTGTAGAAGTGTGTTGACTTGTCTGTTATAGCTCCTAAGTCATCTCAGAAGGACCTATCGTGAATAGTACCTAACTTTGAAACTGTTATCAAAATTGAGTTTCGGCACAGTACCTACCTATAGTTTATTTTTCGGAGAGTTAAGTAATCTAGTATTGTGGAGTGAACAGTGTAGTTACTTCACCACTGTGAGATAGTTTTGTGTCTTATAGCAGTACTGTCTGGCATTTTCCTACCGGTTATAGTGGGTAATACAGTATGATGTCTAAGGCTGCGGAGGGTATTGATCTTAGTGCTCCACTGCACAGACACACTAATCTTTGTACTTTCCCTAGGCTGTCGCGATGTATACCTTTTTCTAGAGCGGTCCACCAGACAACTACGCCATACGTTAGAATCGGTCTAGTTACAGATACATAGAGCCAATGGGTTATGCGGGGTTGAAGTCTTTCTTACAAGAGTAGAGGGCTGTGATAGCTTTCTTTCCTCTTTCTTGGATATTGAGCTTCCAGGATGAGACCTAGATACTGTGCTTTGTCGGTGAAGAATAGTTTGGCAAAAAATATGGCGGCACACAAGCTGTAGCGCCAATGAGATTTCAGCAAATATTTTTCAATACCTCCAGATTTGGCATAGATACAAAGTACATTCCAAAGTTAACAGGACTTTTTACAAGTAGATATTTCTAGTGAGGCCATCTATTGGCAATTCCATGCGTCGGAAAGGTAGACCGTTCTCTGTTTTACTTTCAAAATATATCACATTTGGACTCCGCTTCTAGAGTTATTGCATCTGAAGTGACATTATGTTTGTGTCATCGGTACAAAAAGAGCATCGAACAAAGGGCTAATATACATTTTTTTTTATCAAACGAATCCAAGTCCACCTACACCAATAGGTTATAAATGGAAATAGGTGTAGCATCGGGCTGCTTTTTTGAGGAACTAAGAATAAACAGCTCCAGCCTTCTGCTACAGTAGCAGTGACAAAGGCTGCCCAATTGGTGTCAATAGCTGCTACACAAATAAAATCTAAGCTTATAAAGTGTTCCCGCGAAGAACTTAATGTTAGGCCTTAGGCACCCAGCAACACGTAAAACTCTGCTGGGCAAATTTTTCTTCGAACTCATCGATGAGCTATCAAATCGATCACCGTCGGGTCTGCTGAAGTTTTCCAGGACGTCCGGATGGTTGGAACCTAAACACTGACACCACGGGTGGGATCACATACCTATTGGGTACCACAATGGATTCACATGAACCTATGTAAGTGTGATGAGGATCTGATTATTTTCATCAGCCCGCTTACCTAACCTGACCTTGCCAGTCAGTGTCAATTAATCTATATCTTTATATGTATATACCTAACGGAAGTTAAAGCTTAGAATGACAGGTGTACGTCATTGTTGTTAAACTCAACCTTGGTAATAACAGGAAACAGCTAGCCAACACCTAAAGCATATTTCCCATTGATAGAAGATCGAATTTATATTCCTTTAAATACATGTACGATTACATATTTCATTAGACTTCTAACAAACTACGTATTCCAGCATAAAAATAAAGAAAAAAAATATTTAACCAAATATAGGCTGCGAAAGGCTATATCGTGGATTGCTTTCCTATTTTAAAGCGAATTCCCGTTCGTCTCGTAAAAACTGCTACATCCTCCGCATAACAAAAAAGAAAATGAAACAAAGCTCCTCATGGTCATAATGCTATTTATGGTAAAAGGCTGCGAAGGCGGATGCACACCTCGAGCAGTTAATGATACTCGTACTAAAGGAGAGACAATTTAAAAGGCTAACAGATACATACTTGTATACCAACCATTCTAGACAAACGATCTTCAATGCGATGATGAAGAAGAAGAAGCAAAACTTTGGAAAACACATACAAAAACAAACTCTAACACATGCATACGAGTAAAAACTTCATTTCATATTCGATAGATTATTACGCAATGCCTGCTCTCTGTCTTGCTTCCTCGATTCTTCTTGCGGCCATCAATTATCAGTGCTTGCACCTTATTCTATGCTTCGCACGCTCTAAAGCTTAGAGATACTTCGTGTTGTTTGTGTTTCTTTACTAAGCTTACAATAGCACATAGGGTTGGGTGAAGCCAATTGACGCGGCAGCACTAACAACAGCAACAAGTGGTCGTCGTCGTCGTCGTCGTCGTCGTCATGTGTAAGGAGGTATTGTATGCTCAAGGCAGGGAAGTCGTGGCTCACCTATTTTGTAAGAGCAACTTTAGTATCAATCTACATATGTGTGTACGTTTGTATATAAGAACCCGTACCAGTTTGGTCTACATTTTAAGAAATGTTTTTTTTTTTGTTATTTGGTTAGTGGCCTGTGCGTTGTTTGGTAGTTAAAGTGAATAACTTTCAAGCCCCACTCAACAGGATGGAATCAAGAAGTTATGATAATTTTTGTCGATTTTTTTTTGAGACATCCAAAATTTTACTGTAGGAGGAGGAGTTGACTTTTATACATTTGTGTTCTTGTCGACAAAGACTAAAACTGACGGATAATGTGTACTCGTATAAAGAACATGATTCCTGCGCAAAAAGCTTAGACCAGAATTGAATATCGCTCGTCTTGAAATGGTGCCTTATCAAGTTTTGCCATAAGAACCAACTTCTGGAGCTGAAGAGGCCGACTACTTAGTAAACAGACTTGCATTTTAATGTTTGTAAATAGTTTTTCTACTTCTTTACTTTACTTCTTGCCTGGGCAAGTATTGGCATGTAAAGGCGACGTCCAAGTTGACGAATTAATTAATTAATGCACAGCCTTTCGTCAAATCGAAAAATTCGTTAAATCGATAGTCGTTTTGTCTAACTAATAATCCTACCAATGTATTTGTTGTAAGAAAAGAGAAATCAATTCACATATGACAAAATAACAGAAGTAGAAATAAATGTACAAACATGACGAACTATTTTGCTTTTAACCAGAAATTGTAAAGAATTCGTTAAACAGCATTTTTTGCATCATTCGTAATCCATCAATAGAAATTCAATTATGTATATTGGAAATTTGTTAAATCGGGTTTTCGTTAAACCAGACATCCACTGTATTATGATCAGTGGTGCCAAGTAATTTCCTTATAAAATATTTCGCTTCCCACTGATTAAAACGCACAGAAGGTTTATTCACCCGTAAAGCCGTGGCCATATGCCGCTTTACCCTATGAATGCGTACTAATATGAAGTCGTTTTTATAACGGTATGCGACCACGGCTAAACTCTGAACATCATCGTTTCGTTTTTTTTTTAGTTAGTATTTCCCGTAGTCGGGTTTTAGTTTTTTAACTGAATTTTTTATTTACATAACTTTTTAGTTTCAGAAAATATGTACGTAGAGTGTATGTAGGTAAGCAATTTCGTGTTCTACTTTTATTTGATACCCATATTAAGGAGGAAGTAAAGAAACGGTAATCCGCCATCTTACTTGGTACGTCCGCCATATTGAATTCGAAATCGAATCCAACGACACCTCATTTGTTGAAATCGGTTCCATAGTTTAGGCTATACGAGATGACATCCTTACACACAAACAAATAAGCAAAAAAAACCCAGCCTGTGAGATTCATAACCCATCCTTTTACTTAGTGGGGTAAAAAGAGAGGCGACTTGAAAACAAAAATCTAGTACATTTACTTTTACTATATGACTATTTACAATGAATCTAACGCATCTAACGTTTAACATGGATTTGAAAAATGAAGCAAATGTAGAACGAAGTGTGGACACTGAAACGGCACTAAACGGCAGCAACGTCTTCGAGATGGCAATAGGGAAGACTCTTTTTTCAATTTAAGACAATCAATAGCGATTTTACGCATTGTCTCATCATTTGCAGTAAAGTATGCCGATCCCAGTCACCCCACTGTAAGGACTTAATACTCGTAAGTCCGTGGAGAATCGAAAACGTAAGTGTCTTCAAAATACTAAAATTAGAATTTTCTATCTTGATGCAAAAAACTTATTTCTTTGGGCATTACACTGGCTTGTTTTAAGAGCTCGGTTCTACGTCGTTGCACAGGGTGTTTCAAAAAGTTCAATTCAACGTAGCGAAAGAAGTGTTCGCAATTTGATAGTGAAAATTAGATTGATTAAACATTTAAATAAAGTTAAAAAAATATTTCAGTTAAATAATATACTCGTAGGGTCATCCAACAAGACGTGTGTGTCTTTTTAATCAATGAAAAAAAGTACGTCGTTGTACGCGTTCTGCTGGCTTCAATTCTTGTGTCAAATGGATCTTATAAACAAATAGGCCAGGATTTATTTTTTTTATGCAAAAGGTGGTGCAAATGCCAAATTTCTGTGATCGTCTCGCAATGAACATACCTGGGTTTTCGATCACACTCTCAGCTATGGCAGCGATATTTCTGACAGCTGACCTTACTGGACAAACACGAGTTGCAAAATACCCTCTATATAACGAATTTCCCTATAGCGAAATTCTCTCTAGAACGTATGTATACATTTCCTTGGGGCAAAAGTGTTCAACCAGTCCATATCCACCTTTCTTTATCGAATTCAGGGCAAACCGTTTTCAACAGGGCAACACGTCAACACGGGAAATCCCCGAACACTCAACTTGAAATTTCATAGGAAGAACAAATTGTAGTTAATTAAAAAATGACTGGTTGCGAATAATGTTAATTTGTTTATGTTATTACAATAGACGTCCAGTTTAACGAATCCCCTATTTAACGAATTTTCAATATAACGAATCAGATTTTTTTTCCATTGGTGGCTCTATAATATGAAGTATGCAAAAAATGTCCGATCGCTTTACAATTTCTGATTAAAAACAAAATAGTTTGTCATTTTTGTGCATTTATCCCTAATTCTGTTATTTTGTTTATGTGAATTGATTATTATGTATGTAGGTAGTTGGGTAGAACGACGATCGATTTAACGAATTTTTCGATTTAACGAAAGGCATTAGATAATTCGTTATATAGGATGTCCATTGTACTTGATTCGTTTCATGAGATGAGACAAATGTATTTTTTTTTTACTCGCTAAAAAAGAATTCTCTCTACTCGTATAATGAAAAAATTTAGTAGTCAAGTTGCATTTAATATTATGAGTTAAAAAGACGTTTCACTGTAGTTGTGAACATTTTAACAAAATTTGCTAAATCTTGCAATGACGTAATAGTTACATACATACATACACACATATAACAAACTGTCATTGCATGTAACTCACAATTTTATATTTTATTTTAGTTTAAAATTTGCCAGACTAGTGCTACAAATTTGTAAGCTAGTCACTTGCCAATTTTTATGAAATAGGGCGCTGGAAGAAGTAAGAACATTTTAAACTTTAAAAGAAGACATTGCTGGGCAAAGTTGATCGCATTTAATTATTTTTTTTGTCATGCACAATATTGTCCCTAACATCTAGTCCATTTGGTTTATATTATGTTTGACCTAGATTTCGCTATCTTTGCCTACTTGCCTACACTTTCGTTGCACACTCCCTTTGACAATAACCGCCCACAATACAAAAAAAAAAAAAAAAAAACCATTCGACCAAAATGAATGCCTTTGCGCACACAAACATCTATCCAGAGGTAGGTAAGTGATTTCCTTTCTATAACAGCACACCTGCCTCATTATAATGACCCTAGAGAGAAAATTAATTTTCTAAATAAGCTAAACGCATCCACCGTTAAAACCTGCCCCCGGCACAGCAGCCAGCGAGCGGTTTCAACCGAAAATATCTCACCAAAAGCTAGGATTTGAATTGATAATCACGACGACCCTGATTTCCTACACACGTTTCACTTTACCGCCCATCATCAACGTGAATCTTTAATCAAGAAAAAGCACACAACAACAAATATAACAACAACAAAGGGATTCCACACATTCTTCTTAACTGCCTGCATTCGTAGTTTTGTAGTTTCGGAGAGTATCTAACATAACTGAATAGAAGAAGTTGTGCAGAGTGTAGCTGCTTTAGACTTTTAGAGCGTAGCAAAGAAGAGAAATAGAAAAAGAGTCTCTCGATCAGATACCTACTTACTCGTTTTTTTTTTTTTTTGTTTTTCTGAAAAGCTTCCATTTTACAGTTTGACTGTTTCTTTCACTTCATCTATCATTTGTCGTAGTTGGGTTGGGTGTAACCACGTCGCAAGAGAAGACCTTCTATCGTCTTCTTCTACCTTCTTCCCTACTGTTAAGCCATAGCCAAGCCAATGCCATACTAACCATCCTCTTATTTGTTTTTACGCTCTTTTCTCGTATTCACAGTGCGACCTGTTAGAAGTCCATTTCACAATCACACCGAGAAACGAGGAAGACGCGAGATGGAAGGCACGCTACACACAACAAACGAGGAATTAGATACTCTCGCATATTAACAGTGCGACGAAATCGCCTGCCGTGCCTCGCCTTGTGTGCAAGATGGGTAAAAAGGGTTCTTGAACTTAAAAGGGGTCACCTCGCGCACAAGAAGCCAAAGCCGAAGTCAACTCCAAAAACGAACACTAAGACGAAAAGATACCTTGCGTACCTGTCTGCCATCGCCTGTTAGATTGCCTGTTCGGGTGGTTGGTTCGTTGCTTACCTTGTGCTTCATCTCTCCATCAGTTTTTCTATTCAAAGGCAGTTTCTAATTTTGTTGTTTTTTTTTTCTTCTTTTCTTCATTCTGCTTTTCGTTCCTTTTCTAATAATTGTTCTATGAAGTGTATCTAGGTTTTCTTTAAAGGAGGACGAAGTCATTTGATTATGGAACCGACTGGAAGAAAAAATGAGGAAAAAAAACCGTAAAACGATAGAAATTTATTACCTTTGAGCCTAGGGTGTTGTAAAGTGGTTAAGACTATAAATGGGCCTCCATGTCGAAGACATTAAAAAAAAACAACAACAACAAAAGGTTGCTTGTCTTGTTGCCTATTTTCGTGGATTGTCCTAACGAAATCTTAATGATCACCGTAAAGTAGCTTAAATTCGTTTCAAGCTTTTCTGAGAACTGTTAAAAAAAGAAAACATTTGCCTGTATCTGGTTTTTTTTTTCCTGAAATGATATCTAGTGGATTGGGATAGCTTCTAACATGAAATTGAACTTTATACGATGGTTATGTTATATTTGAACTGATTTCAGGCTAAAACTGGAAATAAGGCGTCAAAAGGTGTTGGCCCTTTGTTTACCCACTACAATGGAACATTAAAGAAATAACCAGACGATTTTGAAGTTCTTTGCAACACTCCTCTTTGTATAGTACAATAAGCAAACAACTTAACAACTAGGGATGGTCTAACATTGTAGGACATAGGGTTCCTAAGGAACTTTGGCCAGCACTAGACCATAGAAGGACAAATTAAATCCTTAGATTTAGCAGGGCACGAATGAAAATAGCTATAGGAATTGTATCCAGGCATTGCCTTCTTAGCAAACACGCCAAGAGGCTTGGACTGATAGACACGGATATTTGCAGATACTGTAATGATATATGTATGTAGGTGTAGCAGATGATATCGCACATAGTCTGTGTGAATGTCAGGGCATAGCCCGCAGTTGCAGGAACATTTTGGGCTCCTACTTCTTCAGGAGCCTGGAAAAGGTAGGCCGAATCAACCACAGGCTCGGTCTAAAAATGTTCAAAATAATAAAATGCCCTGAGGAAATTGTGGCGGTTTACGTGCCATCCTTGGATAGATTCTAGGGGATCGCGATGGGCCCACTTTGTTGCCTGGTGTTTTGGGATGGCTCAGCCTCTCAACCTAACCTCACCCATCTGCCCTCAAATGATCGGAGAATATAAGGCTAACATGGGTGGTGTTGATCTTATGGACAGCCTTATGTGTCGATACCACATTCGAGTTAAGAGTCGTGATATTATGATAAGTCTCCTCTACCGTTTTGTGGACATGGCCGCTACGAATGCATTTATTTTATACAAACGTATTACAGTGGATCCGCTTATTTGGGACACTTCGGTCCAGACCGATTTTGTCCCAATAAAGCAGTTGTCCCAATAATGCGATGTGACAATCAAGTAAAAAAACAATCTTTTCTGTTCTGTTCTTGACCATTTGTCTCAGTTAAGCGACTGTCCCGATTATCCGCCGTCCCAATAAAGCGGAATCTACTGTATATATATATAACGCACATCAAGTGTTAGGAAAAGAGCTGTTCATCAAGTAGCGGTCTTCGGTCTTCGGTGGTGAAAATCATTTTCCAATTTGGGTTGAAAGAAAAGGCAAAAAAGTACAAACATTGTAAAACAGCGGATACACAAGTCGTTTGTTCCAAATGTGATCTTGGTTTATGTGGTACAGTCGATAAAAATGGGTTCTGGGATTACCACCATAGAAAATAACATGTTTTATAACTTCTCTAACTCTTTTTCTGAATAAAATCTGTAGTATTAATCGGCTCCGTGAAATAAGACTGCGTGAATTTAGGCCGCGATCAAAAAATGAAATTAGGTTGCGCGGGAGTATTACGATAATCGGGGCGCCGAGGTTTGAAAATGTCATTTTGTAGATCTCGGCACAAAATATCAAGTAAAAAATATTGATTTATCGCTTAGGTTAGGAGATATCGAGGTTTGAAAATTTGAGTAAAGAAATTTATAAAATTGTAGTTTTTGAGGATCAGACTTTGAAAAAATAAAACTAAAAAAGTCATCAGACGACATGAATTTAGACGTATTTCATTTTCAAAATTAATTTTGAACGCCCATACAAAACCATGCGCGGCCTAATTGCACGCGGTCTAATTTCCATGCCCCGTATTAATCTGTTATTTTTTACATGCAAACCGGCAAGACCGACTCAAGACGGTCTTGACTATTTCTCACCTGGCGGTCGTTCCAGACAGGATTTTTACCTGAACTTTTAAACATATATTTACATACTTGGAAAAAAATTTTCGGCTTGATCCGACCAATTTTAAAAAATATATTTATTTATAAAATCTGTAAGATCAGAGCCACCTTTTGGCATTCTTAGTTTACTCATGTTGTTCTGAGTCTAAAGTCTAAACATTTTACAGGAAAACCGAAAATTAAAACCTCGTATATTATTTCCCGCCAAAATATTATGAGTTCATGCTTATCGGTCGGTGCAAAGAGATAATTTTTTTTGAAAGTTTTTTCTGATTTCTGCAAAATATATGAAAAGCTCGATTTTCTAAGATCCGATGTGAAAGTCACACTTTCTTTCGTACTAAAACTTTCATAGTTGCCGATTCCAATTAAGAAGGATTACATACATGCATACATTACATACGTACACACATACATATCTGCCTACCGTTAGATTCCTACTCGTATTATAAAAAGTTCATTAGATAAAGGGCAAAACTCACAAATGCCATCCACGACACGTTATTACAAATATCTTCTGCGGAAGTAAGCAAAAAATGTCCATCAGAATCGGCTCATGTAATTCATATGTATGTGCACTCACATGGGATAAGGATTAGGGCAAGCAAAGACGTGTTCATATGTAGCTCCTTTAGTTGGCTCCGTATAAGCACCTAACCTATCACCGAACGGCGCGGCGGCATGTACTCGTATTCTATTGACTTCAGGAAGTGAAGAGTTGTGATGGTTTCCGCGCGTTACACGTGAGCTGCGCCACGACGAAGGCTCACCTCAAACTCTCTCCCATCTAAGGTTAGAATTTCTATTTCTATTTTTTTATTTTCTTTTTTCTTTTGTTTTCTTCTTCCTTGCTGTGAGTTGTATCGGGATATGGATGTGTGAGTGTGTGTCTGTATAATCATTTTTGAAGGGCTTCGAAAGGTGTTTAACCTTTGGTAGTTTTTTTGTGTTTCCTCATTTCTTTTTCCTTACACTGACTGATGGACTGTAAGTTTTCATCTTCCCAACGGAACACAATGTTTGCTTTTGAATAATTGTTTATGATATGTACATATGATATGCATATATGTACATGGAATATGTGTACACAGATGCGGACGACAGACGAGAAGTTAAAGGATGTGACACCATTTTCATTTGGGGGGAAAACCCGCGCCTGAACTAATTAACAAAACCAAAAAACAACAAACCTGATGAGAATTCCAGGTAAAGGCAGGTCAGAAAAAAAAACCAAATGATCCCGTAATTGTCAATTTTTAGGTGGGAATGGTGGAGCGCGGTGTAAAGTTTGGCGGCTTATTTACGGTTAAACGATCTAGATGACAGGAATTTTCACACCTAAAAGGCGCACCACAGCACTGGCCTGGTGGGATATGGTCTCGTACTCGTACTCTGTGTGATCGGTTGCCAGATTGCTGCACCATCCGTTGTGATAGAAAGAAAATCAAATCCGTAGAAAATCCGATTTCGTTGTTACCGCCGCGCCCGCCGCCGGCTGTAGAAGAATGTTCGACCGTCAATCATCCGAACACATGAGTACAAAGGTGTATAGGTATATGGAACCAATTAGTCGAATTGGAATTTTAGGGTATTGTCACCTGTGCGATTGATTAGAAGTGGCCGGGAGGAGGGGTAGTTCCACCAAAGGCGGAAGAGTATTTCCTGTATTAACAGGTGTGTGACAATAAAGTAGCCAACTACGAGAATGTGTAGGAGTTTTGGACGGAAAGTTTTCTTATTTTCTTTTCGGCGAATGCTGCTTTGGGCTCTCGTTGGAAAGAAAGTTTTCCACTTAAAATTATTCACACTGTGTCAGTGGGGAAGAGATTATTATTTTTTTTTTGTTTGGTATTGAATAATGAGGACGCCAATGCACGTAGATAAATTTGATGTGGAAGGAGTAATTATAGATGTAACCCTAGCTATAGCTAAAGCTATGCCAATACATTTCAATTATCAATTTTAAGAAATAAATTTAAGCACGAAAGTGCTCCCAGTTCCAGTGCATGACACCTGAGTTGCAAACAAAAATACTTATGTACACATACATAATGTAGTATGTACATATTATTACTACTAGCTGTCCCGCCCGGCTTCGCCCGTGTCTAAAAAATATAGTGTTACTTACAATACATACATTGTCATTTTGTTCGAAGAATCAAACACAGTGCGAACGCACCCCAAGCTTTGCAGGCTATCAATATATACAATCCACAAGTGTGGATTCTAAGTATTTGTAGTTTGAATAAATGACATTTCGCAAAGTGGCATTTGTTAGGGTGTTTTTATTTTTGCATTAATTTAAATAATATTGCGAATAAATTAATTTAAAAATCGGCCTATAATAGGCACAGGGTATTAATGAACTGGAATACGAAGTTTTACTTCATTGTGTGCATTAGTTTTTGTGTTTGTTTAACCGTAAGATTAACAGGTAAGAGCGTCACACTGAGATTTATATATTAATAAGATTGTTATTATTTTAGGGTGAGATGCACAGCGACCTTAAGATCTATTGTGCCACCTACAAATCCTAGACGAAGGAACATCCCTCTCTCGTTATTATTTCTATTGGAATCGGTTAGAGAGAGCTTCGCTCGCACCTCGCCCAGCTGAGAATTCGATAGTTCACAGCACTTCATCCAGACCAATTTCCCTGAGAAATCGCAGTAGGAGATTGGGTGCTATGAGTGGTAGATCACTAGATCCTCTGCTGTAATTTGTTATTTACCCAAGGAGTTTGCATTTTTTCTGGGCTAATGCCCCAAAATTCACCAGTATCTGTTCTGCAGTTTTACTGGACTCGTTGCAAAATCTGCATGAGTCTTCATCTGATAGATTTAGCTTCCTCAGATGTCCCCTGAGTTTACAATGCCCCGTTAGAAATGCAGTCAGGATGTGGATTTTGTTTTTGTCAAGGCTGATGCAAGCTTTGAATCTCTTCAGGTTGTAATTATCCAGCAGTTTCATCGCCTGTCTTAGACCCTGAGTTTTTGTCAAGGACTTAGTCCTGTTTGTCTTCTTCAGTGATCGGAGCTCCTCTTTTATGGTGTGTTCTTCGATGCCGCAGAAGGGTTCAAGGTGTGGCAACCCCTTTCCTAGCAAGTTTGCCCACCTCTTCATTACCTTCTATCCCCATGTGTCCTAGTACCCAATATATGGTGACGTTGTTTCGTTCGTCCAGTCTATTTAGTTTATCTAGGCATTCCCAGACAATTCTAAATTTGATGATCAGAGTCCCTATTGCCTCGATAGCTGCTTGGCTATCTGACATTATTGCTATTCCGCGCCTGTTGTAGCACTTATCAAGATTGAGTTGGGCACATCTGTCGATAGCACAGATTTCAGCTTGAAAAATGCTGCTGCAGCTGCCCATGTGTTCAAATAGTTTAGTTCCGGGCCCAAAAACTCCTGCTCCTGTTCCTTCCTCAGTTCTTGAACCATCCGTGTATCATTTAATGGTATGAGGACTCAGACTGTAGTTTCTAGATTCGTTGCTCCAGTCCTTCTTGTAACTGAGTTTAATGTCGAAGTTCTTTGATCAGTTAGATGTCCTGATGTTATGGTCCCTAGGAAATGCCAGAGGGGAAAGCTTATTGGTCATATTAGCGAAGTCCTTATGACAAATGCATTTCTCTCTTCTAATTCCTTCGTTGGCTATTCTTAGAAATGTCCGATTTGCAGATTCACTCACCACCAGGTGCAGTGGATTAAGCTCCAATAGCACCTCCAGTGCTGCAGTTGGACAGGTTCTCATTGCACACATAAATTGACATTTTGGAATTTCTCCTAAATAAGCTCTTTTAAATGAATTCAGAATTTGGTACATTTTGACACTGCAAGGTTTGTAAACTGAGTATGAGCACTTTCGGAACACTTCCCGTTCATTGGCGGATTACGTATATACTTGAGCTGTCATTGAAGTTAACGATTGTTGTTTTTATTGAAGTTAATTCAAATCCTCCAAACTCATTAGTAGAGGCTTACAATATAGGTAAGGATTTTGGGGATGTGTATCGCTGTTTCTCATGAGAACAATTTGGAGCATTATATGAAGCGAGATAGGCTTTCAATGTCTGAGATCGTTGAAGAAGTATTTTCCTATGTGTAGTTTTCTACAACGGAAAGAGCAGGGCATGAACAGAGGAGATGAGTTGGGTTTTCTTTCTCTTTCTCTTCGGCAGATGTCGTTTGAAAGGACGACAAACCTATATTGCCTACAAGGCACTCTCCTGTGATGCCACCAATGATCGTGCTTGTTGTAGTCTATTTAGGGACAAAAGGTAGTTGGGATGGTTAAGGTCAAGCCAAGACCAGATCTGTCTGGTGACAAGGCAAGTGTGCTCACTTCCCCACCTAACATTAGTTTTATTGATATTTTCACTAGGAAGTCAGCTGCTAGAAGCGCTATTAAACTTCAACTTATTCGAAAGTACAAAGCAGGTAATCTTATGGGTCACCTTAACATTATCAACAATATTCCCGATCAGAACATTATTTGCACCGTCGCTGATGATATGATAAGTGAATACTACTCGTACTTTGGCAGAAAAATCGAAGTTCATATTGGGGAACGTACCACATGGTCAAACGGCGGACCCACCCTAGACCCAAAATGTCTAGTATGGTACACTGATGGATCGAAAATGGTGTTGGCTTCGGGCCTAATACCAAAATCTCCGTCCCTCTTGGATCATTCCCCAGCGTGTTTCAAGCTGAGGTCCAGCGCTGATATAAATGTCTTTTCAGACAGCCAAGCCGCACTCAAAGCTTTGAGCTCCTATTCTTTGGACTCAAGACTGGTTAAGCGCTGCTTCAATGCTCTCCAATCCCTAGCTACTTACTATAAGGTCAAACTTTGGTGGGTACCTGGTCACAGAGGCATTGAAGGAAATGAGATTGCGGATGAGCTGGCTCGTTCAGTCTCTACTGCCAAATTCTCAGGCCCGGAACCCTTTTGTGGCATAAGCTGGGCAACTGGGCAAACTGTTATTTAAGCATTATACCCACCACAAGGAACTTTTTAACTACAATAAGAAGGATATTACGTATCTAACAAATTTCCTCTCCGGTCATTGCCAGTTAAGATTAAGATACTACCTAAACAAGTAAGGCCTGTCTAGCGAGACCGATTGTCGACTCTACTTAGAGGAAGTCGAGCCAGACGAGTAAGTCCTTTGTGATTGCCCAACACTTTTCGGCGTCAGGCGGCGTAACCTACCTAAAGAACTACTCGGACCTTGTGACTTAAAAAATGCATCAACCAAGGACATGCTAGCCTTTATTGGTGGTTTGTCTTTTGGACCAATTAGAATCCTATGATATAATAAATCTTTTAGGTCGCAGAATCAGCCTTGGATCCATTAATAAAAAAAAACTCTCTATAAGAGATGAACGACAGTTGGAGGTGGGCTTTGAAGTAGATACAACTGATTCCAGGGATTTCAAAACCGCCTGACTATCCGAGAAATGCTTATATTGTTAGAATATATTACATTCCCCTGGATCCAGAGCAGTACTTCTGAAATCGCCATAATTTCCTCTTGAAACACACTACAGTGATCACGAAGGCTTTCAAGGTAGGTTAGGTTAGGTTACGACGGGTCGTTTCAAATAAATGCAATTTCACCCAGAGGCCGTAAAGGTCCATTGTGAATACCCTATTTGTGCATGTAAACATGCATTTAACAAAACCATTTCGATCTTTTAATAAATCTCATTAGGTCTGTATCTTAGCCAGGTCATCCAGGCAGTCGAAGAACTGTGCTCACATACAAGATAGTCACCATTGGCATAAAAGGTGTGCAGCTCGCCTATGCAGCTTCTGCAGAAGTCATTTTTAAGGATGCTGTATCTTTTGGCCATGTTTCCTATTATACAGTGTCCAGTTTATAACACCGACGACTAGGTACTTGGGTTTCGCTTCTTCTCATAGAAAGTAGGTATATTGTTCTTTTGTGGTCGACTGCGAGCCACAGGCTGCATGTTATGGCACAATTGCTAGCTTTGCACCATCGCCGGTCCTCGGCTAAATTAGTGGAGATGTCTTTTATATTTTTAGCTTTGTTGAAAGCTGATAAGACCTGTCTGTCAGCTAGTATTATATCCATATCAGAGCCTTTCCTGGCCAGTCCGTCTGCTGTTTCGTTCCCTTCCATTCCCGCATGTCCGGCTACCCAGCGCAGTAGAGTAAAACTGTGTGGCGTTTTATAACTGTAAGTGCCCTGAGGCACTCCTTTGCGAATTTTGAGTTCACGGAAGTGTAGAACAGTGCTTTAAATACGGCTTGGCTGTCCAATTAATTAATTTCCTTGCTAGGACCACTTGTGCTGCTTTCTTAAGAGCATATATTTCTGATTGAAAGACGCTGCAATAATCAGCCAGTCGGTAAGACTGGCTTATGCAAAGGGGTTGGGTACGATATCCCGCTTTTTATAATCCGGTTTTTTTAAAATCCCGACCTTAAAATCCCGACTTTAAAATCCCGCTTTTTATAATCCCGCTTTTTTATAATCCCGCTTCTTATAATCCCGTTTTAATAACCTCGTTTTTGCAATCATAGCTATTTGTTTTATTTTAAAAAATGCAATCAATTGCAGGGCATGAGTCCTTTTTACAATATGAGTTGTAATTATCTTTTACATATAACTCGCTAAACTCCGAATAAAAAATAACATAATTTTTTTCTGCAGTTCTACTTTTCCTTCTCAGTTTTCATGTCTTAAAAGTTTGTCCAATGTTTTTCCATTTTCTTCTTCAAATTCCAAGTAAGCCTACGAACTCGGATTTCTGTGGAAACTATAAATCGAATCGAATGTAAACCAATCCATTTCGATTCGCCTCTAGCGTACGAGTATACCTTCCTACTTTGTGTAGGTTCCCATTTCCTGCCTCGAACGCAATTCACTGTTTCACAATAAAACAAAGACACAAAATTATGCACGAATATTAAATGTGTTAAACCTCTTGTTTTCTTTTCATCTTCTTCTTAATAAATGCACAAGCTTAACGAAACCTAATCCTAAGGTTTCCCTTGATGCATTGTTTTCCCCGCATAAAGAAACACAGTTGGTCCGAACCTAAATTAATTTAAATTGAAAATTAATAATCATATGTATGGTATCTAATCGACCTAGATACGAGTATGCTGAGTGATCCTCTAGCATCAGATACCAGCGCATCCAACAGCACAACAGAAATAGTAATCAACAACACGGCTAATGTAAAAACTGGTTTGATTGGGAGTGAAAAATGTGGTGTTACCCCAGTTAGGTGAGCCCTTTGGATAAGGCCAGCTACAGCTACTCGTAGGTTTGATGGGGAAATCTATTGGTTTGGGGGTTCTTGAAAAATTAAAAAAAAAACCTGATGGGGAATTTCTATACACAAATTATTTCGATATGCATACACAACACACATACTCGCAGATACTTGTTTTATTTATTTTAGACTTGAGGGATATAAAAATAAAACCACATGAGCAATCTGCGTAGAACGCAATTCAAGTTGCGCTAGCAAAAGGAAACGATTGCCTCCGATGAGATAATGTATACAAATATCGTTGGCTTTTGTTTATAAAAAACAACAGTATTATTGATTATAAAGCCTTGAGAAATTCCTAGAAACAAGAAAGGCTTTGAAATTTGCGTGTGAATGCTTATTGACAGTCTAGGTCGAAATCTTAGGCACATTGTTTATTGTTTTCTATTATTATTCAGTTTTGTAAAAACGATTTACAGAGCTTTCAAATCATTAAAACATTGTTGGCCCATTAATTAGGAAGTGTGTAAAAAAGTCTATAGAAACGATGCTTTATTTTCTGACTCTGACTCAGTGTTACCTCTGAGAATTTTCAAAAAGTCGCAAAAAAAGTCGCACAGACTAAAAAAAAGTCGCAGAGACTTCAAAAAAGTTTCAACATATAAATTGAAATGTTCTTGGCTGTGGGCCCTTTTTTGGGGGGTATTAAGTACGTCAGGTGTTTTATTTAATTAAAATATTAATTAATAAGAAGCTAACAAATCCATATTTATTTTGATTAGTGATATAGGAAGTATGTACACATATTTATTTTATTTTGAAAACAAAATAAACAAACACTAAAAAAAACGTAAATAAATATAATTATAGAACTTTTTTTAGTAAGTAAAATATACAGCTTGCGTATAAAAATAATTTTTTACCGGGTCACCAATATGTGACTATTAATTAAAACTTGGAGCGTTTAGGTTTTGTTTACACCTTTGTGGATTGTTGGTAGAGGTGGACCCGTGTCACCTTATTACTACGGCCACAGATTGGCCTAATGTGATTTCCTCCACTTATACATAATGTACATACGTATATAGGCGTATAATATGTATAATCTAAAAATGTCTTTGATGAGCGAGCCGTCAGACACATATGTACATACATACATATTTATATTATATCCTCTGTCGCGAGGTAAAATTTGCTCAAATGACCATGACGTTTTCTGACTGCACAAATTAAATGACACACAATATGTTCTACTGATTCTTCGTCCTCATTGCACATCGTGCACATATTGGTGACTCGGAAAAAATTATTTTTTACTTTTTAGTTCATTAAAGCTTGTACTTAAAAATTATTTTTTATCTATGTATGTATGTACGATATATTTATTTTCTACTTTTTAGTATCTCAGATTTTTTACAAATTTACGTCGGTACGTATGCACCATTTATTGGCTTGGGTGGGTTTAATATGAGAAAGTTTACTCAGAATGTTGGAGATTCTACTCGTCAAACTCTTCCATTTGATACCCATTTTATGGGGGTTGTGAATAAAAAAGTATTCCGCCATCTTATAGCATCCACCATATTAAATTTAGAATCACGTCACTTAGCTAATCGTATTCTACTTGTCAAATCCTTTCATTTGATACCCATATTAAGGAAGTCGTGAAGATTATGGTAATCTTCCATCTTGAGGGGTCCGCCATATTAGATTTACAAGATCATCAAATATATATTGAGTTGTCGCCGGACATGCAACATTTCAGCATGATCGGATACCTGGAAGTGGGTGTAAAATCGATTCCCAGATTTCTCCCTCACAGTAAGTAAAGTTAGTATGTATAAATCTCTTAAAAAAAATAGATAGATTTAGTATCGATCTATTACAAATCAGTTTTCAGTTAAATAGGTAGGTACATTAAAAATTTAAAAAAAAACCATATAGAAGAGCACTTTGTTATTTAGTATTAAGCCAGTCAATATTAAATAATTCAGTTTGTAAAGCTTATAATATAACAAAAGGTGCAATAAATTACTTCCTAGTCCTTTCTTTCCTGTATTTATCGAAGTCGAAGCCTCAATTTAATTTTTTGGAGAAGGTTCAGAGCAGATTACATATTATTACAAAGATTAAACATGTAGACGGTTGGTTTGCTTATTTTTCATTAATGTTGTAAGCTTGGAAAAATCCCTTTGCGCACAAGCACTACTATGCGCCATGCGGTAGTGTCAACATATTTGTAACGAATTTACATAAATTTGAAAATATATGGTTACCGAGGTGGTTTTTAACATTCTTAAAACTATCTAGTATACAAAAATTTGTCCTCATGTGTTATGTGAATGTTTGAAAGTAAACTGTGCACAAAAATATAGATCTAAGAAAAATCTGCCAACAGATACATTTAAAATTTAAATGAAAATAAATACATTTTGACAAAAAAGTCGCAAAAAACCAGAAAAAGTCTCAATGTTTCTATGAAAAGTCGCAAATTTGGAGTTTTTTGGAAAAGTCGTATCAAAGTCGCAGGCCAGTCAAAAAAGTCGCAAATTGCGACTTTAGTCGCAGAAGGGTAACGCTGCTCTGACTTTTAACAGAAAACGTTTTGAATGTTGTTATGTTATCCAAAAACCAACGATGGAGATGGAGTTTTCCCAAATATAGATCTAAATCTTCTGAATCAGTGTAGACTATATTTCGGGAGAAAAGAGTGGCTTCTTGTTTTGGGTGAAGGGAGATCTTCTATCTGCTAAGGGATGAGCATTAAGGACTTGGTTAGTTGGTTTGAGAGGGTGAGGAGAGGATCTCTCCCATCAGGAGCTGTGCTGAGAAACAGAGGGTACGGGCTTGTGTGGGTGAAGAATTAGTGAATCGTGGAAATGGAAAGGTTAAATGAAGATTCAAGAAAAACGCTCTGTACTCCAGTGATTTCGAGAAATCGATAGATCTAAGCGATGTCAGCCCAGATAGGATTATGTCTTTCCATGTGTTTTTACCTTATTGAGCATAAAGCGGGACAGTTGCAAAGGAAGTTTTTGATACTTTCGTCATCTTCTTCGCAACCCGGGCAGGTGCTGTGCTGCATTAGTCCCAGTCTGTTGGCATGTCTTGTCTATGGATGTGTCCCGTATATATGCCAATCATCGGTTTTATTTGTGCTCCACCCATATTTTGTACTTTCATGGCTCGTATATAACGCAAAAATATATCGCGCACACACAAATGGTTGCGGGAAGCTAGGCTTGGTTCTACCTAGGACTGCTGAAGCCAAATATTATTATTATGGCTCGTTGTGGGTTTGGATTGTCGGCTTTGGCGGTCTTGCAAGTTTGGATTTAACTCCACATAAGCGAATGGTGTTTTGGAAAAAAATCAGGCTGTAAGCGGTTCAGTTCATCTGCTCTCTCTCGTTTCCCGGGATATCGTTGTGGCCAGGTACCCAGAGTAAGTTCACCGTGCAGGATCTCGCGAGGGTATTAAGTTTTCCTTTACATTCCTTCACTTGCTTGGAGTTAGTTTTGGGGTTTGCAAGTGCTTTAAGCGTGGATTGACTATCCGAGCAGATATGTTCGCAGGTGTCTCTGGTGTTGGCTTTTAAGAGTTCATCAACGCCCGTCAACTTCCGCTTGAAAAACAGTTGCTGAGTGTTCTAAATGAATGGTTGAATTTATCGTACGATCTCGAGAGTGTACACCAGCTCCCGATTCTCCGCTAATATGTGATCCCTCCGCTTAAATTACTATGCCCCGTACTTCGGCAATCGCTGTTCCTTGCTGCCAGTTTACACGGCTGGTAAATTTAACTGTATATTCAGTCTTGAATAAGTATTCTTTTTCAATGAGATCACTTGGGTTGCTTACAAGTCCAGAGGAATCTGAAACATCTTTCCACGTGGCTCTGTGTCCCGTCAAGCTCTGGGTCGGACCGACTGTTATACTCAGCATTACGCACGAAGAGCACGTAGAGAATGCACACTTAACTTTAGTTCGGAGCATGTGAGTTTATTTATAAGAAACGCACTCGGTTTTCGCGGGGTAATAGAAAACTCACAAACAAAACTTTTTTTTTGTAATCTACCGCGGCCCTTTCCCGGTACGATGTTGTGTCCGCCTTTTTGATATTTTTGCCAAGGGTGGAATCCGCTTCTTTGCACGAGACAATCCCAACTGCCCTTTTGATCCTAATACGAATAATCTCTTTGGACACCTCATCGCTACGCCGTCCATCTAAATGGCAATAGGTAAGGACAATGCCACACGAACGAGCGTCTTTTTCCGCGCTCCCATATGGTCGTGCGCCCTTAGTTTAGGGGAATATGTATACACGACGCCTTTTTGGTCGCGGCCGCTCTATTGGGTTTCTATATACTCATGGCGGAAAAAGACGCTCGTGTGGCATTGGCCTGAGTGGTCGAGCGGTTTTTTGTTGTTTTCTGTTTTTTAGCAAGAACAGAAAATGAAAAGGAACAATAAAGCAAAATCGCATAATATGACCCGCTTCGTCCTGTCGTACGATCATCCCCGTTGGTAACCCGCGACCAAGATCGGAACACCAGGGAATTGGTATACTTTGTCTCGTCTAGCATGATCAGTTGCTTTCTATTTCATACCAAATGCAGAGGCCGGCCGTAAGGAAACCGCTGTTTCCTGCCAATTCGTGGATGTCGAATCCCCCTCGCTTGCTTCCCACTGGGAGAAATGGTATTGGAGCCAAAACAGCGCCGGAGCACACGCCTACATAGACACGTTATGCATGTCGTTGTCTGGTGTATTCATTTGACGTCTGGGCTTTGAAGAAAAAAAAGTTCGGTCGACAATCTGTTCATTGCAAAACCGCTAGAGACTTTGAATCTTTCTGAACTTTAAACTTCACGAATACACAGGAGGCTTACAGAAGCTACTGCTTTGATATTCCTGATGGCGGATAAGAGAACTGATTTCCGTTTCTCTGGGTATGAATCGGATCTCTTTACACAACCGAAGGGCTAACAAAAATTGGTTCCGGTTTCATCGTATGTTCTGACTAAACTGGCGCTAAAATCTCGTATGCTTAAATGTTTGTGCGGAACGAGCCTGGGTGGTAGATGTTAGATAGTAGTAGTTAAAATGTCATCTAGAGTCATAGTTAAGCTGGATATATCTTCTATTCTTAAGGAGAACTCCTAGTTCCTCGCTCATTTGCTGCCACTCCCAAAAAATAGTTCGCTTTCCTGGTGATACGGTATCGGAAGACTACTTTTGGAAGCCGATGATCAGGAAGCTTGGTGATTCTTAAAACATAGTATACTTGAAATGGAGCCTAAGGGTGAGTAGTCGCAGGAGAGGTAGGCCGGTTTCGACATAGAGCATGTATGTTGGTAGCCTAAACAAGTGCTTGAGGAAGAATCTTTGCAGCTTTTCAACTTTTCCGTGCTCTTCTTGACCCCATATCGGACTTGCGTACAATATAACGGATTTTGCAGTTGCTTCGAATAACTTGTCTGGCACATCTTTCCGACTGAGGATATTTCTCCATGAGCAGCTTAAAGCTTTCTTTGATTTAGTTTCAGTTTCAGTTGAGCTATCACTTCAGCTTTCACTTAAACCGATGTGTAAACTGAAACTGAAACTGAGACTGAAACTTATGGAATTCCCATCAGTTTTCAGTTCAGTTGTCAGATAAACTGCACAGACGTAAAATAAAAGCTCAACTGAATACCGAACTGAAGTCTAAATGCACTACCTTTTTTAACTGAAATGTCAACTGAAACTGAAACTGATCATCTAAATGGGGCTTTAGTTTGTTTTGGAGGTGTTGATTGTACGAGAGTCTAGGTGTAAGGATTACACCAAGGTAGCGGTACTCTTTTATGACTTCTAATTGGACCGTAGCTAGATTTCACTTTTCTTCTCTTGAATATCTGCCAGATAGTTATTGCGAAATTTCAATATAGTATGTAGTAATATGCTAGATAGTGTAATATGGGCCTGGGCTTCAATCAAGCTTATCGCCTTCAGTTTCGTATTCACAAAGTTGTCTTACGTCTAAATAGATAGATAGGGTAGATTCACCTTAGAACTTAGAAGAACCTATTCTCTGTCCAAACGATGCCTGTGGCAAATTTCATCCTGACAATTGATTATTCTCTGTAAATACAATAAGTCTACAATACCTCACCAAAGCATAGCTTTAAATACTTCCACCTGCCATTATATCGTATACAACAATTCAAAACCACCTTACAGCAAGTTAAGTTAGTTTTCTCAGAGCCTAGTTGTGACTTGTTCCGTGAAGGCTGTACGAAAGTTGTTTTGTTATTATATATATTGTACACAATTTTAATCCTTATTTTACAACCGCAATAAACCAAAATTAACCTTTCACTTGTCTTTGGAAATAAACTTGTGTGTATAAAAAAAAATAAACTTACGAGTAAGTGTCATCTATTACCAAGCACAGCGCAATAGGCATGAATCACCTTACAATAACAAAAAAAAAAGAAAACAACAACTTAAAAGCAGCTTCACCCTTGAAGACTACATGTCCATTTTGCCTGTATATATGTACCTATTGATGCTTTCCACATTCCATCCGCCGCGCTGCCACTCTAAAGGTGGATCTTGCATGGATACCAATTTATTTCGAAGGTAAAACTAGAAAAAAAACACCTAACTCATGTTAATTTACATAAATTAAGTTTCTCTCGCTCTAGCGTGTGTGTGTTTGATTTTTAAAAAAAGCGCCTCCACAAGTACTTGTACCTATAAGCTACGCGCCTTTTCTTATCCAATCAACAGGAGTTAAAAACTTTGTAAACATCATGTCCATAAGTCATCGGAGCGTTTTATTTATTTAAACAAAAAAAAAAAATTAAAACCTGAGATGTGTACATATACATTCATATGTGTACCACGTCGGGTACTCCTATTGTAAAGGGTCTGTGTGTGGAAATGCTCACCATGCGGGCACGGGCATCTTCCTCTCAAGCACCACAATGAACCCCTCTGTCCCGCTTTAAACTTTTTTTTTATGGTTGTATCTATGTATCTATGAAATTCCTTTTCCATTACTTAACCTCAATATAGCGCTTGTGTTTTTTTTTTATTACATTTATCAATCCTATTGCGGTTCGAGAGTGGAAAGCTTTTTTTCAAAGCGCGGCTTGTGATTGCATGAGAAGCAGTATATCGTGTGAGAGGGGATGACTGCGACTAGTGGCGGAGGCCACAGAAGGCTATACACGGGGTCCATCTGAGTCCATCGTAGAAGGCTAACATGTTCGTTTCCACTAGGCTTTTGAAATACTTTGAAATGGCGTTCATAATAGAAAAGTATCTACAACTGTAAGAGAGGGTTCGTCCATGTAAGATCGACTTTGTAGGTTCACGATCACTCATACATTCAGACATTTCAGCTATTTCCACGACGAGGGGGGTATTTGCTAACTTTATACCCACAGCAGCAGTCATCCATCCATCTACAGTGGTGGATCTTTGGAGGTTTCCAAATCGAGCTAAGATTATACACCGGGGAGTTGGAGTATGGTGGCGTACCTGATGCTTTTGTACCTGTTGCTGCTTCTATATTTGTGAAATTAGACAACAAAAAGATGTGTTTTTTCTTTCTTCTTCTATTGCTTCTCCTGTCTCTCTCTCTCTCTCTCTGGCTGGCTTTGTATCTGCGTTTGTTTGTTGTTGTCTTCTTTTTTTTTACTTTAATTCCTATTTCATAAGTTTCTCTATCTGGTTTAAAGTCGTTTTGTTGTATTTGTTGTTTAGAAAAAGAGATACACATTAGATCAGATCTCCGCACCACCTGCTACGTACATATGTGAACTTTGTTTTGGGCACACACAGGCCAGAGCAAGGATTAGAGACAGCAGCAGTGGCGGCAGGGGTACAGCGGTGTGGTGTGCGATGGTTGGGGGCCAGTGTGTGAATGTGAAATCTTTGACTTTGAACTGATCGACTCTGAAGTGACTTAAGGTGTTGTTAAGATGTTAGATGATGATTTTTTTTTTTTTGTATGTATGTATGTATGCGTACATGTGGGTTTTTATTGTTAGAATTTCACAATAACGCGATTTAATACACACACACACACACATTATTCTCGCAGAGGGTTGAGACAGTGTGGTGTGATGTATCTTTTCTTCGGACATGTTATCCAGTTGGCCGGGGAGATACTGGATTTTCTTGAAGGCTACCACATTAGTTTATACTACCATAGAAGGCAAATGACGTTTTGGGAATTCTGTATATAATCTATGTATGTACATACATATTTATTTTTTTTATTCTGTTTACGGGAAATAAAGATTGATCATCGATGCTAAGTAAATTCCAAACTGTCATAGGAATTAGAAGGGAGATAAGGCTGCCTTCCTGTTGTAGTCTGTTGTAACGAAAGTACTAGTGGGCACCTAATAACAGTCTTTGACATAGAAATTTAAAAAAAAAAGTGGAGTATTTGAAGTTTATGATATTTTATTTTTCTTATCGTAAAGAATAATGAAGTAATAAACTAAAACATCACGTTTCTTTAAGTTAACTTAAAACAAAAAACTATATTTACTTAAAAACAAAAAAGTCATCTCAATCAGCTGTGCAAAATAATTGTAAAACAGTTAAACAAATTTAAAAACCAAGATAAACACTTTTTAGTATTTTATTTTGTGGCCCTTACCCTCAAGAACGTCGGCGCAACGTCGAGGCATGGAATCAACCAGGGCTTGACAATGCTGAAGTGGCTTAGCCTCCCACGCGGATTGCACAGCAGCCCAAATTTGGTTTGGCTTTGAAAACAGCTTGTTTGACGTCTGTCCAAAGATGTTCGATTAGATTCAGGTCCGGAGATTGAGCCATTGAGCCGGACATTCTATAACCTCAATTGAATTATACACAAACCAATTGTTGGCTAATCTACTCGAATGTTTTGGGTCGTTGTCCTGTTGCAGGACGCATTCCATTCAGCGTTAGGCAGCATCACTTCTTTCATTATGTTAGCATAGACTTCAGCTAAAATTATCGGTTTGATCCAATGTATCCAGTGCCATAATATGAAAAACAAACCCACACATTATGGTCTTAAGCGTGTGCTCAGGTATAGATTCCTCTCTCTTTGACCTTCGAATAAGCCTTCTGCAGCCAGGAGTCCCAGATAAAACATTTTTGGACTCGTCGTCGCTCCAAAGAATATTTTCTCCATTTTGAGATGTATTTGAACCAAATTTCTTTCGATTTTCTATATATCGATTCTTGAGTAACGGCACTTTTCATGGACTTCTGGCGATCAATTTGTTTTTTATAAGCGTTCTTCTTATGCTTGAAGCATCCACTTGAAGATTTAAATCCTTTTTTACTTGAGTTGAAGTGATGAAAGGATTTTTTTCACTAATCTAACGATGTTTCTTTCATCACTTGCAGTACATTTTTTTCTTTTTTCTTCTTTTACCACGAATTGTTTGGCATTTACAATCATTTTGTTAGAGCAGCCAACCACTTCTCTTATGAGTTTAAAAGTTTTTCGTTCGGAAATCAATTTTTTTATAAGCATACATTTCCCTTCCCTACAATATTTGCTATGACCCATCTCAACTTAAAAAAAAGTTTAAAATATTCGTAATATTTAAATTTGAACCAATACCCTTTAGTTATCTTACGCTTGACTGTCCTTTATTTTATTCCCCTTTGGTAAATTCAAATAACAACTTATCACTTGAGTGTTGCACAGCGGAATGAACTGGTGATATTATATTGCACAGCAAAATTTGGTCATATTTATACAAAAAAAGGGTTTTCTCCAACAAAAACCCACAGCTCTCGGAAAATTTTCATTTTATTTAATTAGCGAAAGCCCAACAGATATCTTACAACCGACTTTCGGTGCATGCAACGGGCAATAAAAAAAACGGTAAGCAAGTTGAGTAACTAATTGAGCATTGTGCTATTTTATTGCTAATAGCTGTACATATGTACATAAAGAATTGTCATTCGGTAGTAAGATGGGAGCATCGAGCAGGACTTTGCTGACTGATTGATTGTGATTGAATGTGAATATGCACTGCCGTCAACAGACTCACCAAGATCCAGAGACTAGCATGTTATAGCGTAACAGAGGCAATGAGAACCATACCAACTGCAGAACTGGAAGCTCTACTAAACGTCACCCCACTTCACCTAGTAATACAGGAAGAAGCAGCTAAACAAGCTCTTGCGCTTCCCTGGATCTATAAATTCAAAGACAGTTACCTAAAGGGGCATCTGAGTATACTAACTGCCCAAACACAATGGCGAAGCTGTAGTGGAAATAGGCAGCGCTGTCAAAGTTAAAATACACGTAAACTCTATAGCGCGAACACAATGCGAAGCTGTTGCTGTAGTATGAATTGTATGGTGAAGCGCAAAGTTCAGCCAACTTCAACTTTCTACTTCCACTACAGCGTCACCATTGTGCTCGGCTAGTAAAAAATGTCTATCAAGCTAAAGAAAAGACCACTGTCAGCGCTCACATGTCCCTAAGAATAAGCCTTGTTAAAAACTACCAAACATTCTTCCCGAATAGAGAATAATGACGGATATGAAACTCTTCAAATTCCTTCAAACTGCACATAGACGAAAGAAGTGCTAAATCTGCTAAAAAAAAACTTATCAGGAGGCTAAAGAAATATAAAGGACTTTCCATAAATAATCGACAGGTACCTACAATATTTTTTTCGAGAATGCATTAATCATTGAAAACAATTGAATGGGTTTAAATAAATTAATGAATTTCCAAAAAAAAAAGTTCGCACAAAATATCCACACAACAGAAGCATTCAATTTGTTCTAAGGATCAATCTACAAGGTTACCATGTCGATCTAGGACTTAAAGAGGCAAACACTACCAACATAAAGGGAGGTGTGTCGCCAGGATCCACCAAAACACCATTGGCAACAATTATCGTACCCCACCCACCGCACAACTGTTAAAGTCGATAACAAGACTTTTCGATTTCGTGTGAGTTCATCAATCTTTTCTTAACTGTCCACTGTCCAGGTATTGCTATTTTGTATTTTTATGTCCAGGAATGCCAGCCTGACCAAATTTTTGTTAAATTGATAAATCAACGACTGATACCAGAAAGCATGAACGTACAAGAAACCTCCCAACACAACAATGTAAAAACTGTGGAAACATATGTACCTATAATATGTACATATATCTACACAATATGTATGTATATGTGTACATATGCATGTATGTACATATGTATATGTATTAAGAATAACACTTTGGGTGGTTTTACTTTAAAAAATTTCATTTAATTTAAAAAAAAAATCATATTCCCACTCATAGCGGTAAAACAAAGTTATTATCCTTTCAAGAAAACAATTCACCCCTTTTTTACATCAATTTACACAGCAATTACTGTGACTTTAACAATCTCCAATCCAATTACAAATTCAATTTCGTATCCTTAATCGTCCACTCCACACGAACACCTGTGCATACTCCATACCGACCACCGATCTTCTCGACTTTCTCTCGCTTCAACAGGTTTTCCTTTCCAATTTGATCTTTCAACAAAGTTTCCCACAGTTTGCTGCCTCGCCTTGGTCGTGTATCCTTGATAATAATAAATTAATACACACAACATAGCCATAACCCGTTCCGGTGGTGGTTTGATTTGTGTTTTTTTTTTATATTTTTTATTATTTCTTCATATACACACAAGAGCGACAGGACTAACTGGTTAAGCAAGTTTAGAATGTCGTACATAAGAATGTGTACACCTGACATATCCTTGAATAATCAAAAAAGGATCTTAAACGATGGAAAAGGATTCACATTGAATGCTGTGGTTTATTTTGGATTGTGTTGGATTACTTAACATTTATTTGGCCAGGATCTTATGCTGTACGTGGTAAGGCAGAGGCAAAGAAGTGCGCTGGTAATGTAGTTCGATTGGAAAGGAACTGGAACGTAGTTTTTTTATTTTTCTATATACATATATTTGAAATTGGTCTGCGCCTCAAAAAGTGTGCAACTATGTATCTCGACCGATGTTTGCTTGTAATTTTGGATTTTAGAATACATCTACCAACATATGTTTGTATGTAGGTATGTACATACCTCTATAATAAAAGGCGTGTTGTTGGGTAAGGATTCACAGTTCTTAAGAGAAGATAAAGCACATAAAAGCACCGACAGTAAGACCTCAATAAAAGCAATTAATGGAAATTCGGGTAATTGCTTTTATTGAGGTTGTTGCAATAGCCGAGTCAAAAAATATTGCTGTCAAAGATGGAACAAAATGCTGAAAGGGAGGTCCTTCAACTGCATTTCGTCATCACCTTCGATTTCTTCGGTTTCCAAATTTCTGCAAGTCTTTAATTGATTATTATTTCGTCTCTGTCATGATCAGTATTTGGGATATATCAAATGGTACCAGCACTTTCGTATTGCGCTAGACTGCATAGGGTTTGACTTAATTTTTCTTTCCAAATCTGACCCTTCGCTTCCGACCAAACGTGCCAAAAGACTTTTTTTCTAATAGAGTTTAGTCAAATCGATTACATTTTGATTCATTGGCTGGAGAATGCAGTTTGTAATCTCGATTTCGATTGGACAAAAAAATTCCTCACTCGAGGAATTTTTAGCGCTTTAGTACAATTTTCATTTTCCAACCGACCAAAAAAGCAATTTTTTTTTGCTCTAGATCAATTTTCGTGAATCTCGGATTCAACTTGAGATTTTCACCTACTTGCACTTACACCAATACATTTTATACGAAATGTCAACGCTGTACGTCAAAATACAGTGGTGGTCCAATATAACGAATGATATAATGTCCAGTTGCATTCGCTTTATCGAAAATTTCGTAATATCGAACACATTTTCCTTGTACGAAACAATAAATAAATGTACAAATTCTGTTTCTAATTCATAGCACTTTATTTAATTTATTCATAAAGTCAACAAAACAGGTTGAAAAGTAGAAAAAGAAGCAATCGCCGATAAGGACATACTTTTGCAAACGCTAAACGCAGAAATTTGTAGCTATTTCCCGTAGACTTACTAGAAGTTAATACATCTGACAGCATCAAATGAGAAAGTTTACAGCTTTGCGGACATACATTGTACATATCTATTATAACAGAATCTGACAGTTTCATGGCTCTTTCTCAATTTTTTTTTACTCTCATTTGGCTCTCAGCTTGCGATGTATTTTCTGCAAGACCAATTCCTCGGGGTTTTTGTTTTCAACTACAATGAAGATTATGACATTTCTCAAACTGTCAGATGGCTTGGTTTGACAGAGTTGAACAGTCCACCCCGAGGAAAAGGTCTTGCAGTTTGCAGATAATTAATCGCAAAGACAGAGCCAAATGAGAGTAAAAAAAATTGAGAGCCACGAAACTGTCATGATTCTATGAAAGTTTACATAGCATTGCGAAAACTATCGACACACCAAACAGACCTACATTCAATTTTTTTTTACATTTAATATGCTTAACAGACTTAAATTGCTAAATTAATTTTTTCAACACAAATAAATTGTGTGGGGTCTTTTTTTAATTTATATGTATGTAGGTATTCGTACAATCTTGTTTGCAAAGTTATTTCTTACATTTTGTGTTTTCTTAATCAAACAATAAAAATAAAAAGGAGTACATTTCGAATCTTATTTCTATCATAAATTCGTGAATGGGAGATATTATTTGTCGTACTCCTAACCTATGAACGGCCAGCGGTATTTAGTTTTTCAAATTTCGAGTTCGTACTGGAATTTATTACCAAATACTTTTTTTTTGGTTTACATACGTTAAGCACACATACTCAGCTCCGTTATCAGTGCATAATTTGCCAAGTGTAATAGAGCAGACCTATCGCCAGATAACAAGATCTGACTGCTCTAATTACGTGATGGCTATGGTGTTATAAATATACCAGCTGCAGCAAATGAGCAGGAATACCATTAAAGTCTGTAATGTGAGATGTTTTGCAGTGAGAAGCAAAGGGATTCACAGTAAACCAGCACCCTATGAAGGTCAAATTCTCTCCGCGGTGAACTTTGGAAACTTTCATAAATTTAAAGGCTAAGAAAAGAACAAACCTAATAAGCAAGAAGGTGAGAGTAATTGAATTACATTTATTTATGTGTATATAACGCATAACAGCGTTCTAATCTAAGCGATTTGGTATAAAATCATAATGTTAAAATAAAAAAAAAATAATTCATGAATGCCTGACAAGCAATCAAGAGTATCATTTGTCATTTAAAAGCTTTCCAACTCGCCGTTCGGAGACGGCAGAAAACTGTAGGTCCCTTCCATTCGTGCAAAAATATAACGCGCACACACAAATGGTTGCGGGAAGCTAGGCTTGGTTCTCCAGTGTTACAGTCAGGGGTTTTATTTAATATAAATTACCAATAAATTAACAAATATTAATTTCAGAATTGATTGTAAATTAAGTTACATGCATGAAAAGCTTGCGAAATATCGACGAAAAAAATGTATTTAGTTCAATCAGCTGCTAAGAAAAACACAACTGACAATAGTGACAGACGACAATAATTGAAATATATTAAACAAAAAAATTCAATTGTTATCATTCAATAACCAAAAAATCCACTCGTGGGGCTCCATAAAGACAAAATTGAAAAAAGTCAAAATTTCGCAAGGATGCAATGACACTAAATTGTGTACGAAAAATGTGCGGGGACAATTATTATCTAATACAATCACCATCAGAATAATTTCGCAGGGGACAGCGTCCTGCAAAACGAAAATCAGAGCGAAATTTTCCGTTTTCGATTTCGCTGTATCACTTTTGTATGGGGTTTTTCGTTTGGCATCAGCAGCGTCTTAAGCTTTAAAAACCAATGAAACAAAATATTTAAAAAGTGTTGGTTTTAAACCAGTCAATAATTTAATAATTGAAGTACAAAAATAATAAAAAAAGAATGTACACTGCAAATTTCCCAAGGTTACAACTTAGTACAACAAATGAGAAAAAGGAATCAAATCCCCATAGATCACCCTTCCTACTATGTATGTATGTATGTATGTACATATGTATTTATAAACATTTCGCAATGCAATGCGTAGGATTAATTGATATGGTCACAATTTGTTTGCACGTGTTTGGTTATGTGAATATGTATTATTGTTATAGAAATTGCGACTAATAGATGGTTCAAGTAAAATTAGTAACAATATGTGCCCAAGAAAATAAATGCATCTCGCCAAAAAGTCTCAAAGAACTATGAAAAGTCTCCATATTTCTATGGAAAGTCGCAAATTTGGGGTATTTTGAAAAAGTCGCATCAAAGTCTTAGGAGAGTCAAAAAAGTGCCAAACTGCGACTTTAGTCGCACAACGGTAACGCTGGTTCTACCTAGGACTGCTGAAGCCAAATATTTATTTATTTTTTTTTAAAACTTATAACCTCCTGAGACACAAGCTAAAACCAGAATGACGATGTCTTTGATGCTACTTATGGTCACTCATAGGGCTAATCTGAGAGTAAATTTCGACCACCCGAAAAAAGTGGGGTGGGGGTTTCCGAGAAAAGGGGGGTATAATATATTATACATTGGGTCTATATCTAACAAACTTATTAATTTTTTATTTATTTTATTTGTTTATTTTGAAGAAAAAACAATTGTATATTAAGTTGTTTAAACAAAAGAAAGAAAGAAAGCAAGAAAAACAATGCTAAACTAATTTATCCTCCCGAGACCCAAGCCGTATTCTGAAAGAAAATTGTTTTTCTGGTTTTAGGGAAAGAATACACTTAGAAACATTATACATATGTTAATGGATACAAATGTCACTGCTGCCAACGCTTAAATGAATATACACAATACGATGTACATTGAAATTTAACCGTAAATTTCCCTCTTACATTTTTTATAAAGAAAAATGTCCAATATGTTGCACACGGGGCCTCAGGAGGATAAAGTAAAAGTGCGATTCCTCACTACTCCAGGAAATTCTCTTTCTTTTGACACTTCATTTGTTAAGATTGGTTAAGTGTGAGAGCCGCAAATGGTACCTATACTACAGAAATCATTTAAAGTGAAAATGCTATAGGTATACGGAAGTACCTCTCTGCTCCCCACAGACTTTCGCTAATCTTTTATAATATCTTGTGTTTTGCTGATGATTCTCTACCTGACCTGGAACAAAAGCAATTACCGCTGGTGTTTCACGCCAAAGAATCAACTCGAGTCCTTGAGCAGTCAAATTAAACATAGATTTTGAGCTTAAGATGATTTTTATCCTTTTCTCTTTTATATCCATGAATATGGATACATAAACATTATACCTATCTCTTTAAACATCGGCCTACATATGTAGGTGTGTACATGTATGTAGGTATGTATGTAAGAAATACCAAGATCCTGAACGTGATTAAAATTCAAAAGTATTTTACAAAACGATACACAACCGACGCGATGACTGTTAAAGAAAAAAAAAAATGAAAAATTTAAATCTCCTGTCACAATTAATCAGAATTTTTTACTCCTTCGTTTTTTGGGTCTGGTCACTGATTTCCCTCTCTGATTTGATCCCCAAAACCACAAAAATGTATTTTTTTAATATCTCACACAAGGACTAAACAATAAAAGCAACAGAATGCCCAGAGACACAGAAAAATTCGCAAACTCAAGTTTGCACAGTGTTTTGTTGACTCCGCTGAAGCGACATCTCACATCCTCTTTGGCGATCCTCGCGAAGTACGGGTTATCCTCTCCAGTGCTAAAAATACGATCAATCTTCTCCCCCTTTTCTCGTTATTTTATTGCATTCTCCCAGCGCAATTCATGGGATTACTGGAGGGGGCTACTCAGGGACAGGATATTTGCTGTTCAGAAATTTATATACACAAACAGCACACACACTAACAGCGTCACCCCACTTAAGGGAGGGAGCAAAGTAGTGAGAGATACGAGTATTCTGTGGAATAGCGTCACGCAAAAGAGATTTAGTTGCTGTCTGCTGCCATTATCAACAGCCCCCAACCGCCGCTTCACCACCCTTCAGTGTGTATCTTTGCTGTTGGTTAGCTGTGCTGTTCTTGATTAGGGTGGCGCGGCGACTGGCGACGACGTGAGTTCCTTTCGAAGTGACCACTTGGATTTTGGATCATGGACTTGGACTGTTTGCCGACGAACGTGGACGGAAGATCGGCAGAGGGTTGGCTAGCACAAACGAGGACAAATAGTTTTTTTTGTTGGATTTTTTTTTTTATGAAAATGACAACACACCCATGAGGAGCATTGTGAGTGGGACTGCGCGGTGGTAAGTGGTCACATTCTTTTATTTTTAGTTTTTGTGAACAAAATTTACATTTTCTGTGCGTTACGTTGAGTGGATACGGACGAAACGTCGTCATGAGGAGTTTTTTTTTTTCCTTATTTCAATTTTGTCGGTAGAATATTAAACGAAGCGAATTGTTGCGAATGAGGTAATAATACAAATAAAGGCGACGATTTTATGTTATCTTTATTTTGCATGGAATTTAAATTAACCCTCTCGTAAAATGATGACTATTTTCATTTCTATTAGAAGTAGAACTGTGAAAAGGACTTTGGCATTTTATCAACATTTACTTTTATTTACTTTTTACGCCGCGCCATGAGAGGGGTTCGAAAACAAAATCTTTAAGTCTGTATGTGTATGTACATATGTATGTAGGTGTTTGATCACAAATGCTCTAGTTTGGGATCATGCAATTATTTTGTGAATGAACAACAAGTGGCTGTGGATTTTATTGGAAGCATTCATCCTAGCTGATTTACCCAAAACTTTTGACAAATTGCGGCTTGCATAATGCATTGTTTAAAAGACTAGACTAGACTAGCACAATATAATCTTTGCTTTCAGAGCCCAATTTTAAGGTAACTCCCGATACATAGGTCCTTCTAGGATGACTTAGGAGCTATAACAGACAAGTCGATACACTTCTGCTTCCCGTTAAGAAGAATTAAGGTATACCCCTCGCTATTTACAAACTATCTCTCAAACTTGACACATTCAGTAAAACCAATGCTAGATGCGAAGGTGGAACTACCTGCCTTGCCACCAGACAGATCTGGCCTGGACTAGATCTAAACTCCAAAAACCTTCTGTTCCTAACGAGACTGCAGAAGTTGCAGAGACGAAGAAGAGGAAGAGAGTCCAACACATCTCCTCTGTTCATGTCCAGCTCTTTCCCGTAGTAGAAAACTAACGATCTTAGTGACCTAGCACAAAAAGACGTGGGAAGCCTTTTTCGCTTTATCATGGTTCTCATGAGTAGCGGGGTTTTAAATTTTTCCAAGGTCCTTGGTATCAGAATGGGCCTCTATAGTCCTCAGTGCGGTGGTACTCATTACCGACAGCCACTGATATCCAAACTAACCTAACCTTTACTTTTTGGAATTATAACGGTCGTTGGGAAACTGTCTGCCAAAAATTTATGAAAGAAACTTGGTAAACTTCCCATTTACCTAAGCCGCAACCAGAATGAAAAATGATTTATTTATCTGCAGGCATAAGAATTTTAGATCATAGATTTCAACGAGTTTATTTAATTCAGCCTTATTTTGAGATTCGAATGAATAGTCAATTCGTTCGACTGTGTCTATTCCTTCGAATGAATTTTTTCGTATTTTGACATTCGAAGGAACAAAGTTCATTAACGAAGGATATCATCAAATAAACTTAAGCAGCCCCTAGACGCACAATATTATTGTGCAATATTATTTGCTTTGTGCCCTAGACGATACAATATTTTTCCCAATAATTTAGTAGTCGGCTGATATTTGTATAGAAAACATGTTGAGTGATACTGAAGTTTGTTGTATGGCCATTGTACTAGCCGAGGGCTTAAAATATAAGAAAAGAAAAGGCGTCGATGGATGAAAGAGTGATGTAAAAAAAGAAATGTGTTTACTCATGAAAATTTATTATATCAGCTTGTGGTGTGTGAACCAAATGACTTGGACACTGATATGATCTCAAACACTATTGTCTCTGGCATAAAAGCCAACCACATTGAGGATAACCGAAAGAAGTTAAAACAAGCCAGAAATTACTGCAATGCTCATATTCGACGTGTGAAATTCTTCTTTGACCAAAAATTGAGGCAAGAAATACTACAGTGTCCCAAGGGTAGTAAAAATTGTTGGTCATTCGTAAAAAACATTAAGAATTCTGCCCCGTCATCAATTCCGATTCTCATTTTGCAGCGAGCTCAACGCTTCAGTTCCAGTTCGGTCCAGACGGTACATCTCCCATAGTTCTAAAGCGGTTCCACGCTGGCAAAACCATTGCGTAAGCTTTTCTATCTTTCCTACTCCTCTGGGCTCTTTCCGAGTAAATGGAAAACAGCATTTGTCCAGCCCGTCCCTAAAAAAAGGCGAACAAACTCTTTAGGTGCTAGACCCGGGGTGGGATTGAACCCGGGCAGCATTGCGTAGTAGTCCAACGCACTAAAAACTACCACCACGGTGCTCACTCCCATTCCTGCACAGCATTTGAACAATTAATGAAAGAATATTGTGCAATATTACCTACAGACGATACAATTTTTTTATATTGCACAATAAATATCAAACCGATTTTGATTTTGCGCAATATATTGTACAATCTCGCAATATTATCTACAGACGATCAATAATATTGCGCAATATTAATTATTGTACAATAATATTGAGCGTCTAGGGGCCGCTTTACAGCCTTATTTTGAGATTAATTTTCATTCGAAAGTGAGAAAAAGTCAAACTGTCGGTATTTTGACATTCGAAGGAATAGAGAATTCATTTTTCGAAACGAAATTTCATTCATAATTCTTATTTTGAGATTCCACTCCTTCGAAATAACTCATTATTTATATGTTTGCAATTTTGAATTTAAGTTTATTTCATGATATCCTTTGTTAATGAACTTAATTCCTTCAAATGTAAAAATACGAAAAAAGCATTCCAAAAAAATATGTACATACCTACATAGGTAAAAAACGGTTGTGAAGAAAAAAGTAATCCGCCATTTTGTTGCGTCCACCATATTAAATTTAGAAGAACATCACTCAACGAATCTATATCTACTTGTTAACCCCTTTCATTTGATAAGGAGATCGTGAATATAACGGTAATCCACCATCTGACGGCGTCCGCCATATTAGATTTACAATGTCATCAAATATACTATATTGCATTGTCACTTATACACGTGTGCAAAATCTCAGCATGCTGGAATATCTGGAAAAATCGATCCCCAGACTTGGCCCTCACAGAAATTGAGGTTAAAAAAGCGTCCGCCATATTGGAATTATGGAATTACGGAAAATTTCCGGAATTATACGCGTATGCAAAATTTCAGGATGACCGGATATCTGGAAGTGGGTGTAAAATGGACTCCCAGATTTGGCCCTCACAGAAAGTGAAGTTAATATAAAGCTTGTAATAAAATAGACACTGTTAAATATAACGTAATAGTATCACCGTACATTAATATTAACATTTACACTCATACACTTATGCCTTTGTATATAATAGTATATAAGCACCTAATATTAATTTTGTATTCACCATATTCTCATTCTCGAATAAACCATTGTTAAGTGAACATCGGTTGGTCTTTTTATTACTGGAAAACCTAACAGGTTATGGGCCCAGGTCACGTGGAAATAGTTTCATTAGATATTCGAGAATCAGTTCAGTTAGCTAAGTGCTATTTTTAATATACATCACGTAGAATCGGTACAAATATCAGGAAAGTTATCCTCGGTTGTAAGAGTTTAAAATACGTGGTTTTAATGCGAAAAATGAGTCCGTCCAATTCTTCGTCTCTTATCGAGAAACTCGACGAGGACAATTATGAGTCCTGGAAGCTTCAGATGAGAAGCATCTTAATTTGCAACGACCTGTGGGACTACGCAAATGAAACGAATAAGAGAGATTCAAGCGATGCAACAGCCAGCGCATCATGGACCAACAAAGATCAAAAGGCCCAAGCAATGATATTCCTAGGTGTTAAGGAGAGTCAAATGAGCTACATTAAGAAATCGACTACATCGAATGAGGCATGGACAGCTCTTGAAAAAGTTCATAAGTCGAAAGGACCGACGAAGAAGATTATGTTGTACAGAAAATTATTTCAAATGAAGAAGCAATTCCAAAGCAGTATGCAGCAACACCTTCGAGATTTCCAAAACCACGCGGATCAATTAGAGGAAGCAGGAATACCAATTCCAAAAGAATTACTGTCTATAATGCTTCTTAATACGTTGCCAGAAGAGTATGAAAATTTCTGTGTTGCAATTGAAACGAGAGATGACTTACCAGAGGTAAATACCCTCAAAATCAAGTTGTTAGAAGAGGATGAACGAAAAACTCAACTGTTAACAAATGAAGAGTCAAGTACACCTACACATGCTCTACTGTCACAAGAAAAATATCGCAACAACAAAGCTACTATACATGCAATGGGAGGTAAGAATCGCGTTTATTCCCAGAGACAGCGGTCAAAGAACATTAAGTGTTACAGCTGCGGTAAAATTGGTCACATAGCTGTCGAATGCCGCGTCAAGAAAACCACAAAAACAACAAAGTATGAAGACGCCATGACGTCTGTTCTCAGTGTAACAAGTGGAAAAATACCTAAAGGTGGCTGGTGTCTTGATAGCGGTGCTAGTGCACACATGTGTAGTGATGAAAGCAAATTCGTCAAGTGGAATAGTGCAGAATGTTCAGAGATCAAAACCGCGGGAAATGAAATCATAGAGGCATATGGAAGTGGGAGTATATATCTCGATGTACTGTCATCAGATGGTGAAACCGTAAGGGTACAGTTGAATGACGTAATGTATGTACCAAGTCTACGACATAATCTCTTATCTATTTCCAAAGCAACGAAAAACGGGTTCTCATTTTCATTCGAGCGAGACGCTGTCATAGTTAGAAGAAGTGATAAATCTGTACTCTTCAGAGCAATCAAAAGAGGAAAGCTGTATGTTGTGGACGAGGCTGTCAAACGGGATGCTGCTGGCGGGCGACGAGATGACTTTGGAGGAGAAGCGCTAATGTGTGTATCGAAAGACCGTTCAGATTTAATCCGATGGCATCAAAGGCTTGGGCACCTAAATTTCAAGCAACTAAAAATTTTAAAAAGCGCAAATTTAGTCAGTGGAATGAAGGAAATGCTTCCTGATGTGAAAGTGAAATGCGTTGTATGTGAAAAGGCAAAAATTTGTCAAAAACCATTTCAATCATCAAATAATATCGACACTGAGATTTTAGGAACAGTGCACTCAGATATTTGTGGCCCGATGAACGTGAAATCACTCGGCGGCGCAAGCTATTTTGTTACGTTCATTGATGACAAATCACGTTACGTCGATGTAGTAATTCTGAAAGCTCGGAGTAAATTGTTAACCGCTTTCAAAAACTTTAAATTACGGGCTGAACGTGAAACAGGAAGAAAAATAAAGCGCCTTCGTAGCGATAACGGCGCAGAATATTTGTCAGGAGAATTCAACGATATCTTACAACAAGAAGGTATTCAGAGGCAGCTAACGATACCGTACACTCCGCAGCAAAACGGTGTCGCTGAGCGTTTTAACAGAACACTCTTGGAGATGGCGAGGTGTATGATAATCGACGCTGAATTTCCAAAGTACTTGTGGGCCGAAGCTATCACCACTGCTGCATTTATTCGAAACAGGTGTCCCACGAGTATTTTGAAAAACAACACGCCGTTAGAGGTCTGGAGTGGCAAGAAACCACATGTAGGTTTCCTTCGGTCATTCGGAAGCAAAGTCATTGCTCTTCAAAAGGGTCCTGGCAGGACGAAGCTGGATCCAAAGGGAAAGGAGTTTCGGTTGGTTGGTTATTCCCGAGAGTCTAAGGCATACAGACTTTGGGATCCCAACACGAAAAAGGTGACAGTAAGCAGAGACGTAAGGTTCTTTGAAGAAATCAATCCCAAGAACTATGCGTTTGACGACTTCGAAATTTCGGATTTCAAGTGTCAAGTATCAAGTGAAGATGGCGATCCTGAAAAGCTGGAAGTATCCACATCCGACAGCAATGAAGATGACAGTATAACAAAGCCAAAAGTTGAAATGCAAGATGAATCGACTAATTTACCAAATAGTTCTGAGGAGGAAGGTGACGAAGAAATCCCTGCGATGACTCTAAGATGCGGGAAGCGGATTTCTCCAAACGAGGTAAATTTTGTCAGTAACGATTTACTAATTGAACCCTTGTCTTTTAAGGAGGCAATGAGCAGGGATGATCATCAAATCTGGACAGAAGCGATGAAATCTGAACTGCAGTCCCTAAACAAAAACAAAACTTGGGTGATCGTCAAACGTCCTGAAAATAAAAATGTTTTAAGCAACAGGTGGGTGTTTCGTATAAAGAAGAGAGAGGATGGATCAGTTGAGCGCTACAAGGCGAGGCTTGTTGTGAGAGGTTGCGAGCAGCGAGATGGTATAGACTATGATGAAGTCTTTGCCCCAGTAGCGCGCTACGAAACAATACGAACATTATTTGCCGTATCCGCAGCTACAAACTTACACCTTCATCAGATGGATGTTGTCACAGCTTATGTTCAAGGAGAGTTGAACGACGAAATTTACATGGAGCAGCCAAAATTTTTCAGCGATGGTAGTACTTTTCAGAATGTATGTAAGCTTCTCCGTCCGCTTTATGGGTTAAAGCAAGCCGGGCGACAGTGGCATATGAAATTGGACGAATTTCTTAAGAAGATGGGACTGAAACAAGCCGCGTCCGATCAATGTTTATACAAAAAGGATGATGAATATGGAACTATAATCATTGTTGTATACGTTGATGATTTGCTGATTGCGTCAAACAACTTAGAACTTCTTAAAAGAACGAAATCTGATTTATCCACGAAGTTCGAAATGAAAGACTTAGGAAAGGTGAGAAGCATTCTAGGAATAAATGTTCGCCGAGAAGAAAAAACCGGAAAAATCGAAATCAGTCAACGAAGTTATGTCGAAAAATTACTTGAGAGATTCGGTATGACAGATGCGAAACCAATTTCCACGCCTCTAGACAGTTTACAAGTGTTTAAAAAGCAAAACGAAACCGACGAAGCGAAATCAGTGCCTTATAGAGAGCTGGTTGGATCTCTGATCTACCTGGCGAATGCTACCCGTCCAGATATAGCCTTCGCTGCCAGTTTCCTCAGCAGATTTTGTTCCTGTCCAACGAAACATCATTGGATATCCGCCAAGAGAGTGCTGCGATACCTAAAAGGGACCTTAGACTTCAAGTTGACATACCGAAAAACAAATTATCCGCTCTTGGCCTACGTCGATGCTGATTGGGCAAATGATCTTATCGATCGGAGATCGTGCTCTGGGTACCTACTGACTTTGGCAGGGGGTATTATTTGTTGGAAGTCTAAGAAGCAGAGATCGGTGGCGCTATCTACTATGGAAGCTGAATATATGGCGCTTTCTGAGGTTACCAAAGAAGTTATTCATGCGAGGAGACTTTTACGCGAAATGGGACTTCAAGAGATGACTTCAAATCCAACAATAATATTTTGTGATAATCAAAGTGCAATACGATTATCAAAAGACAATATACACCATGAGAAATCGAAACACATTGACATCCGTTATCATTTTTCACGTGAGGCACAACAAAACAACGAAATCGAAATAGTTTACAAACCCACATGTCAAATGATTGCAGATATTTTAACTAAACCATTGGATAAAACGAAACATATGAATTGCTATAATCAAATTAATATATAATTTATATTATAATCAAAATGTTAAGGCTTATGAATTCATGGAGTTATGAAGTATTACAAATGAATTTTGATTGTTGAATAATACGAAAATATATTTTAAAATTGAAATGTACATTGATAGGAGGAGTGTTAAATATAACGTAATAGTATCACCGTACATTAATATTAACATTTACACTCATACACTTATGCCTTTGTATATAATAGTATATAAGCACCTAATATTAATTTTGTATTCACCATATTCTCATTCTCGAATAAACCATTGTTAAGTGAACATCGGTTGGTCTTTTTATTACTGGAAAACCTAACAGACACAATTCGTGCTACTTTGTGGATACGACGAACAAGAACCGCTTGAAGTTAAGGAATCGTACCCTCACCCTGTTATATCACCTTGACAGTTTTTTTTTTAAGTCAAATTGAAATAGTTTCTCAGATGAACCCCTAGGTATACATTCATGATTTCCTTTTGAGTCCAATATTATTTGCAATCTTCACTAAAGCCTCAAAAATGTCCAGACACCACCGCAATAATTGCATTTCCTCTATATGTCCCGCTACCATCCTGTTTCATAACAACATACACTTATGTACATAATGTGTACAAGTCCAACATCAACTCCTCAGTGTAAAATGCTGTTTCCATTGAATGATCGCATGCAACAGGGGAAAAATCCTTTTTTCTTCCAAGAATTACATAGAACCAACAAAGCAGAACGCTCCCGTGTCGTCGTAGCCATCACTATCATCATCCGAAGACGAGTGGTTACACATGTTGTCTTGGGCTTGTTGTACAAGGAAATGACCCACGAGATAGAATACAAGAAAGAGGAGTAGGTACATATAGGTATACTACCAGAGTTGAATGAACCCTCTCCGAATCAATCCCCGTGGACTCCCATCCAAAACAACTACTACTACTTCTACTACCACCACCACCACTTGCCCTTATCTGTCGTAGAAAATCACCGTGATGCACTTAACTTTCAATTTTTACGAGTACACGCTGATTCCGTTTGTATCTATGACTGTGTCCGTTTCCTTTGAACTCTAAAACAGAAACGAGGTAAGGGCTCTCAGCCCTACACGCACCTCCATGTAGGCAAGTGCTCTTCATTTTCGGATGACCATTAAGCAACAGACTTCTTTTTTTTAATTTAATAATAAACAACGTATTATTCCGTGCACAACCCGAGACACTCATAAAATCCCAGTTTTAATATTTTTTAATAAAAAAAAAAACTTAAACGTCGACCGAATTACGACATTACGCTTCAGAGGGAAGTCCACAGAGACAGACGTACTCGTGTGCACCGTGAAAAGGACAAAATGCAACTTCTCTTTGTGGGGCCAAAAGGTTATTTAACTTTTTAAGGAACATGCATTTTGAGGAGCGATAGTGGGTTGTGTTTTGTTGCCTCATATGCATTCATGTTGGGTATACTCATATCATTGCAGCTCTGGGAACGCACCACAATCTCAGTACACACTCGTCATCCAGTTGAATGGGAATTGGGATTGTTTTATGACGTTTTGTGGTCAAGCCGCGACGTGTGGAGCAATGTAATGGGCTTGGAAATTTGATTCTCTTGACTTTTTTTTTTTGTTTTTGCGGCATCCGTTATAAACTTTATGGGATTTTGGAAAAAGGAAATAAACTAAAATATTTGATTTTAATTAAAGAAATGTGTAAGTCACTTTGCTACACTGACTGTCAGTAAAATAGAAAAGTGACACATCCAAGATGCATGTGTAAAATGCGACGATACATAAACTTTGTGGCATTAGATCTTTATTTGGCAGTGAACCAAGCAACCAGTGTTGCCATTCTGAGAGATTTGTCTCTGTTTTTGTACTTCTGAGCGATAAATAACACTTATTTATGGGATATTTCACATGAATTCTTGTTATCATTTACCATTACGCTGAACATTGTCCTCTGAGCGCACCCAAATTCCTAAACTGTCATAAAGAATAACAACTACCGGTACTCGTCGCTGTTGATTCAACAGGAATTGACGACGTTTTGATCTGTCTGTCAATTTCATCGAAACAATTAACATTTAACTAAGAATATTGCAAAATGTCCAACATTTAAACAGCGGTGATGATAGACAAAGCTGGAAAAACTTACAGGGTGCTTTTAATGTTCCAGGTCGATTTTGTTTGGTCGCCATTTCGGTTTGGATGACATTTGTGAGTTGGCATTTGACAGTAGGGATGTGATGGGACTCGAGTGATTTTATTTGACTCGAGTCACTCGTGTCATTTACAAAAATAATCGAGTAGAAATCTGACTCGAGTTACATGGTTTTTTGCAAGGTCACAAATCTTTCGACAACTTATTCAATAAAAAAAGATAATATACATAGTATATGCAGAACGCATTATTGTTCATCCTTAAACATAAAATATAATATAAAGCAAACCTTCGATTTCTTCTGACTCATTTTAATAATTAAATCACGAGTACCATAAACTTAAAATATCTAAACTTAAAACTTAAAAATTAAAAAATTAATACACTTACTCATAAAACAAACTGCAAAAAGTGCTGAGAAGGACGACACAATAATAAAACAATATTACTGCTACGGTATAAGATATCCACTATATTTAGGTAAAAGCAAAATAGAGATTCCAGTGTAAAATGTACGTTCTCGATTTACAACCATTTGTTTACATGATTGTATTAAAAGTGAATGCGAGCGCCGGAGTAACTGTGAATTTTACATATTTGTGTGAATGTACATAAGTATTCATTGCAATGTAAACGGTGACTCCATTTCGTTGTCGTGTGTGTTTTTCGATTCAAATTCATTAAAGCCAGTTTCAGTTAAACTATGCGAGTACGAATTGACTCGAGTAAGAGTTCACTCCAATACAAAAACATTTGACTCGAGTACGAGTTGAAACTGAATTAAGTAAAAGAATCGAGTAAAAGTCGACTCGAGTCCCATCTTACATGTAATGACAGTCGTAAAGAGTGATCGATGACAATTTATTACAGGCGTTTTTCTTTTTTAATTCAAAGCAGAGCTCTGAACAGAGCCTGAGCGAATCGAGCGCGCTCTGAACTCTAGTCTGAGACTCTGAGCGCTCTCAGAAGAATGCTCACTGCTCAGTCAATTTATTCTGATCGAATAAAGAAATACAAACTTTTTTTAAATGTTTACGCTGTCTGAACTAAAAAAGAAAAACGCATTATGTAGCGGATAAAATTGGAGTGCTTAGATTTTCCAGCTCAGTATAGACGACGAAAAAAAAAATCATTATGAGCGACGAAGCACATTTCGACTTGACTGGCTTTATTAATAAACAGACCAACCTCTGTTAGTGGGCACCGTAGCGCAAGTGGTTAGTGCGTCGGACTACTGTGCCAGCGGTCTTGGGTTCGAATCCCGCCGCAAACATCTAAAAGTTTTTCACTGTGCCCACCTCTTTCGAATGTCTGACAAGCATCAAAGAGTATCATTTGTCACGATTGAGCTTCTCAACTCGCCGTTCGGAGTCGGCAAAAAACTGTAGGTCCCTTCCATTTGTGCAAAAATATAACACGCACACACAAATGGTTGCGAGAAGCAGGCCCAGGTTCACCTCGAGCTGTAGCGCCAACTAAGTAAGACCAACCTCTGTTGGGGCACCCCCAATCGATACACCAAAGACCACTACACCCTCGTAGAGTAACTGCATGGTGCGTCATTTGGGCCGGCGCGGCAGCCACATTGGGCCGTATTTCCTTGAGGATGCTATCGGGACATATTGGAAAACTTTCTTGTATCAGCAATGCGGTGCCACCGTGCTACCACACACAGCTACTGCTCCGATGCAAATTTTGCGAGAAATTTTTCCCGGCGGAATAATGTCAAAAAGTCCCGATTTCTCCCGTACATATTTGAACGAAAAGATGTATACCAGCAAAGCAACCACAACCTTGATGTTTATGGAGAACATTCGCAACAAAACTGCTGAGATACCACCAGAAATCTGCCAGATTGTTATGAAAAACGTTATAAAAGCTCGACTTTAGCCAGAGATGGCCACTTGACTGGCAGCCTATTCCATAAATAATGCTAAAGGCCATATATGTATTGATCGGATAGGTAGATCAATAAAATATAAATTATAAAATTATTTAATTTTAAAGTTATTAAAAGAAAACATCGAAGTTTACCTACACTGTGTCCAAGTTGAAGCGGTCTGTGTGCTGAAGATATTTAAGGTGCCTCGAAATGTACCTTCTTGTATGCAGTATGCCAGATCTGGGGTTGTCAGATATAAGCTTCTGGCAAGTTTTTGTATTTTATGTAGTTCATAATTCCATATGACACATACATATGTACATATGTACATATGTATGACACTTTAAAGGCATTGCACTTCTTTCCTAAATGGTAAACATCGTCATAAATCACACTAAAATATATTCTAGATTACCTTAGTTAGAGGACACAATTAATTAAGTTGGTCCTGCGTTCGATATGTTTGAGGTTTTTTTATTTAAAAAAAAAATGGTGGGCAGAGTTAGCAAACTACCAGGCCAGGCAGAAACTACTTAACTTGGTAACTACGTTGAATGCAACCAAAGTGGTTACTGTATTCACAGCTCCACCTTTGGTTTAAGCCATTCAGTGAGAATGTGTATTTCGGCCTTCAGTCCGATCTTTCTCATTTCCTTCTTTTGTCTAAAAGAACTACCTACCTACCTAGCTCCTCACGGATTGTTTGCAACATTAAGTAAACAAATTGACTTCCACACGATACGACTTGCTGTTTTAAGGCTAGTTCAATGCTAGGTACCTTCATACATATGTATGAACGTACAATCAAACTAATGTCTGTAACTGTATAGTTTGCCCATAAGAAATTACTAAAAACATTTTTCAATTCAATTCAATAGTGGAAGTCCAGTCAAAAATTCGTTAAATGTCCCCCTTTCATGATATCTTCTCTAGTCACACCTTATGTACAGCCTGCAGATTGTTTCCAAAAGGTATCCTGCAGAAGAACAAAATAAACAAAATATATAAATATAACTAAATAAAAAAATCCTTTAACACCAATCCTAAACGTACAGCCCAAACAAAGGATACCACAAGAGGCCTACAGAAGAAATCCATTAAATCTGAACCGCACATACACACACATACACAATTGTGTATTTATATAAACAAGTTACAGTACGCAATGTATCTCCTAAAAGGACATCATCATCATCCCGGGGAGTTGTTGGCGTCATATCGACGGAACTGCAATCGAAACAGGTTTTAAATCTCGACTCCTTATTGGAACCCGTGTGACCAGTTTCTCGCACTCCACTCCATCCACACTCGCTAACTACTACCTGCTCGCGCAAAGGGATACGAATGAAAAACATTTTTATTTACTTTGTAATTTTTCCTTTTTTATCGCTCCTCCTCCTCCTCCCTCTGCTTACAATCCTTTTTCAGTTGAAATTTTGTTTTTCTTTCTGGATTCGTGATTAAAAGAGAAAAAAAATGCCAAGTCATTCCAAAGCATTCTTCATCCTCCGGCATTATAATATCCTCCCGAGTCAAACGTTAAACAAAAATTGTTTCCTTTGACGTTGCAAGGAGATCGGGCCGAAGCCACTGTGAATGCTGCTCTTTCTTCCCCCCGTGTAATGTGTACAGGAGAATGAATAAAAAATAAATACAAAAAAAAAACAAATAAACTGTCCGCGCAACGGAGCGATAGAATGGCGAAACACTCCTGTAGCACGTCGTCGTTGTGGTCGACGCTAAGGGAGGATGAACAGATTTTTTTATTCGAGGATGAAGCGCGTCATCGCGCCTCCGCCCGATCGAGGATAAAGCGAAAGGAGATGCAAACATAAAGTAACCCACGCCACGATCATGTACTCGTATCTACATAGTACGTGTGGTGGCTATAAGAAGGGACGCCAAAGGATGGATTTCTAAAAATGGAAAAAGGATGTATCCTTTCTTATGTGTCTGCATTTTCCGTGTCCTTCCTCTTCACGAACACACATTGAAGGGGGTAAAAAGAGCAAACTTCTCTCAAACAATCTAAAGTGGCAAAGCGACATAATCGATCGGTTCACTTGGTGCGCTGCGCAGGGCTATATTTAAACTCTATTCATAGGATCAGAACCGATAAACGAAAAGTCAAGTTATCCTTCTTTGTTCCTGTGCGTCTGTGCGCCTCCTTCTAATTTTAAATCGCTGACTTTTCACTCGCAGCCCTTCAAGAGGAGGGCGAATGTATTTTATAGTGTCTGAACGTTGCATCCTCCGAACGTTGCGTTGTTATTGTTACGTACTCATACTCATATTCGTATCTTTGGAGTGATTTCAGGGTTTGAAATTAAAGTGCGCGCATACCACGACTTTTCTGCATTCGAGATACGAGTTAACTCCTGGCGGTTACATTTGTGGGGCTGATTTTCTTTCGTGTATGTGTGTTGTTAGGTCGATGAACTTCCAGCGTTTGTCATAAAGGAATATAAACACACAGAATGCAACTAGTGCTCGCAGTGAGTTTATACACACAGTCAAGAAACAAACAGTGAAGAGCAAATAAAACTTATGGTGTGTTGCTGTGCTGGGAACGGGGAGCCGGGCCCTGTTTGTTTCGTTGGAATTCTTTTGCTCCTCGAGTCGCGGTACCATCAGGTAATCAATAAGGAATTAAGAAAAGCATTTCCCGATTAATTTGCCGGAGCCTTTTAAGATTTAGACATTACATATTTTCTTCTTTCTTGAGGAAAAACAGGACGCAGTAATAGTACTGAATGGAGAACAGGGTTATCCTTCATTGAAAACCCATGTCTTCGAATTTCAGTTGGAGAACCGTTGTTTTATGGAGTTTTAATCACATATTTTATAATTAAAACTTGTCTGGCTTGGATGCATTCCTATATCTTCGTCAGTTCAAATCTGGGATCACTATTACATAAATTGAATGTCCGAATTCCAACAGAAATTATTTTTTACAATCTTCTGTTAGTAGAGGTGAACCTTAACAGAGATGGTTGCAGATACTGCTCTTAAAAGGTTTTAAACTTTGGGAAACTCAGCTCCTGACTCCTAGCTGAGTCTTTCGGGGAAACTTAGCTGCCGTTTCGTACCTACATATACGTAGTCGATTCATCATCATCATATATATTATTTCTGTAGAATAGCTCTTTGCAGCTCTCATACTTAACCAATCTTAACAAATGAGGTGTCAAAAGAAAGAGAATTTTTTGGAGCAGTGACGAATTGCACTTTCACTATAAAAATTTTAACAAATTAAAAAACAAATATTCTACGCAAAATTAACTCCCAAAAGAATAAACTCTTCCCGTGTGATTTCTATCTGTCAACTGATTGAAATGAATTAATTTTGGATGATATAATATTGGCTACATAAAAATCATATGGGAAATATTTGTTGTTTTAAGAGTTGATTTTGGTTGATATAAATATTTGCTATTGATGCAAGTGGTAGTGGAAGTTCTATGGTCCCTATATGGTTTCCATGAGATTTCCATGAGTTGACAGATGGAAATCATATGGGAAGTTTGGATTTTGGGTTGGATTTTCGCTTGCGAGAATTCTCGCATGGGCACACTAATTTTCCCCTTTTTGTTTTAAGAGACCTATATCTTAAAAATGAATCCCAATGGTAAAATGTAAATCAGAACAGCAACAAATTGAAAAAGTGCACAACCCTTATAACTTTTAAGAACTCTTTTATGGAATCCTCTGTGCCCTAGTTATACGCATACTTGTAATATATTTTTTTTTTATATCTAAATCTAACCCAAGTTTCAAATTCGACACGAAGCATCGGTAGAGCATGATAAATGAATGCCAGACACATAAAGTCTGCAAAGCCAACTTTAGTCGAGAGCTCTCTCTCACTCTGTCTCTTAGCTCTTCAAGAAACTTGTATACCAGGCCTTTTTCAATAGTATTTTTGAAAGAACACACTCATGTGTGTAGAAGGGGCCTTAAAGTCTTGATCAAGTAAGTTTATAGGAGTATTTTTATCGCTGTACATGCCCATGCAGGTTATTCGTCATTCTTGAAGAATGTTATTGACATAAAGTATGCTCCCCGGCTTTACAACAAACATATTTTTGAAACAATTTCGAAACATTTAGCTTAGTCGTTGTTCTTTCCATATTGAGCCCAGACCGTAAGCTGCGGGTAATGTCATAAAACCATTGATATGGTTGGTATGGTTAGTGTATGTTAGGTGGCTATCACCGTACGCGATAGGATTAGGATTCACTTGGACTAAAGAAGGTCCATTGTGTTGCCACATGAGCCGATTCTTATCGGTACTCTTGGAACCATTTTGAGAATTGGGGATACATTTCCATATTTTATTGATATCCGTTGAGGAAATATCTTGAAGGTCTATAAGGAAGTATTCTCCCAGAAACTTTTTTCTAGGGTGGGCAGCTGATAGGGGGAATCCTCCTGTTATCATTCGCGAGGACTCCCAGCCTGCTGGCATGTCTGCCTATTGCACAATGACCTTTCAATGCGCCAAATAGGATGCCGATATGTGCTCTGCTATTTTTTAGCAGACTGTAAGTTTTACGGCGACTAAGCTGAGGCCAGGTCTGCCTGGTGTGGCCACACGTATCAAGGTTACTGATATTTTCATTAGCCTGTCGCAGTGCTTGCGTAGAGATTTTGTGTTTTAATGTTTCTATTGGTACATGGGGTTCACTTTCGGTGGACGGTTAGTGTAGGTTTTTCTGAATTTGTTTGTTATGACCCGACTACATATCTATGGCAAAGTCTTTCTCACAAAATTGTATAAGAGCGCGTAAGGCAGGAGGTCCAGAGTGTTTCTTTGACAACCTTTAAAAAGACTGTTCAGTGTTTGTTTCGGATTCCAACTCAATTGCAAGCTTAGCAAGTAAATGCAGATCAGTATGAAAACTGTTCTACCATTCATTAGATTGTCTGCAACACAGTATCTGTCTTATAAGGACCAATAGAACGACGTTATAGAATTTAATTGCAATAAATGCAACGAGTATAAAATTACATCTCACACAATGAATTTAAAATCGAAATTATCCACCCCTGCACGCACCCTCATGTGTGGGTCTGTCTGGTTTATTTTTAAAGTCAAGAAATCCCAGCCGAATACAATGTTCTTCGTTTATTAACGGCGCAGCGCATGGGGGTTGAATGACAAATCGCATTAAGGGGTCAAAAAACAAATTATCTCTTAGGGGATGTAAATTAGAGAACGAAAGAAGGAAATCCTTTTCAATCGGCTCGATCCCATTATCCCCGTTCGTTGTCGTTGTCTAATTTAAATTAAATGGGGGTAACAAACTCCCTGATTTCTAAACATATGCTTAAGGAAATTTCATGCTGGTAGTTGTCCTAAACAATATCGTCCTACAATCACCCATAAAACATATGCATACATACACACATACGCTAAGTGCATTCAGTGTGCATTGTACCAACACACATACGAGCCCTGTAAAGTGTTAAATGTATCTAGCGGCGCGTATATACGTAACAAAGTCAATTGAGGACACCCTATGCGATGTGCATCCGTCAGATTGATATTCCTTTTGTACACGATCACCATAGAAATTCCGCAATGCACTCAGTCTGGCTGCGTCTGTGAGTGTGTGTGTGTGTGTGTGTGTATATTGTTGTATGCATTTCTGTCGACAATGTTGATTTCTTAAGTCGTCTCCGGGTGATGAGTTCAATGGCCGATTTTCTAAAGAAATTAAAGACTCCTTTCAATTCCTTTCGGTTCCTTTTCTTTCCTTTCCTTTCATTCGTTTCGTATTATTACATTATTCCTGGGTGTGTATGTATGTATACATATGTACGTTGTGCATCTTCTCTCCCCATCGTACACGACGTGTGGAGATTTAGGCTATACAAAATACGAGTACCGTACCATTACCAACCACACCTAGTTATGATGCTGCATGCGTTTGCAAAATGATAATATCCGACGTGACAGTTGTTGGTGGCCATTTAAATATTTGCCTTGTGACTTTTCCATACTGCCTGCGCTTGTTGGGTGGAAAACCTGGGAAAACACACTTTCTTTTCACCTCTTTCGAGTTGGATAGTTTAACAAAACAAAAACATCATTAACCTAAGTATAGAAACTGTCAAACTCTGTGCTTTCATTTTGCTTTTTGTTGGTGATGATCTCTGTCACTTTTGGGTGATTGTGTAAAAAACAAGAAAGCCATCAGTTTGTGTGTGGTATGGTATTCATTTCATACCACTCGTACTCTCTCTCTAAATGATTGCATCGCTGAATTGTTACTCAAGAAAAAGATCAAAACAAGTGACCAGTGGAGTCACCTTCGACCTTTAACTTCATCATACATTACGCGTATGCTCGCGCAGTAGCGTATACAATGAAAGCGTAATTGAAATGTCACACGAGGAAGTGACATTGTTCTGAGCCCAGCAATGTGTGCCATCGTGTTTCTTTATTTTTGTTTTTTGATTTTTTTTTAAATTACGTAAAGTATGCACTGAACACTTGGCTGGTGGACGTTGCAGTATCCGCAAGGTTTTCTCTCTTCGTTTCATCATATTCATGTCGACTTTGCTCGAGTTATGTTTTTTTTTTTACTTTTTTTTTTGTAATTTTTTCAATTTCTTATGTTTACGAAATGTCGTGGTATGATCGGGTTTTGTTTTCTTTCTGGAAGTTTTCTTTAGGAGCATGGCCTGTCATTTGATTAATTGCAAATGAGTTGCAAATGACACTTTAGACGAGGATAAAGTAGATCCTGTAAGCTTCATACATCATACAATCATAGCATATTTTTGTTAGCAGAAAAAATGAAAACTTATTCGCAATTTCGCGGGATATCGAAATGGATGAAAAAGAATAATAAAAGGATATCAAAAATAAAAAAAATTCTCGCCCAAATTCATGTTCTATTCTTCAAAAATATTTATACGCTTAGGCCAATGCCACACGAGCTCCTTTTTCCGCGCTCCCATTTGGTCGCGCGCCATGAGAACATACAAACCCAATAGACCAATGGACCAGTTTTTCTTCAAAGTCGGGACACGCTACGAAATGAGAGCGCGGAAAAAGGAGCTCGTGTGACATTGGCCTTATACCAATCAATCAACCAACATTGGGCGCATTCACGATTCTAGTGACTACGTACATACGTAGATAATTCTGAAATCGCGAATGCTCTTTTTGACTACGTATGTACATATGTAGTCGACAGTTCAAATGTCAAAAACGTAATTTATTTTCTATTTTCGCTTGTAATTGTTTGGTGAATTATGATTGTAGCACAAGTATTATATTTTTGAAAGAAAAAAAGAGCAAAAACAAACACAAATATTAATGGACAAATTAGAGGATGAACTTATATGTAAGTAACATAAGTTACACATTGTGTTTGAAATATAAATTATTTATTTCATAGGTCAAGTTGCATTATTTGCTGTGAAATAAATAAAACAACGCCTTCATAATTTACTTGGATTTTCATTTTTGAAAGAAGCAAACAACAGCCACGCAGTATAACCGAACCAATCTGTCAGCTGTTTATGATGGTTAGTCAAGATTTTCTTGACTACGAATCCAGTCTCAAAAAAAGTTGACTACGTTGTCGTTGGTAGTCAATTTTCGGGCGATCGACCAATCAGCCGTTGACTAGCTATCATCTAGAATCGTGAATGCGCCCATTGTTGCAACTTTTTTTTTGTTGTCGTCGTCATCGTTATCGTCTTCAACGTCAATCGCGCTCCCATTGGCATAACGTTTGGTGAGATATTTCTCTATTTTAGCAGTTTTGCGGAGTTAATCTGACTTCGTTTTCAAAAAGCTGTAAAGCTCTACGCCTGAATATGTCAACTTCTAACCGAGAATTTTCTTCCGTCCAAGATTTATAAACGGCATAAAACACACGTTCAACTGAAGCACTAGTCGCTGGCAAACACAAAATATACTCAACCAACTTGGCTATTTCGGCGTTCTTGCAGTTTTCAGCATGCAGATGATTGAATATTTCTGTCCAGCGCCAACGCTGCGGAATGGAAACATTGTATGTAAAATACAAGTTGGGGTTGTGGGTAAGTGATCTGCCGGGGTGATAGGAGAAAAAACATTATTTTAATATCCTCTGAATTCTATTTACAATGGGGACAAAGTAAATAGCACCGTTTTAGACAATCTTTTCGAGACGCTTTAGAATTTAGATCATCATATACATATGGTATGTATGTATATATTATTTCTGTAGTATACATAGGTTCCATTAAGAAGCTCTCACACTTAATCAATCTTAACAAATGAGAAGTTATAAGAAAGAGAATTTCCTGGAGCAGTGACGAATTGTAATTTTACTTAATAAATTTTAACAAATTGAAAAAACAAATCAAAACAAATATTCTACCAATGGGACTTCCATCAGTTGACAGATGGAACTATTATTCTAAAATTTTGTAAGGCTTGATAAGATTTTGTAATGAATTTAATGAAATGGACAAAAGTGTGCTATTTATTTTGCCTCTTAAAAAGGTATGTTAATATTATATTTTTAACGGGAAATCTGTGTTATTTCTTTTATTCTATTTAATATTGCAACATTGTATCTTATTACATTTAATAGTTAAATAGGCAAATTTTACACATGAAAAAAATAAACCTAAATGTGTTATTTATTTTGTCGCTTTTTTGTTTTTTAAAAAAAAGTTGCCGCAAAACAAAAATCCCGAAAAATGTTTGGGATTCTTAGAGAAGCGGGTTTTTGCGGGATTTTTTGGCTCCCGAAAAAAATACCTGAAAAAAGAAAAATATAAGAATGTCATCGATGCATTGGAATTTTATTATTTTAAAATAAATGCCATAACCAACTTACTACTTTTTCGATATCTCAACACAGGCCTGAAAAAGGTCATTCTCTGAGAAGCAAAGTGGCAGCATTGATGATCAGGTTTTAAAAGTGGTTGGAATTTTAAGGCAAGAGCCATTACCAACTTGCTTCCTATGCATCGTTTTGGAAAGGTCTGACTTTTTTCATTGATGATGTATGTGGTGATTTAACAAATCCTGTTGAAATCACCAACGATTGGCAGGGATTTAAATACAAGGTACAATATTTATTTAGGGCGAATAAAAAAAACTACACTGGTCACTCGCTTTGCTCGGGTGTTGGGGGAATGAAAAGTCTCGCGCAAAGCGAAACCGCACAAACCGAAATATGAACCTCATATTATTTAGGGGGTTGCGTTCCTGAAAAGTGAACTGTAAGCATTTAAGCTAGTAACAAGATCTTCAGAAATATTTTATTTAAAAAGAAACGATTAAAAAGAAAAAAACAACAAACTTAAAACAGTAAAACGGAACGTCGACGCAAAATGAGTGAATTTCATGTGCAGTTCAACATGTCTAAGTTCTTCAAAGATGAGCGTAATCTCGTGCCTATCTTGATCGATCCGAAATGGAAACTTGTTTGTAACTTGGATAACCACATGGGAGTAGTTCTTTGGAGTTCAGCATGTTAGCTGTTTAGTAGAGGGATCTTACCTACCATCGAGGGAATCCATTGCAGTAATTAACCGTAGCGATGTTCGGAGGTGTTTTACTCTTCAAAAACCAGCAAATAAAAAAGAAAGAAAAAACAAAACATCCAAAAGTATTGGAAATTAAAAGGAAGAGAACATAACTCCCAAAAATTGAACGTCATATCGGGTGGAAGTATTGTAATTGAGCACCCCACTATATCATCACATCAGTAATTCAAACAAAATAATTACAAAATCCATTTACGAAAAATAAAGGATTTAAAAAATTTCTTATATCACATTTGGTGGACGTTGAAAAAGATCTGCCACTACAAATTGCTTGACTTCTTTAGATAGATAGATCGATAGATAGATAGATAGATATAATTATATTTAGTACATTTGCACCATTTACAAAAATATAATGATTAAAATGAAATACTTTAGACTTTTCAATGTGCAATTCCCGGTAAGATACCAAGTCCTTTCGTTGCTTTGAAACGTTCTCGAGCGATTGCACTGCCAATGCAGATCCATATAAATAAAGCAAAAGAAAACGTAAAAAAAATCTGTCTAGACAAATTAGATAAGGGAAATATTCAAGGAAACAGATCATAATGCGTCATAATTCGCGTAAAGCGAGGCCGCGCAAATCGAATTTGGGTAGACAAATGCATTTCGTGCAAAGAGAAGTCGCGCAAAACGAAGGACCAGTGTACAAATTTTTGGGCAGTATTAACCCATATCCGGCTAGCGTTGCGAAAACGCAACGTGCTATATTTTGGCATGTAAATCTTATCTGATGAAGAGTTTTAATGAAATAATTATTGATTTTGAGAGTTCATCAAAATATCTAATTGACCTATTTTTGCGTTTTTCTCAAAACTCTCAGCATTTTTAATGGTTCGGTATACTAATCTAAAAAAATATTTTTGTTATGAGTTTTTGCAATGAATTGAATAAATGCGAACTAAATTTGTTCAGAAAAATATTGAAATAGTGAAAATCTAAATTGAAGGATTTTACTCCCTCTTTGAATTTTCGGAAACGTGAATTTTCCGGAAAATTTTAAGATTTTCCAAACATTTTTTTTTTTGATTTCCTCTCTAAAATGGCCAGAAACTGCAATTTCAAGTTTCTAGCTCAAGGGGAACTGGTAGCCGCCGGAAATGGGTTAACCCTCTTACAGACGGTCTGTTTTTAAATGAGCAAATTATTTTGTTGTGAAGACAAAAGACAATTCTTGTAATTTTTTATTAATTCAGAGAGTAAAAAAGTAAATAATAGAATCTAAAATATCACTTTTAAATTAAATTAGCCATCAGATTGAGTGTTTCGAACGTCAAAATTATTTTCTAAGCATTTGGCTGGCCTTGAATCCGTTTCAACATCATTAATCGAGAATAGTAGAATGCCGTTGTGTCCAAGCCGAAGTTCTTAATAGATTGTAGCATGTCGAGCCAATAAGAAAGGAAAGTAAGAATGTGGCGATTTCTAAAAGCTGCTATAACTCCGAATTTAAAATGTCGGCTCATCTCAAATCGATCAAATTTCGTTTGGCATTCTGTCAAGCTGTCTGCCATACGTCACAAACCTGGAAGTCTACTAAACCGATTTCGATGGTACATTTCAAGCTCATCAAAATGAAATAAAAATATATAGAATATCTTACTTGAGCTGTCGAAATCGTCTAAAAATAGTCCCTTTTTCCTTTAAGTGGCAAACAAGTCACGACCAGGCAACGAGCCATCACTTGAAAGGTTTTAAGTCATTATCATTAGTACTCATTAGTTTCCACTCATCACGATGAAAAATATATTTTGTAAATTACATACGCGTATTTATTAATTTACTCGTTATGTTCTCATTGAATCGACTCGCTTTGTTTGCCCTTTTCATATGTACACATACAAAAATACACTGTCAATATAAAACAAATTCTTTAAATATCACACTGAACCGTTTGTGAATGCGTCATGCCTCATGCGATGTGATAAGCAAACAAAAAGGACAGGACATCGACACCAGGCTTTAAATTATTACAATGTCATTGCATATTCCTTATCGCTGATGTTATCTGCTTTTCTATGCGATTATGTGGCTTATCCACCAATACACACACAAAGTGACAAAAGCAATCGAAGTTAATTTAAATATGAAAGGATACAAGGGGCGTTAGAGTCATAAACTAATCTCCTTCATATCTCATATTGGGTCATTTACATACATACATGAAGTAGAAGTAGTCCTTGTCGTACACAGCCATTAATTTTATTTATAATTCAACTAATAAAATCACGCCAAAGGGAAACGTCATGATGTCTGAGTTTTCTTTTTTTTGGCAGTTCTCGTCGATGAATGCATTCTGTTCTTAGAGGCAGCTCGGCTGCTTGTCGTATCTCCTTGAGATTCATGTCACTCTGTTCTCTGTTGAGCTATCTGTGTTATCTGTGAGTCACATCTTATCAGTTTTTGTTTGCTTAGCCAGGACAAAATGTATATAAAATTATATTTTGTGTGTATGGAGATTACATATCACAGCAGTGAACCACAAAATAAATGGAAAACCCACAAGCAAAATGTAGATAAAAAAAAATATTTACACAGCCATTTTGAATTAATGGTTTTGACTTTTTGAGGGAGCGCAGGACGAAGTTATTACACATTCGTTCATCACTAATCAGTGATGAACACACGAAAACGAGTGCTGTGCGGTTAGTGAGTAAGGAAGTATACGATATAGTTGTATATGTACTTGTAAGGTGATCTAATCAGGGCGTCATGAATCTACTAACACTGTTGGTGTTTTTTTTAGTTGAATACTTTTGTAGGACCTTTTATGGGTTGCTAGCTTAGATGCCTTTATATGTATGTTCGTCAATTGTACTTAATGTGGAGCAAAATTGTAGAGAATGGAAAAGTGAACGCTCTGTTCCTTCCACTCAAAAGTGTTTTCGGCTCCTTGTTGAGTCTGCGATCAAGTTAACAAAATACTACATACATGAATCTGTTCCTAGAGGAAAAAGATCAAAACCCTCGTGACCGACTCATTGTCAATACTGTCACCATCACTGTCCGCCTAAGGGAGGTTTCACTGGTTTCACAATCACGTATCATATCATATAAGGACTTTATTTCTACAAATCTTTCTCTACACGTATGCCCTCATTCGAAAATAGTTAGTGACTTTCTTTTGTACCACTCACCTAGCCGTAATTTTATTTGCTTATTTTTGAATGAACCTTTAATAGGTATGTACAGTGGTGTCAAAAATAATAGGTACAAGACGACTCTAAACCTATTTTAAAAAAAAAACGTGTAAAATTCTTCTACCATACTCATGTACATTCAAACGACATACACCTTTCCGCGAATGCTATCTACGTCCCTTAAATTCAATTAAAAGTGCGTTATAATATATTCTAAGACCCATCAAGCTGGATATCGTAGCGAAGATATTTTTCCATTGATCATGACGAACTTAAATTGTCCAGAACTTTGGACATAAATCGTTACGCTACGTTGCGCTAAGAATACAGACTAACTTACTTAGTTGGCGCTACAGCTCGAGGTGAACCGGGGCCTGCTTCTCGCAACCATTTGTGTGTGCGTGTTATATTTTTGCATGAATGGAAGGAACCTACAGTCTTTTGCCGACTCCGAACGGCGAGTTGAGAAGCTCAATCGTGACAAATGATATGCTTTGATGGTAGTCAGACATTCGAAAGAGGTGGCACCGTGAAAACAACTCTTTTTAGGTGTTAGACCGTGGTAGTCCAACGCACTAACCATCACGGTCACGGCGACCACGAATACAGACTAAACATCAGCTAATAATAGTCCACATACACGGTCCGACAAATCTGTCCAATATTGAAGTCTTACAGACAAATTTGACAGTGGATGGCATTGTCTGTCCGACTGTCTGTCTGTACTTAAGAAACTGGCTTGCATTCTGACGTTTCTAAGAGAAATATTGGTGCATAATTTGATGGGTTCATATCAAGTTACAGCCAAGTATCTAAAAAGCCAAATTTGTTTAGAAAACAAATTGCGAGGACATGGATTTATGAATATTACTCCGTTCTAACGGTTTAAGGAAAGGGTCTAAATGGGTGACATTCTCCTGACAGACGTGAAATCATTGTTAATTAAAAAACAATAAATTTATCATCATTCCGCTGATGAATGCTGAACATTTGGAAACAAAGAATTTGAAAGTCGATAATCAAGGAAGTAAAATCGTATTCACTTCATCATCAGAAATTCATTAAATAGCACTCGTCCTCCATCTTACAATGTTACCTACAAACATATTTTTATAATTTTCATTTTTTCCTTCGATTTGGCGACCTTCTGCTAGCCCATGTGTAGCAATAAAAGAACAACTTAGTAAAATAATAATAATAATAATACATAGTTGTGGCCTAGGAGGGTTGCTCACATTGCAACTTCTCCATCCACTTCTACTCGTATGCGCCACCAGTCATTCCAATAATTTGCTTGCCACTTTGATTCCATAATATTTCGTTGCAATTTTGTGTGTGCGCGCTCCAATTTACCTCACCTGAAAGGGTCAAACCAAAACCAGCCAAGAAAAAGGTGTCAACATCATCAGAAAAAAGCAAAAATATACGTACTCGTATACTTCAGTTCATTCTGCAACAAGCCACATCCGTGAGGGGAACACGTCCGAAGGGGTACTTGACCTACATACAGAGCAAGCAATGTAAAGTAAGCGAAAACTGTCAAAAACAAAGCAATGTAAAAATAAAACAAAAGAACACAAGCTTCCTCAAAAAAAGAGTTTTCAAAAGACAACAAAATACCATAAAGTGCTACCGTAGTCCGAACATTTGTTGCTTTCGGAAATACTCGCACTTGAGGTTTATGATGATGTCGCGTGTCCCTCAGAAGCCAACTGTCATTTGAATTGCATTCACTTGGACAGCCTTCAGGTAGTTTGACACTCATTTATTGTTTAAGTGATGTCACTTTTCCAGCCATTAAATTAGCATTTATTCGCTAATGTCAATTTGATTCTTGGTTCTTTCTTATGATTCCGATTTTGTAATCGAATTCCTATTCCAAATGAATTAATGGATGAGAGAGTAGAATGGAATCGAAGAAAACACGCGATAATCGGTGATTCGAGTTCGACTGAAACGTCACTCGCGACTCGCCCCGTTGCAACGCTATTAAATTGCAATCAATTTAGGAAATGCGTTGAATTCCTTTTAATTGATTTTAATTTTTCCGTTGACTGGCTGACTGACTGACGACGTCGACGGTTGGTTGCCTGGCAGTCCTGCGGGTAAGCGCATAATAGGAATATAAGGACAAGGAGCGTAATTTATGCGGCTACCGCATGGTTCTGATAATTTCTTTATTTTTTTTTTATCTGCAAAAGTGTGTGTGTCTGCTTTTGGGATGGATGTGGACGTGCCTGGATGAGGGTAGGATCGATAAAATACGTACTCTACCCTATAATGGTGTCGTCCAAGTCCACAAATTGTTGATAACAACTCATGGTGGGATCAAGGTTCAATTTACTAGTATCGCATGTGTTTTTCGTTTTGTGTTTTTTTTTTTCTCATTTAACAGAACATTAAATCCTTGGTGCTCTTTTCACTGTGAATGAAAAATATTTCACAGAGTCGCATGTAACCGAAAAGAGTGGGTTCAAATGTCTTTCTTCCCTTATACACTGAGTTAAATATGCCTGTAGCTGATGTTGTTATAGCTGACGCCTTATGACATAAGCGATTTGATTTTAAGATCTGGAGCCAGTCGATAGTCCTTTCTACTTTTAGCTTTAATCATTGGATTATAATAGTTTTGTACGTCAAACCTGTGCTGATAAGAACTTATGATCAAAACAGATAGGCCGAGATAACGAATGACGATGATTGGTACACATGTACATATGTATCTGCAGAAATACATAATATACACACTGTTGTAACAGAATTAAACTTACGGTGAACTATTTCAAGGAAGTCCGATATTAATTTTTTTTATAAATAAATATAAAAACAACATGACTTCTAAGGCTTTAGGTGGAACAGAGGTACACGCTAGAAATATTCATATCTTCGGAATACCTCACCCTGTAAGCAGTCCGTCAGCAGGGAAACAGATTTGGTCACTCAAACAAGAAAGTTCAATTCTGTATTTTCTGTATTTTCCAAATCTGTCTAAATCTAACAACGCCCTGTAATTATAATCATTATAGAGTTACCAAAAGAATTCATAGGTACAGAACACACGGATTCACATAAATGGTCTTAATAGGCCTCGGAAAGCATTGAAAGGCCATAACCTGCTATTGCTGTCCGTTTTTCTTTTACATTACTTGCTACAACTGAGGTCTCAGTCAGATTATTAGATAATAAATACCTACATTAGTACAGTGAAACCTCCCTTAGGCGGACAGTGACGGTGACAGCATTTATGTCCGTCAAAGGTAGTTGTCCATTCTAGGGATAAATAAAATGTTTTTAAGTTAAATTACCTGTACCGTACTGTAATAAATGTGTGCGTTATTTCCGTTGTATATTGTCTTTCGTTTGTATATCTGTTGCGACTGTGAGCAAGTATGTTTCTTACAAATTTAAATCAAAATAAAAACAAAAATTTGGTGTTACGGAGAATGTTTGCTAAAATTTGCACACATGTATAAGTGACAATACAATATACAGTGAAATTCCTCTTAACGGACACCCCTCTTAAGTGGACAATCCCCATAAGTGGAGAAGATTGACTCTAATGGTTGGCTGACATGATTTTGTATGAGTTTTTTCCTCTTAAGTGGACGATTCTATTAAGTGGACATGGGCAGTTTTTTCAATATATTTGAGTAAAAACATTCCCTTAAATGGACAATATGAGTCATTCGTATGAAAATGAGATTTTTTTTCACGAATCGACGCGTTTTTGCTTCTGACGAAAGATCGTTGTACACATACAATATACATATTTATTTGTTTGGCAGCAGGGCAAGCCCGTGCATGTGTGAATGGGGGTGTACACACAAATTGTACAGGAAAATCTCACATTTTCGCATTCAGTTAAAAAGTTATGAATGTGTAGGTTAAAGAACTTTGTGTTTGATTTATTATCGGCATCTAGAACATTTTGTTCGTATAGCGTTAACTTGTAGGAGTAGATCTCCATAATTTAAAAGAGAATCAATAGAAAGTTTTTGTTCGTTAGCAGAAGGCGGACAGTATTCTGCGTTAGCCGATCCGGAGCGCGCTCCATAGAAACAAAATTGGGTGTTGGTTGGAAAATCATGTGTGGCCAGCATATTGAAAAACAAAGAATCGTTACTTGCTGAATAGAGCACTACTGTCACGAATAAGCTACAAAAACGGAGGTTTCATAGCAACGATGTAAAGAAGGTCAAAGCATGGACACATGAATGGTTTGTCAAAGCTCGCGAAAGCGCATCCCAATTTCTGGACCATTCATTCGAAAGGAAGCTAACTGCCAATGAAAGTGCTTGTCGATTAAAATACGAGACGCTATGACGTCATTCTAAATTCAATATGGCGGAGGTACAAAGATGGCAGATTATGGCGCCCCAAGCTTTAATAGTCACATATTGGACACTCGGAAACAAATTTATTTTTTACTTTTTAGTTCATTAAAGCTTGTTCTTAAAAAATAAGAGCAGGTCTACTTGGACTAAATGCAAATAAATTTAACAGAGGAAAAGCCAGATATTATTCTTTACCTGAATGAGGAGGAGGTCGTGGCTCATTTAATGGGAAAATATCCACTGCTAATGGAGCTGCGAGTTAAACATTTTCGTAGAAATATTGTAAAAATGAATTAGCAGGACTCGATACCGTTCGCCATTGACAGTCACGGTCTGGCCATTCTCGTTTCGGAAGATGTACATATGAGTATAACCCAATAACGGCACCGGCTGACCAAAATCCACGTGGATGCAATGGAGACTCTTGATACTGCTGTGGACTATTCTCCCCCCAAATGCGGCAATTGTGCTTGTTCACGAAGCCGTTCAACCAAAAATCATTTCGGTCGCAAATATTTCGTAGCTCGCGAGAAGTTTGACAAATAGAACACAAATTTTTCTAAAAAATTTAACAATTTCGACGCGTTGTGGAATGGTGCAGCGCTCCATGGTAAAATGGTGACTATGACAGAACACAAACATCAAAGAATGATAGCGTTGCCACTTGAAACGACAGGACAATAAACTGGCAAAGTTTGGACATATGTAGCTATCAAAAAAAACCCTATATGTAGACATGTAGGTATGTAAGTAAGTGATGGGCGTTTGATTAATTTCCCTACCATTCTCTACCAATGCAACGATTCAATAAACGCTATTCTCAAGCAACAAAATGTTTGGTGCGCTGTAATCAGTGGCGGATTAACGTTCTCGGCGCCCTGAGGCACGCTCAGTGTTTACCGTCCCCCTTTTTTTACAATCCAAGGATCGTTATTTGAATGGGCTAACATCGAAGAGTAATGGGTAATCGGGTAAATCCGCCCGGGAGTGAGAAATGGTTCAAAGGTATTATGTTTGAATAATTTACACTTTAACTCAAATATTGTATTACATAAAATCGTACAAGCTGCAATCTCTAAATTTAATAAAGAATACGAATGATTTACAGAAGTTCTTTTCGAACTTATACAAAATATGCTGCCCCCCTACAAGTTGCCGCCCTAGGCTCGAGCCTCACGAGCCTAGTAGTTAATCCTACACTGGCTGTAATTTTACGTATAATTACTGAATCTGTGAAAACTCAAGAGAAAATTTTAATGAGAGTCTCAAAAAATGTCCCATTTTGTGAAATCGTGCTACACCTTCATCCATGGAGTAACCAAGGGACATCTATCAAACAGCCATCTGATAATTTGTGAAATGTCAACCACTATTTGTTAGAAAAGTAAAAGAAAACTAGTTTTTGGTGAAAATATTTAAAAGTTAAAAAAGAAGAAGAGAGGATTTTCGCCCACTTTTCAAATTATTACTATTTGACAGATGTCCCATTTTGATCACAAAAACACACCAACCAGACCTAATGGTGAATATTGATAAACAACAAGTGTCAAAACCAAACAATCTAAAATGCTCAAGTCTTTCAATTACTTCTATTGTAACCAAAGTAGGTACAGTGAAGCACAGTGATTTGTTTGGTTCAAAAATAAATAAAATTGAATTCTGAAGAACACATAAGTTTGTCGCATATATTCTGATTATTTTCGTTGTCACCTATGCATGTTATACAATGACAAGACCAATTGAATTTTACATAGGAAAAATAATAATCACCCATCAAATGAACAATGGAGATTGTCCAAACTTCACTCCGGATTGCCAACCGCCTGTTGATGGTCAAAAGTGTACCTACTTTGTCTATGAATTGCCTCTGGCTGGAATATCTGCCCATCACACTGCAAAGAAACATGTTAAGTGTCTTACTCGAACATAAACAATCACCGCGAATGTCTTCCTCTCACCCAGTCGTAGCAAGAAATCAACAAATGTTGATACTACTGACTCGTGCGAGTATACAACTGTGCTACTGCTTCAGCTTCGGCTGCTGGCTAAAGACGATGGTTTATTTGAATTTGCACTTGCTTCAGCGTTTGTAAACACTCTTGTGAATAAATACATTTATATATGTATGTGTACATATATCTACAGCACTCAAGGTCATCCGGCTTGCATGCTGGAAGTAGCGGCAGCCTCCAAACAGTAACAAAAAAATAACATCAAAATTGTATTTCACATACCATTTAACTCTAAGATTGTTCGACTATGTACATAGGTAGCTATGACTGCGCCAAACTCATAGTTACGAAAATGTTTGTATGTAGTATGTACATTTGTATCCATAGTGGAACAAATTTCCAGTTTTAATGTTGATCTCTATGACATTACTAATGAATGAGAAAGAAAAGCACGGGTGGTGGTGAGGAAAGCAAAGAGAAATTATCGTGGTTACATTAATCCAGACACAGATGCAGACCCAGACAATACGAACTGCCGATAGAATGAGTCAAAGCAAGTGAGGAGAGCGCGCTCCACGTCCACATGCAGTGCAGGCAGATACGACAAATTCCGATTACAATTTTTATTTTTTTTATTCGATTTGTGCGTTATTCATAAAAATAAATCCAAAAAAAAAACTATTGGCTGGCAGTAACCTCATTGTGAGAATGGGAAGAAACGCCAACAAAAGTGCGAAGAAAGGTGGAAAGCAATATAAAGAGACAACAAATCGCAGATATGGAAAGCTTCTTTGGATACCTTACCTACGAATATACACATTCATGCATACCAACATATGTATGACTGGATGTATGAGTATAAGTATTATATTCCGGTGGAAGGAGAAAATATAAACATTAACAAATCCTACGGTATTTCGTACGGTAATATGCACATTTCTCATCGTATCTATAAGGTATAGAGGGAAACCAAAGATAGAAATACAATTCGTTTTTTTTTTTTTGTTGTTGTTTTGGATCTCGATCTTTCTCTCTCTCTTTCTCTGTTAACTCACTCTTTTACTATAATTTTGTTTCCTCAGCTGATATGCCGACATGCGACAGCCAGATTGTCAAGTGCAGGGTTACCGATAGGCAGTCGGGTTTAATTTTTTTACTACTTTTTACGTATTTTCATATTGTTTCCTAATAAGCCTATTTTATAAAAAATCATTGAAAGCGGTAGCAAAGCACTTTCAATAGAAAAGGGAGAGCAAAAGCAATTTTTTTAGGTTATTTACATAATATCCTTTCTATGGTAGGTATACGAAGCTTATTAAAACCTAATATGTATGTGGGTATATACATAATGTGCCCGTGTGTATGTATATTTTGCATTCCTCTTCATTATATTTTATCTGGAACCCTGTTTTTGGCCCAAACGACTTTTTTAAGCGACTTTTGCAAATTGCCCGGCGGTAACCCTGGTCAAGTGAATAGATAGATAGATACCCGCATATACCTATGTATTACACACAATTAGCAGTAGCACAGGTTGCAAACATCGAATTTTTGTTGCTGTTGTTGTTGTATTTTTTTTGTTGTGATCTTGATTACTGTTTTTGACATTGTTTCGTTTTTTTTTTCGTATTTTATTTTGTATCTCTTAAGTTGTGATATTATTGTTTATTTTGCTTATTGATAGTGTATGGCATTAGTTGTGGCTATGTATAGTTTAGTTGGCTTTTGTTTTTGTTTTTATACTACACACATTCCGCCGCACAGCTAGTGGATTTTATGAATGAAAATCGAAGGTGAGGTGCAGATACAATGTTGAGCTAGTCAGACACGATGGTTGATGTGTGGCTGGCGGATGGCAAAAGCGCATTTTTCTTCTAATGTAGGTACATACATACATACATACATACCTACATTTTTGTTTTTATTAATAGAATAACAACTGAAGTAAAGTTATGTAGGTATAGAATGGATACATATTTATACTGCTGTACATACAGTTGTGTTCACATAAATAGCACACCCTCATTCAAATGTTTCTTTTTTTGCAATTCACACTGTGCTTGCAAGCTGCATAAGAGTTAAGCCATAAGATAGTACCGTTATAAACATAAAAAAACACAACAAAAGAATATCCTGTTAGTAGTCTGTTTGGTGTGCAGTAAAATTACGTAAAATTACTGAATCTGTCAAAAATCAAGAGAATAGAGAGCCAAATGAGAGTGTCAAATAAGTTTCCCTACTGCGAAATCGTGCTACATCGCATCCATGGAGTCACCGAGGGACATCTATCAAACAGCCATCTGACAATTCGTGAAATGTCAATCTTCATTTTTGTTTCTGCAATAAGAAGTTTCTGAGAGGATTTTCCCCCACTTTTCAAATTATTTACTATTTTGACAAATGTCCTATTTGGATCACAAAAAGCACACCAAACAGACCTGTTTCTTTATTTTGGGAGAGTTCGAGTTGGTGACCATTTCAAGTTGAGTGCTATTTATATAGCACACCTTTGGTTTTCCAGTGCAAATTCTGTGTTTAAGTGATTTTTTTCTAATTCTAACAAAGTTAATATAATTATTTGTTAATTATACTTACAATATAACTCATTACATAAAAATTAAGTAGGATTTAAGATTGGGAGAGGAAAGCATTGCACGGAGGAAAGAAGGCAATTAACTGCTCACATGATATAGGACAGAAAGATAATTTCAGATGTGGCAAGGACATTAAAGTGCTCCAGGAAGCTCGTACAAAATGCCACAAAGCTCGTACTGGGCACTCAATCATCAGTGGGCCCCGTTAAAAAAAAACAGAGTGAGGGAAACTCTACCAGTGGCTGACAGGGTCATACACAGAATTAACTATAGTGACCCTTTCTTAACCTCTCGGGAAATTAGGCAAGAATTAGATGACCAACATGGTGTCCAAATATCCACCGCAACTGTATGTCGTCGCCTGGTAGAACATGATCTTAATGGAAGGATCGCCTGAACAAAACCGCTCGTGTCCTCAAGAGCCCGAAAAAGAAGACTTACTTTCACAAACGCTCGCAAGGACAAACCTTTGTCCTTTTGGGAAAATATCTTGTGGAATGACGAAAGAGTGAGAAGACTTGCAAACCAAGAGTACAATCCCAGGTACACCATTAAGACCGTCAAGCATAGCGGTGCGAACATAATGGTGCAGGCGGCAATGTCATGGCATGGCGTTGGTCCCATAGTTAGAATTAATGACATTCTTGGCCAGCATCAATATAAACATTTCCTGGAGAACAAAGTGGAGCCATATACCGACGACTCTATGCCTGGTATCGTGGACCTTTATGCATAACAATGATCCAAAGCATCCTTCGCGGTAAGTGAAGAATTGGCTTTTGGAGCGACAAATTGCCGTGTTTGATTGGCCGGCCCAAAGTTTTGATCCGAATCACATCGAGAACCTTTGGAATAATGTTGACTTGCTTGTCAAGGACTCCATTCCAAAAAAAAATGGAAGAACTTTGACAAACTACGAAGCCGGCTTGGGAAACAATACCTCTTTGATATTGACATCGACAGCCAGACTGCGTTTCAGGCGCTAGAATCGTGCACAATTAAACCGGCACTAGTCAGGAGCTGCCACACAATGATTACGGCACTATGCACCCAGAACCGGGTAAGACTATGTTGGGTGCCTGGACATTCCGGGATAGAAGGCAACCAGTTTGCCGATGAGTTGATAAGGAAAGCGGGGGGGGGGAGGGGGCTGCCACTACCAGTGCAGCATTAAATCAAAGGTTAAAGATACACTCAAGAGTAGGGCTGACCATTGATGGTCTAACATTGTGGGGCAGGGGTTTCCAAGGCACTTTGGCCGGCAGTGGACCGTAAAAGGACTAGTGAAATCCTTCGACTTAGCAGGATACAAATGAAAATAACTATAGGAATATTATCCGGGCATTGACTTTTGGGCAAACACGCCAAGAGGATCGTATTCATAGGCACGGATATTTGCAGATATGTACTGCAATAATATTGGTGTAGCAGAAGATATCGCACATATTCTGTGTGAGTGGCATAGCACGCAGTCGCAGGAACATTTTAGGCTCCTAATTTCTTAGTAACATAGAGGAGTCAGGTCCAATCAGCCATAGACTCGTTCTAAAATTTTGCAGGGTAATAAAATGCTTTTAGGAAATCATGGCGCTTTAGGTACCATCCTTGGTTGGATTCTTAGGGAATCGCGATGGGCCCACTCTGGTACCTAGTGTTTTGGGATGGCTTAGCCTCTCAACCCCTCTCAACCCTACCTAACCTATCATTCCTGAAGCACTTCATAGTATTTTTTTATGTCTTTCGAAGAAGACCACCAATAAAATAGGAGTCTTCCTACCTACTCATTTGCTGTAAAAAGCAAACAAAAACAAATAACCTCTGTAAATCGTAAATTATCTCCTTGAACTCCTATTCGATTTTTTGAAAGTTTGCCAACTCTTCCGGTGGCAAGCAACCAAATACGTATACCTATGGCAACATGCACACCACCAGCGTAGTACATCAATTTAATAAATGGTATATGTATGTACCAACATGAGGTCAAGCTTTTCCCCCCAAAATTCATCGAAAGAAACCTTCACAAAATCTATTGGCTGTAGTTATAGGTATGTATGTACATACAAAACCCTTTACCATACCACACTTCGGGCAGGGTTCATTTACGTGACCAACTCATTAAAAGGCCAAACTTTGTATAGGTATATACTGTATGTAGGTAGGTGGTATGCAAACAGATACACGATAGCTGATTGCGTACGCATTTTTAGCCACCATACCCGAAAGTTGAACACATTTCCAAGGTACATATAGGCAAGGCGAAGGCAGAGTATATGTAGGTATCTCAAACCTAGAGGAAATAAATTTCCATTTCTTTTGCGTTTGCTTCCATCACTATTTTTTAGATGATCTTCTGAGTTTCTTCTGATCGTGTGGTTGTGTTCATCAGCTTTTTTTTTTTTTTGAAAGCGAAATAGAAAATCCGTAAATATACCTACTTACTCAATTCCCGTTACCTTTATACATAATAACCAACATACACTCGTACCTTTTCACGCTGATATAGCTGGAAAAGGCACAGCAAACTCTTCTTCTTTTTTTCCATTACATACCACGACAAACGGAGCAACATCGTCGTGAAGATGTAACCACACCAACGACGACGACGACGATGGTGATGAAGAAGAAGCAGTAGGTATAGAGGGGCAGAAAAAAGCCATAATTATAATAGTCAAATATAATACAGCTAGAGCTGGGTATAGACCGTAGAGCCCCTTGAAAAATCCAACCTAAAAAGTCACTACCTACAGGCTTTGCCATGCCACACAGTCAGTCAGAGTCAATCCACTGTGTGTCTGATGATAGGGGCCCACAGAGCTTAGCTAACACCGTTCCGACCAAGCCAAGCAGCACAGCACAGCACAGCATAATCAACCCATCAGCGAGGCGAAAAACTAGGAAACCATCAAGGAAAACCCCATTCCAATTTCATCGTCGTTGTAGTTGTTGTTGTTGTTGTTGTTGTAATTTCATTTCGAAATCAACGATTGTAGTATTAGTTTCTAATTTTTTTTCTGCTTCGTCTTTCATACATGAATTCTCTCTTCTGCTTCTTCCTCTGCGGCCTTTTGCCCCTGGCCAAGTCTCTACTACTCTGGTGGCCGTTTCCTCCTCTATTCCGCCTCCCTAGTCCCTATATAAACTTAAAAAATTGTTGTTGTTCTCTTAGTTTGTCGCAATTCATCTATTGTTCTTCTAAGTACATTAGCCGCATATGTATTTGTTTATTTGTGGTTTCCTTTAAGTTGGCGGAGATTCTTTTCTTTTTTGTATGATACCAGTGGAATAAGGTTAGTTTAAGTTTACCTGGTAGATACGAATATCCTCTCCGAACTCCAATAGATATAAACACGTATGTATGTATACAGATACAATTTGCTAGAATCTAGAAGATACTCGTAGCTTTTTGCGTTTTACTCGTAGGATTTTACAGTGAAACACAAAAAATTGATAGATGGGTGTGTTGATGTTACTTAGTGGCGAGTGAAGCGAGAAGGAAAACGAAAAGGAGGGTTGTTGATGATGGGTGAAGGAGAGAGAGACGCATGAAGGTGACATAATTTTTTCTCTCCATCCCCGCGTCGACTCCTCTAGGCTCTAGGAGTGGATACTTGTGATGATGACGATCGCGCGTCTGAATCGTGTGGAGGCTGATATGATGTTACGAAATGTATCCGTGAGATTTTTGTTTTTGTATTTTTGTATACTGTGTGGGAGCTTTTTATTTACGAAGAAAAACGATTCAAGTTGAAAAACTTATTCTTTACGTACCCATAGACATCCTGAATTCGTTAGGTTTCTTTGAATTCTTATCGCTTAGGGGGGTGCAAACAGAAAGGAAATACAATTGTACATTTCTGGTGTTTCTCGCTCACTGTGGTTTCTGTTCCCTGCTCTTGTGTTCCCTTTTAGGAGCTATAACGACCACACATTTGCATGTTCATATGTATGAGTGAACAGAGGGGAATGGGGGCTAACTATAAAATTGGATCGCGATGCTAAATATGAACAATTCGATTTTGTGGAACAGCTTACAGTTAACTGACGAAGTGTCACAGCGTTGCCAGGCATAATTTTTACAAAAAGCGGACAGGTACATTTTTGCATTCATTCTGATCTACAATAAATTGTTTAATCCTGGCAACCTACCTACCTACATACATATATTTGCGTACCTACATATGCACACTTGTATCTAAACTTACGAAGAAACTGCTGGGTAATTACAACCTGAAGAGATTTAAAGCTTGCATTAGCCTGTACAAAAACAAGCTCCTTATTCTGACTGCATTCCTTTCTGGGCATTGTACACTTAAAGGCCATCTCAGGAAACTGGGTCTATCAGATGTGAACTCATGCAGATTATGCAATCATATCTTATCTACGTATAAGTAGTTCGAAAATCTTTCTTTAGACAAGCATTTATATTTGTGCATTTGAATCTCCAGAATTTGATAGCATTAATAAATATTTAAGGCCTGTTGGCAGCCAATGGCTTGTAGTTAGGTTAGGTAGGTCATTGAGTTAATGTTGAGATTTGTGAGATGTATCCTAGCCAAGTCATCAAGCAATCAAAGAACCGTGCCGCCATGCAGGATAGGCGCCATTTCAGGAGATCCTAGAAGTCGTACCATAGATTCTATTTTGTTTTCATTCAAACAGCTTCTAGAGAGGATTATATAATCTATATTTCCTATCAGGCAGTTACTGGTTATTATGCCAACGAGGGTCTGGATTTAACCTCTTCCATGTGAAATACATTAGGTAAGGTAGCAGTGGCTGTTAGAAACGTGTACCAGCACACTTAGGTCTATAGAGGCCCATTGTGATGTTCTTGGGGATATTTACCCCGCATTTGGAGCTTTGTATAAATCGAAACAGGCTTCCCACGTGTTTTTGTGCTAGGTCACTAAGATCGTCGAAGAAGTATTCTCATAGGTGTAGTTTTCTACTACGAGAGAGAGCTGGGCATGAACAGAGGAGATGTGTTGGGCTCTCTTCCTCTTCTTCGTTTCCGCAACTTCTACAAAAGTCATTTGAAACTATGCCAAGCCTAGTTGCATGCTTGCCTATAAGGCAGTGTCCTGTAATGACATACATTGCTCTGTGTCTAGTCTATATGTCTTTACAAATTTTGTTATACGGGAAAAGTTTAAAAAGAGCAGAAAAAATACGGCAGACGAAGAGAAACTAAAATGTTAAACTCTTGGACTACAACTGAGAACGATCCAAAATATGGATTGGACCGCTATTGCAAGATAAAGAAATATTTAAAACAAATTGGTACATTGAAGGCCAAGAGATGTGGTTCTTATCGGGAACGCCACCAGTGGGCTCTAATGGAATCTAATGGGCCACTGTATATTAATAAATAAGTGTATACCAGTGTAAAATCATGTCTTCGTTTTTATAAGGGATGCACTAACGTGAAAAGATTGGGAGCCTATAACGATGCCGAGGAGTCCTCCGGGTCACTAAATAGGAAACGGTGAGCTACAGCCTTTTTTTCATATACAGCGAGGAAATTTTCGCACTCGACCTTTTCAGTATTTCAAACAACAGTAAATTCGAAATAACGAAAGAGACAAATTGCATAGGTTTTTTTCCGATTAACAGAGGTTTTCTCATGGGACTCATATGGTTCTTCTAATTATAGAGGTTCTCGAATTATAGAGGTTCGAATTATCGAGAGTTCACTGTATTCGGGTGCAGCTATCAAAGTTAAAATTTTACACCGTAACGTTTAAGCCAAGTTTTGGTTAACTGTGCGTCGACATCAAGCTAGTGTTTTATTCTTTTTTACCACAGGTTCTAGGTCGTAAGCTGCTAAACTTACGATACAATGTTTACGAAGGTGTCGGGGACTGTTCCTTTGTCTTGCCAATAAGACTCGTGGAAAATATATGCAATACATATTTTCTGTAGTACCTACCAGATTAAGAACCAGCATGACAGCAGGCATTTTGTTTATTTAAAACTCAACTTAAATAAATAGGCAATCTGTTGAAGCTACTTTCGTTGGATATGTAGGTATGTATCTATGTATGAATTAGGTATTACCACAGACAATAAATATATTTATATATATTAGGTTAATTGTCTATGATAGACGAATCAATAATAAATATAGGTAAGTGGATTGTAATGTAATCTTAAATATGTAGTTGAAAGGTATAGGTCCGATCAATGGCTCTAATAGAGGTTGGAGCACCATGAATATCCCATTGCACTCATCTACCTTGTTTCAATTTACTATACGTATGATAGGTTCCTACCTACATACTTTTTCTTCTTTCGATAGTGCTAATTCCGGGATGGACCTGACCTGAACCTAACGAGATGAGTGTAATATTTTTCTCACGCAAAAAAAAAAACGAAAAGGGTTGCTTAGCTCAAAAAAAAAATCATCCACCCCAGCTTCTTCTAACCTGGCAATGCCAAACCGAGCGTTCTCCCAAAAGGGTAGACACATCGGACTTCGGAGTATCAGTAACTAATAAAAAAAAATCCCCCAATCCTCTCGCTCCCTTATACCGGCACTCGCCCTCTCACTCTGTCCACCGTTTACTACCCACTTACAAGGGAGAATGTTTCATCATTTTCATTTTCTCAACATCAACGAAAAATGAAGAAAGAAAAACAAAAAAACCTACTCGATGTCGATCATGGCAATGGCGCTCTCCAAAGAAATCACACACACAGCCAAGTAAATCCACCACCACGATTCGCACACAACAAACATCGATACGCACACATCCCTAACACATATTGCTAACAGTACATAGCTGTTAGTAGTGTGCACATGAACACCACTGGCCTGGCCAGAGAGGACAATCCCCAATACACCCATCAAACCATTTGGCTCGGAAGGGTAGGCGTCTCTCTCGCGTGTGCTTTTGAAACGATTTTTCGCCTAAATAGCATTATTTTTCCTGCGTGTAGCAAAGCTACGCTAGTGTATAGGGAAAACATTCACACACATGCAATCACCGACCAGAAAAGGCTAACGCAAGCAAATAGTTCTCCTTCTCATGCACCGAAACCGAACCGAGAACATAAGCAACAGTTGCACGGTAGAGAGGGAGGTGCGCACGATAGTCAACCAGTCAGTCAGTCAGCCAGAGATACATAGCCCAACACAACATACCTACTAGTCCCACCGCAGCGCGCATCGATAGATAGTTAGTTTGAGTTTCACTTGGTATCCCTGCGATTCGGATTCACTTCATTCAGTTCAGTTTCGAGGTTGCCCGCCGCTAGTGCGGTGGTTGTTTTTTTGATTTTATTTTCGTTTGTTTTGGGTTTTATTTACGTTGTCGCAGTTTTTCTTTCGTGTCGTTTTCCTCTTTTCCATTAAAATTGAAAAAAAGCAGCAAATTTCCTGTCTACCTCGAGCGCAAAAAAAAGAAAGAAAATATATTAAGATAAAAAGTTCCTTCGAAAGATAAATAATCGCAAAGATACGAAGATTGGTTTATCAAAAGTGAAAAATACAAGAAAATACAAAAAAAGTGTGAAAAAAATAAGAGAAAAACAAGTGCACAGTGAAAAGCAAAAACAACCCTTTCCGCGCCACGGGCAGTGATCTCAGAGCAAAGATTAACAATTTTATGGAATTTTTTTTACCTCTTGTGGACCATTTTTATTTAATTGTAAATTTTATTGGGAAAACAATAACCTCAAGGAATACCTGCCAAGAACCTACGCAGAACCTGGAACGAAGCACCAACTGCAGAACAAAACGGATTACATTCAAGAAAAATGCATTTAAATCTAACAGGTAAGTGCTTTGGGGGGGTGGGCGCTTGAAAAATCATAATAGCATTATTGGCGACATTTTTAAGGGTTGTTGATATACAATAATTATGCAAAAGAAAGGCTACATAATGTGTATCGCTGGGGTAAATTTAATTAAAATATCCTTCAACCACTTCGTTCCTTTCTGGTTGAGCGGTGAAGTGATTTTTTTCTGGTGGACTGCTCCCCGTTAGCCGTAATTTCCATCGTCAACGTAGTCTTTTCGTGTCGGGGCCGTCACTCATTATTTGGGTTAAATCACCGTTGTATGATGGTATGCGCTCTTAAAAACAGAAGGGTACAATTTGCCACGGGCACATTACTAGTATTTCTACATACAAGTACTACATAAGAGTCATATACAGTTAGAAATTTTCCTTCCGTTATTTTGAGTAATAGTTTCCTTCCGTCTTTACATTTTTAAGAACAAATAAAAATTTCTCATTAGCAATAACACAGAAAGAGATAGTAAGAGAGCCATATTTTGATCATTCCGTAGATGCTTATTTTCTTGTTATAAATAGAAAGCTCTTGGGGGTTGAGCTTTTCGTTTTTCATTTGAATGACAGAAATGGCATTGCCAACCTTGGGTTTTTTTTTTTTTGTAATGCAACAGGTTGATTGGTAGGAGGTTTTATTTTCTTGTACATAATATGTACATACATACTTATGCATGTATGTATGCGGGTCAAAAATAGTTAAAAACTAGAAGCAGAAGTGTAAGAAACAAGATATGTTTGCTTAATGGATTTTTTTTTTCTCTTCGTTTACCACGTATTCTTGACTAGTTTTTGGTAAACTGAAATATGTAATTTAAGAATACTACAGTAGTTGAGGTGACATTACAGTAAGCGCATAGCGTATTGTAACAAAGATGTCCTTCCGGCCATGAAATATGGGTTGTGCTGTGTTCTGGTTCCTCGATAGTCGGTGGAAATAGGCTATTCCAGATTTTCAGTTTTTTTTTTATTCTTCTGTTCTATTGAACTGCAATGACATTGCGAAACATTCCGACAGTCAAGCGGCCATCAAACCTTTCTGCTTTTAAACCTAAACACGTTAACTGCGGAGTGCAATTTGTCAATTTAACTTTGTTACACAGGGTTTGGCTGTTTGGAACATTTATCGGAAAATAAAAATCATGCACAGAATCAGAGTTAATTCTAGCAATTATAGAAGCAACTATGCCGCCAGAGAAGATGGGAGTAATGTGCACTAAATTAGTGTTGTACACGTACATAGTTACTCGTATAAATCTGCAGACTTCGGGATATCCATTGCACATATCTTTGAAATGTTGGTTTTTAAACAGAACGAAAAGTTTGAGACGGATCGAGAAGTATTCTGATATATCAAGCATTGGTGTGCACGTGATTTGCCTCTCTTGTAGGCTACATACCTACAAGAGATGTTTGCAAATTAATTTAAAACGTACATTTTACATTCTTAAATTTTGCATTTGAAACAAATGTGGGTTCGGTTTAGTAGTAATTTCCTCGTTTATTTACCATTCAAATCCTTGTTTCAAAAAAAAGTATTTCTTCTAAATTAACTGTCGATCAATTTCGGAAGATATAGGACATACTATCAAAAACCTGTTGCGAATGCATAACACTGAGACTAGGATAGTCGTTAAACAAGTGCAGTACAAATAAATTACCATGAACTAGTTTATAAGCAAAAACTCTTCAGTTTTTCTTGACTGTCACTCATAGAGTGCACCGTGGTGTAGTGGTTAGTACGTTGGACTATTATGCAATTCAGCCCGTGTCCAACACCTAAAAGTTTTTTCACGGTGCCGACTCTTTCGAATGTCTGACAAGCAATCAAAGAGTACCTATCATTTGTCACGATTGAGCTTCTCAATTCGCCGTTCGGAGTCAGCAAAAACTTTAGGTCCCTTCCATTCGTGCGGAAATATATCATGTATCACGCACACACAAATAATTGCGAGAAGCAGGCCCAGGTTCACTCCGAGCTGTAGCGCCACGTAAGTAAGTCACTCAATAGAGTTTAAAACGTAGTACAAAACTGATCTATTTGTTTGAAATTTAATTTTCAAAACCCCATCCCTTGCTCAGACATTTACACCCTCTAGAGTCTAGAGTCTAGACAAAATTTGCAGTTGGGAGTAAAGCTAAGCTTTTGGAATGACAACAGATCTGCTTCCTATCCTCGTCATTTGAAGTAAATTGTCCATAATTTAACATTCCGAAAAATTAAAGACCTCAGCCCAAAACAGTTTAAGGATTCTTCTCTTTCTGCCCGTTTTTTTTTCTGAATTTTAACTCCTTCAGTGTAGCTTGTTACCAAATGTGAAACACTTATTATTAATATGTACTTTTAAAATAGAATTTGAATGTTAATACATACATAGTATGTACTTTATCACTATTATTATTATTATTTAAGAGCTAAGCTAATAATTAAAATTATAAGTAATCTGAATAGCCAGAGCATAGAATAAATAAGGGTAAATAATTCTCTGTAAGCAAAGCCTTATAATAGGGGATTCCCTTAGTTTGCTAATCATTTTCAATAGAAAAACCACAGGCTGGACTAGGTACTACTTTTTTTATGTAACATATAGACGTATATTCATATGTATAAAAATAAAGTGTACATTAACATAACATCCAATACACCGTATTACGGTGTAATCTTTCATTAGCGGACACCTTTTTTTGGAACCAATTTCTAATTTCCCATACAAAATACGTTCTTATAAACGGCCAGCTCTTATAAGCGGACAAAAAACTCGGATCTCGTGGCTGTCCACTTAAGAGAGATTTCACTGTACTACATTTTACGGGATTGGTGGTTCATATTTTGAATTGCAATTGATTTGTTCGCTACAAAAGATTCGTGAAATGTGCATCCTTAAAAATGTTTCGAGAATTCAATAGAAAATGTCCTTGTCACATAAGGCGGTATATTTCCCAAGTTCGTAGTGGTTGAAAAAATTAAAATCCAGTATATCATCGTTCTAAATTCAAATAGCGAATAAAGTATGTACATTTTAATTTCCCCTATTAAACCTGTTCCACTGGCAACACTATTAGAAAAAGCTTTCCCAATCCCCACAACCACAACCCAGGAGAGAGAGAAAGGAATTCAAATAAAATAAAATACTTTCTCAGAACAAGAGAGATCTAATGAGAGAAAAGATCGTGTGTGAAGTGTGAGTTTTTTTTTTTTTTTATTTGAATTTCAATTATGTGATAACTGTTAACGCAGACTTATTAATTTATTTCTTTCTTCTTACCTGTCCAAAGAACTTAAAAAAAAAGAAATTCGATGGCATTTCCTATGACAAAATTTACAGCTGTAGAAATTGTGTCGTGTGTTATCGAAAATGAAGAACTTTTTAAAAGTGTGAGACATCTCCTCTGCTGTTCTCTCTCCTTGCCCATCAATATTTTGCTGTGCCCTCTTCTTTATTTTACACTGTCCTCCTCTGCCGTTGAACACAAAACATAATTTTGTTGTAAAAAGTGGAACAACATATTAAAAGGTCACTGACCAAATTATGTTAAATGTTAAATAAAAAAAAGAGCTGCAAAGAAGAAAAAAATTAATAAGATGGACACATACTCATACGAGTATGTGTGCTGAATGAACTTTTGCCCTTTTTACGTGTTTTTTTTTTATTTTATTTTTCTCCAACATAGAGAAATAAAAGGATTTATTTCTGGACATACACAACGGGGCGGTTCGTGTTTTTTTTTTTATTTTTGTTTCTCCTTTTTGTTTTTGTACTTCATTATCAGCCATAATTTAATTAACAAGTTTGTTTCCTGTATAAAATGCATACCTATAAAAAAAAATAGATAGCAAGGAAAGGAGTGGGGGGTTCTGCTCTCTGGGCAAACAAACCCCTTTCTATATATAAGTACATGGGCGCCTTAAGCTCATTTTCTACTAATTTTGTTGTTGGATTTTTAATCCTATAAAAGAGGATTTTACACACGACACCAAGGAGACCAGCAGCGGATCAGGCTAGGAAAGCAAAAGGCAAACCCCCATGGAAATGTATCCCCAGATAGTGACAGAGACAGAGAGTCAAGTTTTGCTGTGAGTGCCTTTTTGTATGCTTTCAAATAATGGATGTGTGTGAGTCTGAGATGAAGGGAGTGGGATGTTGTATGGATAGGAACCTAGAACAATACTAAAGCGAAAGGCTTTTCATTTATTTTATTCCTCGTAATTCACAGTGATACACGAAAGAAGGAAATGAAATGATATAAAACGTTGGATAACGGGATACAAGTCATAAGAAATGTGGGAGACGAAGGAAGCACAAAAAAAAACGAAGAGAAAAGCTAGCGACCGCTTTCTTGATTCCTAAGGTGTGGTGGTTGGTGGTAAAAGGTTGGAAGCAAAAGAAGAGCTTTGAGGATCGTTTTCGAAATTATTTTTAATTGCGATATGCCATGCCATGACTTTTTCTCGTATGATTACGAACCAGCGAACAATTTTTTTTTTCTTTCCCTTCAGGGGTGAAGAGCAATTGAAAGGGACGAGATAAAAAAAAGGTTTTTTTTTACTTACGTAAGAGAATTGTTGAGAATTAGGTACAAAACAAATTATTTATACTGAACGGTGAGAAGGTGAAAATCACAGATATTAGATCTAATGTCAAATTTTTCGATCCCGATTAATTACAGGTATGTTTGCGTACTTTTCGTAGGCAGGTTGTCAAATTTCGAAAAGTGGTGGTTCAATTCTGTAGAACAGTAGAAATCGGTTATAACAAAACCTGATATAGCGATGAACCGGACATAACGATATTTTCAAAGTCCAGGCAAAACTCAACGATGAAACCTTTAAGCTTGCATATGTATACAGTAAACCCCAGATAAGTGCATTTGCAGAAATATCCAATGTCGTGAGGTACTTATCCGGGATATGTAATTGCGAAAACCCGCTTAGCTGCTCAAAGGTAGGTACTAATCCATAAAAAAGACAAGTCCGCGAAAAGGCGAAAGATCTTCACAACCAACAATCGCAAAGTAACAGCCAAGAGAAAACGTCAGAGTCTGACGAGAGTACTAGAACTCTCCACATTATGTACTAAATGTTTGATAATTGATAATTGATAATTTATTTCAGTTGATTTCTTACAATGGGAGATTTGATAATCTTTTTAGTTCGTAAGACTAAAATTTTAGCAAAATGGATAATACAACATAGTAGTGACAAGTTCATAATTCGTAAATACAGATATACAAAAAGAAAAGAAAATATACATATATACATATCTTATCATATCCTCCTTCATCCTAATATATAAATCTCAATGTCACGCTCTTACCTGTCTATCTTACCAATCGATAAACACAAAAAATAATACACACACTGCAGTAAAACTTCGTATTCCAGTTCATTAACATCCTGTGCCAATTATAGGCTAATTTTTAAATTGATTTATTCGCAATATTATTTAAATTAATGCAAAAATAAAAACACTAACAAATGCCATTTTCTTGCGAAATGTCATTTATTCAAACTATAAATACTTAGAATCCACACTTGTGGATTGTATATATTGATAGACTGCAAACCTTTGGGTGCGTTCGCACTGTCTTTGATTCTTCGAACAAAATGACAATGTATGTATTGTAAGTAACACTATAGTTTTAAGACACGGGCGGGACAGCTAGTACCTACATATATTATAAAGTATGCTTAATATACATACATAGTATGTGTAATATTTAAATTTTAAAGACGGATAGCTGAAAAGGAGACCTCTATTCTCAAGTGGCCATATGTGAGAGTAAAACTAACTTAAAGTTGTTCGCGTTACCGATCCTTCTGAGATTGGGTTGCAGAGAATTCCACAGTCGAGTAACCTGAAACAAGAATTGTCTTTCGGATGCTAGGCAGGAGTATCTGGGTTGGATTAACGATGATGTTTTTCGCGATTGAAAGAATTGTAGTTTATTGTACAAATAGTCAGGTTTCCGGGTTTCTACGATGTCGTTGAAGAGACACAGCGATCTGTAATTGGCGAGGTTGTCAAAGGAACATCCGTATATTTATTTCGAGATACTGGAAACATGGCTGCGCCTGCTCAGTTTGAAATTGTTACGAGCTATTTTGTTGTATGCAACATTCAGTTTTCTCCTATTGTCGTATCCTGGGTTCATAAAGCTTTCGCATCCTTGGCAAATGCGGACTTTTAGCCAGCATCAGCCTGATCTTCATTGGAATGAAATACTGAGTTGCCCAATGAGTACGTAGTCCACCATAAACCTTACCGACAGCGGCGCTGATATGAGTCCCCCAGGAAAGAATACTATTAAACACTACGCCAATCAACCCACTCTATTGGGCACTGTTCTAAAGGAACTGGAGGAAAAGTTGAAACATCATCCCTTCGGTATACAGCAAGCACTTTTGATTTGTTTGAATTTAATCTTAGGTTATGTCTCAATCACCAGGCGCGTATCCTTGAAAGGTCTTCGTTTAGCAGATGAGCGTCGTCAGCATACATGTGAATTGAACAGTGTTTTAAAACTCCAGGCAATTCGTTGACATAAAGGGAGAACAGCAAAGGGCCCAGAATGGACCCCTGTGGGACTCCGCTATCGAGACTAAGAAGCCCTGAAGAGCGATCTCCAGTTGTAACGCATTGCTGCCTATCATCGAAATAGGAGTAAATTAAATTCGTGGATGGTGCAGAAAAGCTAAATTCCTTGTTTAACTTTCTACACAAGACAGAGTGGTTGACAGTGTCAAATGCTTTAGAGAAGTCGAGAAGCGTAAGAAATGTGGTGTGGTTTTTGTCTAAAGCGTTTCGTATCTCATCAGCTACAAAGAGTAAGGCCGTCTTGCAGCTTCTCTTCGGTAAATAACTGGATTGATTTGTGTACAGAAGCTTATTGGCATTGAGATGTTCACGTATCTGTGTCAGAACTACATTTTCGAAAACCTTCGACAAAAATGAGAGGATGGCGATTGGTCGATACTCCTTGACATTACAGTTTCTAGTTTTTGGAATAGGAATAATATTTGCATTTTTCCACTCATATGGAAAAGTTGAAGTTGTTATTATAGAGTTAAATAAATAAGTATTGTATGGAAGTAAAAAAGGCAGAATCCTTAGAAATTTAGGACTTACTCCGTCAAGACCCACAGCATTTGATTTCATTGAAAGGATAGCTTGTACCAACCACATCTTCATCCCGTGCTCTCGTAAAGTAAAAAGAAGAATTTTCGGTTTCATCATACGGTTGGAGCTCAATATCGCTTGAAAAACTAAAATTTCGATGTTGGTGCTTTATTAAAAAGAGTATTTGAAAGTTGAATATTTCATGTAAATTATGACAAAAAAAAGGAAAACAATGAGTACTTAAACGGGGAATGTAGTTAAGCGATATGTACCTAAAAGGGGAGCTTAGCAAGAATCTTACTTATAAACTTAGGGTTTCAAAAAAAAAGCACTTAAGATTTTGTTTTAAAGAACTATTTCCAAGAGACCTGGCTTTCTTATCCAGTTCCTTACTAGCGCTTAAGCACACTTTTGTGACTGATATACATTTACTCATAATCAAAGACGGGTAACATTTTTGTTAAATTAATCTTTCCAAAAGAACATAAGGCCGTATCCCTTATTCTGGGTTTCACTTCATATACTCTGCACTGTGGTCTTATGGTATACCTATTCTTTCGATGTGCTACTATTCCAGATCTCGTTCAATAGCTTGGAGTCCCCTTTTAGTAATCTCCTTAGCTGTCATTAAATATTTTAACAACAGTACAACAGTAACTTTATCCTTAAAATTTCATCGTGCTTAAATGTTTTTTATGTTAGTTTAAGGATTTTGCGAAAATTAAAGCACCCCATACCTATTCAAACCCATTTCATTGGTGACTCTAAGTGTATTTTGCTTATGGTGTCACGGAAGGGGTCTTAGCATCGACAAAGGGAGCGATAGCTTTCGCTAAAGATTTATTTTAGGTTAAGTCTGCTAGAATTTTGTACTTTTTAAGTAACTAGGAACACGCTGTCAACATCATTCAACAATAAATCTTTCATCTAATGAAAACCCACCCTTTTAAAACAATTTTTCATCAAGCTAGTTCTTCCATGTCCCATTGCGTTTTCTCTTCCGTGATTTAATTTTTTAATTTTCCTACGACCGGACTTTGTAAACTGATACACACATACATACATATGTACATGGACACTGGCAAAACAAGAGGGTGGAACCACACTCGTATATATGTACATATGTACCTGCATATATGTTTAATTCGTCCAGTAGAGAGATCTTCAGCTGAAAAGCTATACATATGTACATACATTACACACATATTGTAAGCTAAAATGAAATGAAAATAAATAAATACTAAATAAATACTAAAATGTGTGTATGTACATATATACGTATGAAGGCAACAACACTTCGTCTAATTTTATTCCTAATTCAACTCAGATACATGAGTGTTTTCAATTACAACTCCTCTCCCGCTCCCCCCACTTCACTACCCCTTATCCTTTGCGCTCTATCAGTCAAGCATAAAAGTTAAATAGAAAAGAGGATGCGAACTATTTTTTATTTAATTTTTTGCTCCAACTGCACACAGTCATAAAAACCCCGATATAAGCATACTCAGCGAGTTCAGGGAGAAAGCAGTGATTTTTTTTATCCGTATTCGTAGGTAAGAGGTACCCCCTGTGCGCACAGTGTAGTTGAGCTTGGACATGGGCGAAGTCACTGAAAGAGAGACCCTACTTATTGTTTCGCTCTTAAGAGTCAAAAAAGGGGGTAAGGGTAATAATTCGATGAACGATCACAAAAAGGAACAAAAACGATTTCAACTACATCCCCACACCCTTTTTCAGTAGTGAAGCTACTACTCCCCTATCTGTGTCGCCCCTTGTGCGACCACTGGGTCCCGTCACATCAACCTGTTGATTCTTATTACTTTTTCCTACTGCACAACCCTCCGCAGCGGTAAAACTTTTCCACGATCATTCACAGTGCATGTTGCAACATTTCTCGTAAAAAATGAAAATCCATTCAATCGAAGGAAACGAAGCGACGGAAAGAAGCGAAGTTGGTTGCAGAGGGAGGGAGACCTCAATGTGGAGGCAATTTTACAGTTTTCCCTTTGTAAGGTATTCATAGCATGTATGTATATCCCCACCAAGGGGCCCCACCTTAGTGTGCCGCGGCGCGCTGTATGTTTTTCTTTAATTTCGTTGTTGTTTTGTGCGCCTGTTCTTTTTTTCTATGTCATTTCAGTTAGTTGCCTTCAAAAAAAAAAAAATTAAAAATCTCCATTCCATTATCCAATCGGTATTTTTTTTATTTTGGGTGTACCTAATCGCCTTGCCTTTTTCCTTTTCTTCACTTCCATCGGTTCGTAGTCCGTCGTCGTCCACGCGAGTCATCCATGCCGATTCTGCCCTCCTTCGTCGATCATTCCTCTGCCGCACACCGACCGTAGTTCTGTTGCGTGTGTTGTGTGTGCCCATTTTCCGTGTTAGATGTGTGTGTGTTTGTGTGTGATATCCCCATCTATGTGTATGCATGTCCCGTGATGAGAAGAAAAATAAAATTCCTTAACCACGTAGGCAACGAAATTATAGAGTAGGCGAACGCCACAACAGCAACAAATGTGCAAAGGAGGAGAGACACAGCACAGCAAACAAAAATGATCGGTTGGATTGGAGTTTGTGTGTGCGCTCGCGTTGGCAGAGAGAGGGGTGAAATGATGAGAGAAAAAAAAAACACGCAATAGGGCAAGGCAAACAGGCAAGATACGATTCAGTGATTCTCCACATTTCGTGGTACTGTGTACCTGTATGTATACTTAAGTCTACAATGAGTGAAGTGGTATGTGGATGGAGCCTGAAAATGTCTCAATAGATCCAACAAACAACCAATACATGCGGCGATAACGAAAAACACAAATACAGGTGCAAAAGGGGGGAAGAGAGCCAAAGCTTAAGTTTATACGTTTTGGGCTTCGTTCGTGTGCGCGTGTTCTTGCGGAGAGAAGATCATTGTGAAATGAGAAATCTCTCCAAAATCGTATGAAAATATTCTCATTCTCATTTTGTGTTCTCAGCAGCGTTACCGTTTGTAATATTAATAGTAGTATTGTACTACTTTCAGCTTTGTTGTACTACCAATACTATTCCTCGTACTGTTTTTTTTCTTTTTAATCGAAGAATCTTTTTGATCAACAGAGAATTAATAATTTATCATAAGGTATTAGGCTCTATTCAATACAATATCATTTATGATATGACCAATCATATTGTGTTTCTGTATTGAACCCCCGAAAGAGTAGTAGGATTCTGTTTGCCGTAAAGTGGCAGCACCAAACAAAGAGATTCTGGAACATTTGTTGGAGATGATTTTCAAAAATACATACTTACTGAATGCAGCATTACCAGGTTGAAATTCGTGATGACCATGAAAATATTAAAAATGAAAATGGGAATCATTAGCGGTTGAAGAAACTAAATTTTTATCGATATTTTTACATTGTATGCAAGCGTCGATACATACGATAACCTTTTGATCTGACACAAGTATTCTTTCTTAAAGTAGGTATCTGTATTTTCCAAAAAAAAAGCTGGCAATGCCGAACCGTCGCCCTATTTTACTTTAGAGCTTATTCTCTCTTCATCTCAGAGAACTTTCTCTGCCCAGCCACACTCACACAACCCACTGCTGCCGGATGGTAATGTTAGAGAAGCGAATACTATTCGAATCCGGTTTTACATTAGTAGTCGTGGGGGATATTCTACCCGAATAGAAGAAATGCTTGTCAGGCTGATTGTACTTACTGTGCGAGAAGGGGAGACCTCAACCATCGTCCATCAGAGCGGCGGCGACGACGACAACACACCACCAGCAATCAAGGGGGCTGTTAAATAGACAAGTGTTAGTTTTTAGTTGCTTGGTGGAGAGTAGTAGCGTGTATGGCAGCAGCAGCGTTCCAAAGCCCATTAGGTTTGGGGAGTTAGATTCCTTATTTCAATTTCCATTTTGTTTTTGTTGCCTCTTCTCCCTGTTTCTATACGCGCGCTTCTCCTGCACTCCACGCTCCACCGTATCGTATATATCTACTCGTAGATTTTGTTCTACGAAGTTTTCGCGATCACAAGTGATCTATACTTTGGTCTCTCTAGGACGTGTCGTGCCGTGTGTGTGGATGGACGACGACGATGGAAGTGTAAAGAAAAATAAAGAAAACAAAATGGAGTAGAATATTATTTCATATTAGGGGAGCGAAAAATGGTGATTATTATTTTTTTTTTCTAAGTGGAAGATCAGTGATCATGGTAATTTCTGTGAAGGGTGTACAAGTCGCAATGCTAAAAAAAAAGGCAGATGAATAAATAAATAAAGCAGCAAAAAAGGGCGTATCCTATATAAAAGACGATTGTCAGAAGATTTGATGATCTGGCAAATTAATTATTTTCCTGCGGTGAGGAAAAATTTTTTTTTTCCTTCTTATATTTAAATTTCCTGTTCTAAGTGTGTGCGCGCGGTAGTGCTTTGCAAAGTTTATTTAAAGTGTTGAAGTACATTTCTTGAGAATTTTTTATCAATCGCACACTTTTTCCAAGGAATATTGTGTAATTGGTTTTTCGCCTTAAATCCTATCAGACGTTGAGGTGTTTGTGTTTCGTATGGTCGTGCAAGTGGATTTTATTTTCTTCTTCGTATTATGTTTAGCTAGTATGTGTGAATGTCCCCGATAAGAGGGCAGTAAAAAACCAACAACAACACCGCAGGGAATAAGTATACACAGCAATAACAACAAAAAAAATAATATTTTTTTTTGTGTCCAGTCCATGAGGGAGAGGGAGCAAAAATAAATGATAAAAAATAAAATCCATTTTATGCTTTTTGGGGGGAAGAATACATAGAAGCTGCGCTATATGTATGTGTAGATATGCGTGTATGTATACCAACATCTTTACACTGTATTTACATATATGGAGGAATGTTGGCACGATCACCATCGGAATACAACGAGGGAAAGGATCGTCGTCGTCGTCGTCGTCATTATTCTGTGAATCCTCTATCCCCTTCTGGTGTGTTTTTTGCGTCTCTTTCTGCTTGGGGTGCGCGATATGAAGAAAAAGACAAAAAAAACACTTATCCACTAATTTGTTGTTTTTGTCGTTTCCGTTTTTCCTTTTACACACCCTTCTCGTTGTCGTGTTCTGTGTGGATTTCTCTTCCTTTGGTTGTTTCACAACGGATTTGTTGTGTTATCGCTTTATCTAAAAAGGAATTTTTCTCGAAAGTCCTAAAATAAATTTTCCTCTTCCTAATTTTGGGGAAAAGAACGAATACACAAAGGCAGAGTTGTATTGTAGAAAAAAAAGTTTAAAAATAGGACGAAGTGGAACGGCGAAAAAAGCCCCCCAGATGCATTAGGTGATGTTTTAGAAATTCTTTTTTTTTTACTCATTTTATTTGTTATTCGATCCCCAAAGCACGCACGAACAATCCAATCCAATCGATCAAAAGTCATGAGAGCATGTCAAATTTCGTCTCAGTGTGGGTATTTCCATGACTGGGTAATTAGAAATTTCCCTAGTTTCAGGAAACATGGCTAAAAACACGTTTCGTTTCGCTGAATATTTCTTTTAATTCTAATGTGGGAGTTCTAACTTGTAAGTATACATATGTACGTATGTGGTTGTTCTATTCTCCTTTCATAAATCGTAACCCCATCTCAAGCGAGGGTGGTTGTTTACACTTCTCTCTTATATCTTAAGTAATATTGCGATCGTGCTTGTGTTGCGCCATTACCACCGTTTGGTGCCAGTTTGTTGTTTTTTTTTATATCTAAAAACACTTGTAACAATTAAATACATATTTCCATCTATCTTTTCCTACACACGGAGGAAAAAAAGCTTTTTAGCAAAGCTTGTGCTTCTCTTAAGTCTCTTATTTGTATTCTCCTTTGATTCTCTTCGGATTGCGATTCGATGACGGCAGGTTGATCAGTGTATGATCTCTGCGGCGGTATACAATTGCATTTTGTGTGGAATAATTGCTTTTGCTTGTGAAGTGTTTATTGCTACATTTTTGTTGTATTTTTTTTATGGATTTTTATGATTAGAAACTACTAATACTACTACATACTACCACATGGCAATAAATATCACCATTGTGGAGAGACACCGCCGCTAATTCCACATTGATGTATCCGAACCCGTACTAAACACCAACGACGCGACCACCTGTTGGCATTTCTCGATATAACATTGGGGGTTTTTAGTTGTTTAGATAGAGTTTAGTTGGTTAGAGAGAGAGAGAGAACAAATTAAATAACAATAATTGTTACAAAAATTTCATATGGGGCAGGGGGGGTATTGGGTGACATTTATTCGTATGGGATAAGTGTTTTTGTTTCACGTCTGGTTTTGCGACTTTTTTTTTCGTGGAATTAAAATCTAAAGTCATTCTGATTGGGAAACAGGTGATTTTTGGGGCAAGTGAGAAGGAGATTTTTGTTGTTGGGAAAATGTTGATATCTTCTACGCGGTTTTAAATTGAAGTAGGTACACAATATATCTTATGGAGTGTTAAATCAGCTGAGACTTAGGCGTATTTGGGTTCAAATTGCGCTTCAAGTTAGAGTCAAAATATATGTGATGGGTACATTACATATGTACATATGTACATGCATCTGTATTGTGAAATATGTTTGACAGAGAAATGAGAGAGGAAGATGATGTCCTCACCTGTCATTACGTTTTGACATAAGTCAGATGATGATGCCATTAGCTGGATAAAGCGATAAGGTTATAACTATGTAGCTACATATTTAGCGTTAGATGACTACCCACGAAGAGTATCCTTTCAAAGAAACTGCTGATGACAGACTATTCTTAAGTGACAGATGATATTTAGAACCTTAGCAACATAGCTTGATACGCATAATGAACGCAGGATAACTACATATCTGTTTCTAATACTGGAAACCTTTTTAAATCTATCACTTGTGTGTCGGGAACTAGAACCCTGCGATTTGTTTTTCCGGTTGGAAAAAATACTGTGCTATTATCCTGGATCACTTTATTCTTGTATACGATTCCTATTCCATTAGATGCTGGCTCGCTTTTTTGCCTGTCATAATAAAAGTCCTCATATCCTTCTCAACTCTCGCCGTTCGGAGTCGTCAAAAAACTGTAGATCCTGTTCACACACTCGTACCTACAAAAATATAACACGCACACAGAAATATTTACGAGAAGCAGGCACTAGTTCACCCCGAACTGTAGTGCCACCTAAAGAAATAAAGAAGATATCCTAACCAAAGTATTGGCGGTAACTTAAAGCAAAAGTCACAATGTGTGTTTCTAATACCTAAGATTGGTAAATTGGTATCAATCGAAGCGTACAGAGTTCAAATTCGGATTGCAACGTGTAAATTAATCAAAGAATTGGTTACTTATGTATATCGACAAAAATACTCTATGCATTATGTACATACATGTGAATGAAAAATGCCAAATACAATTCACTCTATGAGCCTCAGGGCTCCATAAGTCCTTGGAAGTAAGATAGATATGGCAGCATATCATCATCCCTTCTTATTCCTGTTTAGCACTTAAGTATGTAACTTAGACAAATTAATTATGTTTTCACGTGGATTTAATCCGCTTCCACTGCTTCCTCGCCATTAAACAACAACCGCAACTGGTTGTGCTATCGGTGTTGTAGCCTATAATAATATAGTGATTCATATTCTATCAAACAATTTATGCTTAAATACCACACCGAAGATTTTTTGTCTGTCGACATAATAACTAGTTTTGATTTAGTATTCAATTTCCTGTTGCGGTTAATGTAATCAAATATTATTCTAGTCCTTTTCGGATATTAAACATATTCATACATACATATATGTATATGCATATGTGTTGTATTAGTTTATTTTCACAATTGCAATTTGTGAACGTAGTTTATTATATAGCATATTAAAGTAAATAAAATATACAGTACATATGTATGTGTTTATCCCAATAATTCTAATAAACGTATTATTCTCTTTTCTTTCCAGGAACAATAATAAAAGCAATAATTAATATGATTTTGTAACGTGGAAGCAATATAAGTTAAAATATGAACATTTTATAGTAAAGAGCACACATACACACAACTTTTTAACGTTTGAATATTATGTATATTAATGAAAAAAATATATGCAAAGAATAAACATTACAAGAATAAGTGAGAAAATACTTGAAAAAAAAGTTATAGAGCTACAATAATTGCAAGTAAATAACAAAATAAAAAAAAGAAGCGAAAATGGCATCCCAAAGATTCTGCTTAAGATGGAATAACCATCAGAGTAACCTTCTCTCAGTTTTCGATCAATTGCTACACGCGGAAACCTTCACCGATGTCACGCTGGCCGTGGAAGGACAATATCTGAAGGCTCACAAAGTAAGTTTTTTTTTTCTGGTCTGTAGTGAAAGCATTTTATACATTTGATTCAATTTTAGATGGTGTTGTCAGCTTGTAGTCCATATTTTAATGCACTCTTTGTCAATCATCCAGAGAAACATCCAATTGTTATATTGAAAGATGTTCCATATTCAGATATGAAGAGTCTTCTTGATTTCATGTATCGCGGTGAAGTTTCAGTTGATCAGGAACGCCTAACAGCGTTCTTACGCGTTGCCGAGAGTCTACGAATAAAGGGGCTGACGGAGGTGAACGATGATAAGCCAAGTGGGGCAGCGCCTACACCTCCACCGCCGCAATTGCATCGGATTCAACCGTATCTGGTGCAGCAAAGGACTAAAGCACAGAGCATGTTAAACATGAATAATAATCAGCAATCGTTACTGGGCACAGCGTTATCATCGATGCCGAAAAGGAAACGCGGACGGCCTCGAAAGCTTTCGGGCAGTTCAAATGGCACCGGCAATGATTTCGATGAATACGATAGGGATGGTATGATGCAGGTAGGAATGTTTTCCCTTATTTGTCTTGAAAATAATGATTTATACTACATATACATACATATAAGGATATCGGGCTTATTAAAGCAAGCACCCTACTAACGAATACGATGACGTTGTGTAAAGATTACGATTTTAACAACATAAGCATTGGATTCGCTTAATTAAAAATGTAGTTCCTTGTTACATAATGTACATATATGCTTCTTTGATATTCTGTTGCAGCTCCTTTAATTGATAAAAAAAATATTTGCTAAATTATCTATTTGCATTTTAGGACTCGCCAAAACATGAAGTTAAAATGCGTGGCGATGGATACTCAGGCAATGAAGGTTCCGATGACAACCAACGCGAATCCTGTGATAATGACCAGGACATTAACGTAAGTTGGGCTTTTTCTTTTAACCTTAAAATGCTCGTTACTTGAACTAAACTGTACTTATTTACTATACAGGACTGCACGGATTCAAGAGATGGCAGAATCAAGAAACACAAATCACAGTCCAAAGACAGAATAAACAATGACAATGACAATAGTACTTCCGGTAAGTTTAGTTCTTAAAATTTAACATGTTTTTTATTTATTTATTATATAAGCTCTATGTATACTTAAAAAAGAAAAAAATCCCGATAATGAATATCAACAGCAATAAAAAAATGTATCATTTGACTAACTCTTGAAGTTCATTAATTTAAAAGTAAAATAAACCTAAAAAGAAAAAAAAAACATAGATCGGTGATTCATTTTAAAGTAAATGTCATAACACCCCTTTACACCAACAAAAAAAATGCATTTTAGAGCCAAAGTCGTGTCGACATAAAAAAAAATTTACAATGTCTTCCTAACCCTCACTACATTAAAGATTAACAGCATTTTTTTCTTGCATTCAGATAGAATCAGATCACCATTTTGCACCAAAAATAAAAAAAAAACTCATCTCTCAACATAACTGTATGTTTACTATAGGTTAATCTTTTAGACAATTTTTGAAAAGAAAAAAAAATTAAAACTTTACCAAAAACAAAAAAAAAACCATCTATCGGAAAAGCTAAAAGGGATTTTGTGCGTTTACTCTCTCTCTCTTTCTCTCAAAACCAAAAAAAACAAATGTTTAGTATATTTCTTAAAAGTGTTGTGAAAAGTTTAAATGTGGCCTGTCGTGAAACAAAAAAAAAAGATTGAAAACAACTCGCTTTCCGTCGGCAGGTGAGTTTTCCCCCAATTATATTCAGCAATTCAGCAAATTTAAGGTGTTGCGTTTTTTTCTTTGTTTTCTTTCTGTTTCAATAAAAGTAAAAAAAAAAGTAAATAATTTCTTGACCCACATTTTATTTTGTATTTTATCTTTTCCAATGATTAAAAGTACAACTATCAGAATTGAGAAATAAAAATAAAATAACGTTACGAATGAGAAAGAAAATTAAAAAAAAAAACGTTACTCTTTATATTCAATCGGGATGAGCATAGGGATTTTTGGCCGACGTGAAAAATGTGTGCTTCAATACCAACCAACCAACCAAAAAATGTAAAGTTATTTAGGCTCCACCAAATTATATGTATGTACATATTTTCTCAGTTTTTTTGTTTTTTTATTGAAATTACAAAAATAACTATGCAATCTTAAAGAAGAATAAGTAAAGAAAAAGAATTGTTTGTATATCGAAAGAGAAGAATTTCTGTGTTGTATGTGTAAAAGAAAATGAAAGAATAAAAAATGGCTTTAAAATCCCTATAGCTTTTCCGATAAATTGCTTAATATGATTTAAAATATATTGTTTTTTACATGCCACAAAAATAGGAACTATGAGTAAATGCAAAGTTCCCCTTTCCCCTATTTCCCTGTTTTTTGTTGTATATTTTGTTTAGATCCCAACGATAGTGATTGCGATGATCAAATGGATGCGTCCTTTATGGAACCACAGTTAATGCTTGATGAATATGATGATCCTGTAGAGTTCAAGTATGATCCAACAAGTTCACCGAATTCACAAGAAGCCACCTCCGCCGTCGCCGCTGCTCAGCAACATCAGCAACAACAGCAACATGCGTTGTTGATGGCACAGCAAAAACATCAGCAACAATTGGCCGCGGCGACAGCAGCTGCGGCTAAGGGCGGCGCCTTAATTGGCCCTGGGGCAGTGCCCGGCACTGTAACAATACTTAATACAATGGGTGGTATTCCAAAGCTAACGCCCATCGTTAAGTCGAAACCAAAGTTGTCAAAACGACCGAAATTAAAACAGAACGGTTTGAGTCAACAGGATGTTAAGGTATGTATGACTATCGATGGGTCTTTTCTCGTGTGTGTGATGGAGGGTGTTAAGATCAAGAGGAGGTAAAAAAGTGTGTAAGTAAATGCAATATAAGTGCGATGAGAAACTTCTGGCAACGTGAACAACGTTATCGATCGTTAAAAAATATCAGAGGGTTAATGTAGAATGAAAACAGAAACTCCAAACGCTCTCCAAATTTGCAGCAGGAAATGTGCGTTTTACAGTCCAAAGAGTAACCTTTTGCAGAAGAATTGATACCCAATTATATGTCTGCGCCGAATTAAGAATTTCCTAATAGTATTCCAGATTACTCTAGTGGCTTCCAGGCGGAAGTACATACTTGCAATCAAAGAAGCATGTAAAGAGCTTGGTCTCAGGACTACATCCATGAAAGGAGGTAGGAATATAAGTAGACAGTTAGTCCGCTATTAAAGCTAGATCATCTCAATTGGTAGAACAGTTTAAAGTGGAATTTTCCCGGGCAGTAACCCGTTTAATATCAATCACTCTTCTCTGGGTTCCTGGCCATAGCAACATAGAGAGGAATGAAAGGGTCACAGCGGTTTAGCCAATGAATGACATCACCGTTGCGGATGTAGTTTACCCTCCGCTAGGACTAGCAAGTGGCAAAATCCTCCAGGACACTTTCCTAAAAACCAATTATAAATGGAAAACCATAAAAAACTGTCATTTCTACGAAGACCGTTTACAAAAAAAAGTAGATCCCTAAATCAACAGATCACGAGTCAAGATGGCCAGAGTCGTCAATCAGAGCTAAATCAACAGTCGTCAATCAGAGCTCATGCTCGCAGATTAGGTATCCTATTCAACTCCCACTGTCAAAGCTGCGAGAGTGCGTCTGCGGAAGAAAGCATATTCCACTTTCTCTGTGAATGCCCGGCACTAGCCAGAACCAGGCAAGTTACACTCAGCAAATACTTCATTAAGGACGTCTCAGACTTTCAGTAATTCGTTCGCTAAACTCCGTCCAAATTCTTAACTCGGTGGGATGACATGTATCAGTTTTGTGGTACTGCCCCATGGTCGTGACATTCTTCCATCGCAGTAGAAATCCAATGTGAAACATATGTTAAACCTGGACATTGTCATTATTCATTCATTAGTGTTACTTTATTTATCTATATAATCGTACACACATATGAGCTTATTGCAGTTACCTATTCCTTCATTGAAAGCACCGCATGTAATTCATTACATTCACCGCAGAAGCCATAATCATAAGTCCTAAATAAAAGGAAACACCTCTTGATCTTTGAACACACCCGCATGCGATAATACGTCCCCTCATCGAACTATTTACCACTGTTTTTTTCTCATATTTTAGTCGGCAAACAATAGTGACTTCATCGACATGTTCACAAGCAACTTTATGACTGGAAATCAAACCCCAGGGAAGCTTAAAACAACCCTTACTGTTGCTGGCAACATCCAGACGTCGACGCCAAGTGGCGGCAGCAATAGCAGCAATCTAAGTTTAACATCGTCACCTGGTGGTGGCAACATTAGCATATCAAAGACGAAAGGATCTGGCGGTGGTTGTGCTGATTCAATGGGCTCCGGCGCGGGAAATAATAGTAATGATAGCATTAAAGTTGAACCCCAAATTGCAAGTAATCGAACCGCTAAATATGTTATAGATGACTCGGAAGGATCTGTCAGGGATTTTTGTACCAAAGAGGGTGAGCACACCTACCGATGCAAAGTGTGCTCCCGTGTCTACACCCACATTAGTAATTTCTGCCGGCATTATGTGACGTCGCACAAGCGTAATGTCAAGGTCTATCCGTGTCCGTTTTGCTTTAAGGAGTTTACGCGAAAAGATAATATGACTGCACACGTTAAGATAATCCATAAAATAGAGAATCCATCGTCAGCACTGGTAACAACATCAACAGCAGGCGGTACTCCAATTAACAACTCCTCCTCCTCCTCATCCTCCGCATCATCAACAACAGCGGCTGCTGTAGCAACCCAACCCACGACACAGATAGATCTACTAAGCCAAACAACTACAACAACAGCAACGGTACCACCAACACATTGAAAATATAAAAAATAAAATGTTATATATTTTTTTCTGAGGTAATTTAAAAAAAAAAAGCTTTTATAATTATAGATCGTCTCAGTCGCCTCAGTTGTTTATCATAATCGATCAACAATTGTCGCACAAAAGGTGACACAAATAACAAAGCAAACAAAAACAAATATCTCTCAACCTTATAAAGGCTTCCAAAATATTCCAAAATTTTTCTAAGTAAATTAATTACATAAAAAAATAAAATAAATGAAAAATTTTTAGTAGTAATTCTTGTTTCGTACATAGGTATAGTTAATAATTATTAATATTATTACATTACAAAACAAATAATAATAATAATAATAATATAGGAAATATTCTTAAAAAAAAAAACATGTTGACTTTTGAATTAAACACTGAAAACAAGTAAAGAGAAGAACATTGTAAAAAAAACAGTCGATAAAATCGGCATAGAATTTTTCTTTTATTTTATAAATAATATTTAATGTTGTTACCTGTTTATCATTATTTTCTTTTTTTATTCTTTTACTTTTTTTTAAGGTAATTTGCAAAGCATATTTAAAACAAAAATAATAATAAAAAAAACTATAATAATTAATATCTTTTGTTAATGTAACTAAGAAATGTCCGTTGTGCAATTTTTTTTTAATTTTCAACTCTAACGTTCTTTCATTGAAAACAAAACCTTATCAAGAACGTTGTGTCGGCGCAATTGTAAAAAGAAAATCAGATCTAAAATGTTTTTGTTTTTAATTATTTTTTTTCTTTTGTTGTTAATTTATAATTTATTATTTTTTTTTTTATTATTTTGTCTTCGCAGAGAGAATGTAGTTGGGAATATTAATATTCCAACTTTTTTTTCTCTAAAAAAAAAACTAAATAATAAACAAAGTGTTAATAGTTATCTAAATAACTATAAATATATATGTATTTAGATATATAAAGTAAGAATATATTTTATATATGGATATATATATATGTATATCGGAGGCTTAAAATTTCGCCAAAGAAAAAATTACAATAATTTAAAAAAAAACAATATACAATTAAAGAACATAAAACAATATGTAATGCAAAAGAGAAAACTTTAATGAAACAAAAGTAGCTAATTAAACAATAAGAATTGGAAAAAACAAGTGCACTTATTTTCAACAAAAAAAAAAAAGAAAACATTAAACTATTTTCTTACAAAACAAATGTATTTTCATAGAGGCCTTACGAAAGTTGTTGATCATTATTTTTTTTTTTTTTTTTTTTTTTACTAAAAGTTAAAATTGCAATAAAAGTTAACTGAGTCTTATTAGTCAGTTTTTTTTTGTTTATTTCTTCTTTGGTTAGTATTTATTAATTTAAACATATTGAACAGTATAAGCTTTTAATGTTTTGGAATGAAAATAAAATGGAAAGTTACAAGATTGAGGACAAGAATCTTACTGCAATGTGTCTGGGATTGAGTTACATGTTATTTGCAACCTTCAGTTGCATGTAGCGCGAAAATAAACAAAAAGATGACAACACTGTATGGAAATCAATTTTTAGTTTTTACCTCCTAGGGTTAACTTGAGCTGTAGCCGCAACAGGTATGCAGGCGATGACTTGGCGTCTCCTTTAATTTTTATAGTTTACTTAAGATTAAGGGATATACGATAGCAAATTACAGAAGGCGTGTACTTTATTTATATACCTTACCAATGAAACAACATATTAGCGTTGGATAACTTCACATTTGGTTTCTACTATACGTGCCCAGCCAACCAATTTTACTTCAAGTATATATTTAATTGAACCAAGGGAGTGAATGACTCTTGTAAAACGGTCACTAAAATCAACGAATTGACGAACAAAAAACAAAACAATAGAGGAAATTGATCAAATCTACATTGATTACGGTTTGCAAAAAAATGCGCTCTTTAGACTAAACGTGCGTTTAACTTATTATTTCATTGTTGTGAAACGGAATCTAATTTTAATAAACAAATTACATTCCTAACCAAATAAAATCTCCACTAGCTGCAAAATCTAATTCGTGCTGCAAAAGCATGTCAGTATGTTGTAGTCCTCAACAATTATACATCCCAGCAAGAGTGATAAGCATTTAGAATACATATTTAATTTTAAATTGACGATTCGGCAACCAATGATGTCTCTGCGATAAGAATATTTAAAAATAATTAACTTGTTAAACTGAATAAGCCAATCAATTCAGCTCTGTAGCCCTGTTGTAGACTCCATGATCAATATCTGATCCCAGAAAATATATAAGCTTATACTGTTTTATTTAAAATTTAAAACAAAATTGTTAAATAATAAAATTAATTTTCTAAGAATATATATATTGAAACCATAAAATCATCAATCATATCGAAAAACAATTTATAAATTTGCATATACTATTTTTTTTTTTTTGTATAGTGGTAGCTAGTGCAATTTTAGTTTATAGTTTTTCCTTATCTCTAAAATTTAATTAATTGTTATCCCATCAGACACATCCATCCCATCCCTACATTCACCACCATCAATAATTTGTATAAATAAACTTGGCGATAAGAAAAGAATTGTATCATTCACAGTTAAGTTGTAGCATTCATAGTTAAAATAAGAAAAAAACAGAAGAATTCACCGCAACAACTACAAACGAATCCGTAAATTTTACAAAACTAAACAAAACAAAAATTTATAAATGTGTTATAAGCATTTTAAAAGCAAAAAAACAATTTTCTTACATCTAAGGGATCGTTATTTTTAAGTTACTCGTATTCTATAAATATTTACGTATACAAACATATACCTACTTGTATAATTTAGTTAGAAATTAAAACAAAAAACTTATTATTTAATTAAATCAATAAACTAATTTAATATATACAATAATATAAATATAAAAAAAAATCATTATAACTATACATATTATATATTATTTTCTAATAGAAGCACCCCTAATTATTATATTTCTTTTATTTTTTTTATTTTTAGTTTTATGTAAAATTTGTTTTTATTTTATCAGTTTCTATTCTATCTATCTATTTACCTGTACTGCAATATTTGATTTATAAATGTATATTTAATAATAATTTTATTATTATTACTTTTTTTGTGTTGGATGGTTTTTTTTAACTCTTAAGAAACAAATTGAACATTAATTTGAAAAAAAAAAACAAACAAAATTTAGTGCAAAATACATAGAAACACACTTGTTTTTGATTAATTATTATTTGTTAATAATTTTTAGGTTGGTGAACAAATAATTTTTTTTCTAGAAATTGGTTTACGTATAAAAGAAAAGCTTTGGACATTTTTTTGCACGCATTTAATGTGTGCTTACAAAGAGTAAGACAAAAAAAATTTCATTAATATTATTTAACTAAATTTAGTTTCTTTTCACATTAAACAAAAAAAATTGTAATTAGTGTGTAATTTGAAGGTGTTTTTTCTTACGGGATCTATTCCTTTATTTTATTTCCTATTATCAAAAAATAATTAAACAAAAAAAAAAAACAAAAAACAATAAACAAAGAATTTAAAAAACAATCAATATATTTTTGTTTTACTAGCTTGTCCTTGAGCCGGGCATATTTACTGTTTTCTAAGTTTATTTTCGTAAAGCTACATATTTGTCGGTATCGGTATCACTAAAAAAAAGAATTCAAGAAGGACGAAGCTGCCAACGAGAGTGCTGTCTTGTTGTAGCTGGGTAAGAAGATAACCACGTTCAATGTGAAAAATATTCACACAGAACTGCAGAAACGCTTCAACCGCTTCAACATTTGAATCAAAGTGACGCCGATTGCTTGTCACTGCGCGAAAAGTAGTAACTTGTTTTATATGTATGACTTGCAGGTGTATTTTTTTCGTATATCTAAATAAGTTTTCTTAGAGTATTCCATCTGTGTAATCAGTTAAACAAAGTAATCTAAATCACATTTGATTTTCTACTTCCAGTTCACCTCAATAACTCACCTGAGTTGTCACAAAGACTTTTCGGTGTCAACAAACCACTCCCGCCACTACCAACATCATCTGCACCATCATCATTGTCATCAACCTCAGCAGCAATTACTGAGTCAGCACCGCATACCCCATCACAAAATCTCTCAAATTCTTCTCCAGTTATACAAATACCTTTACAATTGGCAGCAACACCACCCCAACAACCACAACAGTCGCTAGCAATAGAACCAACACAAATTCCAGAAATTCTAGATCCTGCCACTCATTTGCCAACAGCACTAGGTCTAAAAAGTCGTGTCCATCCAACTGCCCAGACAAAACAACATCAAAATCTCAATAACAACTCAGCAACATCCTTGCTACAGCAACAACTGCGTAGTGATTCTCTCTCAAATAACAATAATAGCAATAAAAATAATAACTCATCCTTAGTCGTGCCTACAAAGAATGAGTCATTAGATAGACAGCAACAGTCAAGTAACGATTCCAACACGATTCAGCCGCCGTCATCAAATAATCTTCACCATCAATTTCTTTTGCACATGGCCACGAATCCTATCGTTAAAACCGAATATTTGCTCAGGGCCGACTCAAACAACGATGAAAATGTGATGCCAATGGAGGCATCATCACCGCAACCAAACAATAATGCTCAAAACTATAAGTCTGAAACAGAAGGTGCTACACCAACAATAATTGATCTTATACCCTCACCCACAGATACAAATGATAATAGCGCACAGCAACAACAGGTGCCAGAAGAATCTCCACCAGTGACGCCACGTAATCCACGTCCGGTGCAGAGAAGACGAATTCGCCGTAAGGCTCAATCGACAATTGACGATCAAGCTGAACATTTGACAGAAATGTCAGTCCGAGGCTTAGATCTGTTCCGCTATGCGAGCATAACCGAGGGTGTCTACCAATGCACAGAATGTGCTAAAGAGAACGTACAAAAGACCTTCAAGAATAAGTACAGCTTTCAGAGGCATGCATTTCTCTATCACGAGGGCAAACACCGTAAGGTATTTCCGTGTCCCGTATGCGGCAAGGAGTTCTCTCGCCCCGACAAAATGAAGAACCATATGAAAATGACTCACGAAGGATTTGTCCCTAAGGACGTGGGCTACCACCCGTTAAATTACTTAATAACTGCTGCTACTGCTGGCGAAATACAGCATTTATTTCATCAAATGGATCAGAATAGTCCACCGGCTGGAGAATCAAATTCTGGTACAACCGATGGTATGTCCACAACATCGGCACATAATCCTCCACCTCCACCACCACCGCCGTTGATTAAACTGAAAAATGATATCCATGCCATTCGTCGTCAAGCTCTTGAATCTTCACCGTCACCGCCGCCTCTTAGCTCCCGTGAGGGAAGTATTATCACCGCCAAGGAGGAAGTCAAGTAATCTTTGGGCACCGTTTTCTTTAAGATTTTTTTTTCTCAAGAATAATTCTTATTCCGTCCTGGCAGCAGAAACGTAACACAGTATTCACACCCGAATGTCAGCGAAATGTATATTACATATTTATAATTACGACTGCCTTTAGCTTTACATACATATATAAAAAAAAAATTTAAAAAAAAAACACACTTTTGATGTGTAAACAAAAAAAGAATATAAGCTCCCAATGAATCCAATTACGAGTACATAAAAGCTAATTTTTTTACAAGTTTTTTTTATAATGTTTTCTAAAGTAATATTAAGTTTTGTAAATGTATTATCCTATTTTTTAGTATTTTATTATCTATTAAAGAAAATAACTCAGTGGTGCTAAGTGCCTTAGTAAAGAGAGACCTTGTGTGGTGGTTACTTGAATTTGTATTTTTGTTTATTCTATAAATTACTACCACCCACCATATGCCGTAAGAAGGTTGTAAACACAAAATGCACAAAACAATAATATAAATGAATTCATAAAAAAAAATACATAGAGAAATATAGATTTTTGTTTTGTTGAAATTTTCACATAATACTATAACTATTATAACTATATACATTAATATATAAACAAAATTACTTCTTAAGGCAGTACAAATTTATCTTTATCAACAAAGAAACAGAAGCACAACAATACTAACATAAATACTTAAATACTCTGAACAATTTGATGGTAGCTGCATAGCGTTAGCGTATACTCAATTTTTGATTTGGTTTTCTGCTTTTCAAGTAATCTGAGTAGTAACCATTAAAAAAATGACAAAAAATGTATTTATTTATTTAAAAAAAACAAGTCCGTCCGTCCTGCATTTAAAGGAATGAATTCAAGTTTAACAAAAGGGATTTAAAAAAACAATTCATTGTAAAGCGTTCATTTGTTATAAAAGTGGTAATGTCACATAAGTTACAGTGTTTTATAAACATTCAATAGAAGACTGGCCAGGCACTTATTTAATAACTTATTTACTTTATTTCTAAATTATCTTTTAACTTGTCGTGTTTATTCTGGTCGACTTCATAAATCTCGTTAGTGAATTAAATTAGAGCAAGTGCAAAACAAAAAAAAAAACCCCACAGAGCCAGGCAGTTACAAGCAAAGCCGAGCAAAGTTGATTCCCCATCTAAATTTTTTTTTTATCCTGTCTAGTCTCCATTTACCTCATACAAATGTGAAAAGACTTTGGAGTGACGTTACGATGTCCACATCCCATTTTTAATCTAAGTTTGTTTCTATTGTCAAGCAGAGCATGCCACACATGATCCGATCGGTTGGACGGACAGTTACGAAAATAAATTCGATAAACCGTATCGTGTATATTGTCTTATCAAGAATTGTAACATTTGGATTTACCCATATTTACCTACTGGTATTTTTTTTTTTCACATCTGATGTTACGCGAATCCAAAGTAAATTGTTTCCTGTTTAGCGCCGACGCATAGCTTGTACCAATTGACTGATGGAATTACATAAAGCAATCTATCAATTCAGTTAATAAACTAAGATCTTGGGTTGTCCAACAAATAAGAAATATTTAACTTCACTTTGAAACAACAATCGCTGAACCTATTTGTAAGAGAATGGAATAAGAGCACATATATTCTTTATTTTTACAAAATTTTAGTTTCCTTTTCGATTTTCAACCAATTTTCCTCATAGTTTTAAAATAAAAACTTCATTCTATTAGACAATTCTGATGACAAAAACAACATACATATAGACGCAATACTTGTACATATAGAACCCAACTTATAAAAACCCAACAATAAATTGTAAATTTCCCCAGCAAACATTTTTTTTATAATAAAGTTCCGGAGTGCCTTATATATGTACGTTTCTAATTCTTATAAATAAAACTCTTCTCCGCTCAGTATTCAATTCACTAGCAATCTATTTTTAAGTTTGTTCACTTTATATCAATAGCAACCCGTTATTTAAATAATTTTATTTATTTGAAATAAACAAACGAATATGATATAAAAGCCAGTGATTGAAATTAATTTACTTAATATATTTTAAGCTTAACATATGTTTTCCTTTTTATCCTTTGGCTTAGGTTAGAATTGAATTGAAAACTCGGATATTAAAAACGAGAAAAACACGTACACACGTATATAAAACAAAATAATTACTCTCTTTTTCGATTTTGCTTCTTGTGATTTTATTTATTTTAATTTTTTAGATTTTTTTTTCAATTGTATACAAAAATTACGAAATATCCTTAGTTGATTTTTAAGTTTGACTTAAATAACTGTATATTGTGAACAAAAAATAAACAAAAAAAAAAAAACACGTTATAAGTTATCAAAAATTTAAACTTTTAAAGTTTCCTTAAATTTAAAAAAAAAACATTGTAAATATAGAAATTTGTTATTTTCCAATACTCATGTATATTTATCCCTATTCGATTGAATTTTTTATTGTGCAATTAATTATTGTTGTATTTCTATAACCAAACATTATGTATGTTTGCCTACATTTTTATTTTATTTTTTCGTTTGTATACATGAATAAGTTGCTATATAAACTGAAGCAACGATATACAATAAAAATAAGACTTATTTTATAAACATATACATAACTAGCTATTATGATTATAATAAAAGATGTACTTTAAACGATTTAGTAAATTATTATTTCATTAAATCGCCAGAGAAGGGGGGGAAACATTTAAACACAATCCCCTTCCCTCAAAAGCAATATGTAACAACAAAATGCAAATGGACTTCCAGTGAACAATTTTAAGCAAAGAAAACAAAATGAAAAGTCAATTTGGTTTAACTTATTATCGTTTGTATTATTTTCATTAGGATTAATCAATTTATACATAAATATGTATGTTTTGTTTTCATTGAGATTTTCTAAACACACAAAAACCAAGAATTAAATACAAAACAGACATAAATTTATAATAATTGTATTAAATGATAAAAAAAAGTAAAATGTAATACATACAATAAAGCAATTTAAAAAAATAACTAAACAACAAACAAAATACTTAAATTTCCGAAGTTTACTATAATTTTATTATTATTAATTTATCGCAGACATGACTTTGTTTTAAGTTATATTTAAAAAGAAATACTTTTTTTTGTAAAACATTTATTTATAAGAATTTTTCATTTATAATGTATTAAATTGAGTTTTTTATTGAAAATTATTGTTGTTCCATTATGTTTGGAAATTTGAGGACTTCAGTTGGTTGTTTTAGCAGAAAAGGTAAGTACATAATCAACAGACTGCAGATTAGAGCTTGTCAAGTAATGACAGTTTAGCAAAGTGGCTTTAGGACTGTCTTTCAATCGCAAACACAGCATCGGATCGAAGATGATCCGCGTGAAGGACGGCCAAAAACCATAACCGCAATCACATCCGAAACCATCGAAAAAGTGTATGATATCGTGTTGGACCATAGGCGAGTAAGGGTCAGTGAGATAGCTGAGGGTGTCGGGATATCGGAAGAAAGGGTGCGAAACATCTTGCACAAAACATTAGGGATGCGAAAACTCTGCGCAAGATGGGTCCCGCGTATGCTGAATGCTGATCAAAAGCAAATGCGCAAACGAGGTCAAAAATGCAAACAATTTTTTTTTAAGTTTTCATATTTTTAATATATTAGCCAATAAGCAAAGAATTCAAAAAAATCTGTTGGACAATATACGTTTCTTGTGTACGCAGTAAAAATGGCAGTTATTTTTAATCATCGCGCTGAAATGTCTGCATTTCATTTGCCATTGTCATTGCAGCTTACAAGTTGAGTGGTGCTTCTTTGACAGTTGTTATTCTCAAATCGTTAAATGAACCTTCTTTTTTTATTAAGTCAAAAAAAAAAATTAGTCACTTTTTTCAAATATGGGTAGTTAGCGCGGTTTTCTTAAAAGAACTTCGGTTTAAGTGATATTACAACTTTGCATAAGCTTTTAAAAAATTGAGCTTAAAACATATCTCTAAAAATGTTTGTGTGATAAAGTTGATAACTGTACATTGGATTATTAAAAGTTTTAACTGCCGAAACGTGCTGATTCAGTAAATATATATTTTTTTCTGAGGATAAAGATATCGTGATTTCTGTTCCTAAACTTGAAGAAATTTTTTTCTAGGAAGCGCTTCGCATCCAATGAAGAAGTTGAGAGGGCCGTAGATGAATATTTTCACAGCTTTCCAGACCCTCACTTCCGGGAAGGAATATAGTGGAGAAACGCTGGACCAGGGGAGATTTTGTAGAAAAATAAAATCATTTTTAAACTGAAAATCAGTCTTTCATTGTCTGTATCTGGAAACAAAAATATATGTAAGCAGTTAGCCTCCAACGTATTGACCTCAATATATCCAATGTGTAATCCTAAAACTGTGCTATTAAAATTTTCAAACTAGTCGGGATGATATTTAAAAATGAAAAAAGATCTTATTGTTATCCAAAACCAAAGTATGATGTTTTTTTATTTCAATTAGAATTAGTACATTACTTAAATAACATATTCAAATACCTAGTCCACTTATTGGTTTGACGTTCGCCTGTACCAGAATCTTGCTCGATAGTCATCAGAGCATGTTAAAAATGCTGGCGCATTAGGAGAATGTGTAATATAACGTACGGGTCCATTGTGGCCAAGCGACATTAAATTCAACCTGCAGGCGTTTCTCGAGTTCCATGAACATAACGATGTTGTAGCTTCGTCAGGAAACATGACATAGTCTTCAGTATGATTGAAGACACCCTGAGTGTTGTGTTCCTGTTTACCAGTTGTTCCAGCGCCGGTATATGTTTGAATGCTACGACTCGTGCATAATTCCCAGAGGTGGACAATAGAATCTTTTCCAGATGACAACAGATACTAAGGATACGAAAATTAATATTTAACAAAAAAATTATTAATAATAATCAAACAACACACCTTGCCATTCCGCGAGAACTGTAGAGAGCAAATTTCTGCACCAGAATGTGCTTCCGAAATAGTGTTGATGCATCGCCCACTGACACCATCCCAAAGCTTAATGCTACCATCAATACTACCGCTGGCATAGAACTTTGCCGTGGGAGCGTATTTCACACATGAAACTCCAGCTTTATGTTGTTGTGAGGGAATAGCACTTACAAAACATTGTCCCGTTTGGACATCGTACACCCTCAACACATGATGCTCTGTTCCCACGACAATATAATCTCCAGTTGGATGAAATGATAAACATGTAACCGGCTCACAATCCGTAAAAACTTTATGTGCCTTCTTCACCGACGGCTTAGCAATGTCAAACAATTTTACGGAGCAATCTCGAGAGCCAGAGGCCAATATGTGTTCCTTTGGATGAAATTCTAAAAATGCAACCTCATCGGTATGATCGTATAATGTTCGAATGACTGGATGTCCCTGTTGTTCACGCCCAGGTTCTAAATCTTCTGGAGCTGATTTCGCTAACATACGATCCACATCAAGAATTTTAATACTCGCATCAACACTGCCTGTTGCAACCAATTGACCATCATGACTGAATGCGCCTGCACGACACGACTGCTTGTGTGAAGTAACATATGCAGTTTCGTATGATGCCGGCTCTGGAGCAAGTGCAGATCCTTCAGGTTCAAATTCCAGATCGATTCCAGGCAAAACATCATCGTAAATGTTGCATTCCTTGGTATTCGTTGTTGATTGCATTCCAGCTATCATTATGTGAAGTAATTGTTCCGTAGGTGAACATTCATCTGCTTTAACCAGCAAGGAGAGCTCTTTTGCAAACTTCTCCAATCCATCGTACATAAGTTGGCTGCAAGATATGCATGTTTAAACGGATCCACAGCCAAGGAAAATATTTTACAAACTTACCCTATTATGAGACGGTATAGTACTTCTCTGTTTTTAACAAGATTTCTTGGATCTAGAATTTCTGTATCGCGCATTTTGTTTGATTATTTTACTTTTATTTACGTCCCGATACAAAGAGAAAAGTTTTGTTGAAAAAACTGACAAACGTCGTGAAAGAGAATTGAATCGGGTACGGGCGGGTACGAGCAGCTGTCATACGTGCCGTTTCTATTTCATCCGTTTTACTGCGTTTGCATCTAAGGGAGAGATGGAACATTTTATATCTTATTTATTATGATGGGCATTAAATTTATTCGTTGCTAATCATGATTCGATATATGTTTGTATTTATATCTATTTCAAGAATCAATGAACTTCGAGAATGTTCTTAGTAAGTAACAGCTCATGCCTATTTCGGCGCGTGCATTTAGTTTACCTCACATAATAATACATACTTCCCGAATATGAAGTTGATTGCACTTCTCATTTTTCATAGTTTAGATTTAAAACAGCATCCAACGATTCAAGCAGCTTTTTTGTATTTATTTGTTTGTAGCTCCGCCGATGCTTCGAAATTCACTTTTGAAATTCGAAATACCTATTTACAAACATATAAACTGATAGCTGCAGTAATCTCTCCCTTATTGAAAAAAAAATTTAAATTTTTCCTATATACCTACTGCTTTTTTATAATTAAGTAGACGTTATTTGAATCTAATCTACATTATACTTACCTTCGTTATTTGGTTTTCTGCGGCAATGGTGAAACGCAATAATAATGAGCAAAATTTTAAATAATTAAGAACAATTTGCCCTTCGAAAGAAGAAAAATAAAAACCTGAATCAAGTTAAGCATGTAGTTTGACATAAATATGTCTCCATGAACGTCTAGACTTTTCTCTAGACTTTTTTCGAATTTCTCTTTGTTATTTTCATTCGTGAGTCTTGTGCTTTTACACTTCAGACTTTTTTCGTTGACTCAAATTTGACATTCCTCTTTTATTTTGCAGTTCTTGTATTGTGCAGATGACTAGGTGGGAAGCAACACAATGATAAAACGAAGAAGAGAAAAGAAAAAAGTCAAAAAGAGTCGCCAAAAAATTTACCCTCGACTCACAGGGCAAACTATTTTTCTTCTCATCTTTTCGAACTTTCTTACTCTTTTGCACCCATGTGAGTATAGACTCACAAGTCTAAGTGTAAAAGCAGACTAACTATCGGCTGGACTTTGTCGTGTAAAGACGATTTATTTTTCTAATTGTTTCATACGAAAAAACTTCTGTCCCAAATTCCATATTATTCCGCCCATTTGACACATATGACACAATTTGGATTGACAGATCACAATCAACAAAAACACGTGTTAACTCATAACTAGGAAGTAAGACGCGGTGTTTTCAAACATTAATCCGTATAATTTCTCCTAAGAAAAATGAAAATCCGAAAGAATCATATTAAAAAACATTATCGTTTTAATGTAAACAGAAAAAATTTAAATAAAACTCGTTCAAATACAGGCAAGATTAAATGGTAATTTGTTTTCTACATGACTCATTCTCTTCACTTATAATATAACAGCGTTTGTATTTATCTTTAGTCCTGAAGTTAAAGAATTCTGGGAAGAAAGAAAACTTCCCAACAAAAACTACTACGATATGGGTTTGGCAACCGATCCTAATAAAAGCATACCAATGCCGAATTTCAAACAGGAACGTTTGAAGATTGTCAAGCTGGTGAATGGTTTCATCGAAGAAGATGTCGAGGAAGAGCCCGTGCGAAAACCTCGTCGCAAAGCTTTTGTTGCCGATATATTGGAAAAGGAAGCTAACGAGTTAAGGGAACCCAAATTAAGGTAACAAATTTGAAACAAATATATAGCATCCTGGAATAAACTTATATCTACATTTAGATTACCGAAGGGATTAATTGCGCATCTTGCGTACTTCATCGACAAGTATCAATTAAATTACAAAGCGATGGTAAACGATCGCAAGAACTTTGACCAGTGGACGTGGAAACAGTTTCGGATGAAAATTCGTAAATTCATGTCTATTTCCGCACAGTTCAATGAGTACTTGAAGGTGAGAGATCTTAACGCAGACCATTTAGATTGGGAGGAATACGATTCAGAAAGTGAATGGAAGTAAAAATTTAATTAGCTTTAAATAGTATTTATAGGATTTTTTTCTTTTGTTTGTAAATAAAAGAATACTGTATCAAAAACCTTGCTTCTAAATATTTGGAACGGTGACTTGTCATTGGTACCGCTTGTATATAAATTATTCGCCGACTTAGGGGTGCTTGAAATTTTCCAGCGGTTCGTTAACATTGGTGGAATAATTGTCAAATAAAAGGACCATTCTGTAGCAGATCTATCATTCCTATATTTGTTCACGATAAATCAGAGATGGCACGTATGTACATATATACATATGCATATACTGATACTAATTAATGATTTCTATTTTCTTATTAACAAGATAAGAATGATTAAGGTCCAGTTCTCGATTCATTTGGAGATAAGCCTTAAGCTTCACAGGTAACATTTATTTGTAACGTTTTTAAAGAAACAAAAATGCAGTGTGTTTCTTACTTTTCAAAATTGTAAAATATTAGTGCAATCATGTGTTTTTCTTTCAATTTCATTTAAATGGCAGCACTTTTTATACCTCAGGAGATCTTGTATCTATCTTTATAGTTTTTATTTTTGCAATTCAGTCACTAGGTGAAGAATTCAAAAATAGATTCTGGCGACATATCATATTTGTGGTTATTGCATTCTGTTTTTTTTTTTTTTTTTTTGTTATTTTGTGAATGTGCACCATGCACTTCACTGCAATCCACCCTGTCTGTGAATCCCAAGTACGAAGACCGCACATACATACATCCATTCATATGTGCTAAACGGAAATTAAGATTACATGCAAAACCGTCTTGTCTTCTTGTCTCTATTGTGTGTTCTTGCTAAGTTCTGAATATGGGAGTCTCTTTTTTAACAGCAATAATATAAAAGGGGTGAGAGAACGATTCGGTTTTCCGTAAAAATTTGCGCATTTGTTCTCCCATCTACAACGACCAGGCAGCAGGCTAGCAAAAAAATATCATCGTGTTGTTCGACGACTTTGGGGACAACACCGGTGACTGTGATTTGCAACAGTGGTGAAGGTACTGGTGCACACTCTAGTGTGTACTTTACTTGTGCTTTATAGCTGACTATTGACTCCAGCGCATGTGCATCTGCCCGGTAGTGAAAATCGGCCTTTCCGTCTTTTGTGTTCGAGGTAAGTGGAAGAAAACTTTATTACTAACGTGAAAATCCTTAAAAATTTGTAAAAAAAATCAATCATCCAGTTTAAAGTTTCACAAAAATGAATTCAAAATTATTCACCGCATTCTAACGGTTAGTTATTTTCATAAAAACTCTTATACGAAAACATTTACAAACTTTTCACCGGGAAAATCAATTTTCTATTGAAAGCCGGTCGGTTGGTGTCGTATGTACACATAAAATATTCTGAAGGGAATTCCTTTCACTGAAATACAAAATGAATTGGGATAGGTTAATTCATTTACAAAAAATGTCTATTAAATATGGGTAAATTTGCCGTTAAAATATTGCTAATTAGTGTGTTGTGTGCTTATCTAATATCTAATATCGTGACGTTCTGATGTACAAGCAAGCACATACCGAATGATTATGAAACTATGATACGAATGAATCTGAAAAATTGTGATTTGTTTGACTTTGAATTTGTTTCCGTATTTACGTAATTTGTGCATTTCTAGTAAATGCAAGTCGCATTGACTTTCTTTTTTCACTATCCTGACACCACCTCTGTATTGATTTTTCGATACTCGCAAGGATAGCCAAGAAGCAAGAAGGTATCCATTTTTTTCTATCCTTAACACCCCATAATCCTTACCTTAACAATATTCCCCTCATCACCTATATATACAAGACGTAGCTATATGAAATAAAGAAGAACGTCGTCTAGTTGGATTGATTTTTGTCACACGAAGTTTTTCTTCTACGGAGTACATTATAAAAAATCTGGGATAGTCCTGTAAATTTTGTCATTGAATTGCAATTCTAAGAAAAAAACAAATTTAAATTTTATCTTAAACTGCAGTTACATTTCGACAAAAGTTGGTTAAAAAAATTTTAACTCGAAAAGGTGTTAATTTCCTGGTTTTTCTCTGCTGGTTATTTTTTTTGTTAATTGTTTACTGCACCTATTTCTTTTAATTAATACGTACATAACCGACTCGTTAGCTACCTGTATAAAGTGACTAATCATTTGATGGTACATGCATACATATATAGGTATGTACCTACATATGTACATATTATGTGTATTTAAAAATGGAAATAATTGCGACGAGCTTAACGTAATCGGTTTAAAATTATTGAACATTTATGTGAATTAAAATAGGAGACCACCTTAATAATCACATCATGAAGCGCAATCATAAATAAACATGTAAACGTATACCGTATACCTACGTCTTCAAGTATTTCGCTATTACTTTTTTGTAGATAAATACATAACAATATGTACATAATTTAAACCAAAAATCTTTTGGTCTCGCTTGGATATTTTCGTGATCATGTGATTGAATCACTCCGTCGTGTGCATGACTGTTTATGTTTTTGACTTCAGCCAGCAAAAAAGGAGGTTTGTTTACTTTGGAACCGTTATACATATACTGCGAATAGGAATAGGGCTTCATCTATTGAGGTTTGTTTCGTAGATGTACATACCTACCTAGTTGTTTTGTTTTTTTTTTTATAACTTCTGTTTAGGATATACCCCATTTATTAATTTCTTCCTTTGTTTCTGCAATAGGTTGCCTTTTATCTAGTTATATATTTTTTTTTTATGAGTTAATAAAGTTTCTTATTTTTGTTTCTTAAATTTATTATTTACTAGCTGTTTCCCGGGCTACTAAAAACCGGAACTTCACGGATTTCCAATTTTCCTGGAAATTTTCCGGAATTTTGCTCCATAGTATCCTTCCTTGAAAATCGAACGATCCATTTTCGAACCATCGGTGAATACCGATATATAGAAATCTGTCATCATTCAGCCCCGCTTCCATTCCTCTCTGCTTGGAATGCTAGCATTGAACATCTTCTTGAAGTTAAGCTTGGGGATATTGTAATCAGATGGAGACATAACCAGACCATTTGGTAGTATGCCCAGGATTTGAATGTGTTAATATGGCTTAGCAGTACAGCACCCAGATTCCTTGAGTCGGAATGCACCTTTAATAGCCAAGAGGCCAATAGCACAGTAAGAGCATCAGTTGGTCATGACCTCAATGCACCTGTAATGCCTATGCTTCCCGTTCCATGAACTCTTCTGATTTTGGTGACGTTGTATTTCTTGCCTCTGCTTACGAATTTGGTTGAGTTGCTGCAGATAGAGCTTTTGAAGATAGGATCTGTTCTTTGTTCATTGTGGTGTCAGAGTTGCGCCGGATGCATTTATCTGTGTTAATTGTTTTTAGTCTTGCCAGATTATTTATCTTGTTTCGAAGCTGCAAAAGTTTGCTAAGGTTAGTTTTTGCAATATTTTCTCAGCTTTTTGCTGCGGCTGTTGCTTTGTATCATTTTTGGTGTTTAGTCATTATTACTTACTTAGGTGGCGCTACAGTTCGGGGTGAACCAAGGCCTCAACCAACAACCTCTTCCAGCTAGCCCGGTCCTTAGCTAGCCGCTTCCAGTTGCGCACGTCAAGTTGGCTGAGGTCTTGTTCTACTTGTGTGCGCCACCTTAGGCGAGGTCGTCGTTTAGTCATTATTGCTAGTCATTTTTAGCCAGATTGAATTGAGCTAACTCTATGATTGATTTTTTAAGATGTTCAAATTCGTTACAAAAATTAACAAAATTAAAAAATATTTATAAATCCTTTTTTAGAAACTTGTTGAGTGCGCTTTCTGAGACAATCTAAGTAAAAACACACGACACACAGCAAAAAGGGTGTTCTGAATAGAATTTGCTTCAGTAGCGAAACAAATCATTTTTTTTATTTGAACTTTTGAATTTTTTGAGCGTACCGAATTTTTCAAAGAATCATGGGCAAGGAGAAAACTCATATTAACATCGTGGTAATTGGCCATGTAGATTCTGGAAAATCTACCACAACTGGTCATTTGATCTATAAATGCGGTGGCATTGATAAGAGAACCATTGAAAAGTTCGAGAAGGAAGCCCAAGAAATGGGTAAGGGCTCCTTCAAGTATGCTTGGGTTTTGGACAAACTAAAGGCCGAACGAGAACGTGGTATTACCATTGATATTGCTCTGTGGAAATTCGAAACAGCTAAGTACTATGTGACTATTATCGATGCACCTGGACATCGTGATTTCATTAAGAACATGATTACTGGCACTTCGCAAGCCGATTGCGCTGTGCTTATTGTTGCTGCTGGTACTGGTGAGTTTGAAGCTGGCATCTCGAAGAATGGTCAAACTAGGGAGCATGCTTTGTTGGCCTTTACTCTGGGTGTAAAGCAACTGATTGTCGGTGTGAATAAGATGGACTCCACTGAGCCTGGGTACAGCGAACCACGTTATGAGGAGATCAAGAAAGAAGTATCATCGTATATTAAGAAAATTGGCTATAACCCCGCATCGGTTGCATTTGTGCCAATCTCTGGCTGGCATGGCGATAATATGTTGGAACCATCAGAAAAAATGCCCTGGTTTAAGGGATGGAATGTCGAACGTAAGGAAGGTAAAGTGGAGGGTAAGACTTTAATTGATGCATTGGATGCTATTTTGCCACCGCAACGACCAACCGATAAACCATTGCGATTACCACTACAGGACGTTTATAAAATCGGTGGCATTGGAACAGTACCAGTGGGCCGTGTGGAAACTGGTATTTTAAAACCAGGTAAAATCTTAGTTTAACACATTTCTTATTTAAGTTAATATTTGTGTTCACTTTTGATAGGTATGGTGGTCAACTTTGCCCCAGTCAACCTGGTAACTGAAGTCAAGTCTGTTGAAATGCATCATGAGGCTTTGTCCGAAGCACTACCAGGCGATAATGTGGGATTCAATGTAAAAAACGTCTCCGTTAAGGAATTGCGACGTGGATATGTAGCTGGCGATTCCAAGAATTGTCCACCAAGAGGTGCCGCTGACTTTACTGCTCAGGTAAGCTTATATTGTTAAGTGATTAAGTTTTTCTTCAATAGAGAAACCACATATTATATGATTATATGTTTGTATTAAACTATTTTTATGTGTGCTCAGACATTGTGAGAAAAGATGTTGCCGTTTGATTTGTCCAGTGTCCTCACCCATAAAGAGTCTTCATGAAGTTCGCCAAGCATAGTCTTGATATCGACATTTTCTTATTCAGTCTTCCTATTGAACTATTGAAGCAGGTCGAGCAGTGCGGTGAAAAACTTAATAAGCGTTCTTCTTTCAATTGAGATGTTTGAATTGATTGATTGAATTTCAATAGAATTAAGGTTTTCCTTTCAACCACTTTGCAGTTGCCATTTACCTAATGTTGAGCCTTATGCCTTTTTGGTTTTAACCAAAAACAGAAGAATGCTGCGGTAACTTCACGTTCGATTTAAAACGCAGACTTTGCTATCACTATACCACCACTAAGTTATCTCTTTGTTTGTTTGTTGCCATCAAACGCATTGTTATACAAAATAGAAATAGAAAACAGACTGCTCCTTAGCAAATTAACAATAAACTTTTATTATAATTTCTGTTTCTTTTCCAGGTAATTGTCCTCAATCATCCAGGACAAATCGCTAATGGCTATACGCCCGTTCTTGACTGTCACACCGCTCATATTGCGTGCAAATTTGCCGAAATTAAAGAGAAATGTGATCGCCGTACTGGCAAAACAACTGAGTCCGATCCGAAATCGATTAAATCCGGCGATGCGGCTATCATTAATTTAGTACCAACTAAACCGCTATGCGTTGAAAGTTTCCAAGAGTTTCCGCCGCTGGGACGTTTCGCTGTACGCGATATGCGACAAACAGTTGCTGTAGGTGTAATTAAATCGGTAAACTTTAAGGATACCACTTCGGGCAAAGTAACAAAAGCCGCCGAAAAGGCACAAAAGAAGAAATAACTAGAGTGCGAACAGAATTACGACATCATTACACTTATTAATTATAATAATAAAAATATTCTTCATATTGATAATAACAGTGATTTCAGCGTCGCTATCGTTGTTGCAATTGATGTGAGCTCCACCACCCAAACCATACTAAATTATTTATCATCACCATTGGCAATGATTTTAAAGTCCATTCATCATCATTGTCGTCGTCGTCGTCTTATTGAAATTCACATGGAACGAATAAGAAAGCATAAACTTGAAAATGCCTACAATTTGCAATTACACACGAATGCCAATTTGATGGGGACAACGACAACACCGGCGAACAAACGCAGTAGAAGCAAAACTTCAAATACAGATTCAGCAATAATAATTAATATAATTACACTGTTAGACATAATAATGTTCTTGAAATTCATCATATACTATATATATCTATATCTGTATCGTCATCGTAAGTCATTTCGTAGGAAATCAAGCATACAATTACATAATGTATTGCCCATATTCATCTTCACCAGTTTACCATTTGATAACAGTGACAGTTTAACTTGTTAACTTATATGAAACCGCTAATCACTATTATGTCTCATCACACCTTTACATTTTTGTTCTTTACTTGTTTTTCAATTTACATGTTTTATAAACAATTATGTTATTAATTTATATTATATTTATTCCTTATCGAATCTCATAGATTTTTATTTATTCGTTGTTAGTATTTCTAAATCACTATATCGCCCTATAATTGAGCGCAATTTATAAGTTTTGTTAACTTTAAGTACGATTATGGAATTTGTTTTTACGAATGCAAAAAAAAATTAAATGATAAAAAAAGTATATAATATTAAAGTGTATTACGTTTAGTTCGACGCAAAGAAGCAAAATATATGTAAAAGCTATTCTCATATAAAATATGTATCTATCTTAGGTCTTAAACAAGAATTAAATTCTTCACTCAGAAAAGAAGACAGGTTGCAATATTTAAGTGAAACTTATCAATGGGATGAGAGAGTTGCTAATCAAACAGCAGTACAGACGATTACCAATAAAAAAGGCTTAACTAAAATTGGTCTTTCATTAAATTAAAAAAAATAATGTTGTTCTTTATTTTGTACATTTGCTTATAGGTCTGCTTGGTAATGAAGTAATGGAGACATTTTACGGCATATATTATCTCTGTGGCAATAAGTTAGAGTCGCTTATGTCGACATAAGCCAAAATCGATTTGGTCCAAAATGTTGTATATTTTACTACCTTTTTTTGGTCTGGTTGTCATGCATCTAAGCCAACAAATAACCATTATATCACAGAATACAAAACAGTTTAACACCCCTATTACGCCTATTCTGCCTGGGAGTTCGACTCGAGTCGAACGTTCGATTCGCTAACCGTAATAGGGGTTAGGTCTCCTTGGACAAAAACTGATCTTTTTTAAAACAACTTATGTTAGGTCTACATATTGTTCTCCTTAGTCAGCAGTTGAATACAATTCGATTTGTTAAAACCACTTAAGTTATCACAAAACCTATAACCTTATGTCGACATAAGTTTTTTTTATAATTGGTATTTAATGGTTCGCCTTATGCCGACTTAAGTTACTTTAAAAAAAATCATATTGTTCAAAAATCAATTTTGCGAGGTAGCTTAAGAAACGTAAGCTATTTTTCCAATTCTACCGCGGCAAAAGTCGTTACTTCAGCCATAGGTATAAGATGTTTTATTGAAGTAAGTTGAGCTACTAAAATAGATTTTTAGCAGCTTTGTTGATACTTTTTAAAAAAAAAAACCCCCCAACGCCATAGACATACTCATTATTTATTTGCGCTAAATTTTAGTTATCTAGCTTTGATACTTTTTAAAAAAAAAAAATTATTGAATCTTATTTTTGCTGTACTGAAAAATTACCAAAATAGACATAAGCTACTTTAACTTATTGCCACAGATCTTTGTCTGATATATTTCTGCGAAAAATATGGCATATATTCCAATTTTTATAGCTCATGAAAATTAAAACGCGATGCACAAGCCGCCGAGGGTTATGTAGTAGCAAACATCTTCGCAAAAATCAGTTTTTATGGGCATGTCACCTTGCATTTTATATCACTCAAAAATGCCACTTTGTGTATATAAACAAAAATGGCATCACCTTTTACTAGCGTCCGCACATAAACATAACGTAACGTACTGTCAGTTTAGTATATAAACCAAAATGAACCGCTGTACAAGATAACTTGGTTGCCGGGCCATGAGTCACTTGCGAAGTAAGAACTTTTTAATCAATTTTAAATTTGCCTCGTCTTTTAAGTCGCATTTATTGATCATCATACTTTCAAAATGTACGATTTATCTATTAGCGGTTTAATTTAAACAAAAGTCTGTATTAAAAAATAATTTTTTTCTAGATTAATGGCAGATCCACGTATCAGACAGTTGACAATTAAAACGGGTGTCGTTAGGAGATTGACTAAAGAGAAGGTGGTCTACGAAAAGGAAGCCGTCGCGCAAAGGAATCGCATCGAGAGGCTCAAGAACGAAGGGGCAGATGAACATGTTTTGAGGAAACAGGATGAAGTCCTGCAAGAGGCATTAATGATCATTCCAGACTGCCAAAGAAGGTATATTATAAATTGTTGCTTACAATTTGGTCTTTTATTAGATTTTGCCTTTGTTTTATAAAATAGGTTGGGAAAAGCATTTGAGGAACTTAGCGATTTTCTCAAAAACGAAGTTGAAATAAAAGAAACAAAAGAATACGCAACAGCTTCTCAAATTCTGGAAGATGCGAAACTACAACTAATCAAGGACTAATAACTTTTATTCACTAAATTCGGTTTTTTTTTTATTTTAATTTTCTTTTGTTTCTTTTCCTAAATTAACGTTATTTTAAATTAATAAAATACTTTTATACACATTTCCAAAATGAAGATCTCGCAGGTAAAATCGATTATTCAAATAATTATAACTAATCTTCAAGAACTACAAACATGTCGCGGTAATCTAACACCAAGTAATTTGGCCAGTGAGAAGGCTAAGATTAACGAATGTAAACAAAGTCTTGAAAGAGCATTTGCTGGTCTTGAATCAGAGTCCATAGAGAAATTAGTTACTAAACTAAAACAAAGAAAAAGGAGGCGGTCACTACGTCGCACAAAACGATTGAAAATTAAAAAAACGGGCGAGAAGTCTTCCAGCAACGGTCAATACAAATTTCTAAGTAACTCGTGTATTTCGGAACAACAGTCGATGCCAACTTTGAAGAAAATACAACTCCGAACTGCTAATACGTATCTCTCCATCATTGACTGTTTGGAAATTTTGCACCAGCTCAAAGGTGGTGACAATTCCTGCAAATTGAAAGAATCTCTTAATGCAATACGATCTGTGTGGCAATCAACCGCAAAATCTATTAATAGGAATGAGAGAAATGTTTCTTCAGTTGAAACCCAATGGTTACATGTTTTATTCGGTGAAAATCCAGATATCGAAATGAAGTATGATATGAAAGAATTAATCGAAAGACGGTAAGAAATTTGTTTTTATTCTTTAAAATTGAATGAGATCATTTTGTAACGCATTTCAGTTGTAATTGGGATTCTTATTTGGTTTCGGGAGACGATTTGGCTGGCTCTTATATCCCCATTGGTTGGGTGTACCCTAAAGAAGATGCCCGACCAGAATGGAAAAAATACTACAAACTATGACGTTGAAGGTGTTTGTTTTCATTCGTTCTTAGGAGTGGACTTCCGATATTCCCAATATACATATATCTTAACTTTAACTTAACGCAAATTACAAAATAGTAGTATTGCTAATAAATTAATTTAAAAATAAAAGGCTCCATTTCTATTATCTTGAATCTTTGTTTCTAATGGGTGGAAATTTGGATTCAACCCTATTTGAATTTAGATTCACTTTGAGTGAAACCGTAATTCAGTTTTATATATCTACATATGTGTAGAGACCGGCATATACTCTTCAATTTATACGTTTACATACCAACGTTGGACCCGAACACAGTCTTATTCTAGTTTGGAAGGGAAGTAAATAAATAATTAAACCCAGCAGAGTAAAATAATGATTTTAGGTTACTTTTCCAGCGATTAGATTATGAATACGTTTTTAAACATAATCTAACAGCAGATATCGGCGGATTCAACCAATACACTATTAGCTTTGAACATAATGGGTCCGCCACTATATTTTTTCTACTTTTCTCCAACATCATAAAGTCTAAACAAAGGCAGCATAATTTAAAATCAAACTCATTTGACTTGACAGTACATAAGTATTACAATTTTTTCCTATGAACTTTGTTCCTTAATTCTACCTTCGTTCCTTGTTTTCCAGTTAAAAGTTTAAAGCATTTTAAGTTTATAAGCCAATAAAAAAAAACCCATAGTAGATGACAGTTAACTTAAACCCCGAACGCGCCCGTAACGCAATACAGCTGATCAAAATGTCAAACACATTGATGTTAGTGAATACTACTGCATGATTTTGACCAGAATCGACAAGTGAAAACATTTCTATTACATCGTCATCTTTTATCTAATGCCATTTAATGATCCACTTTCGCTTACGTCGGGCATGTTTCCTTAGCATTGGAAACTTTTTCAACCGTATGCACTGGTATTTTCCAATAACTTTGCTCCTAAGTAATTTCCTTTCAACACCACAACAGGATTCTATTATAAAAAAAGTATTTTCAACAAGATGACTAACTACAAAAACTCAGAAATAACTAATGGAAATTCTCGCACAATTACCAGCTCGACAGCCCAAAAAGTTGATCAAGTGTTTGATGTAAGTATGTGCTGCGCGTGATAGTAACTAATTTGAAGTGTCCCAATGTACTTAACAGCTCTTCAACAAACTCTTCAAGAATTACTCTTCAAACGAGGTGTTCGTGTCATTTAATGGTGGAAAAGATTGCACGGTTGTTCTGGATCTGCTTAGTAAATACTTCAAAGAGCACGAACACCTAAAGAAATGTCAAATTCTCGTTCTGTATGTACAACCAAAGAGTCCTTTCCCGCAGATAGAAGACTTCGTCGCGCAATGTGAACAAACGTACCAAGTAGAAATGGTACAACACCAGGGAAACATAAAGGCCATTCTCCAAAATATATGCGACGAAAGACCGAATTTGCAAGCTGTTGTGATGGGAGTTCGAAGAACCGATCCGTATGCTCGCGATATGAAGTGTATGCAAGTATGTTTAGCTAAGATAATATTATGTTAAACTGTATAATCAAATAAAAATAAAAAGCCAACAGATTCTGGCTGGCCACCACTGCTTCGGGTTAATCCATTATTGGACTGGACGTGTCAAGATATTTGGGGATACCTACTAGAGAATAAGGTTCCCTATTGTTCACTTTACGATATGGGATACACCTCCCTCGGTGACACAACGAACACAAAAAAAAACCAGCACCTAAGGCGAGAGGATCCGGTTACGGGCGAAATGACTTACCGACCAGCCTATGAGCTGTTGGACGATATGCTGGAGAGAGATGGACGCATTTAATGATGGCACAGAACTTAAAATCCGGGTATATTTAGATAATTTGTCTTTAATTATACGAAATAAAAATTAACATAACTGGAGACTATGGTTGCGAACTGCATTATACGATTATCTCTAAGCCTACACCTTTCTGAAGTCGTAAGTATGATGCGACTTGTTAAATACTTTCTTTCTTCTTGTGATTATGTTGGTTCGACAAGAAGGCTAGATGGCCCTTTGGACACTTGTTGGCGTAGTGGCCTTTGTGACCGCACTTGTAGCAAGTTATTTCTTCCAGCGGTCTGGGGATGGGTTTCTGCGGCGACTCTTGTTTGTAACTCTCCGTGTTGTCATCGGACGACGGAGTGTTCATGTTGTTAGGATTATTTTGATGTTGCTGCTGCTGGTGATGAGGTTGCTGATGGTGGTAATGATGATGGTTTTGCATTTGTTGTTTGTAATATGTTAGGGAACGGAATCGTGCCTCTTCCTGCCGAATGGTGACCTCGCGCTGTTCTGGAGGCATTTTCGGACAGCCAGATGCCTTATGACCAAGTTCTCCGCAGTAATGACACGTAGGCAACCGCTTGACCATCTGATCCTTGGGTATCTCCGGTGGTGCTGGAAGCTCAAACCTTGGATGCATGTATTTACAAGCTGACCCATCTGGACAAAACCCAGCCAAGTAGTTCATGCACAGCACCCTCCGAACGTGTCTATGGCGACAATGAGGTCCGTGCCTGCAGAATCCTCTGTCATACCACGGGCAATCTTTAAGTTTACTCTCTGGGTCGATGTGAAGAAACGGGCATTCTTTATTGTGGCACGCGTTGAAACGAGAATAAAAGTAGCACTCAGGCATTTTTGTCATATCGTACTCGTGCAGGAATTCGCATTGATCTCCTTTCTTACATAAACCACGTAGCCAATGCTTGCAGACGACAGTTCGATCACCACGCACATGACGGAACGGGCAAGCGACACCTTTATCACACATGGACCCATCGGTTCCGTTGAAAAATTGACAAACGGCTGCTGTTGATTCTGTTAGAAGGGAGATAAGATTGATTTAATATAATGCTTTTTAGAAACAGAATAACTTACTGTCCATTCCAGGAAATGGAAGAGGAAGCGCACCAAATTGTCCATTGAGATCTTTTTCGATTTTAAACTCTATATGGGTCACGTTTGCAATTATGATATCCATTGTTTACTTATTTATTTCGCAATCTATGTGTGGAAAAGTAGTTAGAAAACCCAAGAAGAGCGATACACATTAAAAAGCCCGGCCTAACTAGCTTAGCAGCAAAAAAACAATATTTGTAGAATCAAAGGAACGTTCAAAAGAAAATGTCACAAAATTGACAAGACGCCATCTGCTGTCAATTAGTTGTTGTAAAATAGAAAACGTCCAGGCGAATTCCAAAGGTGAAAAAGGTTTCTACCTCGATTTTGATGTGATTGAATGTTGTACATGTACGGAGCCTCATTCTAAAGGTGTGTATCCACAGGCGCAATCTTGCATGCCTGTGGATACCCGGCTTAAAGTCGCGTAGCGGCAACGCTGACCATCGCTGTGTGTATGAAAATATGAACATAAACACAGTGCTCCCATTATTAAGTTCAAGTAAATCGCTACTGCTTTTTCCTCAGTTTTTGTCACAGAGCTTTGGGATTTTGTGCTTTGGAAACCCAATAAATGAATTTGAGTATGTGAGGGTGTTGCCACTTGGCTTTTGTTTTTTCATTTTCTTGTTTTCCGTTAAAATGGAGCTAAACAATTTTTCGATTTTTGTGATTTATAATGAAGGCTATTTGCGCGAGATGAGTGTTGGGTGCGGAAACGAAGAGTGAGTGTTTTTTTTTTTTTGTTTTTAGCTTATATCTCGTAAAGTAGTCGTTTCCGATGCATAACAGTGACACATCAAAATACTCGTTAACACGCCCTTTACAACATACTAAAATTTCATTAAAATCGAGGTGGTGTCTACTTTGTAATCTTTTTCGTTCAACAAATTATTTTGTTGAATTCAGCAGATGCATACTATTGTAGCCCAGTGAGAGCTTAAAGGGACAGATTTATGAAACCTATTGCAACTAGAATGAGAGGCAAACGTCCTATCTTCCCTATACTGACAATTTTTGTAGCTATTGCAACCAGAATGAGAGGCAAACATCCTATTTTCCCTGTACTGACAATTTTTATGGAACAGAGTATATTAAGTAAATTATAACATATAGGACAAAGCACACCTTTTCTAATACAATCGCTTTTGGGAAATTTTTTTTCACATTTATTTTTTTTGTAGTTACATACAACGAAAAACAGCTAGAATCTGATAACTTGTAATGCTTATGTCATGAAATTTATTTTATAATGTACTCACAACATACCAACCTGTCGTGTGAAAAAAACAGTAAACAAAAAAATTGAAAATTGCGGGACTTAGAAGCTAAAACGTCAAATATTGCCTATAGTCGAGAGAATGTGTTCGGTTTGAGAGAGTCTCGACTTAAAAGGAGTTTAACTTAGAGAATGGCTTTCGTATGGAAAATTCAAGGGAATGGTAAAATATAGCGAACAAATTCGAGTTAGAGAGAAATTCGACTTAGAGAGAGTTCGACTTAGGGAGAGTCCACTGCAATTACATTGACAGAATCTAGTCTCGGAATGTTTCAAATATTAAATGTATCTACAGATATGTATGTATGTAAAGCTTCTTATATCATTTCATTTCTACGCAGCAATTCAATAGAAAATATTGAAAATTAACACACAATCAATTTTATTTTACTGTTTTTTGTTCTTTCGATACGATTTTGAATTTTATTTTTTAAATTTCAATATGTATTTGGCGAGAAGTTAAGGCAAATAGTTTTCTTCTTGTTAAATATTAATGTGTTTTAACTTTCGAATAAGTTTGGCTGGTTTCTAAAGGCCCCGGCCCATAGAATCCGTCAATCCGTTGTTCCTTCATTTTCAAGTGACGGCTCGATAAAATAGACGCATTATTATGGGAGATGGCCCATAAACCAACGGATGCATGAACTTCGAAGGATAAAGTATGTCTACTTATGTGATGGCAAACCCGAATTTCTAAAAGTCTGTAGATAAAAGTTACAAATTCTGTAGAATTCTGTATTTTTGCTTGATGCAAATCTGTAGAAATCAAGACTCTTTTTAACGCACAAAAAGTGATTATTAACATTGAAGTTGCACATTGCTTACTAGCAATCTGTGTCAAATCAATAATCTTTATTTCTGAAATCATACCTACATATATGTTTTTTGCATACTGTATTTGAACCTCACTGCACGGTATTGAACCGCGCCTTATGTATATAACAAATTGATAATATTTTGATGCACTGCGTTGACATTTCATATATATGTAATGTTTTGGTGTGAGTTATCTCGAGTAGAATCCGAGATTCACGAAAATTGAAAATAAGTTTTTTTTGTTCGGTTGCAAAAATTTAAATTGTACTAGAGCGCGAAAAATTGCTCGAGATAAAAAAGTGTCTGTATATTTTCATTTGATTTCTGTATTTCTGTAGGCACAGTAAAAATTCTGGAGATCTACAGAAAATTCTACTTTGAACTTACTTTCTACTTTTTGCATCCGTCGATACTGTCAGTATTCACATTCCCGCATTTAAGTTCGCATATTCGCATATTGAAGTTCACGCATTCACAAATTGAGAGTATGCATTTTCATTTGTCGAAAATGTAGGGAAACTGTCATCGCCGTTGACATTCGTTTGACAGCATTTGTTCTGTTGTCTGTACACACTTTCCCGCATTTAAGTTCACACAGTCACATAATGAAATTCACGCATTTACAAATCACAAATTGAGATTATGCATTTTCATTGGTGGAAACATGTGAAAATGAAGAGAATCGTTTGACATTTCTATACGTAGAAATTGTTGAAGAGCTGAACTATTTCATTTCTAATTCCTTAACTTTTGTTGTCTTGGACTGAACGATATAAGTTTGAAGAGTTCTGCCTTTCCTGTTTGAGCTATTTATATACCTATGGGATATTTTTGATTAATTTTTCTATGTAAATAGGTACTTCACTTGATGGTGCCGACTCTTTGAATATCAAATTAAATTGTTTTTCTTTAAGATACAAATTAATACCATTTAACAATAACAAGCCTTGGCGTACCTAGTCCACATTTATATATGAATGAAATTAACCATCATATTTTCTTACTACAAAAATATCCCTTTTTTGGTGTCAAGCAGCTGTCATTCAGTGTTCAATTGTGAACCCCCCTTAACCACCGTAAAGCTAACAACATCACTTTTTTTGTTAAACGTAAAAGGCGCAAATATTCATAAATCATATTTATCTCTTTACGAAAGGTTCAAAACTTACTTTTAATACAATCACTTAAGTTAACTAAGTAAACTAAAATGGTTTTAATTCGAGAAATAAACCTTCCGGATGTTGGGCTCGTATATACTTCGAATAACACGCAGTTGAAGATTGCAGACAGAGTCGTTGGAACGGGCACACTTTACGTAAACCAAGAGTAATTTCACTCATCTATCTGGTCATAATATAAATAACTAGTCAAGTTGTATAGTTCCTTAGAATGGATGCCCACCGATAGGCCTGAAGGTCTTTCTATATTATGGAAACAAATAAGTGTACATGGAATCTCATCGAATCCAGTTAAATGCATTTACTTTATGCTAGATCACAAGTTAGTTTGGGAAGGAGTATATGGGGAAGATCACATTCCAAATGGAGATGAACTGCTGGCTAATCAAATTAATGGTGATGCAAGTGATGTGGAGTCGGATACTGAAGAGATGACTGAACTGTGGTTAATGCCGAGCGATCCGAACACTGTTGATTCTATTTATCAGGCAATGACTGACTGCCAAGCTCTGCACCCGGATTCAGCCGATAGCATTTCTGAATCGGGAAGTGATTACATGGATTTCGATGGCGATGGTGATGATGGTAATGTGGAAGGAAATATGCAAGATTTGAATATTAACGATGAAAGGTTTGCCGATGCAGAGGAGTAATGAGCTGCAAATCTTGCATTTGTAATGTTTTTTTAAATTAATTATAAATAAGAATTTTTTAAAATGCTTGTATTAATTTTGTTGTATAAAAAAAAAACAAGCACGACCATGTAACGAGTTTAAGTAGAAAAACTAGCCTAGCGAATTACATCGAAAATATGACATTGCGCTAAAAAAACAGGAACTTCAAACGTTTAGATGACGCACATTTGCCAGACTGCCCAAGACAAACGTTAGCAAATGAAAACTCAGCCGATGGCGTTTCTTAAAAATGGGCCACAAAAGCAACAAATAAATCAAACAAATATTACACCAAAAACAATTCACGATATTGAAATCGTCCTTACGTAGGCGACATTTAAGTCATTTATGTACAAATCTTCGAGTCATCTACGCTACGTAGTTCCCGACAAACGACAACCGTGTAAATACTGAAAAATAAAATTAGAAGACGAAAATTGGGGCTTGCGACAACGAACGAGGCTATTAATAAATTTAAAATTCTCTGACCATTATTTAGGATTAATCTTCGCGATAGCTAATGCAAGTATACGCATCTAGCGCTAAAGTTGGTAAACCGTAATAAACAATGTATACTAGAGGATGCAACTCCACGTCAGAGTATGAGACGTTACAAGATGCAAAATAAGTTATCCTTGTCATCAGCATTAAGAACAAAAATATTTTTCTGACTTGTCGAGTTTTAGTTTATTCCCAAATTTTTATACCTATAAAAATGTAGAAATTGTAGCTCCTACTTCGTACTGTTTATCAATCCATCGGCATATTGAAACTCCGGGCTGTTCTCGTACTCACACATATCCAGGGCAATAACGCAACTTTCCTTAACGACCTGTTTATTATCGTGCAAATAATTGTTAAGAATAGTCATGCACTCTTCAGTAGCTATGGCACCTAATGCTTCTGCACATTCGTGACGGACCATTTCACTTTCATTAGTGTCTTCCAGGTTCACTTTTAAAAATGGAATGCTGCATGGTTCCTGTAACTGTCCCAAAACGAAAGCCACTTCATGACGAAACAGTGCACTATGATCCTTTAAACCTTCGGTCAAAGTCAAAACACTTTCTTTGGTTTTCATATTCCTCAAACTGAACATTGCTCTGTACCGCTCAAACATTGACTCATTCGGATTCAGGTAAATTTTTTTTAGCGCAGCGACTCCAAGTTGGTTTTTAAGTGGCGGAGAAGGGTCCACAGAATGATACGGATTGTGGTCGTCCACTGTGTTACCATTATTTACCCAATTAACTCGATCCAAGGCGATGGTGCAAGTTTCTGCGACTTCAACAACTGCATCTAACTTGTATTTCTCAAGAATCGGTATGACAGCGGGAACTCCTATCGCTCCTAGAGCTTCAGCTAGGATAATTCAAGTTGAGAAATGTACTGACTGGTATGTATTTTTTTAAACTCACCAGCTTCATGACGAACCATTGGTTCTTGATGACCATCTTCGAGTACCTTCTTAAGTACATCAATAGCGCATGTATCTTGCATTTGTCCCAGGCAGTAGGCAAGTTCATGCTTAAGCAAAGCTGAATCATCTTCAAAACATCGGCTAATTTGGGTGACAGCTTCTTCTCCACCGAGATTTTTTAATGTGAACAATGCACGAAACCTTTCTTTCAATGGACGTTCCTTGCTGTTGAGGACTTTTCCTATGGATTTTATTTGCTCTAAACTTACTTTGGTCATTTTTAGGCAAGGTATTACGATTACAAATTTGATGGGTTCAAATAAAAGAAGTGTGTTTTCTGTTTTGAATAATTTGACACAATTGCATGTTGACGTTTATATAACTAGGTCTACATTTGGTGCTTTTCTACTAGGTTTGTTTGATGACAGCCCCAAGGCGCACTGGATACGAACTGTTGCTTTCGATATCAATCAGTGCTTAACCGAAAATGCTGCCCTGAGAATATTGTCAGCACTGGTTCTGCACTGGGCGGTATTTCTTCAGTACCTACAAGAAAAAAGGACTGTCAAAACATGCAATCAGCTGATTTATATTTTGGTATTTTTTTCATTGCGTTTATTTTGCTCATTGTGCTTGTTTATTGTGTTCGGATAGAATTAAGAAAATCTGATTTATATTAAATTTTCAATACATAACAGTTGTCAGGGCAATTGTTTTGCGTTCGTTGAAATGGCGAACAGTTGTTTTCTTTTCTAGCTTGCGAATTTCGTGAATGGGTGCGTTCAGCACCGATAATAAATCTATGTCGGTGCCATGTTATAAAATTTTTAAATAACAAAATTATTGTTTTTTATGCATAAGTATGGGTATAATAATAATATTTGGATTTGTTAAACAGTTGGGTAGATAAAGTCGACTACTATATACATAGCTAACATTGGATAATTGCAGCGCTGTCCCGGGTTCTATGTAAAAGTACCACTTTTCTGGTGGATTTTTCCACTCAGGGTATGTCAACAATTGTCAGGCAGGCGCGTTGATATCAAGTCGACTATAAAGCCAACTGGCCTTTGGCATCACATGTAGGTGATCAGAGCACTTCTACGCGGCGTGTGACTGCAATTTATTTTTTGAAGTGAAATTTCTTACTCGAGTTCGGAAGGTTGCGTTAAACGGTCGCGTTAACAGGTGGCGTTATGGTTGCATTACACATTTCACCACAGTGAATTTACATAGGCACCGCATGCAGAGTAAACAAAATGCCACTTTTTAAATGAAAAATATTAATCGCAACCGAATAATTGCTGCATCGATCAAATAGATTGCTTTCAAACTATTTTAAGTTATATAGTCGTGCGAGTCAACCATCCTTCAGTGGGTTGTGACTTCGGTATACACAGCTTTTGTTGCACAAAAAGCCAAAATTACTCGTTCACCGTTTTAAATAAGACACACCACCACAGGACTTTTCAGAACGTTATAAAGTTTATTAGAAGACTAAGCATAAAGAACAAAAGTAATTCAGTATTTATAGTAAGTGTTATGTACATAATGATAATTGTATATAAGTAAGTACTAGTTAGTGTTGCTGTGTAAGATGTTTAGTACGCTAATTCATTTAATACTTTAATACCCTCAAAACTAACTAGTAAATATTAAAAATATGGGCGCAAATTCATAGTCAGATAAGACCGATTTTAAAAATATTTAATCACCTAGTTAAGCTAAAACCGGTTTTTTGATATTCATAGTTGTCATAAAGTCCATATTAAACTTAGAAAGCCATTTTAAATTTAAAATGAGTCAAACGTCATTTTAAGTAAATAAAAACAGCTTTTTTCAGCATTCAATAAAGAAAGTTATTAAAATGATTCCGGGGATCGTGATTTCCAAATTTTCGAAGATGTTAAATTGATAACAAAATCAAAAATGTATAAAACCCGATCGAACCCATGTGAGGAGTTAGATGAAAAAGAAATTTACTCGAGGTATAGGTTCGACAAAACCACTGCTAAATTTTTTATTGATATCCTTGATATGAAATAACCTCAAACGAATCGTGCGCTACCAATTCCAATACATACACATTTTGTTGGAAGAATCAGTGTAATGTTGGTAAGATATATAAATATATATTTTTTTATAAGCAAATTACACAAATTACCATCCATTGATATTTTCATCTTAAGCTCATTGCCTTTGTTTTCCACCACTTCCAAAATGCCGTTCCACAAATTGCTGTAGCATTTCCCTTTCCATCGATTCCCAATTCTGTCCCCTGTCTCGTTTTATCGGAATACATATACATATATGTATGTACATTACATATTTACATACATGCATAAAAACTAATTGTTTTAAATTAAAAATAATAACGGAAATTGCCTTCGTTTCTATTTTCAAATCCATTTTGAAGTTTGAATTATTTTTTTATGTGAATTTATTAGATTTCTGTCAGATTATGTTTACGTTTGGGTTTGTTTGATAAAAAAACATTTAAAATACGTTTTAAAGTAGGAACTCGTTAGAGGATGGGAAAAATGTGTCTATGAATAACAAAACTTAAAATATGGTTTTAAATTATTTAAAACCGGTTTTAAGTGGAATCGATTTTATACTCTAATCAAAGGCTGACTATGAATTTGCGCCATGTATTTTAACAAAATTTTATAAATGTAAGCCCAGCATTTGAGAAAATTTAAAATGTTTTAATTTACTTAAATTTTTCGTAAGAATATCAGATATAATTTCATCTGTTGGAATATATTTAAGTAAGATTATATTTTGTTGAAAAACTTGTCGTATATAGTGTACTCTAATGTCGATATGTTTACTACGACTATGATAAACAGGATTTTTTACTAGTTGCTGCGAGCTCAAATTGTCACCATTTAACTCCGTAGGTTCTTTCACCAACTCAGAAAAACCCAACTCCTTGATGAAAGAACGCAAGTAAACCGCTTCTCTTGCTGCTGCTGATAGCGCCATATACTCGGCTTCAGTGCTGCTCAAGGCCACTGAAGGCTGTTTTCTGGATTCCCAAGTGATAGCTGCTGTATTATCGCCAATGAAAAAAGCGTAACCGGTGTAAGATCTTCGGTAATCGCTGCCACAAGCCCAGTCAGCATCAGCAAAACATTTCAGCTGCCCACTGGTCTTTCTATAAAAAACTTTAAAATTAAGTGTATTGCTTAAGTACCTTAAGACGTGTTTGGCAGCGGTGAGATGTTCAGCATGTGGATTTATATTAAACTGTGAGAGCTTACTCACTGAGTGTAAAATGTCAGGCCGAGTTGATACACCCAAGTACAGCAATGAACCAATCACGGATTGATATGTTGTCCTGTCGACCTCTCCGCATCTGGAACACCCACTGCACTTTGCAAATCTTTCGCCAGGATTCAAAGGAGTGCTACATTTGCGTGTCTGAACCATTTTATATTTCTCCAACAAACTGCGTATGAACTGCTGTTGCGAGATGCTTATACTTCCATCTTCTTCACGTGCTACTTCCATTCCAAGAAGCTGATCGATAGGTCCTTTATCCACCACGTCAAGCTCCATGCTAATTTGGGCCTTTATTTGAGATAGCACTTTCGGATTGGAGCAGACTAGGAGGATATCATCTACGTAGACTGCAATTATGTTGATCTCGTCGTTTCTATTCAGCGTGTACACGCAAGAATCAGCATTACATTGTTTAAATCCTTTCTTTTCTAAAACTTTGTGCAATTTGGCGTTCCACTCACGCCCAGCCTGCTTCAGTCCGTACAAGGCTTTCTTCAATTTACAAACCTTCCGCTCATTACCTTTATCCACGAAGTGCTCTGGCTGAGCCATAAAAACATCCTTCTTCAAATCTCCATTTAAGTAGGCTGCCGTAATGTCCATCTGATGTACCTCTAGATTAAATTCAGCGGAAATCGCCAATATCAGCCTTAACGATGAGAAACGAACTACGGGGGAGAATGTCTCGGTGTAATCCACCCCGAACCTCTGGCTGCAACCCTTGGCCACCAACCGACATTTGTAGCGATCAACGTTACCACACTTGTCCCTTTTGATGTTAAACACCCATTTGCATTTGATGATTTGCTGTGTTTCTGGTGGATCTACTAAGTCCCACGTATTGTTGGCTAATAGGGAGTTATATTCACATTTCATGGCTTCTAGCCATCGTTGACCATCACTCCGGTTTAAGGCATCATTTACTGTCAAAGGGTTAGAAAGGAATTGGCTTGAATCACTTAGATGTACATTAAGTCTGTGACGCGGACGAAGAATATAAGGACCATGCATCTGGTTTGCCACCAGATCATCATCAGCACTTCCAGTTGCACTATCAGGAACCTCATCGGAACAGCCACTCACCGAACCACCATCAATTTCGCCACCAGTATCAGCAATCACATGATCAGGAATATTTTCAACAGTTTGATCTGCATCGGCAGCATCAGTACCATCATCAGGACTCTCTTCAGGTACAATACTCGTACGACATTTGACCGACGCAATGTCTTGTCCCACAGGATGAACTTCCTTTCGTTCTGAGTTTACAAAAGTATAATCTTTAGAATGGTTGACCAAAATATTCTTACCGATGTGTTCCAAAAACTTGACATCTCGACTCTTGAAAATTTTCCTCGACTTTGCATCGTACAATCGGTATGCTTTTGATTCGGGCGAATACCCTACCATGAAGCATTCAATTCTCCTGGCACTGAACTTTGACTTTGCAGGCCGTTTGTCAAGCATTACTGCTTTGAAACCAAATATTTTGAAATGCTCCACAGACGGTTTTTTCTTAGTCCAAGCTTCGTAAGGTGTTATTGTGTCCAAAGCTCTCGTGCATGCCCGATTCCGCAGGTAAGCAGCAGTTTTGACGGCTTCACCCCATAGCATTTCTGGTAGATCTGAATTTAACAGCAAACATCTTGCCATCTCTACAATGGTCCTATTGGCACGTTCCGCGACACCGTTTTGCTGCGGCGTGTACTGAACAGTAAGTTGACGCTGTATACCTTCAGCATCGAGGAACTGTGAAAACTGTGTACTGAGGTACTCACACCCATTATCCGTCCGTAGCACTTTGATTTTCTTCGATGTCTCGCGCTCAACTCTAGCTTTAAATGATTTAAAAGAATTAAAAATGTCACTTTTATTTTTCAGCAGATAAAGGAATATTTTTCGGCTATAGTCGTCTATGAAAAGACAAAAATATTTAAATCCTCCCGGTGTATTTACCCTCATAGGCCCACAAATATCGCTGTGCACAATTTGCAATAATTCTCTACTCCGATTGTTTGCATTTTTCGGGAATGGAAGAGTACACAATTTACCTTTTAAACATGTCTCACAGTCAAACGAACTTGCATTGTTTTTTAGATTTAAACCGAGCACCATATTATTCGCGTTTATAAATTTTAAGTCTTTAACATTAAGATGGCCGAAACGCTGGTGCCACATCATTAAATCCTCAGTTTTTGTGCATATATGCAGCAACTGTTCCTTTTCCCCGGCGTATAAATACAAATTATCACTCTTCCTTGCAGTAAGAACTATTCTTCCCGATGAATTTCTAATAACCGCACTCTCGTCACTAAACACGACCATATTACCGTTTTCAGCTACCTTACTGATCGAAACAAAATTTGTGTTTAGCGACGGGACAAAAAGAACATTATGAAATTTTATTTGCGCTTCTTTTGTTTCAAGTAATATGTCACCGATCCCCTCTGATAGTATGTAGTTGTTTGCCGCTAGCTGAATTTTTTCTTCGTGTGGTGCAAAAGAGACAAACTTACTCCGATCACAACACATGTGACTGGTAGTACCACTATCCAGAACCCAAGTCGATTTTCTAAGTTGTGTGTGTGTGTGGCTTACTGCATTTGACATTGAGAAATGTGCGTTTGGCTTCGATGAAATTTGCGCTCGACACGATGATGCGTAGTGACCCTTTTTATGGCATTTATAGCACTTACCACGTTTTAGTGTGAGTGTGAGTGTGGTGTCTGTGGTAGCGATTGTGAATACTGTTGCTGTGAATTTTTAAAACGGTTTTTGGAAAAAAATACTGCTTCTCCTGTTTCATGTAAAATGTCCCCTTCTCGTCTTTTGCCCTCCTCTATTATCTTCGTTTTTAGCACCTAAGGCTTAGGCAAATCGTCACGAGACTCGATTGCTATAACGAAATTCTCATAGCTTTTGTGTAAGCTTGACAGAAGAATAATTGTTAGCAATTCATCTTGCATTTTTATGTCTACTTCTTTTAATTTTTCGAACAAATCGAAAATATTATTAAGATGATTTACAACTGATGAATTTTCTGGCATTTTTAGATTCAAACGATGTTTGAATAACGTTACCTTTCTAGCAGGTCCTCGTGGTGCATGTACTTCTTCCAATTTCTTCCATGCGGAGTTGGATGTGCGGCAATTTTTTATGTGAAGAACTTGGGATGGCCTTACTGATAGTAACATCGTCGCCAACGCTTTCTCGTCTTTCAGCTTCCATGTGTTGATTTCGTTACTATCAGCAGTAGCAGCAGGCGCGGCAATCTCTCCAGAGACATAACTCCACAATTCACTGTGGATTAATATTGACCGCATTTGCACTTTCCAGCAGTCGTAATTTTCGTCGTCCAATTTGTCTATTTGATAAAGTCCCCCACTCATTGTGACCCTGGGCCCATAAGCTTTGTTGCACAAAAAGCCAAAATTACTCGTTCACCGTTTTAAATAAGACACACCACCACAAGACTTTTCAGAACGTTATAAAGTTTATTAGACGACTAAGCATAAAGAACAAAAGTAATTCAGTATTTATAGTAAGTGTTATGTACATAATGATAATTGTATATAAGTAAGTACTAGTTAGTGTTGCTGTGTAAGATGTTTAGTACGCTAATTCATTTAATACTTCAATAGCTTTTTTCGTATTTTCTTTTGTTACAACCCGTCTCGTCCGATTCGATCTCCAAAATCAAGCAGCGTCGAGTCGAGCGGTTAGTGCTTAGTCGACTAAGAAGCTTCTTTGGTTGTGGTCCCCCTTAACTAAAGAAGCTTTTTTCTAGGCTCCGGTTGGTTGCGTGATATTTATGGATATCAGTGATGTGGGGAATAGGCATGAATCAAATAATACAGATTACGCATTGCGTATGTCCACCATGTTGAAAACGATTTCTGTCAGTTTTGTGACGTCATTTGCGCGTAATGAAATAAGGAAATTCGAATTCAAATGGGAAAACTGTTGTACTCTTACAAATTGAAAGATTTGGTGGAATAAAATTATAAATAAAATGGGTGTTTGTGCAGTTTTTGAGTGTAATAAAAGTGGCATTAAATATTATTACTTCCTGTTCTGTATTACCGGCAAATTCACGCGAGACTCCAGTGGACCAAAATGAGAGAAACGTATAATTCGTTCTTCATTTATTGCTACTTCTTTAGTTTGATCGACTCATTGCCGAGTCCGGTTCTCATAGAGCTGCCCGAAATATGGATATGGGAGCTAGTTGATGAATTCGTTTACCAATTCCATAACTTTGCACAATACAGGTAAATAGATATAATAAGATAATGCGGCATTTATTATATTAAAACTCTTGGTTACAGAGCACGTCTTACAGATAAAAGTCAGGAGGAAATCCAGCAACTGTACATAATAATGTCTGTTGTTGCTCGTCCAGTGGAAGGTTTCAAATAATAACGCCTCTTCCCAGTAAGATAAGTGTTTTATTTCCTAATAATATATGTATAAGTTTTACAAATGAAATTAAATAAATGAGAAACTTACGCTTCTGTGCGACCTCCACTGCGAGACAATCTTTCTTTAATAATGGCGTACATTGCGCGCCGATATAACCTATTACTCAAACTAGTTCACAATGAACAAGTTGCGCTTGTGCTAGCAATTGACAGATGTCCTCGCAGTGGAGTGCGCACTAACAATTCACAATGATCCTTTTTTAAATTACGAAATATTATTTTAACTAAAACATTAACTCTCCATAACAATGTCTGAGGCATTTTGTGTATTTTGAATGTTCTCAATTCATTTGGTTGTCATCCCCAATTACTAGCAATTTTTAGCTATTTCACAGTGATCCCCAAGCGGCGCGGTGGCTGGAGTATTTGGAGAATATTCCTTCTACAAGATGTTATTAAGAAGTTATTTCTCGCTGTGGGACTTTTCCACGTTCATTCACTCCTTGGAGACTACTACCGAGCAATTAAAGTGTTTAAACCTATTGAGATTCACAAGAAGTCACAATATTTGCACCTTACAGCACCAGCGTGTCAAATTTCCACATTTTAGTATGTTGGCTTTGCGTGTACATGGTGCGTCGTTAAGCTGATGATATTTGCACTTTCTCCGAGATTTTCTTCATTCAACGCACAAAGCAAACATTAACAAGCATAAGCTGAACAGATGTACAATCTTTTGGCTATTTGCTTGGTGTTGTACTCACAATGCATCCAGCAAGTTCTAAAGACATTCGAAAGAGGTGGCACCGTGTAAAAACGTTTGGGTGTTTGCTAGGATTTAACCCGGGGCAGCATGTCCAAAGCACTAACCACTACCCAACGGCGCACACCAAAATGTTCTTACAGCCTAAAATGTACATATTGATAGTTAAATATACACAATAATTTCTAATGTATTCCATCATATAATAATTTTATTCATAAAACATACATATTCATAATATTTCTCCACCAAAATCAAATGTTTCTACATAAACGTCAAATGCCCTACGCGTATATGACGTCATGCGCAGAAGAAAACAAAATTGAACGCAGGATGTCATAATCTTTTTATTTGATTCATGGGGAATAGGTAACAAAGTAGAAAGAGCGAAAATTGATTGAGTGGAGAGTAGTATTGTGCGTGCGACTAGTATTCCCATAAGCAGCAAATACACGATACAATCGTTGTATGCAATCTGCGGTTGTATGCGACGACTGTATCGTGTGTTAGCTAGCTTACGACGGTTGTACCGATATCGCACGGTTGTACGCTGAACTCAACTGAACGAAAAATATTTTTACTCACCCCAAATGGAGGGTTCCCTTTAAAAACTTGAGGAGACACTTACCCTCAGTTTTTATTCACACCACCCATTTTCTCATTTCGAGCATAATTTGGAAATTCGCAACGAAATTAGCTGTTTTGCCCTGGTGTGAATACCGTATTATTCCCAATCAACACGTTGACTCATGAGTCGCGACTCTCACGAGTACGAAAGAGAAGAACGATGAGATAGAAAACAAGCTGCCCGGTGAGTCGCGGGCAGAATTTTCCGTGACTTTTTTTGACGTTTCTCTTTTACTTGTTCGTTATTTTGCTATTCCGCTTGATTTCTTTTCATTGCGCGTGGAGCGCAATTGTTTTGAAAATTACGAAAGAATTTAATTTGACGAACAAAAATTGATGTTTTAAATAACTGTGCATACATGAAATACATCCAAATTTGTATAACACCTAGTACATAGCCTACAAAGCTACTATTGTACTTAGTGGGCGCTACAGCTCGAGGTGAACCTGGGCCTGCTTCTCGCAACCATTTGTGTGTGCGTGTTATATTTTTGCACGAATGGAAGGGACCTACAGTTTTTTTCCGACTCCGAACGGCGAGTTGAGAAGCTCATTCGTGACAAATAATACTCTTTGATGCTTGTCAGACATTCGAAAGAGGTGGGCACTGTGAAAAACTTTTTAGGTGTTTGCGGCGGGATTCGAACCCAAGACCGCTGGTTCAGTAGTCCGACGCACTAACCACTTGCGCTACGGTGCCCACTAACAGAAAACAGAAACTGTCGTGGCTACGACAAAAATATGTAGAAATACAAAAATAAATAGATGTTGATATTTGGCTTGCAGATCCTTCAATTGAAGCGTTTGAATTGGCAATGACAGTTTCTTGATTGTTCGGGCGTTTTTAAGATGGTATTTTGAGCTAGGCTTAGCTTGCGCACTGATTTTTACATCAATTAGCTTGGAATCCTCTACGGCTGTCTGGTCTCCAAACCACTGAAGTGCTAGTGGCGCTTCAATACCGACGCATCCTAAATTCTTCGCCAGATCCTCTTCGATTAGGGTTACGGACGAGCCCTCATCCAGCAGCGCATATGTCGAGACCTCGCATTTTGGACCGTACAGTTTCACTGGCAAAACCTTGAAGAGTAGAAGGGATTCTGGGCAACGCTTTTTGGTGTTACAACTCAGCACCGGCTTTGGATCTTGAGTCGGCTTTCCATCTGTAGGCTTGACTCCGTCGCTGTCATGGAGCTCACGATGATGCAGACGTTGACAATCGTTCACTGCACACTTTCTTCTTGCTCGGCACTTGAATGTGTTGTGACCAGGTCGCAATCAGGAAAAGCACAACTTGTTTTTCTTTACCAAGTCCCATTTGGCGTCAGCGGACATCTTTTTAAACGATGTGCATTCTGGTAATCGATGTCCACCCTTGCATACTATGCAAATAATGTCAGGAGCAATGTGCAAAATAGGTTTAGCTCTTCTCTGCTTCTGATTTGGCGTGGCATCTGGGACTCCTTTGGCGGTAACAATTGGCAATATAGATAAAATCAATCGTGCAGTATCGTTTGCCCACAATCCAAAGTGCTCGATGGTTGGATAAGAACCGGCAAAGGATGCAAATCTGGCCCACTCCATGCGTTTGCTTAGTGGAAGCTTTTGGACTAGCTCCTCCAAGAGCATCGGGTTGTTTAGATGTGGATGTGCTCCAGCCGCCTTCAGGAAAGCAACCAAGTTCTGGATTTTAGTGGCGAATGGAACCAGCTGGTCTATTGCAGATTCCGAAAACTCTGGGAAGGCTCTGACTTTCGCAATTTGGCTTTTAACTAAGCACTCCGGGCGTCCAAATCTAAACTGTAGCTGGCTGATGACTTCGTTTACGTTGGTTGGATAAATTAGTAGTGATTCAACCACTTCTTTTGCTATTCCCTTGAGCCATTTTTGTAATCGCATTGTGTTCTCTAAGTCTGTATACTCAAAGGCAATAGTTGACTGCTGAAACGTTGAAGCAAATAGTGGCCATTCCTCAGCTCGTTCACTAAACTCCGGCAGGTCATGAAGTCTTCTCCTAGGATCTCGATAGAGAATGCTGTTGTATGTATTGGCGTGCATATGAGACAAATTTTGCGGTGAAGCATTTGTTGGTGCTGTCCATCGTGACGGTATTGGTATGGCGTAACCTTGTGGCATGGTGGCGGTGAATTGTACTGATGGTGCTGAGGCTGAATGTGTCGTAAAAGGTAAGCTGGTCGCTTGTGGTACCGTGTAAGGCATTGACATGATGGGAACTCCCAAATACGACGATGAAGCGATGTCAGACGGCTTAATGGCAGACGGTAAGGCGTATGCCGCCTGTGGCATTATACTTGGCTGCATATCAGACGGCAAGGCTGCCGCCTGTGGCGTGGAAACTGGTACGAATGGCATCATACCTGGCTGTATACCAGACGGCAAAGGCTGCCGCCTGTGGCGTTGAAACTGGTACGAACGGCATCATACCTGGCTGTATACCAGACGGCAAGGCTGCCGCCTGTGGCGTTGAAACTGGTACGAACGGCATCATACCTGGCTGTATACCAGACGGCAAGGCTGCCGCCTGTGGCGTTGCTATGGGACGTGATTTCGCTACAGACCAAGTTGAAGCATATGGCGACACCTCAGTAGGTGGCACCTCCTGAAGTGCCCTTTGCGCTAGCTGAGACTGTGCTTCGAATAAAAGTTTCTCCACAGTGGCAAGGCGATCGGCTAGGTCTGGTGCTTTGGAATCCTCGCAAGGGTTCTCATCGCAAGGTTCCAGTGTTTTGTCTAATGTATCATCTAGGCTCATATTTGGGCAATTCACGATGTAGTCGTTCAGATAGTTTGGTAACTTTGCTTTGTTTCTCCTGGTGCTTCTTTTAGGCATCCGTATTTCACCAAGAAACGTCGAGGAAAGTCTTGACAAAAAGTAAAAATAAACTTTGTCGTGGCTACGACAAAAATATGTAGAAATACAAAAATAAATAAAAACGCATTTACCAAAAGTGTAAATTTAAGAATTCATGGAAAGGAAACAATTTATTTTTACGTATTTCTTTCTCCTCTTTTTCGGCCGTTGACAAAAACAAAAGTAAAAGAATCAATTCAAATATGTGTCAAAAATGACAGCCGGCTAAAAATATTCAGTTTTGTGATCAGCTCCCTCTCTCCGTAGATGTCGACAACACTCTCCATATTTATTCATGACCGAAACTATAAAAGAGTCGTGACTCAAAACTCAACGCGTGGATGCAAGCGCCTCACCGAATGACAGATGAAAACAGAAAATAGAAAAGAGTCGCGACTCATGAGTCAACGTGTGGACTGCGACTTATTGATCTCGGTGATCTAAACACAAAATAAAAATTATTCGGTACTAAAAGAAAAAAATGTATCGCTAATTTAGGAGATATTTAGTGTTTAGTAGTTATTTCCGTAAATAAACTATGTAGTTCAAGCAGCAAATACACGATACAATCGTTGTACAACGGTTGTATGCAATTTGCGGTTGTATGCGACGATTGTATCGTGTGTTAGCTAGCTTACGACGGCTGTACCGATATCGCACGGTTGTACGCTTTGATTCGAAAACCTGAGGTTGGATGCGCCGTTGTATGGAAATCGCACGCAGATTGTATAGTGTGTGTGCTACTTACAACGGTTGTACCGATATTGGTACAACCCGCGGTTGTACAACGATTGTATCGTGTATTTCCAGCTTTAGACTACAATTGTCAAAGCTACTGGCCCCGTTCAGCACAAGTAAAGTGATATAAAAACGAAAAATATAATGGAATAACATACAAAACACAAATATCTCATGGAATGGTTTAATAAATATGGGATGTTATCTGAAAAAAAGAAATTAAAATTGTAGAGGCACTCTGATCAACTGCATGTGGAGCCGAAAAGCGTCGGCCATAGGATTCGTACATACACAATATCTGTCCATTTATTTGAGCTCCGCGCTCATTGGGGCACTTTTCTACAGTTGGCTTTATAGTCGACTTGATATCCACGCGAGTGCCTGACAATTGTTGATATACCCGGGTGGCAAAACCTACACGAAAAGTGATATTTTAACATATTAACCCGAGGCAGCGCCGCATCTATCCAATGTTAGCTATATAACAGTCGACTTTATCTATCCAACTGTTTAACAATAACATCTAACTATTATTATTACTATAAATTATACCTATACTTATGTACAGTCGAACTTCGATAAGTCGAACTTCGATAACTCGAATATTTGATAACTCGAATGAAATTGGTTGACAATAGCGCCAAGACTGAAATTTACATGCAATTTTTATTTGATAACTCGCACTTCGATAACTCGAATGTCTTGATAACTCGAAGAGATTATTTGGCGTCACCTTCGATAAGTCGAATTCGGAAGCGGAATTCCCAAATTCTGCGTGTTTTTACATCTTCGTTTTACATATAATGCATCGCTTTCGGGGGCACAGTGTTTGTTTGTCCTATGACCTAGTATACATTCGTGTAGAAAATCGTGATTTCGTTGTTTGTGAGTTAGAATATTGTCAAATTTCTTGTTAGTAGGGGTTAGAACACACACTACAAGGCTGGTATATTGGTTGATATGAACTCAAAGTTTAGTTTTTATTTTTGAAAAAATAGTCGAAATATTGTCGAGATATTCAGATGTGAATCCGAATCTGCACAGCTCGACAACAACAATGACAGCGACAGTGATGCAATGGAGGAAAATTTGGAGGACGATTTGATTCAACCACCTTCAAACGAGTTGGTTGCAAATTCGTTAAGCATTTAGCGTTTATATTTAAAACAAATGAAAAAACAACCGATTCTGTGTATGTATAATGGTTTAAATTCCATTGAATTTTTTTTTGAAAATCAAAATAAAGATTCCACACTTCAGTCATGTATAACAGACTATTTTAAATAATAATTATGTTCCTGTACGTTTTTTGTGATATATAGTATATGTTCGCAAATAAATACATATTTATATCAATTTTATATTTTACTTGATAGCTCGAAGTCTTGATAACTCGAATTTTTTTTGTAGCAAGTGATGGTTCGAGTTATCGAAGTTCGACTGTATATAAAAAAATAATTTAATATTAAAAAAATTTATAACATGGCACCGTTATAGATATACTATCGGAACTGAATGCATCCATTTGCGAAATTAGCAAGCGTAGGTATGAACACTTTTTATTTGAAACTCGAAATTATCTCATTTCGACCGTAGCGTGAATCCCATAGTCCCAAGTCGGAATCCACACGTTGACTCATGAGTCGCGACTCTTTTCTATTTTCTGTTTTCATCTGTCATTCGGTGAGGCGCTTGCATCCACACGTTGACTTTTGAGTCACGACTCTTTTATAATTTCTGTTTTCGTAATTTGACAGCTCTCTTTTATTTTTTCTTTCGCTTTTAAAATGGTTACAGATCTGTATTTGTTAGTTTCTATGTAGAAATGTTGCATGCATTTTTTCATTTTCCTAAAATAGTAGCTTGGGAGGCTATGAATTAGGTGTTATACAAATTTGGATATATTTCATATATGCATAATTATTTAAGACATCAAGTTTTAATCGTCAAATTAAATTCTGACGTAATTTTCAAAACAATTGCGCTCTACGCGCAACGAAAAGAAATGAAGCGGATTAACAAAATAACGAACAAGTAAAAGAGAAACGTCAAAAAGAGTCTCGGAAAACTCTGCCCGCGACTCACCGGGCAGCTTGTTTTCTATCTCATCGTTCTTCTCTTTCGTACTCGTGTGAGTCGCGACTCATGAATCAACGTGTGGATTGGTCGACTCTTTTTGACGTTTCTCTTTTTCTTGTTCGTTATTTTGCTATTTCGCTTCATTTATTTTCGTTGCGCGTAGAACGCAATTGTCTTGAAAATTACGAAAGAATTTTATTTGACGAACAAAAATTGATGATTTAAAGGATTATGCATATATGGAATACATCTAAATTTGTATAACAACTAGTACAGATTCTCCATAGCTACTATTTTAGGAAAATTACAAAATGTAAGCAATACATCTTCATAGAAACTAATAAATACAGAGTTGTAACCATTTCAAAAGCGAAAGAAAAAAATAAAAGAGAATTGTCAAATTACGAAAACAGAAATTATAAAAGAGTCGTGACTCAAAAGTCATCGTGTGGATTCAAGCGCCTCACCGAATGACAATTGAAAACAGAAAATAGAAAAGAGGCGCGACTCATGAGTCAACGTGTGGATTGCGACATATTAGGTGTGTTTGGTATCTTTTTTGGCACACGGAATTGAGATCTGTCAAATCGTAGAATCCTCTCAAAGAGAGAGAACTCCTCTCGAAGACAGACAACTTGCACAAAAGTAAACAAACGCTTTTCAAACAACACTTCGTCAAACCTATCAAATTGTTTTTGTTTTCCACTAACAATGAAGATTATGACATTTCGCAAATTGTCAGATGGCTGGTTTGACAGAGTTGGCTCGGCCCACCCCGAGGAATTGGTCTTGCAGATAATTCATCGCAAAGAGAGATCCAAATGAGAGTAAAAAAAATTGAGAGCCATGAAACTGTCAGATTCTATGTAGTTTACGTAGAACTTTCCAAAACTAGCATGTTACCAAACAGACCTATCATAGTCGGCTCGAAATTTAAAACGACACAAACGTCATTTTAAATAATTAGAGTCGGCTATAAATTTCTAATATAATATTTTGATTTTTGGTTTTGTTCGTTCAAATCACTTTACAAAAACATACCAAAGTCGATACTAACTAATACACAGGCAAAAATGTGTTTATGAATAACGAAAAGTTATAGCCGGCTGTAACTATAGTCGGCTATAGGCACTATTCATGGGCTGACTATGAATTTGCGTCAATGTCAATGGATATTGCCACCTACGTACCTACACGAAGTGTAATGTTGGTTTGCATTTGAAGTAGAGATGTAACGGATATCCGGTTAGTATCCGGTATCCGGCCTTTTTTTTTATATCCGGCACATGGCCGGATAGTAACTTGGTATGCGGCTTGTGGCCGGATAGTTCTTGCATCTGTAAAAATGTTAAGAAAAAGGAGAAAAGAAACACCCAAAAATATTTTTTAAACGTTTTATTTTTCAGAATGAACAAGCAGTGAATTTCAGAATAAACATTAAAGAAAATTTAGTATGTATGTAGGTATGTATGTATGTATACTTTTATTGAGACTTTCTTTTCTTTACAGATAATATAATAATAGATTTTTTTTTTTTTTTTTTTAAGAAAATTTAGTATTGAAAGTTAACTAACTTGCCGTTAGTGATGTATAAAAACTAATTTTTCAGCATTTAATGGCAGCAGGCGGTTGCGTTTTATTTTCGTAAATGATGCCTGCTTCAGAAAAGAGCTTCTCGTTGTATAGGTACACAGAGTTGAAAGGTAGATTTCGGCAAATTTTGATAGAATCAGGTGTTGTTGGGTATTAACGGACCACTAAGCCCAAGGATCATCATTCCGATCAAGTCGAACTGTTTTGAAATAGAAGTCAAGCTCGTGTCACATTTTGCTGAAGCTTCATTTTGTCCATTGTCTTCCGCCACCTCGTTAAAACACTCCCAAAAGGTGTTATGAGTATCACCTTCACCAATTTTATTTTTCTTGCTAAGTGGAGAATCCCCTACTTTGTTTCGTCTTCGTTTTCTTCGCAACTCATTTTTGAAATTTCCAACAAAATTCTCTGGCGGGCTCTTTCAGCATAAATCGTTCCCAGGAAGTTCGCCTTGAACCTCGGTTCTAGAAGAGATGCGATCAAGTAATTTGGATCTTCGTTAAGGTCGACGAAACGATTCTTGAGTTCAGTTTTTAATGAAGCTCTCATGTCTAATAAGTTGGTTGTTTTTCGAGCAGTTTCATATTTTTCGAGGTGTCTTATTAATGTGGCAACATGTGGTATTACTTCTGAGATGCAAGAGAGACCAGAACTGGTTATTTCTTCAAAAGGCTGGAGAAGTCTTATACACTGTTCCAATAGATCCAAATGATAAGCTGCCAAACTATTAACAATGTCGTGGTCGGCGATGTAAAGAGAGATTGCTCATTTCTGTTCCAGTAATCGTTTGTTTTGATATCTTTTGCAGGATAAAACATAAATGTTTGCGTCGTAGTACGCATTTCGTTCGGCCGGTAATCCGGCTATACGGCCGTATTACATTCTTAAATAACATACAAAAAATAATAGGAAATCTAAACTAAGAAGAAAAAAAAGTAAATTTTGTTACATTTTCCTTTATTATATTGCAACCTTCGCATCATACATTATTCTCTTTTCAACAACCGATCGAGGACGCTTCGCTGGCCTTAGTAATTCATTTTCATCCATTGGCTTGATAATGTGGCCCTTTCTCGTGATAACCGCTGGTTTTGTCAGCATACGAAAAGCGGTCTCCGGAACAAAACTCCTTCCAATCGGCGCTCGAATACTTGCCTCATAGTCCTTAACAGACGTAAAAGGAAACGGAATATCGGAGACCAAGTGTTCTCGGAGTTTTTTGTTTACATTTTCATGGATGCGCACCCGAGTTTTGTTGCTATCATCAGCTTCTGTCTTATTGTCTCCAAACTGTAGTACAAGCTTCTTCTTCGCTTGTTTTGAATTTTGAGAGATGCCCGTTCCAGCCCATGAACCCCAACCGGGCATTGATAGTGTTAATTGATTGGCAAGCGCGTCCTTTTCTTCTGCACTTTTTTGTTTTCCAAATTCAGCGACAATGTCATCATCTTCAAATGCATCGTTAATCGTCGTCTGCCTGTCGATTGCAACGGCGTCCTCTGCATTGTCAAAGTCCAGATCTTCTCCGCAGTTGGTTAGTTCAGCTAATGATGTCTTCAGGGATTTGGGTTTTACATCCGCGTAGATATCATGCTTTATACCATCTATGCTTTCCTTCAAAGACGGCTGGAGAGCTGCGGTTGCAGTCGGTAGAACAGGTGCTTCACGTGTTACTGTTTCAAGAAGTTGTTCGTCCACCTCTACTCGCATTGATCTGTTTTTAAAACTCAGATCCTGCAAGTTTTTCAGCTCATTTTTCTCAATTTTTGGGTGCGGCTTCTTTTCATTTCTTTTCATTAGTTTAGCGAGATCTTTTTGCCGTTTAAGTTGCTTCTGAGCGAGTTTCTTGAGAATATTATCTTCGGCTTTATCGAAAAGCTTGTCAATAGTTTGCATGTTCGCTTCAGAATCGACCGCCTGTACGTCTTCTATGACCCAACCATTTTCAATAACCATGGTGGATGTCGCCTTCTTTTTATTCTTTTTTTTATATTTCTTAGCTTTGGCTGGCTTATCTGTATTAAGAGGTTTATCGATATCTTCTTTGTTGTCTTCTTCAGCACCTAAATCATCAGCTAATGCTATTTTTAGTTTTTCTTCGTTTTCGTTTCGAGTCATCCAGTACTTTCGGTATCCACCTTCAGCAGTATCCATCGCCTCTGAACCACGTTTCTTGCCATTTGATTGCATCCACGGATTTGATTGGTTCGCCTGGTCGATGTTGGTATCGTCATCTGATTTCACGTCTTCTTCATCTTCTGATACATCTTTCTTTTCGGTCAATTGTCGACTCAAAGCCATCTGCTCCGACAAGCCCTTCTGCACATCTCTATTGTATTTTGCTTTCACCAGGTTATTTTTAGCCCAAGTACCAGTGTTTTTATGTCTTAAATTTGCGCGTTCAAGAACTCTATTCTTCTCTAGACTCTTTAGCCTTTCCAGTGCTTCATCGGGATTCTGCTTCTGCAAAAGTTCGAATTCCTTCAATTGTTCTTTCAACTTATGTTGTTTCAACAGCCTGTGGTACTTCTTTGACTTGATCTTGTTTTGCAGTCGAAGTTTGGCGGATTTCTGCGTTTGACGCATCTTAAGGTACATCAGCTCTTGTCGTCGCTTCTTAATTTCTTCCTTTGTCAGTAACATTTGTTCCATTTTTTCATCATTTTGCGTTACTGCGTTAGTGTTTTCACCTTTAAGAGCACGCAATTTTGCTTCCGCCTCTTCGACAGCAATTTGCAACTCTGATTTCATTGACAGAGGAAGAGGCTTTTTAAATCTAGCTGTGTTGAGGTAAACAGTCTCCGAGTCCAGCGGAAACGTCTGCGTCTCAGCGGATTGAAATCGTGCTACCACAGCGTCCCATCGTTGCAACTGCTTTTTTGTCTTCTCATAGTTAATTTTACGCACGACGCGCTCTGCTTCAGGTTTTTCCAGTGGTCTTGGGAGAATACTTCCTGAGCTTTGAACATTTTTAAGTTGCTTACCTACGTTTAAATGATTTGTTGTTCCTTTCAGAGTTTTGACGAGATCGAAGACACTGACTGGGTTTGTAGTGGGTAATACTTGTTTGGGTAGCTTAACGCGGGGTTTTATCAATCCGAACTCATTTTGAGTAGCTGACAACTCCTTACGGGCAACTTTCTTGATATGCTGCAATTTGCTTAAATTACCTACGGCCTGAATAAGTTTTTTGTGGTCCTTAGATACTGGTTCGTCATCTAAAGAGTAATCATCGTCGGAATCAGACATTATTTACCTAATTTTTTATAGTTAACAATAAGTCTAATTTAAATGTTCGTGGATCCCAGTGACGTCTTTCTCCCATGTGCCTTTAAAGTTGACAAGTAAATAAACCACACGCTTCTTAGGATTATACTCGGAAATGCAAATTTTTGGGAAAACTGAAATTAAGTAGTTGAGTGAGTATGAAGCAAATTTAAAACCTCAAATGGTATCTGAATATTTCTTAAAACAAGATAAAAAAATTAATTCAAATATAAGATATTTGAAGTGACTTTTACTTCTACTGCTACAAGTTAACATAATAGATATGTTTGCTTCCACATTTTTAAATGAACACACGTGTTGGAAATCCATTTGTTAGGTATGTTTGTTCAGTTAAATGATTTGCATTATCAATTTTTTCTATAACGGGCTGCGGGTTCGATGATTTTATTTTATGGAATGTAGGTTTCATTTAATTCATACACACTAATGTCGTTTTCGATAGGGCTTTTCAGATTTTGCTCTCAGATTTCAGATTTTTCGTGTTGGTTGGAAAACAAACGAGATTGATCTGTTTTTCTGCAATTGTATTAGTGTGACATTTTACATCTTGTTCGTAAAAGAAAATAAATAAGAAAAAGAAAAATAATAAATACAATTTTAAAACACTGACGCTGATTACATGACTCTTTTTTTTCGTTCGTTTTGCCTTTCGTCTTTTTGACAGGTACGTATGATAGTGATTACACGTTTCCTAATAATTGGTGGATACGTGCATACGTGATTCTGACGTTTATTGAAATTCACATTATATTAATGAAGGGAATAGTAAAATTTCAGTTTCAATTAAAATTCTCTGCTTTGTTTTGGTTGTCAAACGAGAAATATCAGAGATCAACCGGAAAAAATCTCAGAATTTTCATTCCTGCTTTCGTTACTTCATTGTAGGTCTGTTTGGTAACTAACACATTTGTACACATTCGTAAGATTCCTACACATTCCGTGTTTGTTAACCCAAAATATTCGTGAAAGAGAGAGCCAAATGACAGTTGAAAAAAATTCCCCTCCACTGAGAACGTACACAATCCTACACAGTCTTTTTCTTCGCGTAGGTTTGAACAGCTCTGTCAGACCAGCCATCTGACAATTGTGATATGTCATAATCTTCAGTTGGTGGAAAACAAAAACAAATTTTGAAATTGAATTGAATTGAATTGAGTTAAGTCTTACACAGAAAAAAGATACCAAATAGACCTTGTCCTCTCGTTTCTATGATAGAAGTCCCTCGATGACTCCATGAAATAGATGTAGCACGATTTCGAAAGAGGGGAAATTTTTTGACACTCTCAATTGGCTCCCTCTTCTCTTGATTTTCGACAATGGGATGTAAATTTACGTAAATTACCAGGTTACCAAACAGACCTATTAGGTGTGTTTGTTAACTTTTATTAACACAAATGGCACATCTGTCAAATACTAAAAGTGGGGGAAAATCCTCTCTTCTTTTTTTTTAACTATTGAATATTTTCACGAAAAACTAATTTGCTTTTATTTTGTTAAAAAGAAGTGATTGACATTTCACAAATTGTCAGATTACTGTTTGAAGGATGTGCCTCGGTGACTCCATGAAAAAGATCTAGCACGATTTTGCAAGAGGGGAAATTTTTTTGACACTGTCATTTGGCTCTCTCTTCTCTTGATTTTTGACAGTTGGATGTAGATTTACGTAAATTAACAGGTTACCAAACACACCTTTTATTAATTATTTGACAGCAATGATAAGCATTTCACAAAAAAGATACCGAACACACCTATTAGGTCTGTTTGGTGTGTCGATAGTTTACGCAATACTATTATTATATTCTCTGTTAAAAAAAAGGTAGTTCTCCCATCGTGTGTGAATACTAGTGCACTACATTTGTACACCGACAATCGATTGGGAAAACCGAAACAAACACAAAGGTTCTCGTCCCACTCATGCCTTCATGAGTATTTACAAATATCAAAAACTAGCCGGCTAATTTGTAAAGTCAATATTCTCTAAACTAGTGTAAAAAATTAGCCAGTGGATAAAATTTTAACGCAATTGGCACGTTGCCTTAAACGTGTGGCAAGACTGTAAAAGTCGTGTTTCGACCATTAACGGTTTTTAGGCCGTGTGCCAATTGCGCTCAATTTGTATCCACTGGCTAGTTTTTGTTTTTAATGCGTTCAGCGGGTCTATTATGCACTTTTATTATTATTATTTTTGGCGTTGAGATTCTCATACCCACCCAACTGTTTAGTAAACCAGTTGAGGAAACAGCCATACAGGACCCGGCCACTTCTTAATGATTTCAGTCGATGTCCTGTCCATAGTTTTTGTTTTAATCGCGCGCAGTGCGCCAGGCATCCAACTGTTTAGTAACACCAGTTGAGGAAACAGCCATACAGGACCCGGCCACTTCTTAATGATTTCAGTCGATGTCCTGTCCATAGTTTACATTATTTATTCTTTGCAAAAATATATAGTGAAATACACTATATTTTCTCATAAAAGTACCACTTTCATTCATTAAAATGTTAGTTTTCAGTATTTTGAGGTTAGAATTTCGAAAACATTTTTTTTTTTGCTTTATTTGTTATTTCCTCACTTTGATTTTATTTTTTGTGTTTTAGGGGTCATTTGGGGCCTATAAAAAAAATTGTTTAAATCCGAAGGTTGACCTATTGGAAAGCGGCCCCTTTTTCTTTAATAAAAAAAGGCAATTCATATTGGCAAAATCGTGTATAAGTATAATTAAGGAAAATTGATTTTTCGAAAAACGTTAATTGGTGAAATTATTAACTCCGCATTTTATATGACACGCTGTCTTATTTTATAACCGAAGAAAATATATTTGTCGCAGTGCGCGGTAGATATAGTATGAAGCTACTATGTCTAAGTGAAACCAGAGTATTAATGTCGATAGAAGGTGCGCGCGCACCATTATAGAGGGTTGTCATCGGCAGGCGAGAGTCGATTGACTCTCGAAAAGGGACGCGCACTTTTCTGGGGGATTTTGCAAGAAGCAGACATATTGAAATACTCCGGGATTACTGCGAGAAAAAATAATTAAAAAGATGGAGAATTCGACATCAGAAGTGGGATCCTCTCCGCCCCAAATAAATAGGGATAATGAAGAAAAATGGAAATCACTCCTGGAGCAGCAGAATAAAAATTTCATGGCCCTGCTTGGGACAATGAGGCAGTCGACGGCAAACAACGGTGTTCAGTTGCCCGTATTCGATCCAGACAAGCCAAATTGTAACGCAAGTGCTTGGATTTCTACGGCGGACATTTGTATGACAGACCAACAACTGGAAGGTGCCTCCTTAATAATTGAACTTAGTCGTTCCCAGCGTCAGAATGGCTGTCCACGATTTCGTTTTCGGGAATGACGTGGAGTCAATTTAAGGACATCTTCAAGGCTAGATACGATTGTCCTGAAACCGCCGCTACCTTCCTGATTAACGCAAATAACACCAAGCCAAAGGATGGTGAATGTGTTGCCTCTTACGCTGCAAGCATGATGACTTCATTGATGTCTCGTTGGAAGAATTCAACGATTGAACAAATTGCTGTTGCTACAGTTTTGGCACATATATCGCAATTCGAACCTCGTGTACAACGCCTTGCATTTACAGCAGAAATCGAAACCAGACATCAGATGCAGAAAGAGTTGAAGGCATTGGCATTCTTGAAGAGACGTGAGCCAATAAATCAAAATGACTTTCATGGAACGGATGCTAAACGGTACAAAGCCACACCTACAAACTCAGCGATCAAATGTTTTAACTGTGGGAAGCTGGGCCATAAGTCAAGTGCATGCCGTGTCCCAAAGGAGAACGAAAGAAGAAATCCACGACCAGGGACATCGTTTGAACGCCCATTGTCAAAAAAATTTCCGGCTTTGAATACCATTACGTGCTTTAAGTGCAGAGAGTCTGGGCACTTTGCATCACGGTGTGTTGGTGACAACAGCAAGGAGAGAAGCAGCTCTAGTGTTCCTGCAGATACACGCAGAATTGATATTTGTGAGATTGGTTCTCCGATGGGTACTCTGAAACATTTTGGTGAGCAAATATTATTTTATTATGATTCGGGTTCAGAGTGTTCAATTATAAAAGAATCTGTAAGTTTTAGAATTAGAGGCAAACGTTTTAATAAAGTCGTGAGCATGACTGGTATTGGACAGACAAGTGTGAACAGTACTTTTCAGATATTAGCTACTGTTGTTATAAATGAAATTTCTATTGAGGTTCTTTTTCATGTGTTACCTGACCATTACTTGCGACATGATATTATGATAGGACGGGAAATTTTAAATCAAGGATTAGGCGTACACATGACTTCCAATGTTTTGCAATTCAATAAAATTAAAGTAGTTCAAGCATGCAATAGAGTAGATCCAACAATTGGTTTGGACAAAATTGATACAGATATTCAGGCAGAATTCAGACCAAGGTTGCTTTCTATTTTAAATGAGTTCAAAGAAAACTTTATCCAGGGTACGCCAAGTTACCCCGCGAATGTTGAGCCAATGCAAATACGACTTAAAGATCCCAATAAGACTGTGTACCGTCGTCCTTACAGATTGAGTCCTGCAGAACGAACAATTATACGTGATAAAATAAAGGAACTTTTAGAAGCCAATGTTATTCGACCAAGTTCATCCCCATTTGCAAGTGCGGTTTTGCTTGTTAAAAAGAAGGATGGATCAGATCGCATGTGTATTGATTATCGTGAATTAAATGATAATACCATTCCTGAAAGGTTTCCTTTGCCGTTAATTTTAGATCAGATAGACCGACTTCACGGATGCTTTTATTTTACAATGCTTGACATGGCTAGTGGGTACCACCAGGTGCCGATGCATCCAGACTCGATTGAAAAGACAGCATTTGTAACGTTGGATGGTCATTTTGAGTATCTTGTTATGCCATTCGGCCTACGTAACGCACCTTCGGTTTTTCAACGTGCTGTCATCAAAGCATTGGGGGAACTTGCCAATACATACGTTGTAGTTTACATGGATGACATTTTGATTTTGGGCGGTGCTGATATTAATGAAGCTCTCGTGAGGTTTCGAACTGTGTTACAAATACTAGCAAATGCTGGGTTTTCTTTCAATAGCAAAAAGTGTTCTTTTTTTAAACAGAACGTAGAATATCTTGGGTTTGAGGTAAGTCGGGGAGAAGTGAGACCCAATTCTAAGAAAATAGAAGCTTTGATATCCTTGCCTCCTCCGAGTACTGTCACCCAATTACGTCAGTTTATTGGATTGGCCTCATATTTCAGACAGTTTATTCCACAATGTTCTCAAATGATGGCTCCTCTATATCAATTGACAAGTGTTGTTAAAGGCAATATCTCTTGGACACCCAAACACGAATCCATTAGACAGAAAATTGTATCCACTTTAATCAATGAGCCTGTGTTGAGAATATTTGATCCAGATTGCGAAACAGAACTTCATACAGATGCAAGTGCAATTGGGTATGGGGGCGTTTTAATGCAAAATAAAAATAAGCATCGATATGTTATAGCTTACTACAGCAAACGAACGTCACTCGCAGAGTCTAAATACCACTCTTACGAATTGGAAACCCTTGCAGTTGTAAATGCTATTAAACACTTCAGGCATTATTTATATGGACGAAAATTCATTGTGTTTACAGACTGCAATTCTTTACAGTCTTCACGAAAGAAACTAGATCTTACCCCAAGAGTGCATAGATGGTGGGCGTTTCTACAAGCTTTTGACTTTGATATCATTTATAGGGATGGCAAACGAATGTGTCATGCTGATTTCTTTTCACGAAATCCACTCCCGGAACCAAATGAGATTCCGGTTAAATTGCAACAGAAAGAAGTAAACATCAACAGTCTTCCCAAAAATTGGTTGCTTGCTGAACAGCAACGTGATCCAGAACTCCTTAAACTCATCAGTGATATAAATAATGAAAGCCTCAATGAAGATCTAGCGAAAACTTACGAGTTTCGTGCTGGTGTGCTGAATCGAATAATACAGAGAAACGGTAGATCTCGATGTCTTCCCATACTTCCAAGGAGCCTACGGTGGTCTGTTATAAATTCAACACACAGTGCTCTTATGCATCTGGGGTGGAAAAAAAACTTTGGAAAAAGTATACGATCAGTTCTGGTTTGAACACATGGCCAAGTATGTAAGGAAGTTCGTTGACAATTGCGTAACGTGCAAGGTATCTAAGTCACATTCTGGTAAGATTCAAGCTGAATTACATCCAATTCCTAAGGTGGCTATTCCATGGCATACTGTTCATGTTGACGCGACGGGGAAACTAAGTGGTAAGAATGATCGCAAAGAATATGTCTATGTTTTTATTGATGCTTTTACTAAATTTGTCCTGTTATACCACACATTACATATTGACTCAGCAAGTAGTATCAAAGCCTTAAAAATGAGTGTCTCAATTTTCGGGTCACCTCATAGGATTATTGCGGATCAAGGTCGATGTTTTGCAAGTTCAGAGTTTCGAGAGTTTTGTAGCTCACATAACATTAACCTTCATTTAATAGCTACTGGCAGTTCTCGAGCAAATGGCCAAGTTGAGCGTACTATGAGTACATTGAAGAATATGCTAACTGCAGTCGAGACTAGTAAAGACTGTTCGTGGCAAGATGCGCTTGCTGACGTACAATTAGCATTGAACTGTTCGATTAACCGAGTTACAAAATCTAGTCCGCTTGAGTTGATGATAGGTAGAGTAGCTAGACCTCTTGACTTAATGTTTGTAAACAACAATGATGATGACATAGATCTAACTGAGCTCCGGACAAAAGCCTTAGATAAAATCCAAAAAAACGCTACATACGATAAGAATAGATTTGACAACACCAAAGCTAAGCTCAATAAGTTCTTAATGGGTGACTTTGTATTATTGCAGAACGACGAACGTAATCAAACCAAACTTGACACCAAATATAAAGGTCCATTTAAAATAATAGAAGTTCTAGATGGTGATAGATACCTGCTCAAAGCCATTGATTCTAAACGGACATACAAATATGCTCACGATCGCCTCAGAAAAATGCCTACTTATGATACTACTATTGATGTAAAACTTAATTTACAAAACTTAAATGAACAAAATGTAAATAATAAATACTTGCAAGAAGAATTTTTAAATGAAAAAAATATTAATGAAGAATTTGTAAATGAAGAATTTTTAAACGAAGAATTTCTAAACGAAGAACAAAGATTAAGTATTGTGAATGAAGAGACTTGTAATGTAGATGTTAATGAGGAATATTTAAATGAAGAATATTTAGAGATAGAACATGTAAATGAAGATATATAATTCAGTTTAATTGGATAATTTGTAACTTTAAAAAAAAAAAATAAAAATAGAAAAATGCGATGTTTTAAATGGGGACGTAGCCGTAGCTCAATCGAAATCGGAATCTCTTGAATGTAGACCGTGAGTGTGCGGTGTGCGTTAAGTTTTGAAAACAGAAGAGTACTAGATGGAAGTACCTATTTTGCAATGATGATAATGAAAGGACTTCATGATGGGGTTGGACTGAGAAGGAGTAATTTAAAAAAAAAAAAAAAAAAAAAAAAATAATAATGTCTTTAGGTCAGGGCTGACCGAGTAGACACATGAGGACATGTGAACGGACAGAATGGCCGTGTCGCAGTGCGCGGTAGATATAGTATGAAGCTACTATGTCTAAGTGAAACCAGAGTATTAATGTCGATAGAAGGTGCGCGCGCACCATTATAGAGGGTTGTCATCGGCAGGCGAGAGTCGATTGACTCTCGAAAAGGGACGCGCACTTTTCTGGGGGATTTTGCAAGAAGCAGACATATTGAAATACTCCGGGATTACTGCGAGAAAAAATAATTAAAAAGATGGAGAATTCGACATATTTAATACAATTGAACAAACGAACGCACCTTCGCCACGCCATCTGTCAACTCAGCGATGAATCAGAGCAGCGTGGTACGATGCTGCCAACCACACAAATTAACAAACAACAAGGCAATAGAAAAAAATGCCCGCCATTTGAAAATTTTCCATACATAAAAAGGAAAAAAAAAAAAACAAGTGAAAAACTCGTACGACGACAGCAACGAGCAAAGGCAAAGCAGCATACGTACGTGTGAGAGATTTTATGGCAACTTCAGTATAGGCAACAGCAATCATCGTTCAAAAAAGTATCTCATCATCACACCAGCGGACAGCAGAAGCGAAATATTTGTGTGCCAACGGCAGTGTGTGAGCGCGAAAAATAAAAATAAGAAATAATAAAAAAGGCATAAGTAGTCCCCGCCAGCAGAAATTTCAATAGTGATCATAATAATCAGTAATTTTTGCATAATTAAATTGAAAACTCACAATTACAAAAAATAGTTACATCCTAATTGGAAAATCTAAACATACGTAGTGAAAAATGTCGGACACTGGAAGCAGCGGTGATAATAAACCACAACAACATGATGAGGTGAACCTTGCGTCGTCGGCGGCGGTCGCAGAGGTCGAAAATAAACCAGTTACACCCGTAAGTATTACAAAATCTTCCAAATTCCTTTCTAGAATTTCACTTTTACTCGCTATTCACATTTTTCATTTCCACCATTGCGCCGTTTTTCGATTTTTTTTCTATTTGAGCGGAAAAAAGTGAAGCAAGCGATTGAAAAAAAAAAAAAAAAAAAAAAAAATATGTATGTTGCGTGTTGCTGCGAGGGTTTATGCAATGGAAGCGCCATAAAAAAAATTATGATAGTAGTGGCATCGGTGTAGCACAAATATGCATGAAATATCGTTTCGTTGTTTGCCGCTTGCTACCTATCGCGGAGCGCGACGACAGCAGCGAGCCGCCAAGAGGGCATCACATTTTCGAGAAATAACGCTGCAAATGTGTGCCTCTGGTTTCTCGTTCTGTTTACTCTGAAGTGTGCACGAATGTATAGAGCGGCTCTTGAATCCGCGCACCGCTTCCCCGCTTATGTTCATGTAGATGAACATCGATGCTTCTACTTTTGTTTCCTGCCCGTTTCTCTTTTTGCTGTTTATTTACCAAAAATCAAATTGGTTCCATAATTATCAATTATACGATTATACCGCGTTGAAATGGAAAATCGTTGGTTAGGATTCCTCACCAATGAAGAGGGACATGCATACATACATATATATATATGTTCAAATAGAAAGGGTGTATACATATATGCCTACTCACACTCGGGCATACAACAAACGTGTTTTTTTCACTTTTTTTTTAAATCTCATATTAGCACATGAGCTGGTACTCTTGAATTTTTTTTTTTTTATTTTTTTTTATCAAATAGAACTTATGTTATTTGTGTAGGTTTGTATTTATTTTATTTTTTTAAGACATGACTAATGTTAGTTACGTTTGTAAATGTTTAGCCACCGCTGGTGGGCTGGCAGGGGTTATGAACCTAATCATGGCGATGACAGTTACAAAATTCAGTTTTGAAAGTGATTTGATTTTAAAAGTTTAAATAAAGTCGTACAATTTTGTGAACTGCTGGAAATACAGTGCACTATCGATTTTTGGTAACTTGATTTCTGCAAACCTCGGTGTTTGCAACCGACATAAATGGATTTCCTTTTCTCGATTTTTGCAACAAATCCAAAAAAAGATCTCGACTTTCGCAACTTTGAGATTTGATTTTCGCAACATAGGTACATACCAAATTTGTGTGTGTAAGTTTTACTATGCAATGTTGCAGGCAAGAGTAAATCTCTGCCGACATCATATATCGTCTTGGCGCAATATAGAAATAACAACGCGTCTAGATTTTTTGTCTGTTAAATACAGCGAATCCTTCATAGATCAAAAACTAAAAAGGTTGACTAAACTCTAGGTATACAATACTACAAAAAAAAAATTGTTGAGCCATCCTGTTTCTTCTTGCAATTATGAAGAGGCACTGAAATGCTTAAATTTAAAATATTCTAAATTTTTCTTAGCACGCGCTTGGAAAAAGTTAAAAGCGAATACATATTGCACCGTAGTGCAAGTGGTTAGCGCGTCGGACTACTGAGCCAGCGGTCTTGGGTTCGAATCCCGCCGCAAACACCTAAAAGTTTTTCACAGTGCCCACCTCTTTCGAATGTCTGACAAAGCATCAAAGAGTATCATTTGTCACGATTGAGCTTCTCAACTCGCCGTTCGGATTCGGCGAAAAACTGTAGGTCCCTTCCATTCGTGCAAAAATATAACAGCGAGATAATAAGCGAGAAGCAGGCCCAGGTTCACCTCGAGCTGTAGCGCCAACTAAGTAGGTAAGAATACATATTGCTTAGTGTTGGAAAAAAATTATAAGAACTCCTGATCATTGGGAGGAACAAGACTGTGTTTCTTTTCTTATAATTCGGGATAGAATTTTGTCAGATAGGCGAAAAGCGATGGCATCTCTGAACGGATCTCCGAGAATCTGCAAAACGTAGAAGCCCGAGGAAAAGAATAAGTTTCTGTTAAAAGTGCGGAAATGGATATTCTTGATACACAACCCAAAGTAAAATAAGAAGATGCAATAAAATGCTCCACCATATGCTTGCAGTGGGCAAAACAAAACTACCTCAAAATTGAAGAAATTATGCAACTCCATGCCCAATATGCTGTTGCGAAGCGATCTTCTACAAAGCATGTGCAAACCAAAATTTCTACTTTTTTACAGAAGGGCACTAGATTCGGACATTTGTTTTATATCATGCGATAAAATGGTTTTAATTGTGTTAAAATGAAAATGGCGAACATACTGGACATTAAAACACCGCTATTATAACGTCTTTACTTTTTAAACGTATTCTTGTAAGCTTAGAAATGGTTAATCTTCTGTACTTAGTAAATGCTTAAGCTAGATTCCATTGATCTCAGAGGAAAGTCGAATCTATTGCTTGCAAAATGCTCATTGAAAAAAAAAAATTATGTATATATGTATATATTTAATATATACAGTTAAAATCGCTTACAACGACATCGGTTATAACGACATATCGGTTATAACGACCATATTCTTAGGTCCCGGTTGAGCTCCATTATAATCCCATTGAAAAACAAATCGTTTACAGCGACATCACTTACAACGACCGATTTTTCCCCTTTTTTGAAATAAAATATTGGTTATAACGACTAAAATCGACGCAAATATGTATTCATCTGTAGATGCGATGTATCTGTGTACATAGAATTTCGGCTATGTTACAGCTATCCGTTTGTTGAAGTTATATTTTTTTGTTTATTTTGCGTTTATTATTGTTTTTGAGTTTGTTCAATCCCAGGTAGGAAAAATTGTTTCAGTGTAACGAGTAGTCCTAGAAGTTTTATTTTAATGAGTTCGCATAAAGTTGTTTACAATTGAAGAGAAAGCAGGTATAATTTTTGGATTGGACGCTGGAGAGCAAAATAAAGACGTTGCCAAAGAGTATTCTATTTCACACTCCACTACCTATATCCACAATTCTAAAGGATAAGGTAAAAATTAAAAAAAAAAAAACAATTTGAAGAACAATACTTACCGTAAAAAAAGTAAAGATTCCATTGCACACTGAGGTTGAAAAGGCTTTGCTAATATGGTTTAAGACACAGAGAAGTTCTAGTATACTGTATACTGTATACTCATCAGTGGCCCCATTTTGCAAGCTAAAGCAAATGATTGCAAAGGAGATAAATAAATATACTCGTACACATGCACGCCCCAAGAATTTTTTTTTTACTTGAAAACAGATTAATTAACCTTGATATCGGTTAAAGCGACCTATCGCTTAGAACGACCAAAACCGTCGGTCCCTTGAAGGTCGTTATAACCGATATTGACTGTAGATAATATTTTTTTTTTTCTAGGCCAAAAGAACCCCATCAAAACGGGTGTCTGCAGTTGAGCGGGCTCAACGTGAAAGCGAAGAGCTGGTAAAAACTCTTGGTGGAAGTTTGGACATCGAGGGTGGTCGTAAAACACGTTCCAGTACACGAGGTACACCATCAAGATCAAATGTAGTCGATACACCACCGCCGACGAAGAAGCCACGAAACACATCAGGAACACCACGACGGGGTCGAGGAAGAAAATTAGAAACCACCATCGAAATTGAAGCAAAAGTAAGTATAGGCTACCACTTATCATTTCCAGATAGTTTCAATAAGTATTTGTTTACATTTCATTTTAGAACACTCCTGAAAAAATATCGTCGAAGCCAGAATCCATTGAAGAGGAAGAAGAAAACTCTGCTATTGATGCGACCAAAACAGATGAAAAAGTCGCCGATACCGAATCAGAGGCGAATGAAATTCCACCAGTTGAGGCAAAACCATCTCCAGTGAAGGCTGATGAAAAGCCTGAACCCATGGAAGTCGATGGAGTTGACAAGAAAGAGAATATCACTTTAGCAGAGTCAGAGCATGTAGCTGAGAGTAAACAAGTTACAACAGTAATAGAGAAAAATGTGGAAAATTCCAAGGAATCAGAAAAAATTCTTACTGAGCAACAAGAAGAAAGTTCGAGTGTTGAAAAAGATGATCCACCAACAGACACAGCACCATTAGTACCGGTGGATGAAGCTAAAAACTCTACACATCTGGAGAATAAAAACGTTGAGAATTCACTTGTTAACAATATTGAAATAAATAATTCAGAGGGAAATGCGAATTCTTCGCCAGCACCGACAACACCACCCCCAGCAACAGCACCAGCCCCGCCAGTAACAGTAGCGGGAAATGAACACAAAGCCGAAAGTAATGATTTCTGTAAGTAGATATCGCTTTGTAATTAGTTTTGTATTTGTGTTTTTTGTTTTGATGGATGGTTCGCATTTTAAGTGATCTGCGAGTGCTTATTGTATTCTAGGCTCATCTATTTAGATTCTGTTTTTTAATAGAGCTTCTCGTGACGTTTTTAGATTTTTCTTGATACTTGCGCTCTTAAATCTTAATTGAAGGTTATTTCTTCAATTCTTTCCAGGATTCACGTAATTCGTTTAGGGAGACGAGCACAAGCTTTTTACCATCGCCAGTAATTGGGACGAACGTTGGTTAAGGTATATACAATTTCTAAGACCACGTGACTATGTATATCCTTTGTATATGTATACCAGAGAGCGCCCACTAAGATTCAACTCGTCAGTTTAAAAATTGTCTATCGATTAAGGTTGAACATCAAATTTGATTATGTCGATTACTACTGACTAAAGATGCGCTGATGTTCGTAGTAGACACCTAAATCATATATGAAAATACCCTTAACTGTTTAGTTTTAAGTTTACGAAGTAATGAATTTGCAAGTTATTTTAATGATGGCTTTTAGTGGCAAAGCGTCTTTTCTTTTGAAAATCATCTTAACGCAATCATGGAACTTTGAAATCTGTGCATTCATAATTGACTACGAAGTGTACAATGGTGATTCAAGAACACAATTTCAATTGGCTATACAGTGAACTCTCTCATAACCGGATACTGACGGTACCGAGAAATTTGTTCGGTTATGAGAGGTGTCCGGTTATGAGAGAAAAAAATAAATTGACATTCTTTAAAAAGACACAGAATAGACATGGTATTCATTTTATTTTATTAAGGAATTCATTTTTATGTGATAAACAGAAATGACCGAAAAATACTAATTTCTGGCTATGACAATCAAGGGTAAAATAACACAAAATTATACATACTCTTAACATACAAACCTATTTAAAAACTGCTACTGGTGTTATAAATGCACATAGTTGTTGGATAACACGTTCGCGGACAAGACAGCATATGCCGTCAATGGTTGAGGAAATTGCCGGGTCATGACAATTTTAGGTAGGTTGGGTCAAGACGGGATACCCTGACGAGAAATACAGTATACTTCCAAATTCCGGTATTATTTGTCCTACCAAAGACACATTTTCACTTCACTGTGACCAACGGAATCATTTTTATCTTTATACAAAATTCGCACAAAATAATATAAAATATCTCTCAAAATGCCGGAGATATGCGTTTGTCATTCTCGCGTAACGCAAAGGCACACTTCAAAGTTTACATTTTGGTTTCGTTCCTTTGCAAAGTGTAAAGCAGAGGAGAACAAAACAAAAACAAAATAAAGTATGTAAAAAGTTTGCCATACGTAGATGTGTTTTGTCCATTCTATTGCGGTTACGAAAATTGGTGTCCGTGTCCGGTTATAAGAGAATCTTTTATATGAAAAATCGTGTATTCATTTCCGTTCCGGAAATAAGAGATGTCCGGTTATGAGAGGTGTCCGTAAGGAGAGAGTACACTGTATTTCCTGCAGTAAATGTTGAATTTTAATTCTGTAAATTACGTTTTAAATTAAAAGTCAAAGTTGTGTAATCTTGTAGATGTTTGGACTCAGTTGAACGAAATTGGTGAAAATTAAAAGTTTATAGTATTGGCTGACTTCAAAGGTTATGATCTTATGATAATTCTTGCATCATTTTTAGTTTAGTCAAATTAACAGCGCATCGAAAATTTTGTTGATGCACAGCATAAAATCTAATATTTTTAAGGTTTGATACATTGGTCAAGCATTTTGTAAAAGTGTGCCCTTTGCATGTATGTTTCGACGCGAAAACTAGAATACTACTTAGATTAGTCAAACATCTTGCGTGACGTCAATGTTTAAATAATGCTTTTGCTACATTTTGACATACATACATAACATACATACATACCAGTGGCGTCTCGTCAGGGTGTGTAAGGTGTGTATTGCACAGCCAGGCTAAGGTTTTGCTGTATTTTACATTGAAAACCTATCTACTTTTTATGGAAAATTATATACATATGTATGTATGCACATATCTATAACGGACGTTGTAGCAGAAGTACTTTCTGAAAAATAAATGTATTTTTAGAGAAGGACCAGGTTTTCATTCGCTAGGCCATGGTGGGTATTTTACACAGAAGTTCTCAGCCGTTCATAAGTTTAACACTACCAATAAGTTATATTAAAAAGAAGCGTTAAACTAATTTTTAGTATTCCGTCTGTACCAAAACGGATTTGAAAAAAAAACGCTTATAAATGAATCAGCTTCGTCGAAGTATTCACCTTGAAATTTGATAAAAGCTTAACAAGTCTGGGGTCTACTTTATCAATTTTGACGTTATTTCTGTTGGAAGGCTATTCCAGGCGTCGTTTAATTGTTGCCAGAAGATTCCTTGTGAATAATCACGGCCCTCATCACGTAAGACAGTCGTCATAGTTTTCGATATCGTTAACGATAGCGGTGCTACACGTTGGCAAAAAAATTCTCTCTCGTCCAAACGATTATAGACCAATTGACTAAGTATTTTAGTGTGTGTGGTCGTCAATCGTCGGTGAAATTATGTGATGAGAGTCCAGATATTTGGCGAACCTTTCTGTCCAAGTGATCCAAAAAAAAATCAATTGACTCTTCTTCTTTCTATTGCAAAAAGTTTGAAAACAACTCTGAAGTATGTTTAGGTTTATTATCTTGTTGAAAGACGAACCCTTCTCAAATTTACCGAATACTCTTAACTGAATATCGCTCTTTAATTTTCAAATAAAACATAACCTTTTTTAATATCTTTGAAATATTTCACAAAATCATGTATCATTTTTTAGGTGAACCCAAAATTGCATCGCCGCCAATTACCGCCAACAATGATGGAGCGACGCCGCAATATTTGTATTTAAAAAATTTATAAATATAATTTTGTTTATGTATTTTTTTAAATATACAGTGACTTCTTTTTTTATAAATGCATACATACTTAAATGTATGTACATATATATACTTATATGTGTAAAATATATATAAATTCAAAGCAAAGTAAAACTTCTTTATAAAAAAGCAATATTTCTGGAGATAAATGAAAATCCTATAAAAAAAGCAAACAACTTTTGTTAAAGTTCTTTAATTGGTTGATTAACTTTAGACATAACAATAAAAATTATAAAACAAAAAACTTAATAGTAGTAAAACACGACACCAAAACCACCTCTCAATATCCAACATAAATTGAATTTCACATAGACCTGCATTTTTATTCGATTTCAAAACAAAATAAAAACTAATAATACAAAAAAAAAAAAAAAATAGAAAAACCGAAATTTGTAAAAAAAAAACAAAAAACAAAATAACAATCTTACCAATAACAAATTTTTAATTCTTAGTATAGCTACTATTGTAGTATTGTAAGTTAAAACGTAAAGAACATATCTATCTGTCGAGAATAGTTATAAAAAAAAACATGAAAAGAAAACTTAAATTCATCAACAAACACAACACAACACACAGTATCGTTAAACATAAACAAAATCCTTAGCTACATTCGATTGTCTTATTAGAAAATTGATGATGAATTCTTACTACTTAGAGTTCATAGCAATTTTAAATAAGAACTGGTGTGTATGTGCACTTTATCATCTTTATGAATTCCGCATACCACATGATTAATGAAGGGGTAAGAGTACGATAAAGAAATTGAAAAAGGTGTTTAAAACAACAATTACCCGCCACGAGCAATATAAGTAGTTTGACTGGACATTTTGCATGCGCTATTCTTTGCTAAGCTATGCTTTTTAATGACAAAGCATTGTCAATGCTTGAGTAACGAGCATTGTCAATGCTTGAGTAACGAGCATTGTAAAACTAAGTAGAACTGTTAAATTACGTAGTTGTGCAAACGATCTAACAGTGTTCGTCTTTAGTCGTAATCACAACGGTGAATGTGTTGATTATCTGAAACATTGATGCCAGAGAATATTACTTTTTCACATTGGTGAGTTGTACTTGCTTAAACGTCGGTTTCGATTTGGTTTTAATAACTACCGGTAATATTCATATATTGAAATAGCTATTCTGCCGCGAAACTACATTATCTCGGATATCTCACTTTACCAGGGATACTGACTCAATTTCTCCACAAACACGAATTCACATTCAAATTTTAAGAATTATTTAACTTAAACACCTCCGTTTCCACCGACTTCCATAAAGACAACCCAACAAGAATAAAGGAAACCGATTAAAATAAAAGAAAAACTAATTGACTCTCAGTAGAAAAAAAGGAAAGCACAAATGTATTTCATAGAGTTACTTTACAAATTAAAAAACATTGTATTGTAATAAAATAAAATTGTTGAAGGGCATGAAATGAAATAAAAAGAAATAACAAAAAAAAAAAAAAACCAAAATCACACTTTAAAATTTATTGTTGCTGACAGCCAGCATTTTGCAACCGAACATTTTCACTCCCATGTTTATTACACTTGACTCCTCTCTAGAATAATTACATAAATATATATTATTAATTATTTGCTCGTTCGAATCGTAAGTATGTAATACTAAATACAAATAAAAACAATTTAGATGCAATCAACATTTGATACTAAATTAAATTATAAAATAATATGAATATAAACAAAATTTTATATATATAATAATATACGTTATGTATGTAATGTATATTTAGACAAACGAATGTTTAAATCGTTCGTAAACGATACACATACATACGTGTATACACACAAAAATTAGTACAACTTCTTAATTGTTAATTGAAACGATGAAAGAAAAAAGAAAAATAATTTATACATATGTATATGATATAATAGTTCATATATACGTATACATATATTTTTGCATCATTACAAAGAGAAAGAAAAAATAAATCAGCGCCATAACTATATTATTATATATACCATTTTCTTTGTTGTATATAAAAATATATTTGTATCTATAATTATGAATTATGATTTTACCATTTTTAAATAAAACAAAAGAGGAAATTGTGCACTTTTTCTTTGAAGTACCGAACGAGGTGGAGAAGAAGGGACTCGTTAAGAAGGTGCATCGATTGTATCTTTATTCAAGTTGGACTTCTGCTTAAGTGGTACCATCTCGGGAAGGTAAATTTCGTCGCTTAGGAATCTTTGCACTACAGGCGTGAGTAATTGTGGATTAAGTTTTTTATCATCGTCTGCAGGTATGAGATAACTTAGTGGTATGGCCAAGATCCAAACGCATAATGCACCGATAACTTTGTACCAATGAAAGGAGACGTCATACAGTGAGAAACCGCTGTTGATGCCATCATTGCTCAGTGGTAGTTGTGTGGTGTTTTGGAACCTGTTAGCGAAATTGAACGTTAGTGATATACAAAAACAAAAAAATATTGGTTGTTGTAATTTGAACCGACTTTTCCCAGGCTTAAAACATACATAAGTGGTCCTACTGGGGACTGTACGAGCTGCTCCGTATTACCGAATACTTGAGTGTGATGATTTAAAACAAACTAGTGTGCCTGTGCGAGTACTCCCGCAGAGAAAATCCAACCCCCAAAATCCGAACTTCCCATCCCACATCCAAACTTCCCATATAATTTCCATGTCAACTAATGGAAATCCCATGAAATCCCATACGGGAAGTGTTTATTCTTTTGGGAGTTACAGCGCTATTATGGTTAGCGAATCGAACGTTCGATATGAAGCGAACGCTTTTGTGAATCACCACGATACGGGTGATTCGCAAGAGTTCGCCTCATATCGAACGTTCGATTCGCTAACAATTCGTCAGTGCTACAGGGAATTCTCTTTCTTTTGACACCTCATTTGTTAAGATTGGTTTAATGGGAAAGCCGCAAATGGTACCTATACTACAGAAATAATATATATGTATGATGATATTTATCTGCTATTTGAATAACTACCGCTTGATGAACCCTTCAGAGACATTTGGACTCATCCGTAAACTATTTGAAACGCATGACTGCAGATGAAACCGATAAGTGATTGAATATGAACGTGGATTCCGTTTTTGACTTCAATGGACGTCATAATGAGTTGCGATACATGACCTAGTACTAACAACACATCCCATCTATAGCTGTTTGTTAAGCTAACCATATTATAAAAAGCATCCTTCCCAACTGAACCGTTTTCATAATTGAATTATAACTTACATTGAAATCGGCACCGTAATATTGAAAGCATCGCAGCCATCAATACGTGTTGGCAGTGGGTCATATTTAAGCTTTCCCGATTGGAATTTTAGCTGTGCTCCAAGAATAATCCACATCAACGCCGCTATACTGAAGAGTACTCCATAAAATCCAGCTCTACCATGTGCCTTGGGGACAATCATTCCCAGAGTGAAAATCCCAAAAATGGCACCATGAGTCATACCACTTATTGTCACAATCATTTGAATAATTGATTTGAATTTTCCCACAACTAAACCGGCAATAACGCAATAGACGCCAGTCACAAAGACAAAAGCACGCATAGTTAAGTTCGCCTTGCGTTCGGTATGATTAATGAAAGGTTTTACATAGTCAAAGTAGAAAATCCCCGAAAGTGAATTCAAATTTGCTGACATCGTGCTGAAAATAGATAGACAATTATATAAATAGTAAGACTAAGGAAATGGGTATAAACCTTAAAGCAGCACTAAAGACAGCTGAAATAAATATGCCGGGCATTCCCTTCAGATGACCAACAATATCTTGAACAAAGAATGGCATTAGTTTGTCCGGTTTCTCGACAGCCTAGAGCATTTCAACTTTATAAATTCGAATATCATATTGAATATTATATTCCCACCCCAGCTTTAACAGGATCACAATCGTGGTATCTAGAGAATAAAATTACTCCTATAAAACAGTTCAATCCAGATATTAATAAAAATCCAATTCCAAATATTATTAGAGCTCTGTAAATAATAAAATTTTAAGTTTTACTTCTTTTATTTTTATGACGCCTTTACCTACTTTCTTGCATGACCAAGAGATGGCAGTGACACAATCCTTTGAACACAACTTTGATTAAGTCCAACGTATCCGGTCCACATAAAAACACCACCAATGAAAGTGTTCCATAATGTAGCTCGAGTTGTCAGATCAAATTGCATGCTAGAAATGTTTTAATTTTTATATTTTTGTTAGGAAAATTACAAAAAAAAAAAAAATACTTGGGTTGCAGACGTCCGCCTTCTATCGCATGTTCCAAAACTCTTCCAAAACCACCAACTTTGTAGGTACCTACTATGCCCACTAAAACAACTGAGCCTAACATAATTAATCCCTGGATCACATCCGTCCAGACGACTGCTTTGATACCACCCTTGATGACAGAGAAAAATGTTTTTAAAAAAATGTGTAAAACTGGTAAACAGCTGTTGACTTACCAACATCGTATAGAAAACGCATATGAAGCAGACAATTCCATTTATCATATGAATATTTGCACCAGTCACTGAAGATTAAAATAAACAAATTGCTTTAAAAGTGCGTCGGACTAGGTACAAATACCTATTGTATACGTTTTGGGTTTTGGATCAGGTGAAACTTTTTTTATCCATGAAACGCATTGGAGAACAAGAAGGTAGCTACATAATGCAATGGCCAACGGCAAGTAAGTATGTATGTATATCTGACGGCGCAGTGGCCGCCACCTAGTCTGCCCGTAGTCAATGAAAAAAGAAATATACATTTTTGGGAGCTGGGTGTTGTATTTTTCTTAATTATTTTTCATGCCAAATTTTTTATGTAGATATGTTATATTTAATTCAGTGGAAAAATCCTTTCAACCCACATCATACATATGTATTCAACCCACGTGAGGTGCTTCTGATGTTGTAAACATTTAAAAAGATTCGCGCCTTACCTTGAGAAAATGCCAGGGCAGGAATGAAGATAAAAACTGGCATCATCATGTACACGGTGACAACGAAAAGTGCTGTAACCAACCGGCGAGTTCTTTTATTAAATCTCATTTCCAAATACTAAAAAAAAATGTAATTCTTAACTAAGAAAAATTGAATTACATAGTTAAAAAATGGTTTTAATTGACATACCTCATAACAATTGGAAATACCGTTATTATAAAAGACTGGGATAATTATTAAGCACAAAATAGGTACACAGGCAAATATAGCAATGACTCCAAATGTGTGCGATATTCCGAAACCATAAATTTCTGCCGGGATGGCCATTATGGATATTCCAGATAGTTGACTGCAAAAAAAAAAGAAACCATTTAAAATATGTGTGTTTTCATTGTATTGCATACTCGTAGGAGATTCATTTAATTCAGATGATGGAAGCCAAAACTCCCGTCCACCTGACCAAAACGAAGTGAGGATAGCAATACCCAAGCTTAAGTCAAACAAGGCTGCTGAACCTTACGGTTTACCCGCAGAGTTATTTAAAGCATCTGAATAAGACTTTTTAGAGAACATACACCAACTCATCTCTTTTGGTCAGATCAAAGCATGCTAGATGAATGGAATCTCAGCAGGGTTTGCCCAATCCACAAGAAAGGAGACCTCCACAACTGCTTTAAATACAGAGGCATCCGTCTCCTCAATATCGCCGAAATGATCTTATCTGCCATATTGTGTGTGAACGCCTGAAACCTTTCGTCCCTATCAGTGCGGTTTTAGGCCAGGAACGTCCACCATAATCCAAATTTTCACACTAAGTCACACCCTGGAAAAAACCCATGAAGTCCAGATCGATACCCACCACGTGTTCATCCATTTCAATGCCGCCTATGAAAGTACTTGGAGAGAGGAACTGTAAAGAGTCATGCCTAGTGTTGACAACCCTGCCAAACTCGTCCGTCTGTGCAGGATGACGATGGAGGAAGGTCGCTGCTCCATCAAGGTCGGCATTGATCTCACCGAGCCCTTCGATGTCAAAAAGGATTCAGACGAGGTGACGCACTGTAATGCGCCATCCTCAACATCATCCTTGAAAGAATTGTACGAAACTCACAATCCAACACACGAGGTACGATCTTTCAAAAGTCCGTTCAACTACTTCCATACGCCGACGACACTTACATCATTGGTAGAACACAGCGAGCTGTTACCGGCGTGATCGCGAGTATAGAAATGGAAGCGGCTTAATACTGTCAACTCAACATCGACGAATTGGAAAAAAGACAGAAGACAGGCAAGTACAACTTTGACGTAGTAAAGGACTTTATCTACCTCGGCTCTGCTATAACATCAAAAAAAATAAATCTCATCAGAAATCAAACGAAGGATTGGTCTTGCCAATCGCTGTTTCTTAAGGCTAAGAAGGCAATTGAGTAGTAAAGCCTTCTCTCGATCAACTAAGGAGACTCTATATAGGACCCTTATCATCCCAATCCTGCTATATAAAGCTTAAACATGGACTTTATCGAAAGCTAATGAAGATATCCTTAGTCGCTTCGAGAGAAAATTCTTCGTAAGATATTCGGTCCCATTTGCAGGAATAACGTTCATATGTATATACTCAGTTTTCTCCAGGACCACGACGAGGATGTTAAGTAAACAAGGCCAACAAAATAATTTATTAAGAACGGGGCAACCACACAACCAAAATTTTCTTTCATAGTTAGGAATCTAAAAATGTCTAGTAAAAGCTTTACTAGGTAAACCTTACAAATCAAATCCGGAAGAGACGGTGTTGGCCTTCCAAAACTAAATATTTCCAGTCTTTATTCCGAATTTAATTGAGAAAATGGTTTCTTCAATAAATTTTCAATAGCGCATCGACAGGTCATTTTTCTCTTATACGATTTGGCTTAAAAGAACGACATGCATATCTAACTATTGCCAAAATGCGAATGATCAATGATGATGTAAGAATAAACATGTTTCCGCAACATGTTTTCAATGCAAATATTTGAAAAAAAACACGCCTATTGTTATGTTGCTTTTTGCTTTCGCTTCAGTCGATTATGTTCTACAAATATAGAGCACATCGAAATTGAACAAATAACTAATATCAGAAGAAGAGAATCGAACAAAATTCAACCAAACAAACGTTAACATGCGAAATAAAACAAAATATGAAAACCAACAAAATACCCACAGGCCACAGCTAACATCTTCCTCGCTAAAGAAAAGGGTAGAAAATGTATTGTATCGAGCCTGCCTGCGTGCGCAGTTTGCTGGGGAACTCAAATTGATGCGAAACATGAGAAGCAACATAATACCCACAGCTAACATCTTCCTCGCTAAAGAAAAGGGTTGTATCGAGCCTCAGTGCGCAGTTTGCTGGAGAACTCAAGTTGATGCGAAATAAAACAGAATATGAGAAGCAACATAATACCCACAACTAACATCTTCATCGCTAAAGAAAATGTGTTGTATCGAGCCCGGGTGCGCAGTTTGCTGGAGAACCCAAATTCATGTTATTGTACAGACGATTGTTGGGACTTTGAATGTGGTAGACCGTTTTTTTTATATGGATATTTCCTTTGGGTTGGTGCGCTAGTAAGTGGAGAACAACCGGGCGAGTCGACGTCGAACTGAATTTAATAAAAAGTTGGTTTGGATAGGTTGCTGGATAGAGGTTTGAAAGTATGTATGTCTATGTATGACGGCGCGCACCGTTCAATTTACTTACGAAAAGAGGAGAATATTTTGTTCGGCGTCAATTTGTATTGAATGGTTTATATACATTTTGGTATTGCGATTTTGACTGCGGTGTTTAGTTTGGTTGATTTGGCTATGGACGGTGTGGCATAAAAGAGTGAACAAAAGTGGATGTTTAAGCATTATTTTTAATTAAGTATTTTTGAATTGTAACTCAATTAAATATTGTTAGCGCATGTATATAAACAAATCAATTTTTCATAAAGATGGATATCGTTGGGGTGTGCGGAGAACACCTGCGCACCTTAGAGTAAACGTCACTGTGCGCAACTGTAGGCAGCTAGCTAAGGACCGGGCGGTAGTTTGAGGCATTGGTCCACACCGGACTGTAGCACCACCAAAGTAATTAGTAAGGAGATCACAGGAAATATTCAAATAATCCAAAGATAAAGTTCATCGAAAGAGAATAATTATGTAGTTGTTTATTAATTTGAATCGCTTACCTTGCCACCAATGATATTGCAATGGGTAAAGTTTTCATCCGCTTGCCACCCAAAAGGTATTCATCTGTTGTATCTGCGCCTTTCCCAAAGAATCCAAAATATATTCCAATGGCCGAAGATAACACCAGCATAAGCACAAATACCACATAGTCTTCCGTTCCGAAGGTAAAATATTCGGCCGGCAAAACTGAGCCGTTTACAGACATCTTAAACTTTGTGTCTTTACAAAAACTAAACCTTTTTCAGAAGCTTTATTGTCTGGACCATAACGTACGACTGAACGATACTGTAGAACGTACAACTTAAAAATGAGTTATACGCTAAATCTACGACCATATTTTATGCCACAGCTTTTTAAAAACCAAATAAAGTGCCCGACTTGGTTGCACATATCTGCTCATATTTGCTGATCGTTGCTTAATTTAAAAGTTATTTTTGTGTCTCGACTTGTACAGCATTTTGCCCGTTTTATTTAAAGCCAAATATATGTATCTCCTTAGTCGTCAGTGCTTTCATGGGCACTGTTCAACCTTGAGATCTAACGTTTTCATGAAGTCAAAACTTGCCCTTAGGAGCACGCAAGAATTTTATATACACCACAGGCATTAGATTTTCTTTATTCTTTTAATCCAAAGATCTTGACAAATATTTACATCTTTTCAAGTAAATATATACTACTTGTACTTATGTATGCAGTATGTACATACATATCTCCACAGATCACTTAGCTCGTTGTATTTTGAGGAAGATGTGGGTTTAATTGAATTTTATTCAGAACATTTTGTTATCTACTATTTTAGCGATAACTGCCAAAATCGTTGTTAATGAGAATTAAAAAAATTTGGTTTATGATCCAAAGACGCACGAACGCGTAAATTTTCCATGTTTTATATGGCGGGCTTAAAAGAATATTTAAAAATAGCATTATCAGACTTTAGAAATTAGGTGGATATGTTGAATATTATCTTTTTTGTTAATATTTTGTCTACAAGCAGCTTATAGCTAACAAAATTGTTGGGACTTAAATTTATCCCTAGGTAAACAAAATTCAATATTACTACAGGCTTCATTGAAAAATATAATTGTTCTAGGCAAAGGTTTATTAGGGGGATACATACGATCCGACATATCTGACAGACGCAAGAAACGACGGTCGGACAGACATGTTAGATGGTTTTGAATTTTTTTTGATATATCGGTAGTCGGACGGAGATATCTGATAATGTAAACACTTGTATGTCCGACCTAGAGCAAATTTCATTTCTGAAAGTATTTCAAGCGGTGTAGTTGTTGTCAGAGAATTAAAAATGGCAGTGTATGGAAATTTGAATTTTGGAAAAAAAATTTGGTATCATAAAAATTTCCTACAATCGCCTGGGAAATTCAATATCGTAATTCTGTTAGCAAATTAACATAAGACAACTTTAGTCGCCTTTTCATCCATTCCTGTACCCAATTTCGCTTCCTTTTCTTTCTTTTCTACAAATGACGTCGGGATTGTTTTTTTTTTTAAGGGAGTAATCTTATCTATTGTATCGTAGGATTTTAATTAGTCCAAGAGGCAAACCATCTTTCTAATAAAGGCTAGCATGTCTTTGGTTGGCGCGTTTTTTTTTAAATTATAAGTCTGATGTGTTCTGTAAGTAGGGTACGCCGCCTGATCCCGAAAAGTGTCAAGCATTCACAAAGGATGTGCTCGGCCATCTCGACCTCCTCAAAACAGAGTCGACAATCGGTCTCGCTGGACCGGTCCATGACTTGTTTAGGTTGTATCGTAACTGGCAATGACCGGAGAGGAAGCTTGTTAGATACCTAATATCTTTTTTTTTTTGGAAAGGTTGTGTAGCAGAGCAGTGCAGAATGTTTTTTTTTCGGATATGCTGTGTCTAAACCAGGTAAAAAACAGGTTAAATAATAAATATTAATACGTGCGTTTCTCTCGCACAATTGGTCGAATTTCGACCACAGGCGAAACTAGTAATTAATAAGTCCCAAGATAAAAAGAACTAGCTTTCTTTTTTTTTTATAACACTATCAGATCTGTATCATGGTGTGCTTAATACAAGCAACAGCCACAAGCAGAAATTTGCCAGGGCAAAATATGCATCAACAGGTTCATCATTTAGTGCTGGTGTTAGTGGTTAGGCTACGCTACAGTTCAACTCTACCACTAGCAGTAAATAAACAAATATAAGAACAAATATACATAATTAGAATTTATGTTCGAGGAAATACATTAGGTACGCAATACATTTTTTAGTGTAATCTTGTTCAGATTAAAGTCAAGAAAGTTTACATTTAAGTTATAGATTTTACTCATGCGGTTAATAGGCTCATGCATCCCGTAATTTGTTCTGTGATGAGGAACATGCAGTAACTCCATACTACGCAGGTAATGCACGAAAGTTTAATCCAAAACAGGATAATAAGTCAGGTGCATCAATCAGACTTGGAACCTTCAAATGTTTCAAAATAATTGTTAGCGAAGGCGTCAGGGCCCACTGTGAAGCATTATGAGTACGGTGACCATCCGTCCCGTATTTCCTGGGACAGTCTGTATTTCAATAGCCTGTCCAGGTTTTATATTTGAGAAATACGGAACTTAGAAATGTCCCGTATTCAATTTTTAGTCCCGTTTTTGTCTCGTATTTTTATATATGTATTTTCTTATATAATTTAAGAATTTAGTATATTATCCGGGATATGCAGTTACGAAAACCCGTTTAGCTGCTCAGAGGTACTTATCCACCAACAAGACAAGTCCACGAAAAGGCGGAAGATCGTCACAACCAACAATCGAAAAGTGACAGCCAAGAGAAAACGTCAGAGTTCTAGAGTACTAGAACTAACCACATTATGTATGTATAATGTACATGTGCATACTATATTAAGTTTATAACATTTTGTTTTGTTTCGATTCTAGTGTTTTATTAAAAGGGGTATTTAGAAGGGAAATACCATATTTCATGTAAATTATGATAAAATAATGGGGGACCAAGGAATACCTAAATGCGATTGTATTTAAGCGATATGTACTTGAAGCGGGATTATAACAAGAATATTACTTTATAAACTTAGGGTTTCAAAAAACCGGGGATGCTTTAGGAGTTTTGCACTTCAGTGGGTGGTTTTTAACCGGGTTTTACTGTATGTAGAATCACAGAAATAAAAACACTAGAAACACGTTGTATATCTACATGTTGTATACGTATGTGAAGCTCCGTACGAAACCCCAAATAACAGACAGACAAGAAAGCGAGCTAGTATTGCATTGTCATCCAGTTCTGAGCTATGTTTCAAGTCTCTAGCTCATCGGACTGACAACAAATAAAAACGTAAAAAAATTAAGTGTTTGGCTTTGGATTTGTTATGTCACACTTTATTATTATTTATTGTTATTTTCGCTTTGAGCATTTTTTTGGTTTTTTCAAAACGCGATTCATGAAATACATACATACATAATCCAAAACGAGATTTTTGTAATTTTTTCCGCGTGTTTATTTATTTTTAATTTTTTGTCCCGTATTTCGCTCCAAAAAATAGGGACACCGTAATTATGAGTCAATCGTTCCGTTAAAGTCAACATCTACTTAAGCCTTTTCCAATGCTGTGAATTGAAGAACAACAAATAAGAAATAAAATCGACATTTTGTCTTTATTATAGAGCGTGGAAATGATTTTAGAGCAACTCAAAGTGGAGTGTGTTACATGACAGGTCAAGTGCACAGTTAATGATCAATTTGTGTTTAATTAACTTTTAATTTTTTTGTGTGAAAAATCAAACCAATTAAGTAGTATAGATTTAATTAACCAGAGTGAAAAGATAATTCTAATAAATTTTAAAAGTCAATTTAACGGTTTTTTTAAAGATTTTTTTTTAATCATAAGATGTAAGGCTTTTTTGAAGCAATTTTTTTTACACTGATTTTTGAATATGAGCCCCACCTTGCACCGGGTCAATTTTTATTTTGATACAAAGCTCGATTTCTAAGTTATAAGCTGTGAAAAAATCAGAGTGCGCAAAAAATGTAATGCTATTTCTTCTAGGTCATCCCAATAGCGTAAGTTATGGCTCTGTTCGTCGGCCCTGCTGTTCCACCATTACCTCAGCAACGAAATATTGATCCAGATAAAAACTTCGAATCTGAAGACTCACTCAATAACAGCAGCAGTGATGATGAATATGATATATAAAATATAAAAAAAATACATATATGTATGTATATCAAAGAAATGTTATTTTTTTTAATTTTTTTTTTTTTTTGCCCTATAAAGTAGTAAGTAAACAAAACGTATACTTAAAACATAATTTTTTTATTACAATATACTTAACTCATAAGAATAACATATAAAGCATGTCCATACGTGGTTTGTTTCAGCAAATCGGAATTTCTTAGTTTGAGGGCTTCCTTTGCATCTGCGCCTTTAATGAACATGTCGAGGGGAAGGTAGTAAAGTATCATATCCAATCCCGTTTGTGGAGTACGTCTTATTGCTCCTGTCGTGCCGAGTGCCGTTAGTCTTTGCATTTTGCCAAGCTTATTGAAGTGAATCTTCTTATGTCGCGGTAGGGCAGTAAAATGGAGCTGAAATGAAATGAAAATATTCACAGAGGGGAAATTAAAAGGGGTATAGAAATAAAATTATTTAAAAAAAAACAGCCTACTTGTTTATTGACAATAACAAATGACAATTACTGACAAAAGTAAACGAAAATATTCACAAAGGAGAATAAGTGCTCGGGGTGGGGGACGCATTCGGAGGGTTAAGCGATGGTAGAGCGCGGGAAAAAGAAAGTGGATAGCTCTACCGCTACAGCATAAACCCTAAACTACTCAACCGATTTCAACAAATAGAGTGTCGTTGGATTTGATTTGACCCGGAGAGTATCCTAGGCTATGACGGCAGACATCCCAATATGGCGGGTTACCGTTATCTTCACGAATTTCTTAATATGGGTATCAAATGAAAGGGTTTGACAAGATAAACAATAAGCTAAGTGGCGTAATTCGAAATTCAACAAGGCGGCCCACCAAGATGGCGAATTACCGTTATCTTCACGACTTCCTTAATATGAAAGGGTTTGACCAGACAAACAATAAGCTAAGTGACGTAATTCGAAATTCAACAAGGCGGTCCACCAGAATGGCGGACTACCGTTATCTTTACGACCTTCATTAAGCCTGTCAGTCAGTTGGCCGATTAGTTTCCCGTCTGTAGCTGGCTTTACATGGGTATCAAATGCAAGGGTTTGAGAAGACAAGCAATACGCTACCAAGATGGCGGACTACCTTTTTAGTTATAGTTTCACTTCTATCGCGTGTGACTGACACACACAAATCCTTTTTATAGCGTACTACTTTTGTAGCAGTCCACCGCACGGTAGACACATAGGTGGTCTGATGATTGCAGTGCACATCCAGTAGATCTTCCCCCAAATGTCCTTTTGTATTTTATATTTCAATATTTAGTCTCCAAGTTGGCTTGGAGTCTAAAATAATTCTTGGGCATTTCGCTTATTTTGAGACCTCGATTGTGGTTTAATCGAGTTGTGGCAGGGCAAAGTCTGTGATCTTGTTTCTCCTTCTTCTTCTTCTTTACAACTATATAGTACTTCTTCACAGCTCTAGAGGCCTAGTTATAACTGTGCTTTGTATAGCCTAATTACAAATTGGCACAATGGATCTAACTAATGGTCTAAGCGACCAGTGTCACCCATCTACCTTACCCACTTAACTTAGTCCAAAAGCGAAGAGTGAAGTCTTGCTGGGTTGATTCTATGTAGGTCTTGTTCTTAGTATTATAAAAGCCGAAGTCAAAAGAAATGTCCATTCTGTCCGACATTATCGTTTTAAATACTTCTTTTCCGTAAGTCTTCGCGAATGTGATTATTCATATCCACGTACTTCGCTTGCTGCCGAGTACCGTATACTTTTTATTAAGAGGCAATTAAAAATCTTATTACTAACCTTGTCTTTATTGCTGCGTTCCAAATTTCATTTCCATATTTAATGTTTAATAATCTTCTTTTTTAGTAATATTTTTATTTTATAACTTCAAATGCTTGGCTGGTTAAAAGTTTTCTCTTACGGTTTTATTTGCAATAAGATATCTCATCTTCAATGTATTATGACTTTTTAAATTGCCTACTCATAAAAAACAGACACCACCAATCAGGTTATGTAATTTTATTTGATAAAATAAATATGGATACATAAATAAAAAAAAAAACGATCTTTCTTAAAAAAATATATATATATCATTCATTATGAACGAATAGCGAAGGGATTTCCATAAATTCTTTCTTTATTTCATTTGCACGCTAAGCTGGCCATCCTTCAAACCGTACTCTTCAGTCTCAACAGTTTTATATTCTACAAACGGTCTGACAATCGGTGACAGCAATTGCGGATCGATTTTCCTACTTGCGGGAATTATATAACTCAACGGTATTGCGATTACCCATACAAAAGATGCACCAAGAATAGCGTACCAATGGAAGGAAATGTCAAAAATTGTGAATTCTTCCTCTTTTGGAGCTTCTGACGATACCTCTACTACGTTTTCGTTAAATCTGTAAATAACAACTAAGATAAGAATCATTGTACCAAAATTAGCATTTATGTCATACAGTGTGCTATATGAAGTGAAGTTTAAACGTTCGCAGCCATCCACTCTAGTTGGCAGGCTTTCGTAGAAAAGTTCACCAGATTTGATCCTTCTTTGAGCTCCAGTTATGATGCATATCATTGCTACCATGCTGCTTATGAGAGCGATTAATGCTGCCTAAGAAATAATTATAATTAAGTTGTATATAGTAGAATGGTTGATGTCTACCTTTCCATTAGCTTTGGGCACCAAGAGTCCCAACATGAAAACTCCAAAGATAGCTCCTTGAGTGACTCCACCGATAGTGATGACCATTTGCAGAATCGATGTGAATTTCTCCACAATAAACCCGCCCAGGATGCAGTAGGCTCCGGTAACGAAGACGAAGATCTTCATTATTATGTTAGCCTTATGTTCGGTATGATTTATGTAGGGTTTTACATAATCAAAATAGAATATGCCCGCCAGAGAATTCATATTTGCCGACATGGTGCTTAAAAAAGTGAAAAGAAATTCAAAAACTGGATTTGAGATCTTTCGAAAAGTACTACCTCAATGCTGCACTGAAAACGCATGAAATAAAAATGCCAGGCATACCCTTCCACTGCCCAACGATGTCTTGAACAAAGAATGGCATCATTTTGTCGGGCTTCTGGACAATCTTTTAGAAGAGAATGTGAATGCACGAAATGCAATATATTGAATCTATAGAATTACCTTCAAAGCAAGTGGATCACAATCGTGGTATTTCGAAAACATAATTATGCCAGTGAAGCAGTTAAAAAACATGATGATAAAAAAACCAATTCCAAAAATAAATAGTGACCTGCATTAAAAGCGAGTATTCAAGATGTTCATAAGAAATATTCTGAGCTTTAAATCGCATAACTTACTTCCTGGCATGATTGAGTGATGGCAGTGCGACAATTCTCTGTACACAACTTTGATTAAAGCCGACATAACCCGTCCACATGCATATACCTCCAACGAAGCAATTCCAAAGAGTAGCACGCGCTTTTGGGTCAATATCCAAGCTAGAAGATGACAATTAGAAATTTTACAAGTGTTAAGTGACTAGACCTGCAAGTCAAGTTTTGTTCTTATACTTGATATGAAGACGTCCACCTTCCTTTGCATTGTCAACCACTTTATCGAGACCTCCAACATTCATTACTCCCATAACTCCAACAACAATTACAGAGGCAACCATTATTGCTGCTTGTACAACGTCAGTCCAAACGACAGCTTTTATTCCGCCCTATTTAAAAAAAGAAGCCATTTTGACGTTTCGTTTATCTTATTTGGTTACAGTTAAAGTCTTGCATCTCAAAATACATTGCACTGTGTTTTGAGCATGAATGAAATTCTGCTGTAGCTTTTTGGGTGAATTCATAAACGTCAATCACGTCAAAGTTGCGATGATCTTTTCCAGTGCTGTGACATCGAATGCGCTGTTGCACGATGTTTTGCGATCAGCTGCAGGGGAAAAAGGTTTTCGAATTATTGACGGATGTGTCAAAACGTTTTTCGAATTCTTGATCGTAATCATAGTCACGCAATTGACGTTAACAAATTCACCTAAATCGCCAACGCATCAAATTTATTTTTCCGTGTTAAAATAAAAACTTACCAACATCGTGTAAAAGACGCAAATTGAACAGACGATTGCATTTATGAGATGAATATTAATGCCAGTTACTATAAATAAAATTGCATTTAATTTTATTCAAATAAGCTTAAATTATGGAAATTACCTTGTGAAAACGCCAGTGCTGGGATGAAGATAAAAACTGGTAAAATAAGGTAGATTGTCAAAACAAATGATATCGTTATGATTTGGCGGGTTTCTTTATTGAATCTCATTTGTAGGTACTGTAAATAAATAACACTTAAGCTTAAGATACATAATTTTAAATATTTAAATGGGTGAAGAATTTTGCAGGATGCACAGAATATTGTTTTTGCTAATAGAGCTGATAGAGATGACTACATATTAGTGATAGTACAATTTATCTCAAATCGACCAAAAAATGTAAAGACAAATCACAGAAAAGGTAACGAGAACTGTTAATACATTATTGTTCGAACAGTGTTTTCAAAATAATTAAGATTTTTTTTTGATATTAATATTTCGGAGGAATAAATTTAGGTATGGTCCCCAAATAATAACGTATGAAAGGAATCTTGGCCTAGGTCAAACGAAAGATAAAGTACTGACTATCACTAGTCGAAAGATCGTTAAATAACTCTCAACCAAATTATGTACCTGGATATTTGAATTGTATGTTTTTGTAACATCTTAGCTATAAATTGAACATTTTAAATGAATACGCAGCGTCAAATGTCTGTCTATCTATGTACATATCTGTCTTTTATTTTTGAATCATACACAGCTTTTATGCTTTTATGCTCACTCTTGCGAACAGTTTCACATTGCAATGTTGACATGGCATCACTTGTTCTCACACAATATTTACTTTACTTTAGGTGGCGCTACAGTACGGGGTGAACCAGGGTCTACTACACGCAACCATTTGTGTGTTATATTTTTGCACGAATGGAAGGGACGCACAGTTTTTGCCGACTCCGAACGGCGGCGGGTTGAGAAGCTTCTTGATAAATGATACTCTTTGATTGCTTGTCAGGCATTCAAAAGTGCTGGCGCCGCGAAAAAACTTTTAGGTGTTTATTGGGATTGAGCCCGGGCAGCATTGCGTAGTAGTCCAACGCATACCACTACACCCTGGTGCTCACTCTATACACACTTCATTAACCCATGAAATAAATAGACACTTACCTCATAACAATTTGAAATGTTGTTGTTATAAAATACTGGAATAATAATATAGCACAATATGGGTACCACCAGGACCATTGAGACCACCGTAAATGCAAACGTCACACCAAAACTATACATTTCCGCTGGTATGGTCATAATTGATATTCCTGACAGTTGACTGAAAGAAGTAAGCACTTATTTTACAATTTTATTCCTGGTTAAGTCTGACTTATTTTAAATACCTTGCAACCAACGAAATGGCAATTGGCCATGTTTTCATTCGTTTACCACCCATCAGATACTCATCCGTAGTATCATTTGCACCCGAGAAGAATCCGAAATATACTCCAATACCCGCTGATATACTCAACATTATTACAAAAACCGTATAATCCTCAAGTCCGAAAGTAAAATCTTTCGCAAAACTATCTGCGCCCGTTAAATTAACCGTCATTTTTGAAACTTATTTAACGAACTCGTGCACACTATCACTTGAAGAAAGACTTTATTTCAGAAGGAAGAGTAAAGATTTATTGAGCCACGGGTATGAGCACGAGTACCATCACCAAGCAAGGTGTACCAGAGAAATGCGAATAGTTTTGAATCTTTTGTAGAATTAAATAAAAAATTATCGACGTAGAAAAGTTCTTAAATCTTTGTAAGTCATGGCACACAACATCCGAGTTAGTTATCTCAATTATATCATTTAAATAAATCGACGCGACGCGACGTCTAAATATCATAAACCAAAGGTAATTTCCGAATTCTGTGACGCTTGATATGCGTTTTGTTTTTAAGAAATTACGAAACATTTTCAGTCAGCTAGCCATGTGCTTAGTTAAGAGCTTAGGTACTGGTATCTCGTTAAAGATATCAGATTTGATATAGAGTATGTCTCACAAGTATGTATACACCACGGCATTGTATAGTAGCGCAAAAGCGTAAAAAAAACAATAACAAACAAGTAGAATCTATTGAGTAATGCAATCTCTTATCGTTACGTATACTGGCTGAAATATTTGCTACCGTGTATTTGCTTTTATTATTTACATTCGGCTTCATGTAATGATAAATTAGTATTCACCTATACATGATGAACGAAATTCTATCTACGTATGAATGAATTTGAATGTTTCTGTTCGTTAAGGGCATACAGTTTTTAATCCCTATATTGTAGCAGTATGTTTACAAAGTGCACGAACAGGGAATCTTAACCTTCATTAGACATTTTATCTGATATCACGTTCCATGCACCACAGTCTGGTTAACAAGTATGTATAGGTTAGGGACTTATTTATTTATGGATTACTACGCATGCTGCTCGGGTTCAATCCCAGCCCGGGTCCAACACCTAAAAAAGTTGTTCACAGTTGCCACCTCTTTCGAATGTCTGACAAGCAATCAAAGAGTTTCATTTGTCAATGAGCTTCTCAATTCGCCGTTCGGAGTCGGCAAACAACTGTAGGTCCGTTCCGTTCGTGCAAAAATGTAACACGGACACATTAATGGTTGCGAGAAGCAGACCCAGGTTCACCCCGAGCTAGCGAGTAGCCACCTAAAGTAATAGCTTTACACATTAGGATACAGTATCTTATAAAATAGCGCAAGCTTTAATGGTAATTTTTGTAGTATGCATATAGGTAGGTACATCACTTATATAATTTTTGTTTATAAATTACTCAATATCTAAGAAATTTGGTGACTGGGAGAAAGAATCTCTGTGTAATTTTGGCGTTTGATTACGATTGGAACACGGAACACAGTTACCCGGCAGACACACATTTTGGTCTATATCGAAAAAAACGGATCGAAAACCGACAATGGCACTGGCTCTGGTATCTACTCAAGAGAACCGAAACTAAATACGTGTCTTAGACTTCCAGGCGACTGTAGTGTATTTCAGGCAGAGGTCTTGGCTGTGCGGAGAGCGGCGGAGCTGTTGGTGACAAAGCTAATAGCGGATAAAGTTATTAACATCTACATTGACAGTCAGGCCGCGCTCAGAGTACTAGAATCGTGTATCGTTACATCGGCAATTGTAGAAGGATGTCGCTATGTGCTTAAGTCACTAAGCAGACACAACAGAGTCAAACTATGTTGAGTGCCTGGACACTCTGTCGTATAGGGAAAGCGCTAGCGCAAGATCTTGTGATTCCTCCTGAGAGTTTATTTCTGCACCGATTTAAAAGATTCGAACACTGATCGAAAGCTTATCAGCTAAACGTTGTTCATCGGTATAAACATTTTTGAAAAAGTGCATATGAGTAAAGTTACTACGAAAAAACATTATCTATACCTACGTTCTCTTTTTTTTTCATTCGTAAACCGTAAACGGTTGTAGGGTTTCTCCACTAGTATTTGATTAATAAATGATTTAAAAAAAAAAAACTACAGAGACGTTGGCTCACAGTGCATCACCGGTGATCACATCAAAATTCAACCCCCAGAGGCCAGTATATCACCAGTGATCACAAACATTGTTCCTCAGGTCCCAAGCAGAAAAGAAAGAGCTGAGATCTTTTGTACAAACAATAGTGGGTATGTCAGGACATACTTGACCATGTTTTCATATAGTGATCACCAGTGATACATTTGTGTTTAAAACATAAATTTTAATTTTTTTTTTACGTGTATAACCCGTGATACATAACATTCAGTATAAAGTTAGAGCTCAGAGTGCACTTGTAGACATGTATTGTTCTCAATGTCAGGAAAAGCCATTTTTAGGCTTTTAATATTTCCAAGAAATAACTTAAGGCGCACAAAGCGAGAAAACAACATCATACTGACTTACTTAGGTGGCTCTACAGTCCAGTGTGGACCAAAGCCTCTACCAGCAACCTCTTCCAGACAGCCCGGTCCTTAGCTAACGCCTCCAGTTGCGGACTTCAAGTTGGTTGAGGTCTTGTTCTACTTGTGCGCGCCACCTTGTTGCTCTGATCCTCCGGGTTAGGATCGAATATTCTCCCAGCCGGAGCGTTGATGTCCATACGCTCTACATGTCAGCTCGTACAGTTCGTGGTTGAATCTTCTCCTCCAGAACCCGTCAACACAAACGAGAAAAATCGATATTCGGTCGTTCGAAGGATTTTTCTCTCGAAGCGACCAAGGATATCTTCATCGGTTTTCGATAAAGTTCATGGTTCAGCTCCATATAGCAAGACTGCGATGAGAAGGGTCTTATATAGAGTCTCCTTAGTCGATCGAGAAAGGACTTTACTACTCAATTGCCTTCTTAGCCCAAAGAAACAGCGGTTGGCAAGAGTCCTTCCTTGATCTTCGACGAGATGTCATTTTTTGATGCTATGGCAGAGCCGAGGTAGACAAAGTCCTTTACTACTTCGAAGTTGTAGCTGTTTATTGTGACGTTCTGTCCAATTTATCGATGTCGGGTGTCCCTTTTTGTTAACAGCATATATTTTGTTTTGCCCTCGTTTACCGCTAAACTCATTTTAGCGGCTTCCATTTCTATACTCGCGATCGCACCGGTGACAGCTTGCTGTGTTCTACCAATGATGTCAATATCGTGGGCCTTTCAGTTATGATGTTGAAGAAGTCGCATGACAGTCATCTTGTCTCCTTTTTTGACATCGAATGTCTCGGTGAGGTCATTACCGACCTTGATGGAGCAGCAAGCTTTCTCCATCGTCATCCTGCACAGACGGATGAGTTTGGCAGGGATGTCAAAACTAGTCATGGCTCCATACAGTTCATCCCTCCATATGCTGTATCGATTTGTACTTCTTTGGTCTTTTCCAGGATCTGCCTAAGGGTGAAAATTTGGTCTATGGTGGACTTTCCTGGCCTGAAACCGCACTGATAGGGGCCAATCAGCAAAACAACATCGTTTAATTCCCAGGCTTACTACAGTTGAACTTTTCATTCTTCGATTCGTGTTTCATTTTGCACTCATTAAACTGGTATATTACAAGGATGTTCCCTCGTTTCCTTAAAAAGGGGGAAAAGGTGGGGTTCAAGTTCAATTTATTTTTCTTATTTAATACTTCAAAGAAGAGTGAAAATTATGTGCAACGACAGAAGCACAGAAGAAATAACAGTGTATCAAGAATTCAATGAATCTGACCCTATTTCTGAATAAGTACGTGAACAAACTCCGGGCACAATTCTCTTCGGTTGCTTGCATTACAGAATGCACCTCAGCAGCGTTTTGGACGGAATGCATGAGCCAATTAACCGCATGAGTAAACTCTATAATTTAAATGTAAACTTTCTTGACTTCACTCTCAAGATTACACTTAAAAATGGATTGCGTAACGTAGTCCATCGCTCATAAATACTAATAATGTACATATATTTTTTTGTTATTCCATATTTGTTTGTTTAATGCTTATGGTGTGTTGTAATGTAATGTACCTACCTAATGATGATCCTGTTGATGTATATTTAACCTTGGCAAATATCTATGCTTACGGTTGTTGCATGTATTAAGCACAGCATAACACAGATCTGATCGTGCTAAATAAAATGCTTAAGAAAATTTTACTGAACATATATTTTTTTTTTTTAGTCTCTAACATCACAAGTTCTGGAGTAGTCTTCCAGGCGAGTTTGAGATTGTAAAACTCTCTGAACTCATACGGTGCGCAATAGACCACTTTACGGATGTCCTGATACTTACTGCGTCATTTACAAAAGCTGTCCGCAGCGGAAATGGGCTATTGAAATTATTATGTTTAAAGGTGCGCATAAATAATGATTCCAAAGTTAGAAATATTGAAAGCGAACTTTATGTTCTAAGACTAATTGCATTAGTTAGACCTGTTCGCGTACTCTCGCAAATCCGCACATTACGCACAAATTTCGTAGTTTTTCATGAAAGAGAATGCTCGGGAGAATGTAAGAAATTTCCCCATGCTGCAAATTTTGAATTGGACAGACAGAATATTAGGTCCGTTCTTGTACTTTTTGCACACTAAATATCTGTCAATTTTCAAAGAGTGGGTGGGTGGTGAAATTCTTTCAAAGACAGAAAAATTACGAAAAAGTAAACGAACGCATTAAGCACCAAAAATTGAAAAATGTATGTGATTTGAAAGATTTGACAGTTTTCATATATTAAACCAAAGAAATTTCTTGTGGTAAAATTCGTAGCATGGGGAAAATTCTTACTCTCTCGTGAGCACTATCTTCTACGAAAAACTACGAAATTCTTGCGTACGCGAACGGGGTTTCGTTGCTTTTCGTTATTTTTCGTAGATTTTCGTAGTTTTGGGGTACGCGAACGGACCTATTGTTAAACTAGGGGCTAATTCCAGACAGCCTTACTGCCAGTCAATCAAATATACGAGTATGTATGTGCTTGTGAGTATTGTATTGTTGGACTTCAAAATTGCTTAAAAAAAATCTTTAACATCTGTCAGCTACATACTAGATCTGTCAAAATTCAGGGAAGTAGATGTCCATTCTTCTTTCTTTCCTTAGGTCTCGCTACAGTTCGGGGTGAACCAGGGCCTGCTTCTCGCAACCATTTGTTGTGTGCGTGTAATATAAAATTGCTTAAAAAAAATCTTTAACATCTGTCAGCTACATACTAGATCTGTCAAAATTCAGGGAAGTAGATGTCCATTCTTCTTTCTTTCTTTAGGTCTCGCTACAGTTCGGGGTGAACCAGGGCCTGCTTCTCGCAACCATATGTTGTGTGCGTGTAATATTTTTGCACGAATGGAAGGGATAAACTGTTTTTTTGCCGACTCCGAACGGTGAGTTGAGAAGCTCCTTGTGACATATGATACTCTTTGAATGCTTGTCAGACAATCAAAAGAGGTGGTACAGTGAAAAAATTTTTTGACGTTTGCTGGGATTGAACCCGGGCAGCATTGCATAGTAGTCCAACGCACTTACCACTACCACGGTGATATCCTAAATGTTCGATTCGGTGCATTGTTAGTTAGTTTATTGGATAATTGTTTTCCTTGGAAAACTTGAAGCAATTTTCCACTAATTGTATGAAATAAAATTGATTCCATATTTGTACAATTCCGTGGTGAACATTAAGGAATTAGAATACTTGCACCACTGCGTTTGATCTGTACATCTCATTATGATGTGCATATTACAGCTACCACCTAAAACAAGCTAAAAGTAGTGCAAACCGATCTGCCAACCAAAGAAGAATCTGACGTAATTGTAACATTTTTCTACCAAGTCACTACTTCAAACATCATCGAGCAATGTGCAATGAAATTTCGTTTATTAATTTACAATGTTTGGAAAAATGTCTTCGTCCTTATCGTTGAACGTTGTTTATGGGAGAACATAAGTTAAGAATAACTTTTGGAAGTGTGCAATTTTATTTGCCTATGATTAGATAGCAGGATGGATGTCATTGGATACCAGAGAGAAATGACAAAACTCTTGTAAGAATGTATTTTGGCTTTAGGGCTGCTAAACAATCAGTTAAGTCGTATATCAAATGAATGGCTTATGGAATATTGACAATGTATTCGTTAGATGCTCGTAAACATAATAGATAAATTTTGGGTAAGAGCATCTTGCAAAATTGGTAGATATTGCGCTCCATTTTCATTTAACCGTTAAATAGATAGTTGGTGTCTTAAGACTGCTCATGATATGGGTGTTCAGTTAGTTACAAGTTTCGAAAAGTATTTCATAAGAAAATTATAAGATTTCTGTGTTTCAAAATGGATAACGTAACTGATGCGGGTACTACGAGTATCTCAGCAAATAATTTCACGTTCGGCGTCGAGGACTATGTGGTTTTCGTGGTAATGCTGGGCATATCTGCCGGAATTGGGGTATATTTCGGGTTCTTTTCAAAAGGAAGTGATACGACAGACGAGTATCTTCTTGGTGGGAAAAAAATGAAAACACTGCCAATTGCAATATCATTGGTTGCAAGGTGAAAGGAAAATACATTCGAAGGGAATAACTGATATATTTGAATACTTTCAGCCAACTTTCTGGAATAGCAATAATGTCGATACCAGCGGAGATTTATGGCTTTGGCATTAATTATGTTTTTGCCGTCTTGTCAATGTCTGTCGCGGTGCCTGTTTTGTGTTACATGGTTATTCCGGTGTTTTACAATAATAATATATCAAACTGTTACGAGGTAAGTAGTAGTTTATTGTCTTGGACTAAAAAAATGCGCTTATCTGGAATCCAGAGTTCCGTGTGCTTATTATAAGACTCAATGCGACATAGGCAACTAAAAATGAGACCGCATCAACGTCCTTGCTTAACAGCCAGGCAACACAACGAATAGAGACAAATCTATGATTGCAAAGCGTTGGCCATCTATTGGTTTCCTTTTGGAATTTGCTACACCGTTAAATACGTTCTCAATTACCGGTTTTTTAAGAGAAAGTAATTTAATTCAAGTGATTGACATTTCACAAATTGTCAGATGGTAGTTTGATAGATGTCCCTCGGTGACTCCATGGATGAAGATGTAGCACGAGGTCCCTTCGCGTAGGTACCCTCCCATAACAACGAAAATCCACGAAAAATAACGAAAAACAACGAAAACACGTTCGTGTACGCAAAAATTTCGTAGTTTTTCGTAGAAGAGAGTGCTCACGAGAGAGTAAGAAATTTCCCCATGCTATGAATTTTAGTCCAAGAAATTGCTTTGGGGTATATTATGAAAACTGTCAAATCTGTCAAACCACATACATTTTTCATTTGTTGGTGCTTAATGCGTTCGATTTTTCGACTGTTCGACTTTTTCGTGATTTTTCTGTCTTTGAGAGAATTTTACCCCCACTCTTCGAGATTTGACAGAAAACCGATATTTAGTGCAAAAGTACGCGAACGGACCTACGATTTCGTAAGAGTGGACATTTTTTGCCACTCTCATTAAAATTTTTGACGCCTCATTTGGCTCTCTCTTCTCTTGGTTTTTGACAGATTCAGTAATTTTACGTAAAATTACTGCACCTTCTATTTCGCAAATATCCTGATGGATTTGTTCTCTAATTGTCCATCGACATAAAATCACAACTGCGCGATACCAGGCACGTTTGCAATGTCGGATTATACGGCTACCGAAATAAGTGTACAGAAGATCGATTGATTAACGGCTGGTGTAACAGAATGTGTCAACCTGTTGGACCCAATTCCAATCTAAGTTCAGTGCATCCAAAAAAATAAATTATTTGTGACGCTGTTTCCAGCTTAATTTTCAAAAACTCTTTTAGTCTTTGAGGTTGCATTGACTACGTGCAGATTTTCAGAATCGCTGAAGAGGTGCACTATGAAAGAGAAAGCGTTGTTTAACCGTAAAGCATATCTGTCAATATTTAAATCGCGTAAGTGTTGCCAGTGTTGAAATATCACCCACTTTAAAGGGAACCCATAATTATATAGCTCTAAGTTGGCTAAAGCATCGAACACCCGCTATAAACTTCTGGAAATACTTTTACTTTTTCACTGAATCGTTATGCATCAACCGCGTCGCAAATAATTTTGCCATAGAAATAGAAAGTGAAATAGAACGTAAACTCTTACGTATACATACATATATAAAAAAAATTAAAAACTACATTTATTATTATTTATTACTTTCGTTGCAGTATTTACAAAGAAGATTTAATAAGGAAATACGTCAGATAATCACTGTGACGTTCATTTTAACGGTTTTCATGTATTTGCCAGTATTTATATTCATTCCATCGCTGGCATTTTCGCAAGGTAATTTATTTAAGGCTATTAGCATATACCTAGTATACGCTGCTTAAGCGTAGCTAAAGTTTCACTGGTCTCCAAACAATGCGTAGCATGTGAAACTCAAAGACAAACGTTTTTGCTAAAATTTTAATTGTGAACTAACGGGTAGACTTTTTAATTTAATATTTGTCTACTCTAAAAGTTATCGGTATTTAAATACAAAAAAAAAAAAGAAAAACAAGAGAAACAATTTTCACTCACAATGACCCAACAACATTTTCTACAAACCTCTGTCTCTGTCTAGACACGATTTACAACGTCAAGTATGAAACTGACAGTTTACACAGGGAACTGCTTTTCACCGAGTGTTTTGTAAGGAAAATTTAATTTCAGTACTACCGTTGTATACTAGGATTTTTAATTTTTCAACGGCCTATACGTATATATGTATATATCTTTTTTTAATTTTAAAATAGTTACTGGCGTCAACATTCATTTAATAAATGCGATAGTGTGCTCCATTTGCGTATTCTATACAATGCTTGTAAGTAATGCTTAGTATACATGTATAATTTTTGGTAATACTATCTTATGTCACATAGCATCACTTATTTGAAATGACATTTTAATTTTATAGGGTGGTATTAAAGCCGTTGTTTGGACCGATGTTGTACAAGCAACAGTAATGGTTGGTTCATCGATCCTAGTCTGTGTGATGGGAGTTGTCAAAGCTGGTGGAATGAATCAGGTCATCGAGAATGCTTATAACGGAGGTCGACTTCATGTCAAGTAAGTTAACTATGGTTGAAATGAAATCTGATTAGAATAAAAACCATGGAATCCTAAAAAAGCATCACATGTAGTTCATTCTGGTTAGGGTAGCAGAGGTTTAAAGAATTTTCGACTTTAACCATAATATTCAATGTTGGTTTGAGACATTTGTAAAAATATCCAATCGTTTGATATTAATTCTTATGAATTGAGGGTTTTTATAAGTTTTCACTTGGCTTATCTTCAAGAGATGTACAACCACGTTTAAGTTCAGTCGCCCATTTCTTCTATTGAAAAAGAAGGAGCATGAATGAATTTCCATTGGCGATACACCGTCCAAATCGAAGAGAAAGGTTTTCTCCTCGGTGACAAGCTTTGATATTATTCTTTGCATTTGGAGTCCTAGTTAAACAATGTAGAGTTTTCATTAATGAATTGAGGTTCGCATTAGCCATAAATACTAAACTAAAACACCCTGTATTAAACATTTGGGTTACCAAATTCCGTTATTTTTTTCACAGTAGGTAATTTGTGAAGTAGATCCTCTTCTTGTAACAAATCAGTTTTAGCTTAACTTTTGAAGAGTGGGCACCGTAGCGCAAGTGGTTAGTGCGTCGGACTACTGAGCCAGCGGTCTTGGGTTCGAATCCCGCCGCAAACACCTAAAAGTTTTTCACAGTGCCCACTTCTTTCGAATGTCTGACTAGCATCAAAGAGTATCATTTGTCACGATTGAGCTTCTCAATTCGCCGTTCGGAGTCGGCAAAAAACTGTAGGTCCCTTCCATTCATGCAAAAATATAACACGCACACACAAATGGTTGCGAGAAGCAGGCCCAGGTTCACCTCGAGCTGTAGCGCCAACTAAGTAAGTAAACATGGAATGGGTAGATAAAAAAAAATAGAATTGCAGTAATTGCGTTGCACAAATTTGGACTGGATGTCTGGATACCAAGTCAATTTTAAAATCCTTCTTGCCGCTACAAATTAGCCGTGATTTAGTTCATCGTATCATTAAAAGATTCGCAGAAACAAGTGGAATTAAAGTCCACCAACGATCGGGGCGTCCGCGTTCAGTTCGTACAAAAAATGTGGTCAAGGCAGTGAGTGATAGAATTCGCCGAAATCCACTTCGACAACAGAAAGTGTTGTCCCGTGAAAAAGGTATTGCTTCTAGAACGATTTCAAGGATCATTTAGGATGACCTTGGACTTGCAGCATCCCGCAGACCCAAAATACCGTTCTAGATATAATGGCAAAACCATTAAACCATTCTCTTTTCGAAAATGAGCCGTTGTCATTTCAAAGGGACTCTGGTAGAAGAAAATGTACCAGATTTCATAAAGGCCGAAGGCTGACCATCATTTAGCCGTCTGAATTATGAATTGTGGTCAGCTTCGGAGAGTATGGCCGCTCTAAAAAAAAAACACACCACCATTGAGTCGCTTAAAGGCATCCCTTGTGAAAGCAGCGCAAGATTTTCCAACGGAAAGGCCCTTGAGTGTTGCCCAGATCGATTAAAGGCCTGTGTTAATGCCAAAGATTTTGAATAAAAATGTATACGTTTTGTTTCGCATATAATATATGTACCAAATATGTATAGTAAAAAAAATATTAATTTGTTTTCATTTCATTGCAATTTTAAGTTGATTCTGACTGAATTAGCCGAAGGGCAGTTTACAGTTCAAATCGAGGATAATAATAATTGTTTGATTGAGTTGACAGACAGTTGCCAAAAAATGAACTATTTGTAAAAAGTTGGGTTCTATTATAGTGATCTTCGTTGTGGTCTATAGTTTTTGGGTTAGCTTAAGTATTGGTGCTCATTTTATTAATGTGTCAAAGTTTTATAGCGCCAGCTGGATTTCAGCATCTTTTTTTTTTTGTTTGTTATTAATTTGTGATCTCCTCTTTCAGCCTTGAACTGGATGTAAAAACACGTGCCACACTGTGGAACTGTTTATTTGGTGGATTTTGCATGTGGAGTAGTTACGTTGGATTCAATCAAAGTTGCGTACAAAGAATTGTAGCACTGCCATCACTCTCTCATGCTAGAAAGTAAGTAAATCTACTTTTCTTTTTCAGATAATCGTTAAATGTTTCTATCATTCTAGATCGCTTTATATTTTCGGAGTTGGATTCTTCATGATTATGTTGTTGAGTTGTTTTACCGGAGTTATCATGTTTGCCAAGTATAATGATTGTGACCCGATTGCAACAAAGGTATTATTTACGACTTTTCAATCTTCAAATACGCGTTTACGATTGATACTAGCTAGTACATGTACTATTGCTTTAAAGCAAAAAATATTCTTGTATTTGGCGGTAGTTTTAGACACTTGTGACATTTGCTTGTCACAGCTAAATCAATTGTTTGTGTTTTTGTTTAAATTCAGGCTGTAGAGAAGATCGATAAAATGATGCCATTCTTCGTTCAGGACGTTGTTGGAAACTGGAAAGGTATGCCTGGCGTATTCATTTCATGTGTTTTCAGTGCATCCTTAAGGTAAATCATTAATTGCGTGATTGACAAGTTTGTGGAAACTCTTATATTGTCTGCTATTATCTAGTACAATTTCAGCGAATATGAACTCACTGGCGGGGATCTTCTACTTTGACTATGTGAAACCATTTGTCAGGCATACCGAAAGTAGAGCGAATCTCTTTATGAAAGCATGTGTGCTTGTCATTGGAATATATTGCGTTCTTGGTGGACTTATTGTGGAGCATTTCAAATCCATTATGCAAGTGATAATTACGATAAGTGGAATCACCCATGGTACTGTTTTTGGTATTTTCATGCTGGGATTGTTGGTGCCCAGGGTAAATGGGAAGGTTAGCTATTGCAACTTATTAACTTATTTCTTGTCATTTAAAATATGTATATTTTTTAAGGTCGCTTTAGTTTCCCTTGTAACCAGCATTATTGCGATGTTGCTTATTGTCGCCGGGGCCCAAATGAAAATGCGAACAGGCCGACTAATCTACCACCCATTGCCAACTTGGACTGATGGTTGTGATGATTTTAACTCAACTTTATCGAATCCAACGTATGAATAAGCTTAACTTTCCACCATCTTGAGACAAGTCAATTAACTGTGTATACTTTTGCAGATCTACTACGTTACCAGCTATCACGAAAGTCGAAGATGGCGATTTTTCAATATTTGAAATTTCCTTCTATTGGTATTCAGTAGTGGGAACAGTGGTTATTTGGATAGTTGCTATACCACTGAGCTATATCATGCCGTCGAATGAGAAGCTCGACCCAAATCTTTTATCACCAATAATAAGATCTTTTGTTCAAGGCAAACGTGAAGATTTCGAAGAAATGCCACTCAAAGCCCCACAGCTTAAGGTGCAAACACAATGAAATTGGTGATAAAATATCGATTTTTCTTTGTTCGTTCATAATGAATGCAGCTAATTTTTAGATTTACGTCAATAAACATAAAAAGATTTTATTGTTCACCAATTTGGTTGAAAATTGAATTCATGGTTTTAGTTTTTAGTTACATAAAATGATGGCGAAAATTCTATAACCGTCAAGTGCAACAATGACAGACAGTATTTACCATCGGATACAATTTCATCGCATTGTTTCTTTTCTGACCTATCAAACAGATGCTTACATTACAAACAAAGTAAGGTACAATTCTTATACTTGTCAAGTGACCGGATTTCTTACTAAACGCTGTCAGATTAAAAAACATGTTATGGCCATGGGAATAGCACAATACTAGACTTTCGATGTTCCCCAAAAGTGAAAGAACAAAAGAATACATCCTACGCTACTGAGATTTTAAATTCATAATACATCTCTGTTTTCTAAGTAAACTATGTCCTTACGCAAAAGATATAACTGCCAGTACACCCAACGATCTGATACCGCATTGATCTGAAACTATGTACCACCCTACCCTTTAATCGAATCTTATCATAAATACAACTGCAGTCAGTGTCGGATTCACTTAGAGTACCTCTGTATGCCCCAAGTTTTCTACTTACTTACTTAGGTGGCGCTTCAGTTCGGGTGTCGACCAAGGCCTCAACCAACAACCTCTTCCAGTTAGCCCGGTCCTTAGCTAACCGCCTCTAGTTGCTCACTTCAAGTTGGTTGAGGTCTTGCTCTACTTGAGCGCCACCTTAAGCGAGGTCGTTCTCTGTTGCGCTGACCCTCCGGGTTAGAATCGAATATTCTCCGACCCGGAGCGTTGATGTCCATACGCTCTACATATCCTAGTCATCTTTAAAGCCCAATGTGCAGTTTTTTGACCAGGTTGATGTCGCTGTAGAGCTCGTACAGTTCGTGGTTGAATCTTCTCCAGAACCAGCAACGCAAACGGGACCGAATATCGTAAGAAGTATTTTCCTCTCGAATCGAGTAAGGATATCTTCATCCACTGGGATGATAAGGGTCTTATATAGAGCCACAAGTTTTCGCCGCTTAGAATTTATTTAAATTTGTTTAGATCCTTATGCCGTCTCCAATTTCGCCTTTTTTTTTGTACTTATTATTAGCCTGTTTCTCAACAAGGATTGGTCTAATGTAGGTCTATTGCCACACATTTTAATTTCAATTGCAATTTATTTCATAGTACTATAGTAACGGGTGATTCATTTACAGCAGTGGCTCCCAACCTTTTTCACAACATGGTAAATTAAAAAATGCATGCCAGTGAAATAAATATTACTACGTATGTTTAATAGATCGAAAAACGTATTTTTATTTATTACTTATTTATTAGTAATGTAAAACAGGTGGTTTTTATGCGATCCAGATGTTCAATGCGACTTCTATTGTTGCATCTTCTTCACCAGTTCTGAGATTCTGGGTGTAAGCTGAAGCGTCAAGTCTATTTCTCTGCTTGTTTTTAATCAGGAGAAGAGCTGAAAATCCTTGCTCGTATAAATAAGTTGTTGAAATGAGCACCAAATACGGATTAGCAATGTTTTGCAGCCTTTAGTATTATTTGCCGCTTTAAGCAAATAGGAAAAGAGAGTGGAGATTTCTTAAAATTGTAGTAGTAAAGACTTGAAGACTTCAAGACTTCAACATTTACACTTGTAGGTACTCTTTACGTCAAAAATCACAATTTAAATTGTGTCCACGCCTGTCATTTCAAACTGTTATGGTATTTTTGTTCAGTATTGTTTGAAATCTCATCATGGAAAGACTTGGCCCGCCACAGCCGTCTACAAATTATTTAGTTGTATTAGGAAAATCAGCGTTCTATATTAGGAATGTGTTTGAACGTCACCGTTTGAGTCTTTGGGCTCTCGAAAAGCTTGAAAAAGATGCACTGTTTTCGAACAGAATTTTGTTCAGCGATGAGGCCTATTTCTGGCTTAATGGGTACGTTAGTAAGCAAAATTTGCGTATTTGGGCTGAAGAGTAACCCGAAGAGGTTCAAGAACTGCCATTGCTGCCAGACAAAACAACGGTTTCTTTTTAAAATAAATGTTAATTCCATTGGTTTTGTATTTCTGTTATTCATATGTATACTAAAAAATAATGTCTTCCGTAAAATAAACTATACTAAACGCTTTGGTGTGGTTTATAGGTTGATGGAATCAACATTCCATACTACTACAAAAATTATGCCGGCGTGACTGTGGATGGCGCCCGTTATCGCGCCATAACAACGAACTATGTACATATTTGCTTTCCGAAATTGAAGCCTACTTGCCACACAGCCCGTGAAACGATGGCTTTATTGCCCCTAGATAGAGGAACACGAACTGAACTAATCAGTCGGGACTGGATTTTTCCTGGATTGGATCATTTAGTAACTTTGAGGCCAAATATTTATGTATGTATGTACATATATAAACTCCCGAATTGGTTTCGTAGTTCATAAACAATTACATGAATATATTGTTTATCTTAAAAGCTTTTCATCTAATTGAACAAAAAAAAACTAATCCTCTCTACCATACATCTTAAAAATTAAAGTAAATTACTCAAATGACATTTCATTGTCACGGTCTAATACTCTACTTCAAATAAACGAGTACCAATCCAAAGTAAATATACACTCCGCATCAACACCACACTAAAGAAAATAAAATACATAATTACAAGTAGGCTATAAAAACACTAACCAAACCAAATGTGCTTAAAACAGACAACAATGCGAAACGCGCACTGATGATTGATTTCAAAACTGTCGAACCTGTCATTCTTTTTGACATACTTCACAAGTGAAGAAGATGGATGTGTCAAATTCCGTCAAAGTAGCCAACCTAATAATTTGCACCATCCGAGTTGTGTTGTGTATGTGTACACACAGTACGACTTTGTAGAGCGTAACAATGAAGCTAGATGCCAAATCAGATAAAATTCCACGTACAAATAATAAATAAGCATAAAAAGAAGCTAAAAGATAGTACGTACATACTTGTATGAATAAATACAAAGAGGCATCGATGATAAAAGATGAAAAGTATTTTGCGTACATAGTATGTGATGTGTACTCGTATGTATGTTGTTACATAAGTGCAACTCTCTTTACCTTAATACCGTGGTTAACGTTTAATGCTCAAATGAATGGTGCTGATCACGTTTCTTCTCCTCCGTTTGTTCACTCAACGACGCGTATTTTCCCATGCTACTGGAATCAATGGACGCGGATCACAAGCAAGTTGGTTTCTTTTGACCGCTTACAACTCACACGTCATTAAATCCATTGTGGTATATAATGAGACTTCAAAAAATCGATCTACATACGAGCCTGACCAGGATTAGACAAAGTCAAGTTGACATAAACAACTGATGAATAGAACATCGAATCCAAATCAAAATGGTGGTCAATTCTACAATTTCTACATCAATAAATCGATATGAACTTGAATCTTTATAGCTGTCGTTTGTTCGCACTAGTTTAGTTGGGTACCTTAGCTAGAATTACAATCTAATTTATTCGAAAGATCGTACTAAGCTGACCAGCGAAATACAGAAACACTCACGTTGTTGTAGCGAAAAATTCAATCAAAACAACTTTTCAAAAATTGCAATTCAACTGCCTACGATCACAAGACGCAAGACGATCGGAGTGAAGATTGCAACCCTGTGCAATTTTAAACAATGATGAGTATCTTTGGTGGTATGGCGGTGGGAAATGTGATGCTGGTTGAAAGTGTGTATCAAAAGTAAATGGACAACGTGATCCTAATCCTCATCGTTACTTTTTTACTTATAAATACGTATAATCCAAGAAGTCAGTGCTATTCAGCTTCTTTGTATGCAATTAACCTTATAACAGCAACCTACCAGTTATTGGTGCCAAAAAAAAGCTATCGCGTACTCTTGTAAACGTCTCCCACCTCCTCCCAGACCTGATCTCATCTGCAACGAGTCTGTTCCCTTTGTCACTATATTACGCCATCTGGGTGTTATCTGCGTTAAGGAACTCAACTTCAGATCTCTTATTGATGACTTTATTAACAGAGCCAACTCTGCGCTCGGTTTTGTGAAGCTTTGGCCCAAGGAGTTCTCGAACCCATATGTCACGAAATCCCTTTACATCACATTCGTAAGGCCTCTGCTGGAATACGCGAGCCAAGTATAGTCCCCTTACTACGAATTTCATATCAGGCGAATCTTCTTTTGGCTGACAGCTACAACCTTCCACCCTACACTGATGGCTTAAAACAGATCAACTTATAGTCTCTCGAAAAACATCGAGAAGTTGCCGATGTACTCTTTATTCATTAGCCGGCAACATTGACTGTCCTGCCCTGCCCTTCTGAAATGATCTCCCTTAACACCAACCTACGAAACTTCAGGTCTATCCCTTTCTTTCATATTGATTTTCACCGCACCAATTATGGTTTCCAAGAACCAATATCCAGAATGCTACATAAGGCAAATAGTAGGCCTAACTTTAACTTGCATTGCAGCAAACTAACACTCCGAAACGCACTTTGTAGGCCCCCACCTCTTCCTGATCACCACCCTAATTTCCTTAACTTCTAATTGTTCGTTTATACGCTCGAATAAGAAATTTTATATCATCTTACTGCTGTCAAACTTAGTCTTAATATAGCTCTTAAATTGCACTGTACCTACTTTTAAGTAACTACATACTTGTTTTGTATAGGTTATGTTTCTAAGCTTTAGATTGTTTAAGATTTACTATTTGTCTCATTACTTTGCGAAAACACTGTACACTGTGTCCCGACGACACGGATGAAACATTCACTTAAAAACCAATGGGTATTTTTTTTTTACACACATATGTTTTTTTTTAACTCGTCGTCATCGCCATTGCATTGCAGTGGAGCACTGTGTACGGTTGATTACATGCATACGCACTTTGCAGACGATGGGATATGAAAAGTGAAAGGAATTTCCCATGGACTTATAGATGATGGACAATTGCATACGAGTTGACGGCACGGCATTCGCAACGTTTACATGGGAAAGTGGGAACGCATTTTCTCAGAGACCGATGAGTCGGTTCGGATAGATAGATACTCCCGAACTGAGACTTATGTAAGCCAGAAAAACCGTTTTTTATTTGCACATTTTGTAGATGCAATTACCATACCTACATGTGTACTTTAATTCGACAATTCAGATGAGTTGGTGTTATTGTGGAGATATTTATTTCAGTGAACGGATAAGGAGTCACTTAGGGATACAACCAATAAATAGTGGCAGAAATATGTAGAAACTGCTAATTAAGAACAATAGGTGTAGTAAACCAAGAAGGTGTAGTAGGGGAGAGCGGGGTTAGAAGTAACAGGGATAAGTTTTAACAGCTAAAAAATAAAGGGTTCCCCTGAAAATTAAAAGTCGCGTGAAAGAGAAAAATATTCGTCTTTTCCAAAGCAAATAACGTGTCTACTTCCGTTTTGAATTGATCGACAGTGGTAAAAGTTGTGGGTGGGGTCCCCGAAATTGAGAGAGTTGTAACTTTTATTTTTTTTTTGGCATTTTTGGTATTCCTATTCACACGCAAGAGATATAGTGCCAGTTGTTTTTTGTAGATATGCATTTATGTTTTGCTAAGTTTGTGTATGTACATGTTAGGTTTGTGCGGATTTCGGTTTTTTTTATAATGATCTTTGTGTTAAATTTGATGTCGGGGTTAGTGGTAACATTTCTGCGGGGCAAGTTGTAGCATGTTAAAATTTATCATCTCATCAAAACTGGTTGACCAATGCAAAGAAAAACTCAATCGCTTATGCAAACAGGCTAGAGTCACTCTTCCCTGAGTTCCAGGACAAATAGCCAGGCGACGGTCAGCGCATAACAGCTCACTAGAGCTGTAGGTGCTGCTAAGGGCAGTATATTCTCACACTTCTTAAGACAATATAGATGTTGTCAGGTGGACCAGTCTTACAAACTGTGTCATACACAGAAAGATATGGCCTAATTACAATAAGTCAAAAACAAATGAACGAGAGTAGGGTAGCCGTAGCGCATACCGGGCAAACCTTTCTTCGATGACCTTAAAGAGATATCCGAGAAGAGGATTGGAGAACTGATCCTCTTCTTAAACTGGATATAAATATAAATACATATATAAATTAAATATCTTAAACTATAAAATAAACATATTTGGATGTAGTTGGTCACCTAAGGTTGTGGTAGTTGGTCACCTAAGGTTGTGGTATTCAAACTGTACCCTCTTCGTGCGATTTTTTTCTTTCAACCGAAACCACCACCTCTACCTATGTAGGCATGTTAGCTACATACATGCTATTTTATTTATCTGTTAGTGTTTTTATCAAGTGAATTGTGATTTTATAATATGTTCTTAAGACCGTTAATTTTTTTTTAATTAGTTTTCGAAATAAATTAATATTTCAAAAAAAAAAAAACTCATGATAAACAAGTTTGCTTTATTTTTGTTACAACTTACCCCGGCCTATGTTGTAAGTTGTAACAACCCTCTTTTTTTTAAATGTGATATTTTGAAATTTTCTGAGCAGACTTTGTTGGACTTTTTTGGTGGATTTTGTAGGTGAAATAATGCTCTTCGATTTGAAATAGGTTTGGGTAACTCATTTTCGAAATCTTAGGAGCACCATCAACTTAAGTAAGTGTAAGAAGTAACCCCACTCTCCGCTAGTAGGGTTTAAGTTTTTTTATTTACAACTTTTTAGCTGTAGCTGTTTCAAAATATATGTAGAGTGTATGTAGGTAAGCAATGTCGTGTTCTACTTGACAAACCCTTTGGGTATCAACATATTAAGCAGGTAGTAAATGTAGCATTAATCCGCTTAATTGGAGGCGTCCACCATATTGAATCTAGAATGACGTCATAGCGTATTGTATTCTATTTGCCAAGCCCTTTCATTTGATACCACTATCAAGGCGGTTGTAAAGAAAAAAAAAATAATCTGCCATCTTGCTTGGTGCGTCCGCTATATTGCAATACTCCCGGATCAAGATGAATCCAACGACACCTCATTTGTTGCAATCGATTCCATAGTTTAGGTTGTACGAGGTGACAGTGACATCCTCAAACAAAGAAACAAACAAACCCAGCCTGTTAGATTCATAACCTTTCCTTCTGCCTAGTCGGGTAAAAAGGGGGCACATTAGACCGACTCTGGTCGCAGTGCTAACGAACATCTCTACCGTAACCCAGTTTCATCATATCATGGATCTTGTAAATCGGAATTCTTAAGTCGATCACATAAATTGATTAAAAGTGAACCGTTATACAGGAAAAATATCGAGCCTACGGGCATTTCCTGATTTACGTCGTGATGCTTTCCCTTTCAGTGCGGAAACGTAAATCGATTGTTGGAAAGAAACAAAGTAAAGAAAATCACGTTAAAACATGTCCAATATTCCAAGAACCTAAATTGTGAAAAAACTGGTTAGAAAGTTTTCGCAATACGTAACGGATTACAATCAAAGCCCTCATTTGTGCCAAATTAACCCAATCATCTTATACCCGTATAAGCAAGACGACTCTTCTTTTTTCTTCTTTTTATTGGATTTTACTGTTTTTTTTTTTTTTTTTTTTTTGGTAAAGGAAATTCCATCTACAGAATCATCCTACACTCCCGTAAAAAAAAATCCCAGGCATGATGAAAAAAAAACCTTCACAACGATGTTATGTCACCGTAATAGTTTTACAAGTAGATTAAACACAATCGCATTACCCAAAGTGTTCACGCTCCATGCCTTGGACAAGTGTTACTCATTGTACTCCAGTTAAATGCCTTTAGACAAAGCTCCTATTATTCCACATTATACAACACATGCCGAAGACCCAGGCAATCTGTAGCTATAATGATGGTAATAATCGTTTCGACCCACATTTAAGATATTTTTTGTTTGTTTTTTTTTTTTGGTAAAAAAGTAAAAGTTATCTTTGTTTAACAGTATTTACAGTTCTGCAAAAGAGAATTTTGAATAACAAGTAAATTAAAATTCACATTTTTTACGGTGACAAAATTTGCGATTTTTTTTATTGTTTTCTTGATTTTTTTTTGTTGTTTGTTTGTTTGTTCATGTACATAAAAATGTTAAACACTTAAAACTATTAAAAATTAAAATAAAAAAAAAACTATTTACAATCTGAGAAATACATAGAATGAAGGTCGATAGTCTTGGAAGAGGTATGAAAGATCGAACTGAGAAAATCTGGGAAAAGGTACCAGTGACATTATACATAAAAAACATTACAATAATAATTATACATAATAATAAAATAACAATTAATATTTATAAAATAAACAACTAGAGGGAATAAAATCGTTACTTGGCATCAGACGCGTGTATCCGTGTGTATCATCATTCGGTAATCCAACAATAAACAAAAAAAAAGCGTTTTAATCCTGGTAGTAGACTCCTTTAAACCTTGAGCGACCATATTCACTGGTGAATTGAGTGAATTTCCATTTTTTCTTCGAGTTCGGTTTGTATACTGTTGTTGTTGTTGTTTGTTTGTTTTTTTGGCAGTAATCAAGAGATAAGTGGGTTTAGTTGAGCAGTGTTTCCTCTTAGAAAGGAGCACCGTAACTTCCACTTGGCCTGGATGGAGCACCGTATGATCCCGATGGTCCGCTTGGGTATCCACCGCCAGTGCCGGCCTGTGAGCTGGTCTGTGCGAATTGTGCCACTTGAATAGCCTGTCGTACACCCTCAAGATCGATTCCAACAACACGGCCGCCTCCGATTCCAGGAGCACCATATTGTGACGATGGTGGACCGTATGATCCCGATGGTGGACCATATGATCCGGATGGAATACCACCACCGAATCCACCTCCGCCTCCACCACCACCGCCGGATTTACTCTCCTCGTTGAGAAGAATTTGTCGCACCTGCTCGAGCAGTTGAGGATCGACGTTTTGTCCTTCGGACGTTTGGAATCCACCACTAACGGCTTGATATCCACCGCCACCGCCGCTGCTAAATCCACCGCCAAATCCACCACCGAATCCACCGCCACCCAATGAAATACCGCCACCACCACCGCCACCACGCGGGTAATTATATCCTGATGGTGGTTCTGCGGTTGCTAGTACTGCCAGGGCAGATACCAAAAACTAAAAAAAAATTTACAAAAAGCAAATTATTAAATTTTCAATCAAAAATTACGTGAAGAAGAAAAAAAAGAAAACACAACTTACCACAGAGAAGGAGTTCATTGTTTTTGATGGGGAAAAAGAAAAAAGTTAAATTTAAATTTGGTTGCTTTCGGATAGGGAGCCAACGATTGAATGCATTTTAAAAAGCCCAGCTATGGCCTCTTTATAGTCCGCTTTGCTCCATTCCGTCAAGTCAAGAGATATTAACCAATTCGAGAGGCACAAGCAAAACATAACACAAAAACGAAAAGAGAAACATATGCGGATGCCAACCAAAAATCATCATCATCATCATCATCGTCATCGTCAGCGTTAGTAGATGCAGCAAAAGCCACAATCGAAGAAAAAGTCTTGAAGAAGCCACCATGGGAGGGAAGTGGTCTGCCTTCCCCATTTCCCCCTCATGATAACGTAGCATCATCATCTTTTACTTTATCCATGGCAGATAATTTGAAGATATCCCAAAATAAGAAGAGAAGGAGAACTAACGACTACGAGTATAATGTATAACTACCAATTTCATGTTATTCTCTTTCTCTCTCTCTCGCAGTCTGTCTGTCTGTCTTAAGGTGAGTATCTATTGGAATTAAGCTGCGAAAATTCCCATGAACAAGCAAACAAACAACTGCAACGACAAGACAGAAGACTCCTCTTCATCATCATCATCATCATGGAGTTTCGAGCTAAGACCGTTGTTAATCTTGGTGCGATTTCATTTTTGCTTTTTTGGAGGATTTTGCATTTTTTTTTTGTCTGTTTCTGTACTATTACTACGATGATGATTATATCAAACCCGTTCAGTAATTATCGAAGAAGAAGAAGACAACGAGGAATCTAAATGACATCTGTCGTTGCGGTGTTCAAAATAAACCCACACTCACAGAACGAGGCGACACAGGTCAATAAATTTAACCAGAAAAAAATAAAAGTATGGTACAGATTGATTTTGAGCCTTTCTTTCTGTAGTTGGACACAGGTGGTACGAGTGTTTCCTTTTTCTTTTTAAAATATACATCAATCATTGAAATCCTTTCGAGGACCTTCTTGTTTTTCGTAAAAGACAGTGCACATGAGAGAGTAAGATATTTACTCATACGACGAATTTTACCACAAGAAAAATCTTCGGAATAATATATGAAAACTGTCAAATCTGTCAAATAACATACATTTTTCATTTTTTGGTGCATCCGACGCACAATTGAACACATTCGTTTACTTTTTCGTAATTTTTCTGTCTCTGTGAGAATTTCAACCCCACTTTTCGAAAATTGACAGATAACACATATTTAGTGCAAAAAGGACGCGAACGGACCTTATTTTTTGGGCAGCTTTATGAGAACTGTCAAATCTGTTAAGTGTCATACATTTTCCACTTTTTGTAATTCAATGCGTTTTTAGCTCACTCTGAGAGATTTTTGCCCAACTCCTTGGAATTTGAGAATCTGTGAATTTTAGTGCCAAAAGTACGGAAGCAGACCTATCAAAACACCATGGTATGCATGTTACAATACTCAAATGTATTTTTTGTTTGACTGTTTGGCAAAGATAAATTAAGTCAAATTCAAACTTCAAAAGAGCGGGTAAACGTCTTGAAGCTGCGAGATGTTCGTAAATCATACAGAAACATAAAGAAATTATTTTCGACAGAGAAAAAATTTAACATGTAGGTAGGTATTGTAAAATGGAGGGTTCCCAAATAGCGCCGTTTTCATACCACAGGCCTCTGGTGACCCATTTATTTGGATGTGTGTTGAGAAATTTATATCCACCCTATGGAGTCTGTGGAGTTAAAGAAGAAGATCAGTTCATCAATTCTTTTCTCAGAGATCTCCGTAAGGTCCTCGAAGAAAATTTTACCCAGTATGCCTTGCCTGGCTCTCGCTATGGCCAGAGATTTGCATAGAAAATGAATAAGAGACTCTTTTTCATTTCCGCCATCATAAGATCGCTAGTTTGGCTGCATTGCATGGTCCCTGTACTGACTGCCACTACTTTCGCCATGTCTACACGAGTTCTTGGTATATGTTTTGGACCTATTGTAATTTGGCTATTTTGCATTTACAAATCCAATAACTTACCCTAAGCTAGTGAAGGGATGCAAAGAAAAACTCAACTAGTTCGCAAGGTCCTGCACGGTGCCTGCCCACAATGACATACCGGGGAACGAAAGAGCATATGAACTGGCGAGAGCAGCGGCCGAAGACGTGGAAAATCTCACAGTTACCACTATAGGTAGTAGGTGTGGCGGTACGAGCAGTGTAAACCGCTTACAGTCTGTCATTTGTAAAACGCCACTCGGAAATGTGGAGTCGAATCCATACATGCAAGTCTGTCAAAGAGATGATAGAAAATCCTAGCCTTCAATGGGCAAGGAAAGTACTGAATCTAGGTAGAGCTCAGATAAAACTGATGATTGACTTCTACACGGCCGACATCAACTTGAAGCGAAACGCAAACAGACTGGGACTAGTGCAACATAGCATCTGCCCGGGTTGTGAAAAGGACGACGTGAGTATCGCTTACTTCCTCTGCAATTGTTCTGCTTTATGTGCACAAATACCTGGGAAGATATATTCTACATGGGCTAACATCGCTTAGATTCATCGATTTCCTGAAAACATTGGAGTCACGCGACAGACAGAGCATTTTTCATGAATCAACATACCTTTTTTTACCTTTCCATTCCCCACTATTAACCCCTTCACTCTCAAACCCCTTCTTTCCCAGCTCAGTTCCTTAGGGGAACACAACGGACCCGAATCAAGGCCTACGCGACGAGGGATAGCTCTCCCTCACCCTCACAAATTAACTAACCAATTTGGCTTAATCTTTCTGGATATGAAACTGTTTATCATGCTAGTCCACCTGAGACTAGCTTGTTTAAGGAAATATGACAGTAAGGAAATTTCCCTAAAAAGCACCTTTAAGAATATTAACATTGTCCGCTAGTGGGCTGTTAAGGGCTGGGGCCTGGCTAGTTAGTCGGCTCTCTGATTTCCCTCTATGGCCAGTATGACCTGGAACCCAGAGAAGAGTGATTGCATAAGTGGTTAAAGGTGATTACCAAATTTATGTCTTCACAATGTTCTTCCTTTTTAATTCTTTATTGGATTCAAACAATGTTTAAAAATTGCATTTGTGCATACGAAACCTAAATTTACTTAAACTAAGTGGCACTTCACTGCGGTTTCTTAATATATTGGCATTTCTACTCCTAAGGTTTTCGATTTTTGAGGGATTTCTGGAATTTTTTGATCAAAAGTGTTCGCACTTGATTAAGAATTCAGTCCACCAGTAGTCAAATCGAGGTGCAAAGTAAAGGCAATCATACAGAACACTGCTTGTTTTAATTTTCTTTTCTTTTCTAACCTATAAATACCGTTATTCAGCATTTATTTTCTTCAATAGTTTTACACTTGACTCATATAAATGGATGGAACTCCAAAAGTTGGTGCTCCCCTTAAACCCTCGTCATAAGTTATGAACGAATACGTACAAATGTACATAAATGCTATACGCTTTGGAAGATTATATTAAGCGCAATTGTCCGAACTGGTTTCATAACGGCGTCATTGAAAGACGATTTTTTTTTCCATTTTTTTTTTTTTTCTCTTTTGGTTTGTTTGGATACAAGACAGTTGGTTTTATTACATATGAAGGTACCTACTTGAAGTGCATATAAAGTGTGTGTTCGAAACGTAACAAAATGTAATAGAGAGTTTAATTGAGATTTCGCGTATAGATTGCAGTTGCGAGTATCTTTCCAACTGTTTAAAACAGTTTTAATTTTTTTTTTTGGTGAACGGTAGGTCATCTGACCATGATTATAGGAGGTAATAGATATTCATCTTTGCAATGAAATGGTCATTGTGGAGGTACATAAGAAAAAGAGAGATTTGCTTCTCAATTGTCTAAGGTAATAGAGCCAAATATATCTACTCGTATTTATTTCATATTTTTTTTAAAGATAGAGAAAGAAGCGAACATTTTGAAGAGTATGACGGGGTAAAGTGCTGTTGAATTGTACCAAACCTAAGTTGGCTTTTGTGATTGACCTTCAAATGTATGGTCTTAAATTGGTCAATGGAACTAGGCCATTGGGTAGGATTTAAACAAATGCCGCTCTTTGTATTCAGTCCCCGAACTACGCAGCTGTAAATTGATGATTGCCGCAAGTCAAGTTTAATTGACTGCTTTTTCGGGAATAATACATACAATTTGCTGAGATACACACACGATAAGGCCACTAAATACGTGTGTTAATAAAACCAGTGATATATAAAAATGAGTTGATGAATGGTTTATGCAAAGTCTTAATAATAATCCGGCGCTGTTCTCACAGATGCCGATAGGGCAAAAGCCTTAATGATGGAAATCGGATGTGAGGGAAGAGGATAGATAAAAAGTGTGAAGACTGATGTTCAAGGTAAGAAACATTCAAAAGATCAGAAAAACATACATACATAGCAAATCCACTGCATTGGCACAATTATAATGCAAACTAGTGTACTAGTGCGAGAAATTTCGGATGTAGATATCATACAACTTTAAGTAGATCAAACACGGTCAGATCGGTCGGCCGACATGCATAACTCCGCCCCCATTAAACATCAAACACCGTCGGACAGACAATGCCATCCACGGTCAAATTTGTCTGACAGACTTCAAAGTTGGGCAGATTTGTCGGACCGTGTATGGGGGCTTTTACGGATTACAAATAAATTGTGGCAAATAGTAAAAGCTATACTTTTCTAAATACTTTTCGTGATCGTGATCCTGATAAATATAAGGATTAAATGTTAAACTTGTTAATATTTATAAAATGAGGGTGCAATCCGTCACTGCTCCAGGACATTCTCTTTCTTTTGAAATAATGTTTTTTTTGTAATAACTTGACTCATTTGTACTTGATTCCAAGTTTTATTACAGATGAACAAAATTCAGTTAATAAGCTTTCGATCAGTGTTAGAATCATCAAAATCGGTGCAGAAATAAACTCTCAAGAGGAACGTCCTTAGTCTGAAAAGAAAAATGTGCTACCAAACTATTGTTTGTCGATTGTTATCGAAAATATTTTCGAAATGCCAAATATGACATGTAAGTGGGACATTTGTAAACAATTGCGGCGACGAAAACATGGATTCCAAAGAGAAAATGTAAAAAATTAACAAAATGGAAGCTAAAACTAATGACAAATCCATCATACTGTGGCAATAGGCAGACATGCCAACAGGTTAGGAATCCTCGCCAATGACTTCTGCCACAGCTGCATGGATGAGGAGGAGGAGGAATCCCCCTATCACCTGCTATGCAGTTACCCAGCTCTCTCTTCCTTGAGAAAAAAGATTCTGGGAGAATACTTCTTTATAGACCTGCAAGATATTTCCTCAACAGATATCAATAAAATACTGAAATTCATCCAACTCTCAAAATGGTTCCAGGAGTTTCGGCAAGAGTCGGCTCATGTGGCAACACAATGGACCTACTTTGGTCTAAGTGAGTCCTACCGATTACGGTGGATAGCCACCCAAACTAACCTAACCGTATATCCTTCTTATTGTAGTTTAGAAATTCCCTGTGGTGGGTATAAGGCTTAATTAACAGTTTGGCTTGTCTAAGGAGTCCAAAGAGAAGAAGCTTGGCTGTCTGTCTGTCTGAATTTATGTTAGCGCCATTGATGCGCTGATCTCAATGGCATGGACCTTTGCTTGAAACACGCTGGGAAATGATCAAAGAAGGACGGAGATTCTGTTATTGGGCCCAAAGATCCCACCACCAACACCAGAGGTCATTTTCGATCCATCAGTGTACCATACTAGACATTTTATGTTAGATCTAGGGTGGGTTCGTATAATGCCTATTTCATTTTATCATAAAAGTTGTCGAAAAATCGCAATAGGTGGTGTCATCAGAAAATTTTGTAGTTAAGATTTGTATCTAAAACGCAATACATTCATTATGTACAATCGCGAGGGTCATACCTACAAATTATGCTCCTGATGCGAAAATCTACACCTATAATTAACTAGAATTAAGAATTTTTTAAACTTTTTGACTTTGACACCGAATAAAGTCATGCCATGAAAAATATAACTGGTTTTAGACTGTCTTCCATTGAAGACTATAATTATGGAACAAATTCATGGCCGTCTAGTACAAATGTACATGCAGTAATTGCATACGCAATGGTGATAGAATTCAATGTAAAATGCGTAAAAGAGAACCAAATAAATCAAACAAAGTTCGACTGATAAATTACGCAATGGCACGCTTCCATTAACTCCTCAAACTGAAATTATTCACAAAAGGGAAGTGGACAACCTAAAATATTAAGTGTTAACACTGATTACCATCTATTTGTTTTAAAAAGAAATAATAACAAATTAAACCCCATACATTTGACATGCAAATACGAAAACAATTATCATAAATTTATTACAAAGCTACTGTTGTTGATGCAGCATAGCGCAGGGCCAAAGTCTCCATGGAGGAAATCAAGACGAAGATGACGACGGGCCACGTAACAGTGCTTCCTCTTGAGGGTATTTTCCCAAAAATTTCATTGCACGGATTGTATGAGTGAGTATACTTTTATGATTTTTTCATGTGCACTTATCTTTTCTTGCACTGCCGGTGACCATCTCACGAAGTGGTAAGTTGCTGCTCCGGTCTTGGAGTTTGCTGCTGCCTGCTGCTGTTGGATGACTTTTACTTTCCCCAATCGTCATTCCGTACACGATGTGCGGTGTCATCTTTTTAAGCGCAAAAAAGAGGAGAAGAAGAAAACCACAATCGCGTTCTTCTTCGATTAGCGCAAATACACATCTGCCTTTGGCCATTGGTATCTTTAAGTGTACGAGTGAGTATCTATGGCGAGGTATTCGGCGACCCCCATAGTCCACAACCACAACAATCTGCAAATTATAAAACCAACTGGTATGACAAGCAAGAGGACCCACTACACGATGGGAATTTGTTTGCGATGAGTGAGTTGGTGTGTAGTGGTTGGCGCAGTGGATGGTTTGTTTTTTTTTATTTCTGTGTAAACCATTTGTTGAAACTATTGCGGAAAATGCTTAATTTTGCATTATCATTATATCATTAAAGATTAATGCAATTTTTAATATTTCGACTCATTACCACGTTACATAGTTTTAGATCTCAACATTTCTCTTCGACACACATTGACTCGTCGCGGCGTCGCGTCGCCTTCGTTGCTTCTTCTTTGTAATGAACGGTGTTATTAATTTTAATGATGTAGTTCTTCGTCTTTTGTGTCTAGTAGTACCTACGAAGATTGCTAGACGGATCAGATATAACACTTTTCCCATCATTAAAGGATTGTATGTTAATTATGCGTACAGCATAATTCGTCTGAAGAAGACAGAAAAAAAAGATGGAATGCACTTCCAACTACGACTTGAGAAAGTGATTTATTACTGCATACGAAGCTAATTGTGAGACGTAACACTGCACCAGACTTTTGGGCTGGGCCCGCAAAAGGAAGTCACACATGATGTGGCAGTAGTTTGTATTGGGACACACGTTCAATGATTTATGATTGGATTCGATAGGTCTTCTTTGTTATCCGTTTTGTTGTAATATAATTGAGTGCACGATTTTAAATTGGTGTTCACTTCGTAAGGAATTATTCCAGAGGCTGGTACAATTCAAGGTAAACCTGGGCTTCAAGCTAGCTACTTACAATCACGTACACATTGTACACAAATCAAAAGCGCCTTGCACTTGTGCTTTTACTAGATTTTGAGACTAAAAAAGACATACCTACATACATATACAGTGGCGACAAAATAAATAGCACAGTTTTAGAAAATGCGTTCAAGATACTTTAGAATAGATCATAGAACTTATTTTGAATAAGCAATTAGATGTTGCGACATTTTTGTCGCGACTGCACTGTTAAGTATCGGCATATCTTTTACTTTAAATTTCTGTACCATAGCAACTTAGTCTAGCTAGACAAACCTTTGTTTCTTTCGAAGTTTTACTTAATTTTACCACGAATTATTTAGATTAAGGTACCTACTTTTCGGCACATAAATACAGTACGCCCGCGGTAAAACCAACCGATAAAAAATCGAGCAGTTGCGTTAATCGAGGTTGTTGCGATAACCGAGTCACAAAAGAGTATGAAAAACAAAAGAATAATGTTCGTCGTAAAAGAAAAGAAAAACAATATGTATATTTAATTATGAGAGAAGTAACTGTAAAATAACTGCCCAGTTATAGTAAAACCAAACACAAAAAAATAGAAACAAATATAAAACGAAATAAGAGATCATGTATGTATGGAAAGTTGCGTTTACTGAGTCACATTTTTTTGAAAAGTTGCAATTACTTTGACCGAGGTATTGCGTTTATCGAGGGTTGCTTTTACCGAGGGCGTACTGTATATTATTCCTTAAGTTCATTTAATGACTTATTAAATTTCGCACCCAAAAGTGTAGAACGTGGAAAACATGCTACCGAGGGCTTCAGGGAACGTGTGCTTGTCTTGAAGAATAAAAGGGTTTCCAATAAATAATAGCGCGAAAACCACCACTGCCAAAAAACAGGTTTGCTCCAAAATAAAATTCGTAAAAACCTTCAACGAGAACCGATGCGATGTTAGTATTGTTCACCTATCTGACTGCTCGTAAAATATAACAAAAAATCGAAAAACAATTAAACGTAACTATTTATCAAAAATCGTTTATGTGAACAAATACATTCGGACGGATAGATATAAGAGATTGGTATCAACGCGTTATCTACCATGTCGGCTACAGTTTGTCAGAGAACCTACAAATAAAGAACCCAGCTGGTGGAAAAATGTTATGTGGACAGACGAATCCAAGAAAAATACGCAACATATGGCATCAACTAGGAATAAACTCTTATAAGTACACATTAAAGACATTGAAGAATGCTGGTGGCAGCATCATCGTATGGGGTGCTCTTACATGGTACGGTGTGACTCATTCATCGTGTTGAGGGTTTTATAGGCCAAACTAAATATGTACAAGGCAATCTTAAGCAGTGTTGTGCTTCCGTATGTAGAAGAGGAAATACCGCTGAAATGGAAGTTTGAGCACGACAACGACCCGAGGCAAACTGCTAAATCTGGGAAGCAATAGTTACTACAACAAAAGAATCATGTTTTAAGTTGGTCAGCGCAATCCCCTGATCTCAATTCGGTTGAGAACATGTGGAGTGACGTGGGCAACAAAATTGACAGATCTACGGCTACAATTTTGGATAGAAGTTAATCTAGCCTGAAATGTCATGCTTTAGGACGATTTCAAGCCTTAGTATCAGTAATAAACCTTGTGTGTGCTGCCATAATTATAAATAAGGGCTACCTTACTAAGTACTAGTATTGTTAACTAAATTATTCTAAAATATTGTACGGACTTTGTCATGAATTTAATGCATTCGCCCAAAGTGTGCTATCTATTTTGCTTCTTAAAAATGTATGTTAAGAATAATATACATTATTTTACTTTTTATTTTGGGAAATCTGTGTTATTTGTTTTATACAAGTTTAAATATTGCAACAGAATATCTTATTACATAAATTTTATTAACATAATTAATAGTTAAATACGCAAATTTTACAAATGAAAAAAATAAACTTATACATGTGCTTTTTATTTTGTCGCCACTGTACCTAGTATATGTATAGGTACGTATCATTGAAAACCATTTTTAAAATACATACTCGTGACTAATTGAATGATATCGATGAATTTCTCTTTAATTATATTTTAACCAATACGTAATTGACCGTGGCTTAAATATGAACTTAAGTGTTTGCTTGTTGATTCGAAGGCTATCGGTTCAAAATACTCGTACCAATTGACAATACCATCTTTTAAATTGTGAAACAACGTTCGCGAGTTGAACCTTAAATCCGATGTATTTCTCATCATAGTTTGCGGATTCGCTTTGAATGTCAAAATCAGGTGCACACATTATAATTATGTCCGCCCCAGGGCGCCCTAGATTTAATGTTTTAATAGCCCTTTTTTCCTTGCACTAACTAAGTAAGTGGGCACCGTAGCGCAAGTGGTTAGTGCGTCGGACTACTGAGCCACCGGTCTTGGGTTCGAATCCCGCCGCAAACACCTAAAAAGTTTTTCACAGTGCCCACCTCTTTCGAATGTCTGACAAGCATCAAAGAGTATCATTTGTCACGATTGAGCTTCTCAATTCGCCGTTCGGAGTCGGCAAAAATCTGTAGGTCCCTTCCATTCGTGCAAAAATATAACACGCACACACAAATGGTTGCGAGAAGCAGGCCCAGGTTCACCTCGAGCTGTAGCGCCAACTAAGTAAGTAAGTAACTAAGTACCCACGATGAATCCAGGGCTGAACCAGTGTCGACATCGAACGCATTTTCAGTGCGTTTTCATTGTAGCACTGGCGGACATCAAACGCATCAGTGCGAATCCAGGATACGCCCTAGGGCGGATACCGAACAAAGCTATTGATGCAATTATACCGTTAACTCCTTATGGAAAGCAGCCAGTCGACTGAAATAAATGACCGCAGTTACAAAACCCGCCCTTAAAAGCACCGGATGGAAAATGGATCGGAAACCCGAAACTGAATGCTGACCTCTTTGCAGGACATCTTTCGAATGTTTTCAAGCCATTCTCATCAAGTGCAACTACAGAAAACTTACAGTTTTTTGATAGAACGAGCGAATGTGAAATTCCTATTGTCACACTAAATGAAGTAAGTTGCGTAGGTCAATATAAGTTATCAAAAAAAAAAAAAAAACAACAACCGGGGTTTGATCTGCTCAGGTTTTGAAAGAAACTCCAATATTATAATAAATGCATGCTTTGAGCTCCGATATGTGCCACATCATTGGAAATTTGAAGAAGCCACCATCAGAAGTAGCTTCCTATAGAGCAATATCGCTTATACCACTTATGAAAATTTGCTTCTGAAGAGGTTAAGCAAAGTTATAGGATAAAGAAGATTTATTCCAAGTCATTTAGAAATAAACATTCCACGATAGACCAAGTGCATCAAATTACAGATGTAGTGGAAAAGGCACTGGAAGTCTATTTTTAGATTTTTTCCAAGCCTTTGACAAGGTTGGGCATGCATGAGGGACTTGTGTACAAACTGCATAGGGAGTTACCTACAGCTAGACAGTACTACGAAATACTGAAATCTTATATTTAAGACCGACTCTTTAGAGTACGATACGAACAAGAATATTCGGAACTGAAGCAAATCGAAGCTGGTGTTCCACAAGGAAGTGTCTTAGGACCTACCTTATATTTGTTATATACCAGGGACATTCCGGTAGATGACAATGGCTACCTTTGCAGATGGCGCTGAAATAAATGCGTTGTTAAGACAACAGAAAACCTGCAGTCAACAAAGTTAGAGTTTAGACGTAGCAAGGGCGTATCAAAATCAATGAAACAAAATCAACTCATATAAACTTCCCAAATAAAAAGCTTAAGTTGTACCTCACACCAATACGGCCAAATACCTTGGAATGACTTTGGATGTGTAGTTAAAAAGGGACGAGCACATTCCAAAAAAAAGTGAAGAACTAACATAAACTTGAAATATAGAAACATTGACTGGTTACTGGGAAGAAACCCAGACAGATCTATCCAGATGCTATTTAATATATATTAATGCTATTTAAGCAAATACTGAAGCCTCTATGGACGTATGGCATCCAGTTATGGGGCTGTACAAAGAAAATAAATACAGAAACCATACAAAAATTCCAAAACAAAGTCCTTCGTGGAATAATTTGTAAATAACCTTGGTACATAAGAAATAGCGACTTGCATCGTGACCTATCAGAACAGAAGTGATTAGAAAGCACGCAATCAGCGCAGCGTCTTGAAAATCACATTAACTCCGAGATGGAGACAGCATTAAATGTAAGACAATATTCGGAGATTGAGAAGAACAAAGCCTCATGAGCTAATGGTCGACCTGAAACATTTTCTGTTAACCTTAATTAAATGGAGGGAATAATGTTTGCGATCTGAGCGTCATCTCACATCAAAATCCCTGACTTATCAAAAGGTCCATAAGTCGTACGAAATATTTAGTATTTACGCTGTGAAACAAGGTAATAATTATTATAAACATTTAGTGTGGTTAATTATCCTAATTTATCTTCGTTTTCAAAATCTGATGAAACGTGAAGAATTAGTCAATTCCTAGTTCTGTACCATTAAGTTATTCTTTCTTTATGTGGCGCAACAGTTCGGGGCATGCTTCTCGCAACCATTTGTGTGTGCTTGCTATCTTTTTGCACGAATGGAAGGGACCTACATTTTTGTGCCGACTCCGAACGGCCAGTTCAGAAGCTCATCATGCAAGTGATAAAACATACTGAATTCAATACACCATTTGAAAATAAAAAATAGGTTAACAGCTTGCAATAGATTTAAACACTCCGGTAGAACGGAAATTTCCGTTACCTCACCCGAAATTATTAAAGTTGACTTGCAATTTCTCGTATTTGACAAAACCTTATTTTAAACACGTTAACATGTACAAGTGTCATAATTGTGAATAACCGGGAAACAATAATTTTCAATTCCTACACAAAGAGGAAACCCGAATCGTGTCTTAACATTTTAACTTACATCGAAGTTGAACAGTTACGCCTTTCATTGCCAAGAGATGACGTGGAAGTTAGAGTGGGAGCACCAGTGTCTTTTATCTCACTTGGCATCAAATTGACAGCAACTTGGCAATTAGTTTCGACGATCGACCATGACTTGAAGATGGACAGACTCGACATGAAATATTGACATCTTATTCTAGTTTGCGATAAGAGTATTTTGACACTTATACATACATCATGGAACTGAATAGGCTTTTAACATAACGGTCTCAATTAGATTTACGAGTATAAATGGAGGCCCATACTATCGCATAATCATATTCAAACTCGAGTATGTTGTTCTTTGTCAAGTGGGATACTCTTAAAAGCCTCACAAAAGCTTAGAGTCCACTTTGGAGCCCTGGTGATATAATTTTTTAATAATAAATAAACAACAAGCGCATTATATAATTTGAATATGGAAATTATTTTATGTTAGACAATGCCACTCCATGCAATTACGGTGCCTTGAAGAAATCGCACTTTGTGAACACTTCGCTGCAGAACAATATTATTATAACGGTACGCGCGGCGGAGGTTCGCAGACCTACAACGATCACAGCGCCGACGCACATGTTTCCATTTCCATATCCAGCTTTAGCTTTTTTTCGCCCCCACCCTTTGGTTTCGTCTTCTATTCAGCCTTTTTTGTGATACTGCAAGCCAGCGTCAATGCAAAAGTACTTCCGAGTTTTAGCTAAGTTTCCTCGTATATTCCTCCTCCGATCTACCGCCATATAATCTTGGCGAAGACGAATTGCCCGGCTGATGGCCATCCGTCGTCGTTGTTGGTAAAGCGCCGAGGGTGACGTTTTATTTTCACTTGTGTACACGATGGATGCTTCACATGACTTCATCGTAATTGTTGTTGAGTTCAGGAGGTGTAGGTCTCCGGAAAAGAGATCTATGCTCTGGTGATGGTCGTCGGAAACGTCATGAACTTTGTTCGCTGGCTCGTAAAAAACCAAACAAAAAATAAAGATACATGGCAGAGGATGCGACAGGAAGGTAGAGATCATGAGCGCGGGAGCAGTGACAATGCCAAAGAAAGAAAGACTTTCCTCTCAGCAAGATGTAACGAGATAGTAACTGTTTTTTTTTTTTTTGATTGTGGAATTCAATATTTAAGTTTAATTAGGTGTCGGTAACTTTCATTTCAGTATCACGATTGGATTATGTGGTCATTATTATTTTCATTCGTTTATGGCGGTGCGTTGAGTTGGGGAACAAAATAATTTTGAATGTTGTTAGAAATTATTAAATGGAACCATTAAGGTAATGGATTCGCGGTGATGGATTGAGGTATTGCGTTGCAGATGATTAAATACAGTAATAATTATGAATTTCGCTGTGGGGATGCTTTTGGGTAATCTGTATTACGTCAAGTTCCTTCATACCAATTAGCTGTATAACTAGAAAATATTATTAAAAATTTAGATAATTGATATTTTGGTAAGGTGCTTAATGTCATCTAGACAAAACTGGTTACGCTATGATTGTTAGATATAAGAATGCAAGTAGCAAAAAACTGAAGATTAATTTGAATCCCATAAAAGTACTCGTAGACTTATTTGAGCGGGTGAAATTCTCGAACAGATATTTACAGATATTGTAAGCACCATAAATGTTGAGATTCAGAAAATTAGATAGGCTTAAGGCACGACGAAATATAAGAATTTGCACTGATTCCGCACAAATTACACACCGATCACGGCATGTGCTCTAAATGATAGCAAAAGATGATTTCAAATCTCAACCTAAAGGTCTTTTAACTAATTATCTAACAGCTAACACCGCATCTCCAAGAGACATTTCATATGGCAGGATTTCATAGCAAGCTATAAAAAAGAGAACTGTCAAATTTGTGTGTGGGCATATTATGGCTGAACATTTCATATACAATGTCGTCGCTGTATACCAAAGAGCTTTATAAACATTGAAATTGGCGGTCATTTATAATTAATTTACAATTTCTTCCTTTGCTATTTTACACATTTTTTAAGCAAAAACAACGATTACAACCAATCTTAGCTATATATTCATTCAAATGTCAAAAAATAGCAAGCCATCAAAAGCTTGCGAAGAATCCTGCTATAGATGGTATGCTATCGACATAAGCTTACCATAGGCGTCTCCATCAGCCATTTTGATGGCGTGCTAAGAATCCCGCCATACAAATAGTCTTGTGGAGACGCGGTGTAAGGGGAAGAGGTAACTGTTTATGTTCACAAAGGTAAAAGCTATCAAACTTTATGAGATATTAATTTTTTGAGAAAGTATGTAAGATAAAATATATTTTTTGTCGTTTTTCGAAAATTATCTTAAATAACCAAGTGTCCCCTATTCAGGGAGACTTGATCTGGGTATAGGGTAGACTCGATCATGAGGGGAAATAGCATACCGTCCTGCCAATTTTTACGTGGAAAGATCATAAAGGGCGAAAGATAGTTCCCCTTTGCATTTACAGCACAGCACGCTCGCCAGACGTCATCTTGCCTACTTATTTCAAGCCTTTAGCCGCAAAAACTCTTTTTGGCTTCTGGACTGTAGTTAGCCCAGTCTCGTCAATGTTCCATAATATTCTGGCCATAAATTTAAACTTTTTCATCATAAAGCGTACATTTTTGCAAAACTACGAAATATTGTATTAAAGCTTACGATCCCGGGAACAAGTCTCCCCTACATTATAGGTATTAAATCAACCTTGGGGTCATAATTTTCTATTGAAGACTTTTCTAATACGTATTGAAATATTTCTTTTAAAAACAAACCCACGAAGACTTATGCAAATGAACGCGTTTTCTATTGTTTTTAGATATGACTCGTATTAATTATTATCAATACCTATGTGAAAAAAAAAACAATCAAAATACTTATGAAAAAACGATTTGATACTTACAAAACAAAAACACATCACCATAGTACTAATACCTGCGCGCGACTTGCAAATTAATAGGTCTGTATGGTATCTTTTCTATGTAAATCTTAACTCGCTCTCAAATAATAAAATAATTTGTAAAGTGGGGGTAAATCCTCTCAGCAGTGGAAAATTCGTAAGCAAAGTAAACAAACACGTTTTCGTAAAACCTCCAAATTTGTTTTTGTTTTCCACTAACAAATGAATATTATGACATTTCACAATTGTCAGAATAGCTGGTTTGACAGAATCGATGAAACTACGCGAAGAAAAAGACCGCGTAAGATTGCGTAAGTTTGTGTACGCTCTCAGTGGAGGGGAAATTTTTTGAACTGCCATTTGGCTCTCTCTTTTACGAATATTTTGGGTTAACAAACACGAAATTCGTAAGAATCTTACAAATGTTTACGAATTCGTGGATTACCAAACAGACCTAATATTTGTCGTTACCAACCAACGGTAAATACTGTGTTTCCAGTGAACAGTAAAAAATAAATAATATCCACATCGAGATAATATCCAGGGATTAAGTCTCCCGAAGGATCAAATGTTGTCCCCTATCTATGTACAAAAAAAGAAAACAACAGGAAAATAACTGTGTGTGAGCTGTCAAATACGCGACGTAGTAGAGAGTAGCTCTACTTGGGCGTTGAAATCGTACTTACGATATTATATGATATTTACGATGAAAAGCGTCAACCCATAGACATTTGTGTGTGATTCAAAACCGCAAGTTTTTCACGGGAGTGGAATATTTTTTGGTCTAACAAACAGAATTTTCGTAAAAATTCGTACAAATTTTGAAGTTACTAATTAGACCTATTACTTTATGTTAATTGAATTTTCTGTTGTCAACGGATTCAACGAATATGAAAAATGAGAAACTTCAATTTGCTAAAATTGTTTGATAAAGAAAAGTTATTTAAATTAAGAAGGAGCGTTTTATGCACTTTATATTTATGCCAAAAGATTTTTCTAGGAACGAAACTTGACAAAATCTGGATAAGACAAATTATGAGCGGAGTCATTGAATGACATTTATTTTTAATCAAATCATTTGTAAACGTCAAAAAATAGATTAGCTTGATTTATTAGGATCCCTTATCACATCTAATGAAAATTTGTTAAAAAAAAACTAATTGCGCACACAAATTCCAAAACCACCTAGGTATAAAAATCGTATTATAACATCCCTGATGGCAGAGTTAGTAAATTCTTTCTGTTGAACGCTAGCGCCATAGTAATAGCTCGTGTTCACCGTGCTAACTAAAATTATGAATGGCGTGTGTTGTGTACAAGAACAAGTTAAAGTGAATAGAAAATTATTGACTATATTATTCGGTAAATAATCGTCAATTTACCCAAAAACGCTAGTAAAATACTTAACCAACATTCATACCAATGTCTTTACTGTCTGCCGCTACATAAAATCCCCCTAAATAAAGTGAGAAAATCAAGTGTTTATTGCAAGCAGTGACAATTAAATCGCGACGACGACGGCAAATATACAGATACTTTGACAAATGGTCAATAAAAATACACATGCAAAGTAAAGGAGAAGAAATAAAAACGAGAAAAACCCAAAGCAAAGAATTCCTTCAAAAGCAAACCAATCAACGAAAAATGCACGCAGCAATTTGTGCAATCGTTTATTGCTAGAAAAACAATTCTAGTACTAATTCGTGTCGGTTTAATCGTTGAATAACATCAATAATGTTAAGGTAAAGAGATAAAAAAAATAAAAAATGGAATTCCCTGCTGCTTTATTCCTTGAATTTTTTTTCTATTTAATTTCTTATTGCGTGCGTCCTACTCTGACATCCGTGGCCAATGTTGCGCCATCTCGCGTCCTCCTGTGGTTTATGCTGTGAATTATTATTTTTTTATTAATTTTTTTTATTTTATTATTTGTACCAAAGAGGATGAAGATGGAAATGTGCTACCAAGTTTTAGAATTCTCAGTGAAAAATGTTGGTGTGTGATTTTGAAAAATATTTGGTGAGTGATCTGGGCCTGGGAGTGGATAGTAGAAGGCGGACTGCCAAAAGGTCGTAAAAGATGCCGCGAGGGTACAGAATGAATAATGACAGCACGTCAAGCCGAGCTGCTGTCACAAACCGGTGGCGTAGGCCGTGGGACTATAATTCTGGTAGAACTGAAATGGAAGGTGTTTATGAGCGAAAGCCACTAGAAGATGTGAAGACATTTTTGTCAGCCAGCCAAATATGAGTTGGGCATATCTTGATCGATGGTGTTTTGGTGTTTGCACAGTAAATATGCATATGTAAATTATACAGTGAGCTAATTAGAACACCTAAGTTGTTTGTACAGAAAACAATTTGATTTGACGTAGAAGAGAGTTTGTCGTGGTAACTTAAGCAAAGAAGTGCCGGATGTCCTGTGTTTCGTAGGGTTATTCTATTGCTTCCCTGGTTAACTTTACATAATAGGTCTGTTCCCGTACCTGTCCAAAACAGCCGAAATCAGTCAAATCCTGTTCCCGTACGTAGATTTTTCATATGTTTTGACAGAAGAGAGTGCAGTTTTCAGCTGTTTTCAACAGTACGGAAACAGACATAATGTGAAGAATTTAGCGTTTGTGGAGCCCTCCGCTTAAACTTAAGTGCATTGATGTCCATTACAAGGGCATCCTGGTATAACTTCTTATCCCTGAAGCGTAGTAATAGCTTCAACAAGTGGACAATACGGATAAGTTACACTTTATATGCGTAGACGGACTTTGAGAAAACAGTTCTTAGAAGACCTTTAGATATTACCGCAATGGATATCAATAAGTTATGGACATTCAGCCAAAACAACGATAGATAACCACCCAACCTAATTAATTGCCTTCATAATCAACTTCCAATGAGCTTATTTGTTATATACCCTCCATTACTTTTTAGTAGACAAAATTGATGTTGCTCCATAATTGTCACCTGGATCATCTAAAAAAGGCAATACACATTGAACGTGCATACAGTTTAAAATAATCACGAATCTGAAAGGATCCTCATCACTTACATTTTTTTTTCCCGATACAAGTTAAAACTTTCTAAGTTTTTCAGGTTACAAACAATGGGGACTCTCTCAACACGGACACCTATCCATATACATATCTAACCTAACCTTCCCATTGTCGCTCTTTGACTCTTTACCTATTTTCAGTTTAAGATCCTAAAAAAATTCAAACGTTTCAATATATACTAGTTTCCCTTTTAAAATATTGTATTTTTTAATTTTTTTCAGCCTGCAGCTTTTAAGGATCTGGTTGAGAGCGGGTCGAATTTCCTTCGCCAGCAAGCCAAATCATAAAAGATAAACAAAAACTAAGAAGAAGCAAAAAAACAGAAAAAAAACAATCAATACAAATAATCATCATCGTCTTACTACTATAATTTACTTAATTCAACTAAAGTTAGCTAAATCTAGGATATACGTACACATATACATATATTGGCATAGCCCATAAAAACACACCACAGCAAAAGCAATAATCGAGAACGAGACAAAGAAGTGGAATAACTTCCGAAATTCTGAACTGCTATATACAAGTGTTTACATCCATAAACAAATATCTACATTAGCCCTTATAGTATATATAGAAGAAACTTTTAAGTATAAATAATGACACACAATCTCGGAATGGCTTCATATCGACTGCCGGGACCAGGGATATGCCCTCCTGACTTTAAGCCACCGCCACCAACAGAATCGCTGAACATCATATCGGCGCCCAGCAATCCGAAGAAACGGCGGAAAACATCGAACGCGAATGCGGCGAACGCGGCGAATGCAATGCTACCACAACCCCCGCCAACGCCGCAGGACCTGTTGCCACCGCCGCCGATGAGCGGTTTTGGCGACACAATCGTAGCATCGAATCCTTTTGATGATAGCCCGCCCATGAACAGCCACTCACCGATGAGTCACATGGCAATGAATCACTTTAACGCCGCAATGAATCCACACATGCATCCACATCACCCGCATCATCATATGGGCGGTCCATCTATGCGCGGAATGAGTCCGCTGGGTATGGGCAGTCCAATGGCAGGACTTATGGGTCCCGGTGGTCCGATGGGGCCAGGAGGTCCTGGAATGCAATGCGGCGGGCCAATGCCACCGCATATGGGCAATCGTGGTGGTGGTATGGGTAGTCCGATGGGACTGAGAGACGGAGGTGGAATGCCACCTGGCGCGGCTATGGGTGGAATGAGTCCGATGAGTAGCATGGGTCCAAGTATATCACCGATGGGTCCAATGGGGGGAATGTCACCGATGGGCGGCCCCAACAACTCTCACATAGGAATGAATTCGTCGATGGGGCCGAACGGTCCTCGTTCGATAGGCAGCCCTATGAGTGGTGGTCCAATTGGTAGCCCAATGAACTCAATACCCATGGGATCGCCGATGGGAAATGCAATGGGCAGTCCGCTGGGGGCAGGTGGTCACAACGGTCCAAATCAACCACCTCATATGAACAACGGTCAAATGGGTCCACCAATGCACAGTCCACTGGGGAATGGTCCGGCGAATCACAGTCATATGCAGCCCGGCAATAGTGGTGGTGGTGCTGGAGGGGGTCCTGGTGGAGGAGGTGGTCCACCGCCGAATCATCCGTCATCACGTATGAATGTCCATAACGGCTCAATGCCAACTTCCTCAGCGAGCGGACCGATGCCGCCACATCAAATGAATGCAATGTCAGCGGCGGGGTGCCCTTCAAGTGCGGGAATGCAGCAATCCGCTCCTCTTATGACTCAGGCGAACAGTATGAATACGGGCGGAGGAGGCGGTGGCAATGGCAGTGTTGTAAATGTAAGTGGAATGGGTAACCATGGGCATCGTGCTAGTCCTTTGGGCGGAAACGGTGGTGGAATGAATCCAATGAACCACCCAAATGTTCCTATGCACCAATCAGGCGGAATGAGTGGTGGTCCCCCGGGCGGTGGTGGACCACCTGGGCCACCGCCCGGTATGATGAATCCAAATATGCCGAACATGCCACCACATATGTCACCGCATATGGGTCCAGGTGGACCCAATCATCATCTGATGCACATGGGACATATGGGCGGACCGGGTGGCCTACCCGGCAGTCCAGTGAATGGCCCACCACCGAATGCGATGGGTCCGAATTCGATGTTTGGACCAAAACCGATGCCAGTGAGTGCGGGCAAAATGTATCCGCCTGGGACGCCGATGGTCTTCAATCCACAAAATCCGAATGCTCCACCTATATACCCGTGTGGCCTTTGTCACAAGGAGGTCAACGACAACGATGAAGCTCTATTCTGTGAATCTGGTTGTAATTTCTTCTTTCATAGGTGAGTTTTGCACTTTTATTACGTTCGAGTGGTTAGGTTAAGACCAAGCGATGGTTCCAAGTGAGAACATCAGCCTGTCTCTTCGCATTGTTTTTTTTTTTTTTTTTTCGATTCTAACGCATGTATTTTCTGCTTTTAGGACATGTAGTGGTATGACGGAAGCCGCATTCCAATTATTAACTAAGGAAATCTACGCAGAATGGTGCTGTGACAAATGTCTGTCTTCCAAACCAATCCCAATGGTCAAGTTCAAATGTTGAAACATCTTCTTAAGAAGAATTAAAATAAAAACAATAACAAATCACAACACCACCACCGCCACTACGAAAAAAACACATGCATTGTGAGATAATCAGATAGAACTAAAAAATACAATTGAGAGTCAAATGATGAACCGAGTTTTAGTCATTTGTTTGTTTATACATATTTAAAAAAATACAAAAAATAACGAATAATTATAAAAAAAATTATATAGTATATGAATTGAAGTAAAAGTTTCAACCGATTACATAGAGTTATATATATAGGACATATAAAACAACGTGTGTATATAAACCAATTGATACCCGTGATTAATTTTACTTAAGACTTCAAAAACAAAAACAAAGAGAGCTCCCCTCTAAAATACTAAAACTCAAAACAAATTCGTGTACATTTTGTGAGCGTTTTGATGTGAACAGTGGGCTAACAAAACAACCATATACAAATATGTATATACATATATACAAAAGAGAAAACTTAGTATAAATATTAAAATTACATTTAAATGAGGAAAACAAAAAACATAAAAAGTTGTGTGAATCCGAGAATGGGCAGGATATATATATAAAAAACAAAAAAGAATAGATTAGCCAGGACTCTTTAAATGTTAACATAAAATAAAGTTAAAACATAAAAAAGAAAAGAATCATTATAGATTTTAACTAAGTTATTTATAAATAAAATACAAAAAATACAAAAAAAAAATTATATATACCTATCCCTTGATAATAAAAAGAAAAAGAGAAAAAAAAAAACAAAGGAATCACGCGAAAAAAACAGGAACTTCTTGTTTATTTTGGAAATTCAAGTTTTCTTTTTACAGTCTTTCATTGGAGAATTTGGTAATTAATTTTACCGATGTGAAACACATAGTTTTTTTTTATAACAAAAGAGCTCCCGTTAAGCACAGTGCAAAGGAGAGAAAAAGAAAGACGATGCAACTAAATCAATTTCTGTTATTTTTAAACGACTTGCCGTTGTATAGTTTAGCCTTTTTCGCAGTTCTTTTTAGTTAATTCATTCGATTTTCTGTTTCTCACACTGTTCAAACGCGTTTTTAACGTTTAAATATGTTTCTCATACAGAACTGTATACCATCTTACAATGCATCGTTTTTATTACCAAAAATGTAAGTGCACTTTTGTAAAAAAGTCAGTTCGTTCGGAATTTAACCCCATATACTGTACGATGTTCGTGGTTGAGGTACGCAGTATAATGGTTAAGCCCTAGACAATTATAAAAAGGTTTAAAATGGATTTTAAGATAATTCTAATCACGAATGAGGGGAAAATTAATATGACACTGTTGCAAGGTACCATTATGAGGTCTTTAACGTTTATTATTCAATGCTTTCTTTATAAATACAGTAGAATCTGCTTAAGACGCTCTTCAAGGGACCGAGAGAAAAAAGCGTCTTAAGCGTGATATCGTACATCCAGTTAAGAATATGGTTATTTAAAAAAAAGAGTTGAAATTATATATGTATTATGCTAGTTTTCCTTTCATCCCTTGTACTAACCATTGTACGCAATCAAATTCGAATGCACTGTCACAACCTGAATGTGCGTAAGGCGCACACAAGAAATGAAACAAAACTGACAAAAGTAACGGCCACAAAAACGTTGGGCTACTACGAAATGCTGCCCGGGTTCAATCCCAGCAAACACATTTTTTCACGGTGCCACCTCTTTCGAATATCTGACGGTGATGGCATTCATAGAGTATCGTTTGTCATGAGGAGCTTCTCCACAAGCCGTTCGGAGTCGGCAGAAAACTGTAGGTCCCTTCCATTCGTGCAAAAATATAATACGTACACACAAACGATTGCGAGAAACAACCCCTGGTTCACCCCGAACTGTAGCCACACTTAACGAAACAAAGAAAGACTAAGTAAATGTATTCGATATATCTGAGTTTCCCTATAAACGAGTTCAACATACATTTACATTTTCAAGACCCTACAAAATTCATTTTTTCCAACCGCTTTACTGTTAAATCGCAAAATTTTTTCCAATTTTGTTCCATGTGCTTTCCGCTATCTATAATCAACACAACAGTCGATTAGAGCCCAGTTTTCTTTCACTTCCAGTCAACTCTACGAAGTCTATCTACTATGTTTCAAAGCAATGAAACAAATAAACTGTCGAAGTGAACTCGTGATCATCTCCTATCCTGATCAGTTACTTTTTCTGTTAATCGAAACTGTATTTGATCTGAAGAAATAATTTGTTTCTGTTTCTAAAATCCCGTCTATCTATTTTCTGTTTATTCTTAATCATTGAACGTTAAGAAAGTTGAATAAATTTGAATGCTTTCATGAAAAGACCTAACTTTTATACGTTTTTATATGTGGTCTAAAGTATTTGCAGTGCAAGACATTTTTGAGAAACGGCGTTTAAAGTTATGAAGTATGTGAATGCTATTATTTTTCTGTTGTGTACTTTAGTCAATATACTATCCTGCTATATTTTCTACTAACTATTGCACTCTTTATTTAACTAGAAAAATGTTGGGGAATTCGTAAGCTCATGTCTTGTGAAGAATAAGAAGCATTAGTCAATAATCTTTCGATATTCCTCCATCTGCTTTGTAACTTTAGCTTTGTCTACATGTGTGCAAGTCTTGGCTTTGTTTTTTGTTCTAGTTTAATAATTTTTTAAAATATAAACCGGTCAACACTAGTATCTCAAACGTCAGGTGATTGATGTTATCTCATTTTTGGTTATCCATACAACCTGTTTTTTAAACCTTTGAAACGAACTAACGTTAGATTTTAAAGGCATAAAGCTGCACCCATTGCAGTCTTCGAGAACCATCCTGATACTTGAGTTCCGTCCAGAAGTTCAGAAGTGTAGTTAATTTGGCCTACTTCTTTCCGCAACCCAATCGGGATAGTGCCCAACAAGCTCATTAACTCCGAAACTAGGCCAGAAAAGTGGAGAATATTTGTCCTGTGCAGTGTTTTTAGTGAACAAAACCTTAACTAATAGAAGTCCCGCATTTTAATTAGATGGAAACATACAAAGCTTATTTTTAAAATGTAAGTCAGTTAAGTATTTTGCAGGATAATTTGTCTGATCTCTTTCTTTCCTATGCTAGCTTAATTTTATATTTAACTTCTGTGTGTTTAGAAATATATATTTTTTAATTGAATTCCTGTTTCAAAAAAATAGAATAAAATAAAAAAAAAAAACACGAAATATAATTAAAAAATCTTGTAAATAAAATTTAATAGAAAAACATGAAAAATTAAAAAAAAAAAAAAAAAAAAAAAACAAAATATTAAATGAATAAAATGCCTTGTTAAAAAAAAATCACATTATATTTAATTGACTCGAGAGGAAGAAAAGGTTACTGCTTTTCACTTTGGGATGGGTTCAGTTGGGTTGATGTTCCCTAATGGTGTTCCTCTATGTACTTGCTATTGTTTCGTTAAGATTCAAGCCAAACAAACAAAGAAACAATCACAAAGAGTAATAATGAATTAAGTTTTTAACTGATCGTAACTAGACTTCATAAGAGTGCCTAGTCTAGTGATCCCCTTTGCTAAAAAGAAAAAGAAATAAATCAGTGAATAGATAGAAGTGTTTAGTGAAATCTCTTGTACCAGATATTTGGAACACATATTGGTTAACCCTCTAACAGGTAAGGCTGAGGCAGCTATTACTAGGGATGATACGGAGCTTCGACACCGAATCCGGTTCCGATATAATCACAACGGATGTTTTTCGGACCACGAGCGACGAGCACGAACGACAAAGAGACTGTGAGTTTGTAATTTTGTCTCTATACAATCAATATTATTGTTAAGACTATACAATTTTGAATTGTTTACCTTGTTTTTCTAATTAAATTTTTTTTTAAATTTTAACAATTTGAGTCTGTGACCTCCGCTTCCGACTTCGATTCAACTACGACTCCGCGGAGGTCGGTATGAGACTGCCGACTCCGATAAACCACCTCTGTAACATTCCTAGCTATTACATAAACCTCATTTAATTTGAATCAAAATACATTTCGCGCTCAATCAATATTTACAGCTTTCTGGGAAATATGTAATTTCATAATTTTACTAGTCTGAAAGTTTTAGGTTGATGCGTTTGGCAGCAAAAGTATATTCTGCGTGAAAAGACAGTGAGTGAAGACAAAAAAAAAGATAGATCATTTGGTGTAAAATTAAAAATTTAATCTATTATATAAAAAAGAATGTATGTTTGTATATCTGTCTGTTTCTTTGTTTGTCTTTTACAGACTCAGAAACTAGCCAACCGATTTTGGTAAAATTTTCAGAGTAAGTCTTTCTCAATATAGAATAAAACATAGCATCAGTGCGATTACTCAACAACTGGTGGTTTTGGTACCTGGCATACAAAATTGCGTAATTTCAGGTTATATGTGAATATGAATCATTTTGGTCAATTAATATAGACAGACAGATAGACAGATAGATAGGCAATCAGACAGATAGACAAACAGATAAAAAGACAGACGGACAGGCAGATAGATAGACAGACGGACAGTCAGACAGACAAACAGATAGATAGATAGATAGACAGACAAACAGAAAATAAAAGGAAATTGAAGTTGAAAAATAGAACAACAAATAATGATTGCTTCCTACTATGCATACTTCCTTTCTATCATACCTGAATAACTATGTATGTGCGCGGACAAGTTTTGAAAAGATGGTGGAGCAAAGCGCACCGCAGTACGGCTAGTAAAGTACATTTCTAACAGTCAGATTTTGGTGACATTTTTTTCAGTAAGAACTAAACACATAATTGAGTGTACTATTTGTATTTAGTTCAAAATGAATACATAAATGTAGTTTAGGCCTCAGGGCCGCCTTGCCCATTTAAGTGTTTAAAAATATATCTCTTCGTCTGATTATTCTTAGTTGTTGATGGACCACCTATAGTAAGCTGCTACATGGCTGCTACTTATGAATAAAACATCCTGTTGCTAACATAAGGTACCGACCACACTTTTCGATAGCCTGACAAAGATGGAGGTAAAAAAATGCAAACGTTGCAAAACATCGCAAACACATTGCATTTGTTTGAAATACAATCTCCATTTGTGCTATCCTAATGCGAAAAAAGGTTTTTTTTTTGGCTTAAACGGATGAGGCTGCCATTACCTTAAATCCTTTTTTTTTAACTTCGTCACTGAATTCGTGCTTCTTAAACCAATATCTCACCTAAACAAAAATCCGATCCAACATCTGCTCCCGCCCTCCAAGAACGACGCCTCCGTACTTTAGGTCATAGATTCCTGGAAAACATAACAGAACTCGGAAATTCTAGGATATCGGATCTGCTACGATTCATCAAGAGTACAAACTGGTTTACGAGTTGTTAAAAAGAGGATTTAATCCAAAACTATGAGGGGATTCACAATGGACCTTCGGGTCAGAGTATATCTAATAATTTAATTTAATAATTATTAGATATACTCTGCTTCGGGTCTCCGAGTGGAAATGATTGCTCGCTCAATCACACATCCCTCTCAACCTTACCTAACCTAAACAAAAATGCTGGTTTACCTTTCGTCATTATTTTAACTTTACCTGTTAGAGGGTTAAGATGACGAGCTGCTTGCTTTTGTTTTATATTCATTTCTCTTGCTACTTCGTAATTTTAGCATCTTCCATACCACGTGTTACTGCCATTCATATTAATTATAAACCCTAGAAATGATGCTTTTGGATGTCGAGAAATGATACGAAATTAATAAGCCTGAATACCTCGTGTCGGCATATCTCAAGCACTGTCTAAATAAAATTCATTTTTAAATTTAATATTTCAAAAACTAAATAAAATAAATTCGCAAACTAAAATAATTATTTAAAATTCACCAGACTATCGTTCTAAAACCAAATTCTTATTTCAATTGTTGCCAAATCATGAATCTAAACAGTAACCGTATTCGGGAACGTATTCAGTCTTTAAAACGAACATGTAGACGTGGCCCGTTTACTCTAAACAAGAGCGTAGTCAAAGACGAACCAGCACCGACAGATATTCAAAAGGATGCAACCTCTGAACCTATGCAAATTGCTGTTTTGCCAACTGAGCACTCGACTGGATATGGTGACGGAATAATAACTTTGAATGAGTGTTGCTTTCATTTTAAGTGTTCCAGCGGTTTCAAAAGATTCAAGAATCAAACAATTATCGAAACGAAAGAACCAACGAAAAGGTTCGGATGCATGTCCGTTTTGTTAGTTAAATAACTTACGTATACGAGTATTTCTAGAACCAAGGAGAGCATTTGTGTTACGAATACAAGATATTCGGTCATTCCGAATGTTTCTAGGTCAATGGGATTTAAGCTTGTCAAGGATATGAAGTTATGGAATATTTTGTGGACAGATTCGATGCCCGGCGTAGAAGTGTACAAGAATATGAAACGTTTCCAGCAAATCAATCATTTTCCTGGAATGATTGAGATCTGTCGAAAGGATCTGCTCTCTAGAAATCTGAACCGAATGCTTAAATTGTATCCAAATGAATATGATATATTCCCAAAGACATGGGTATTTCCTGCTGAGTAAGTTTAGAATAAATGCCAAGTATGTTAAATGTTTTCCAGGCCAGTTTGGAGGGTTTTCAACAAGAGAATCATCTATTGCTACTTAAGCCCAACTTTAATGAATCTATAGATATGTATATCCTTTTGGGATGACTTGGGAGCTATAAGAGATGAGTCTATACACCTCTACACTGACGGCTCTAAAACGATGATGGTGTAGAAGGAAGTGTTTTCTCAGACAGATTAAATCTCAATCAGTCATTCCGCCTCATTGATCAGCGTGCTTCAAGTGGAGATTAAAGCGATTTGAGAAGCGCTGTCCTAGATCAAGAGGAATGTAATTTCTACTATGTTAGCATTTTCTCGGATAGTCATATGGCCATCAGTCTCATTCACTTCTTAGACACCTACAAGTGTCGTTCATTTCTCATTGAGATGGCTTAGCAGTATAACATTCAATTTTACTGGGTAACAGGGCACAACCCTGTCCCTTACAACCTATCACTCACATTTGACAAAGTCAATAAAACTAATGTTAGATGGGAAAGTGGACCTACCTGCTTGATCTGGCCTAGACTGGATCCAGACCTATCTCACCACTCTTCGTCCCTAAAAAGACTACGTATGTACAAGTACGATTATTGGTGTCTTTACAGGACACACTTTCAAATGAGTTGCAAAGACGAGGGAGAGGAAGAGAACCCATCACATCTCCTCTGTTCATGCATAGCACTTTCCTGTAGTAGAAAACTACACCTAAGTGAATACTTCTTCAATAATCTCAGTGACCGAGCACAAAAAGACGTTGGAAGCCTATTTCGCTTTATACAAAGCTTCAAACAATTCTCATGAGTAGCGGGGATAAACATCCCCAAGATCCTTGGTATCATAATAGGCATATATAGGCCTAAGTATGCTGGTAGTCGTTACCGCCAGCCACTGCTTCCTAATCTAAGAAATGTGATAGCACCGTTTTCAAGATATAGAGTTATCCTGACAACGGGTTAGAAAAGTGTTAGTATAGCTCGTGATATAGAAGTTTTGATTAATATTAAAGTCTTTAACTAAGTATTTATTGAAATGGTCAAAACTGATAAAAAATTAATTATTTAAATAATTTCAATGTCTTTCCATTCTTTGTAGCTTAGGAGCAGCCAAAGCCTATAGCCAAAGACGCAAACACAAAACCTTCATTCTAAAGCCTGACCACTGTGCACAGGGTCGCGGAATTTGGCTAACAGACGATTTGAGTACCATCAATCCAAATGACCGAATGATCTGTCAAGTGTATATAAGCAAGGTAAGTTTTAACCCATTGCCATAGTGTACATCCGCTTATCCGGTAAACAATTTGCAGCCACTTCTTATTGATGGCAATAAATTTGATCTTCGCGTTTACACCCTTATAACATCGGTTGATCCGCTAAGAATATTCGTTTACAACGAAGGTTTGGCCAGATTTGCCACCAAGTGCTACAGAGACCCAAGCCCCAGCAACGCCACCGATATGTTCATGCACTTAACAAATTACGCAGTGAACAGGCACAGCACCGACTTCTCGAAGTGTGAAGAAATGGGCAGTAAGCGAAACTTCAAAACGATAAATAGGCTTCTAGCAGGCAAGGGTTATGATGTTAAGGAACTTTGGCAAAACATCGATGACATCATCATTAAAACAATTTTAAGCGCTTGGCCGATGTTGAGGCACAATTATCACGCCTGCTTCCCAATGCACGACAAGATTCAGGCTTGCTTTGAGATTCTAGGTTTTGACATTCTCGTTGATTCCAAATTAAAGCCGTACATCCTTGAGGTTAACCATTCACCTAGTTTCCACACAAATCAATCAGTCGATCATCAAGTGAAGCAAGCTCTGATACGAGACACTTTAACTCTGGTCGGTACGACGTTAGCAGATAAACGTCAAATCATGAAAGAAGACCGTAAGCGGGTTAGAAGACGATTATTGAAAAAAGAAATAATTGAATCTAGGTCGTTTGAAATATTAAAACCCCAATGAAATCAGACAGGAACACAAAGTTTTACGGCTTTTAGTAGTTGTCCTTGTCTTCTGAAACCTCCAGAACCTATCTGATTTCATTAGAAAGTCGCGTATTCCTATTCTAACCTCCTTTCCACCATAGAAATCCTGAAGAAAACACCCTCAGTCCATTATCGCAACAGATCGCTTGGGAGGAATGTCATTTGGGTGATTTTCGACGTATAATGCCACCGCCATGTGACGGTGAATTCAATAAGTACTGTCAGTTCTTCGATTTACAAAATCAGGCTTCAGTATATTCTGAAACAGCGGCGAGCAAGCGCCGCGAAGAAATGGCAAAGAAACTACGCTTGGAGCTGAAGCTGAAACAGGACAAAATCACTCAATCGCTTCAAACGCCGGTTAGGTCGCCGAGGAAGCGTGCTACTTTATCTAAAGCGGCCATCGATAGGCTACGCCGGAATAGAATGAAACATTATGCAAACTGGGGACCTGCATTTATATCAGAAACAGAAGAACGGGTTCGTCTTATTGCCAAGGGCGATCGAACGAAATTGCTCGCCGAAAAGAACTTCTTCGAAATGGTACGATCTATGTATATTTTATTTTTCAATTCCAAAAATAAATTCTTTCTTTTTTTATTCAATTTAGGTATTTCAGTTGTTTTATGATATGAGGAATCTGAATGAATCGGATATTAAGAAGTATCCCGATCTGTTTAGTAAGCTTCAGGAAAAAAAGTTAATATATGTCGAAAGCAGCAATTAAAAGAAAGAAAACAAATCAAACTGCTCTGTTTTTGTATTAAAGGTTTTCAGTCTTTTGAGGTGCCGCAAGGCTTGTGGCTTTCAATTCTTAGTTGCTACTTCCACCTTTTATTTCCAAAGATTCTGAGAAGTTCCAATCCTATAATGCATTTAGTTCAAAAGGAAAGGGATTTTATTATACGAGCCGAAACGCAAAATAGTTGGCCCAGTGTGGTTTCATTTTCCAATTCGTGGTTATCATGCAGAGCCAATAAAAGGTTAATTTTTTTTTCTTAATATAAACATGTGTTCTTTACAAAGCAATTGATAAGTTAAAACAAATTATGTCTTCGCATCACAAGCGGCTGGTGGAAACCCATTTTGTTATATTTCCGCTGGTTTTTCGCGCCGAAATAGTTGACCCAAGCTAGATAATGTCTCTCTCTGTTGAAATGGACCGTTAACTGTTACGATATTTAAACATGAGTGACTTAAGTGCAGCATGTACTGATTGCAGTAGCAATGGTACGCATGGCGCGTGGCAAGTGATTATCATAAGACAAAGTGTTCCAAACAAATGTTTCCGATTAAGTTATTGCAAAAAATATCAAGGTCTTCAGTTCGAAATATAATTAAATTATTCAAGAAGACCAGAAATGTGAGCCCACTAACAAAAACTGGAAAGCCAACAGGAACGCTTAAGTCGGACGCGAGATCACCAAGACGGGTGTTGTATGGAGCGATAAGTCTCGATTCGAGCCTTGCGTTGGAGATTCGCAATCAAGAGTCTTAAGAACGCCAGCTGAAGCATTTCACCTAGATTGCTTTCGAAGAAAAAGCGGTTACTTTCGTATGTACATATGTCAGTTCAAGGGGTGGGCAACCTCTGCTTTATCGACGGTACAGTGAATGCACCTAGGTATCAAAACATCTTAGAGTACCAACTTGTACCCTCAATTCCATTCTGCAAACAGAAGATAGCAGTTTTATATCTCAGCAAGATGGCACATCATGTCATACAGCCAAGCGAAATATTAGCTGGCTACGATAACAGAACACTCCAGCTCTACGTGGCCTGCAAATAGCCCGGAAAATAGATGGACAAAAAAGTTGAGAATAAATCCGGCTAGTAGCATTATTGGTTTAACCCTTACAGCAACCTGAACATTAGAAAACCCTTTTGTGGCAACAACTTTTACTATTTCACACGACCATATGTAGCTGCAATTTAAGAACTAACTTCCACAAGAATAGTTATTTTTGCCTACAGAATGAACGGTAGTAGGAACAAAATAATATCTAAGTGGTTCAGAATTTGTACCACCCTTGCGAATTAGAATAAAGAACAGTGGTTCAAATTTTGAACCAGCTGCGCTATAAGAGTTAAAGGAAAAGATACAAGAAGTTTGGGATGGGATAACCCCTGAATGCTGCCTTAACCTAGGGGAAACACTCCCCAGTCAAATAACTGCCTTTATTCAAAACAAGGATGATGTCACTCAGTGGTGTGGGTCAGTTACTTGTATTGGGCCAACTTTTTTGCGTCGATAAAAGAGTGGGCCAACTATTTTGTGTAGTAGCATTGTATATGAAACTAATAGTACTATCATCAAGCAAGATTTTTTGTTTGTTACTCGGCAAGCCAGAGGGCGCATCGACTTTTCTCCCAAAAAATTGTAAAAAATATTACGCTCTGAGAGAATTGAGTAAAAATTAAATATTGAATGGGAATAAAGTAAAACTGGTTATGCTTGCTTAGCATTGCCTTCCGATGTTCACTCAAAAGCAAGGAGAGTTAACTAAAAAGCCCAAACAAAAAATTGAGATTTGAGTGTTACGTACGATTGAGGAACTTACGAGTCTTTTTTCTGTCTTTTTCTGGTTTGGTAGAAATTTGAATGAAACCATGAGTAAACCCAATTGTATGTGTGTAGGTGTGTATGTGTACAAACACATACAGTGAATAAGCCCAAAGAAAAATCATAATCATTGCGCAGGTTATATTTTTCTTTTTCTGCATTTGGTGAAAAGGTGAATTTTGTGTTTTAGTTGATCTGTTCTGTGCCAAAAATGCAATGTAAGTACATTGTTTATTGACTATATATGAACGAGAATAGAATAAAAATGCTGTTTAAATGTAAGATGGTTGAAAACAGTTTTTGGTTTTATGAAGTATAGTATAGTGCACAGTCTAGTTTTTTTTTTATTATAATTGTGTTCAAATTAAAGCCGACAAAGTTAATATTTTAATTATGGAGTTTACTCATGCGGTTGCGACGCATGCAGTAAGGTAATGCGATCTCTCCGAAAGTTAGATTTTCAGAGTATAGTAGGTAGGCATATCAGGGCGTCTATCAGACCTGAAATCAGTTGATGCATAACATTGATGTCCTTATTAACCTGTCTTTGAGACAAGGTTTTATTCGATTCAAATATGAAACTAGGGTAAAAGCGTCGTCACAGAGAAGCTCTTTTATTACAGAACGAATGAAGCTTCGCTGGACGGCTTCAATAAGAGTATTGTGATTCTTACAGTGAGGTGTCCAAATTTTGCATATTCGAGCGGAGGACGGACAAGACTGTTAAAGAGGGAAAGAGTGACACAATGACCTTTAAATACCAACTATACCTATTCAAAAATGTTTAATGAAATTTTGGTAATAAATAATTGCCGACAAATTATAAACAAACCAACAAGGATTACGGAATTCTCGAGAACGTTAGTTGACTTCGTAATAATATCCGCGGAGAGAAATATTTTGGCAGATACGATCCCTGAATTAAAATTAAGTGATCACGAGTCAATTGTGATAAAAGTACCAATTAATTATAAAAATAATAGAACAGACTTGAGGTTTGTGGATATATTTAAGTATCGAAAAAATAGATTCAGAGACTTGATCAGTCGTAAATGTGCTCGATTAATTTGTAACCCTGACTTTAACGTGTTGTCCGTCTTATTACAAGAAAACTTCATGTTATGTGTAAAAGAGCAAACAATAAAAAAGAGAACTAATATCTGTGATAATAAATGGTTTACCGGTGAACTCAATCTTTTAAAAGTTAAAAAAATTCAGTGTTTCAGAAAAGCATGTGTGATGGATAGAGCTACTGATTGGGATAGTTATAGAAACATCAGAAATATATATAAAAATAAACTACAATGGACCAAAAGAAGATATATATGTAAACAAATTGAATCGTGTAGCAACCAAAAATCTATGTGGAAAACTATTAAAAATTTGGTATTAAAAGAAAAAAAGGTTGAAATTAGTGAAGTTTTATTTGATGGTAATCTGGAAAACAATGAGTTAACAATTGCCAACAAGTTTAACTCATACTTTATAGAAAGCATAAATGTAATTAGTAGTTCTATTCCTGTAAATAACTGTTCATACTGTCTGGACTTAATGAATTTTCAGTGCGTGTTTAAATTTAGACAAATCGGCATAGATGAATTGCGAACTATATGTAAAAAAATTAACAACAAAAGTGCCTTTAATATCAATATTGGAATGGTACTAGATTGTTTTGATATTGTCGGTCCAATCATTCTAAGAATCGTAAACGAATCTTTTTTAAATGGGGAATTCCCAAAAAACCTAAAAGAATCGACGGTTATTCCAATACCTAAAGAATCGGGAACAAAAGCTTGCGACAAATTTAGACCAGTAAACATGATGCCAATTTTAGAAAAAATAGTAGAAAAATGTGCTTTTGATCAATTCTATAAATACGTGTGTGATAATGAAATCCTAATTGAAAATCAATCCGGTTTTAGACATAACCACTCGTGTGAAACGTCCCTTAATTGGTTGGTGATGAACCTTAAAGAGCAAAGGCATAGTCAAAACAAGATTTTATCACTGTTTTTGGACTTTCAAAGGGCGTTTGAAACAATTGACAGAGATCTATTAGCTAAAAAGTTATATTTATATGGCGTTAAAGGCCCGGAACTTAATTGGTTTAAGTCTTATTTATCCGACAGAACCCAAAGAACAAATATCAAAAGTGCAATATCAAGTGATAGTAATACATGTTTTGGCGTACCACAAGGAACTATACTCGGTCCTCTGTTGTTCTTATTGTATATTAATGATATATGTAGAGTGTTAAAGAAATGTGAGATGTCCCTGTTTGCTGATGACGCTTTAATGTTTGTAAGTGGGAAAGATATGTGTGTGCTTAAGGAGTCTATGGAGTCTGATCTTAAAAACCTGTGTGAGTGGCTACAGTTCAATAAACTCAAAGTGAATGTAAATAAAACTAAATGTATGGCTATAAATAGTAATGAATGTATCAACTTAAGAATAGACGGTCAAATAATTGAGCAAGTGGAAGAAGTAAAATACCTCGGTGTGATACTAGATAGCAAAATGAACTTTAACAGTCACATGACTTACATAACAAAAAAAATCGCTAAAAAAATTGGTTTCCTCAAAAGAATCCGAAAGTTTATAACCACAATTTGTGCTGTCAATATATATAATACCATAATCAAACCTCACTTTGAATTTTGCTCAACAATTCTCTTCATGGGAAATAATGAACACATAAATCGTCTGCAAGTGCTACAAAACAGAGCAATGAGAATTATTTTAAGATGTAGCTTTCGTTCCCCTACTACATGGATGTTGTCCTGCCTTAAATGGTTGAACGTCAGGCAACGTATTGTCTTTAATGTCTTAACGTTTGTGTTTAAAATGAAGTTCAACATTGTGCCGGAATATCTGTCATCAAATTTGCTGTATATAAGAGATGCTCAGCCATATAGTTTAAGGTCCAATTCTGACTTCCGACTGCAGCTTTATAGAGATTCAAGAACTCAAAATATGCTATTGTACCGAGGCTTAAAATTATATAATGAATTGCCTCTTGAATTAAAAAATGAAACCATATTACAAAGATTTAAAAAAATGCTAGTTTTATATGTTAAAGAAACAGTTACGTGAATTCATATACTTATGTAAATTAACTTTATTATGTATTATTTAATTGTTACCTGAACTCATATATGTAAATTAACTTTGTAAATAACTTTATATACATTAATGATTGTTATAATAGTTTTAATAACTAAATAAACTATACATACATACATACCTTACACTATCATCACAAAGCCTAACATTGAATATGATTTACTCATGTGGTTTATACCTATGCTTTGTTTAAATTTCGGGCGAAACTACATATATACCTACCGAGATCTTTAAAACCATTACCCCGAACTGTTGCGCCACCGAAAGAAAGAAGAAGAATGTTGATGAACCCAACTTGAGGAACATTTTGAAGACGACGGTGGCTATTCCCGGAACTGAGCAAGGTGGTTGTTGGTAAACAAATGCACCTATATACATACATAATTAGCTGGCAAGCTAATTAGCACACCCCAATGAAAATTCAAACTTATGTTTTTTTCTGCAATTTATTTTACTTATAAGCGAACAAATGCTTAAGAGTTTAATACGTACATCAATGACAAAACTTAATCAAGAAAAAAATATATCGTTTTGCAATACGATTCCGTGTTATATAAGATTTACCGTAAGTGTTTGTGTTTTACTGTGGCATTTTAATAAGCACACAAGCATTCAAGTAAGTTTTTACTGAAAAAATTCCAATTCTGTTATCAGAGCTATTTTTTTCGAATCTCCCTTAGTTGTTCATTGTTTTTTTAAGATTTGAGAATAAATATGGGAAAAAAAAGAGTTCAATGAAGGCAGAATGAAATCAGATTCCGAATTTGCAACAAAAAGAGCAGAACATATCCGAAATTGCAAGATTAATCGGCTTTTCACTTACAAAAAGTACAGAATGCAGTTAAGCATTACCATTAACGTGGGATTTTTGCAAATCAGAAACAATCCAGGTCAAAAAAGACCTAAAAACATGAGAATAGTCCGATAGTCAGACATACTCTGGGCACCCCTTCGCCTCTTCAATGGAAATAAGAGCTCAAATGCACCAAAATTGATGTGTGAATATATCAGCTAGGACTGTCAGAGCTCGGCTTTTGTAAAATGATCTTCGAGGATGCCAGAGTCTCAAAAACCGAAGGTTACATAGTCTAATCGAAGACAACGGCTGGATTTCGGAAAATGCCATATCTTCAATAGTCAGTTTCTCTGACTTTTCTGTCATCTGGAGTGATGAATCCAAATTTAATCTGTATGGAACCGATGGCAGAACCTACGTACGACATCCTCACAACAAGGATTTGGACCCAAAGTACACTACGAACACGAAGTCGGTTAAGTATGGTGGCAGCGTGATGTTATGGTGCTGCTTTACCGCGAATACTGTTGGGCCAATAGTCCAAGTTAAACGAAAAATGGATGGGCTTATGTACCAGAGCATATTGGCCAACAATTTGGTACATTTCTATGATGATTTTCCACTTGCAACACATCGGCCAATTGTGTTTCAGCAAGACAATGCCCCATGCCATACAGTTAAGGAGTGGTTTGATGCAAACGATATTACCGTTCTGACTTGGCCCCACAAAGCCCGGATATCAAACCTATAGAAAATGTATGGGTCATCTTCAAACGACATTAAAATCAACCACGGCAAACGCGTTATGGGCCACTTTTCGGGAAGAATGGTACAAAATTCCTCCTGAAGTCTGTGCTGACCTAATGACGTCATCAAGCAGGAGATATGCTGCCGTTATTGTTCAGAAAGGATACCCAATCCAATATTAAGTAAATCTGAATAGCCAAAATCACATTTAAATTATTTCTAAGTTGTTATAACTATTTTTCAGACTCTCTAAGTATCATTTTAGAGAGCAGCTGCCTCACATAATAACACGTCCATAAAGCATTGATCATGATCATTGTCTTTTTTTTCTCGAAATTATAGTTACATTTTTTATTTTTGTTTTTTATTTTTCGTAAAATATAATAACGAGTTCAAATAAAACGCTTTCAGAAATCGGGCTATTTGTTTTCACGCACACAATAAATACATTTTATCCTATATTTCATTTTATATTGAAGAAACCTGTTTTCTTCCCCTCCCAAAAAGGAATATTTCGTCTCACCCACAAGGTTGGGTATGAAATGCAAAATGTGAAAGTAAACACAAACGCATTTTTCTATTGATATGTAAATAACGAATGCATTTACGAAAATCGTTCCATAGTTATGAAAAGGGGTGAAGAGTAAAGGGAACATGTCACAATCACAACACAATATGCATACACAATATTATATGAAATGGACTCCAATAGTCACTCAGCTTCAAATGTTTTCATAATTGTTTTTTCTCACACAGAGTTACGTGAGATGGGAAACCGAGTGAAAAACAGGGTTACCGATAGGCGGTAAATTTCACTAAATGGAAACTTTTTTACGGTCTGGTTCCGTGGTGACTATATTTCGCATAGTGGATTTTGTACCCCCTTAGCAATTATAATGCTGTGGGACCAATTTTAAAATTCATTCATTTTTTAGTCCACATTTTTTTCTTTTATTTTGATTCACATTATTTTTTTTTTCTTAAATTGACCCAAATTATACTGAATTCTTAAAGTTCTTTTAACTTATAGAACGCTATTAAATAATAATATATTTCACCGTGTCCGTGTGTATTTTATTATTTATTTAGCATGTTTTTATACCGAAGATAAGTTTTTAAGTCACCCATCGGTAACTCTGGCGAATATTGGCAGAGGCAACACACCCTACCCTGACATCTGCCATTTTGGCACTAACAGATTTATCACTCGAGTGGATTCGCATTTAGTTGAGAGAAGAAATCTTCATACTCACGGTGTAGTATTTACTCGGTACACTAGGGGCACCACCATCGATTTGCCAAAGTGATAGTACTATTAGTTTCATATACAATGGTATGTGGTGACAAAAATTTTGTTTACTTATGAAATTAACCGTTATCATTTTGTAAATTACTGTGTTGAAATGTGTATGTCTAACGGCGTCACCATTGTGTTCGGCCAGTAACACTTACATAAAATAAAAATAAATATTGAATTACTTTGTATGATTTGGAGCATCAATCTTTTATTCAAATCTTCTTTATATATAAAAATGAGCTGTTCGTTTGATACCTCAAAACTCATAAACTAATGATCCGATTGAGCTGAAGCTTACACTATATACTTTTTATGATATTTGAAGTACTCGTACATCAAGTTTTCCGATAGATGGCGCTGGAACACCAAAATTTCAAAACCATCCGATTGGGCTGAAATATACAGAATATATTTGTTACGAAGTTTTTTTTTTTTTTTTTTCCCCGAGGGTAGGTGAAAATCTTCCATAGACACTATGAGAATAGCAAGCGCGTGCTCATAGTAGTGTCAGATTCTTACTGACCAAAAACACCTCCCTTCGATATAAATTTGTTAGATACTGCAACTAAGTTATACTACTTATCAAGCAATTTTTCTATCAAGAAATATAAACGTTTGGCAGGTTACTTTCCAATGAAAGATCCTGCATATTCCGCAATTTAGATGCGGTTAATCCTTATCTCGCCAAGTCGAAAGGTTTTGTCCTTTGTAGTCGGCGCAATAAATTGCTCTCATCCAAAATAAGTAGGACTGTATTATTAACATGTCCGATTAGTCGGTTTCTATGTTTTCGCGCGAAGCTTCTAGTTTCAGCTTCGATTGTCGGAATTCCGAGATCCCTGTGGATATCGTCGTTTCTAGCATACCACGGTGCTTGGACAATTTCTCTAAGCACTTTATTTTGAAAGGTCTGTAAAATATTGGCATTTGTTTTCTTGGTACAACCCCAAAGTTGTATACCGTAGGACCACACCGGCTTTAGCACTTGCTTGTATAAAAGCAGTTTGTTCTCGGTACTGAGGTGGGAATGTTTCCCGATCAGCCAGTACATTTCTCTATATTTGATTTCTAATTCTTAACGTTTCATTTTCACGTGCGAATTCCACTTCAGCTTTGCGTCAAGTGTCATTCCCAGGTATTTGGCTTCATTTGCAATAGGAATTCGGGCCAAATTTATAAAAATTGGCAAGTCATTAATTTTTCTATAAGTGAAATTCACGTGAACAGATTTAGTTCCGTTAAGGGCGATCCGCCAGTCCCTCGTCCATTCATTTACTTTATTCAATGCGTTTTGCAGTTTGGCAGTCGTTTCCTCGATTGTTTTACCTACTGCTAGGATAGCGGTGTCGTCGGCAAACGTAGCAAGCATAGTGCCATCTTCTTTCGGTATATCACGAGTATATAACAGATAAAGAAGCGGCCCCAGAACGCTTCCTTGCGGTACGCCGGCCGAAATTTTTTTGAGCTCTGAGTATTCGTTTCCATTTCTAACACGGAAGAGTCTATTTCCGAGATATGAATCCAAAATCTCGTATAGGTACACGGGGAGTACTTGTCGTAATTTGCATTTCAAGCCATCGTGCCACACCTTATCAAAGGCTTGCGAGACGTCAAGAAATACGGCTGAGCATATCTTTTTTTCTTCTAGTGCTTTTTCGATTACGTTAGTAATTCTATGCACCTGGTCAATTGTCGAATGCTTACTTCTGAACCCAAACTGGTGGTCAGGGATTAGATTATTTTCTTCTATAACCGGTTGGAGACGCCTTAGTAATATCCTCTCGAAAATTTTTGATACGACTGGAAGAAGCGAGATTGGTCTGTATGATTTTACTTCATATGACGGTTTTCCTGGTTTTAAAACCATAATGACTTCCGCAACTTTCCATTGGCTCGGCACGTGTTTTAATCTGAGAGCAGCATTTATAATATGGAGAAGCTTAATAAATGCTCTTCTAGGTAAGGCTTTGAGAATTTCTCCGGTAATCAAATCATAACCAGGAGCTTTCTTAGGTTTTAGTTTCGCGATCTCACGTTCGAGTTCTCTAAGCGTTGCAGATCTGCGCGTTAAATCGTCAGATGGTGGAACTACCATCCTTGTGAGGTTGATGTTGTCATGAACCACTTGACCATCGTTCGGTTTAAAGGTTTCTTCCAAATGGGCGGCAAAAATATCCGCTTTTTCTTTATCTTCCCTTGCCCATTCATTTCGATTTATTTTAAGTGGCGGCGCGGGGATTTTGGGCCTTTTGGTGCCTTTTACGGCTTTCCAAAGGGAATAATTGGAATCTTTTTTCGCTGTTAAACTTTCAAGGTAAGAGCCTATCGCACGATTTTTAAAATCCTTAATGCTATTCTTTAACAAATTGCAGAGACGATTCAGATGGGTTTTATGCTGTGGAGCACGACTTTGTTGCCATCTTTTACGCGCTTTTCTCTTTTCCCTAATTAATTCCTTTATTTCAGCAGGATATCGTAGACCGTATTTGTCTGGTGTTTTTCTTAGATTATGCGTATTATTCCAAGAGGCGAGCTGTACTATCTCAACGAAGCGATCGACTTCAACCTCAAGTTCATAGGGTGTCGTAAGCGGTACGCTCAGTTCAACATTTACTTCGATTTCGTTCCTAAAGCCTTCCCAGTTAGTTGTTCTGCCGGTTAATTTCGCTGGCTCTCGGTTAAATAATAGTTTTTCGCTCAATGTCAAAATAACTGGGGAATGATCAGACGACAGATCAAAGCTTTCTTCAACTTTTATGTGGTTGTTAGATATTCCTTTCACCACGAAGAAATCGATCAGGTCAGGTATTTTCAAAGTATCAGCTGGCCAGTAAGTCGGTTTGCCCGTCGAATGGAAATCACAACTGTACTCCATACCTGCCCCATAGAGCATTCTACCTTTTTGCGAGATGTATCTAGAGCCCCAGAACGTATGTTTCGCGTTAAAATCGCCGCCAATATTGAAATTAGGTTTCAGCGATTTAAATAAGTTAGTAAAATCACTTTTTTCAAGCGCGGAACGCGGTGGACAGTAAATAGATGAGATTTTAATAGTACGCTGACTATTTTTAACTCGAATTGTGCACATCTGCAGAGTTTAAAGCTATATCTTTAGGTCTTCGCATTGTTCAATGCAGTCTTTAATAAACAAGGAAGATCCGCCTCTTGCTTTTCCCGAAGGGTGACAAGCGTGGTAATCAGTATAGCCTTTTATTTTTAAATGCGATTCCTTTTTCACGTGAGTTTCAGAAATCAAGCAAATGTCAATATCTTTTTCTCGCATGAATATTTCCAATTCGTCAAGTTTTTGCAAAAGTCCGTTTGCATTCCAAGTACATATTTTTAACATTCTTTTTTCATTCATATTCTAGGTGAAGTACGCGTTTTCCGTGAATAACTCTCGAGCTTAACCAACCTATCGAGAATAATTTTATTTATTTTGCTTTGCTCTTCAAGTTTCGCGAGAATAATTGAGAAAACTTGAGAAGCAGGGTCCGTCGGGATTTCGATGTTTTTTGATTTTTCGGATGCTGCAGCCTGGGCGTAGGTCTGCTGTCCGAGGGCTATTACTTGATGTCTTTTCTAATGGCTTTTCATTACCATTTCTCTTAAGGCCAGAAGTCGAGGGCTTTTCTCCTGTCACCAACTTTTTCCGCTCTGAACCCGGTGGTTTTTGGTTGCCTACGTTCGCCTGACCGATCTTACTATTTGCATTAGTTAGCGGTCTTGTTATTTTATTTTGAGGCTTATGGAGTGCATCTCTCCGTTTTTGCAACTCCTTAGCTACTTCACAGCCTCTATAATTTGCCGGGTGCTTTCCCTTACAATTAGCACAGATTGCGGAGGCTTGTTTGTTCACTCCACAGTCTTGGGAGAGGTGATTTCCGGCGCATTTCACACAACGCGGTTCTTTTTTTGCAGTACGTTTGCGTATGATTAAATCCTTGGCAACGTTTGCACTGCGGAATTATTTTTAAATTTCTACGCATGGGCTCGATTTTGACCACGATATTCAATATGGTTTTAATTCGGTAGATATCGTCGATGCTGTCAGATTTATCGAATGTTAGCATAAAAAGTGGAAGTCCACGCCTAACCAATATGTCTGTATCTATTTCAGATTGTTGCTTTTCCTTCTTGATGATATTAACGGCATCAAGAATTTTAAAGCCTTTGGCTTGAAGGTCGCTCATAACCTCTTCTTTGGTGCATGAGGGGTGAAGACCCCTTGCTACAACACGATGTGGCCTTTCTGACTTGATTCCGAAAGTATACCACTGAATCTTATCCACATTAAGTTTTTGGGACACTGCTCGGTAGTCATCGTGGTCGTCGACGTTAAACCTCCACGCATTAGTCCTCAAAGATGTGACCTTAAATTTCGATGTAATCGTTCCTTTAAGGAGGCTATGCAACTTATTATATTCCGTTATCCCGACGATGTTTATTGGTGGCGGTAAACGAAATTGCGTTTTACGTTGATTTTCTTGCAGTTCTTTACGCTTTTCTTCATTTAAGGGCACGACTTCGGGCGAAGGACCGGCTCTCCGTTTTTTAGAAGGTCTTTTCTTAGGGACCCGATTCGTTTCGCGTGCTAGCTCTTCTTCATCGGTGTGGTACTCCCGACTATCTAATAGTGCTGGAGCACATTCGCGCTCTTTCTGCGAGTGTGTGTTCTTTAGAACCTTATTCTCTTCTTTTAATAGATCTATCTCTTTCTTAAGATCTTGATAGAGTAGATCCATTTCGTTAAGCTTTATTCGGAGTACTTTATTTTCTTCCTCAAAGCTTTTATATTTCGCTAAGTCCTGGTTTTCGCGCTGCGGCGCTCCCGGCGGACTTTTTTTCCCGGAGTTATTCGATCTTGATGGAGGAGATCGAGATACCCTTGCACTTCTTGTGAAAGGGTCATTGGATTGCAATAAATGGCTCTCCCCAGAATCCGTAGAGCCGACCTCCGAAGAGGGTGGATTTTCCAGTAAAGCTGGACTGCCACCTGGGGTAATCAATCTTTTTGTTTTGTCCATTGCATTTTTGTATACACTATGCACTCGGTATACGGAGATTGGATTTTAGTCGCCTCTTACGACAGGCATGCCTACCTCGGGTATATTCTAACCCCTACCCGAAGGGGAGAAATATTTGCAAATCAAAAGTTTCCAAGTTTCCCGATAGATGGCCATGAAAACCAAAATCTTAATATTATTACTACAGCAATGCACGGTGACAGCTAACAGCTAACTTTTGATTTACGCTTCATAACAAATATATTGTCTAGGTCTCAGCTCAATCGGATGGTAAGTTTTGAGTTTTTAGGATATTCGCGTTTTTTTTCAAATCTATATAGACTTCGAAAAAGATCTCCATGTAAAAATAAGACTGGATAATTATCCAGGCTAAGGTTTTGTTGTATTTTACATTGAAAACATGTTGCGGAAACATGTTTAGCCTATGTAGATTTGAAAAAAAAGCCTATTGTTTGGTCAGTTTTCTTAAATCCAAATAGAGTTGTCGGCATTTAATTCTACACCAGAAAAAGTCACTCGAAAAAATTCCATACATTTATGACATAAACACTGTTTTCAATGGGTGCAGCGAAGCACACCGGGTTACCACTAGTTTCGTATAAAGAAATGTTAACTAGGCCAACTATTTTGCGTTTGGGTCGTATTTAGCTTTTTTTTCCAGGGCTGGGCGGATATGTTCGATGTGCGCATTCCATTTATAATTTTCTTGGAATACAATAAAGTCTATCAACTTTTTCTAGTGTGATATTGCTTGACAGAATATTGCAGGAGCATTTGGGTTAACGGCAGTTTGCTTTTTACTAAACATAGTTTGGCTCCAGAATATTCACACCAGAATAGTATGTCTTGGAAAGTGGAGTTAAGGTCAACGTTGGAGTTGGTAGTTTTTTTATTTAATTTTTTGATGATTGTAAAAGAGAGAGAGAGCTTATTGAAGGCTACAAGGAAGAGGGGAACGGATAAGAGCCTTGAGGGATACAAGAGATACGATATACGGACCGAGATTTTTCTATTTGACATGAAATTATAGGTCCGTTCGCGTACTTTTTGCACTAAATATGGGGTTTCTGTCAAATCTCGAAGAGTGGGGGTAAAATTCTCTCAAAGACAGAAAAATCACGAAAAAGTAATCGAACGCATTAAGCACCAAAAATGAGGAATGTATGTGATATGACAGATTTGACAGTTTTCATAATATTGTTATGTGCAGGAGTGGAGTGGGAGGAGTTAGGGATTTGAAAGTTGACAGGAAATGAGGATGTGGATGGGACCTAAGGGTAGGATGTGACGGGAAAAGGAAAGAGGGTTGTCCACGGGGAGCGCGGCACGCTTGCGATGCGCGGCTCCGCTCGCCGGAAATGGGGTGGTTCTTGCCCCCGTAAACAACTACCCTACACAAACAAAACATAAATCGTGCCAAGGACAAAACTTCTACTTTTACTTACTTTAGCGGACGGACGGTGGGATACCACATTGAGGGGCGCTGTCGGTGTTGTTCAGCGCGGCCATGTTTCTTTACCCTCCCATCCTGGAAATCCGGGCGGCCATTTTGGATTTCCCCGAACGAATGCCTCAGCAACTCAATCCATTTACCAGAAGAATAGCATCTCCTCCACACCCCCTGAAAATTTAAACTTAGCGACTCATCCTAACTGAATAAAACAACAACTTTCCGCCATAGGACGTAATTGCACAATTTGATTTGCCTTTATTTTGCAGAAGAATTCTGACTTCATCAAATAAAAGTTTAACCAAAAATTACGTAAAACAACCAAAAACAAAAAGACAAAAAAATTGTTCCGTACCCTATTTTGTACCTTTTTATACACGCACTAATGATGGGTTTCCTACCTAAATCGAGCTCGGTTTAGGAGACAAAAGAGACGTAAAACAAAAATTTGATTATCCGCGACAGACTTCACGCGATGGGGGAACAAAATTTCACAGAAAGGAAACTGAAAAAAAAATTAACCTAAAATCACGCCTTAATATAAACAAAAAAAATGTATAGCATAAAAAAATTAAATCTATGATTAATATGGCCATAATATTCTTTCGACCACTGTAAGAATTATGAATATCCGTATATCTGCGTATATTCTCATATAAATAATTCCATATTAGCTGCTTGCATCTATGATGTACTATATGTTGTACTTTCTTAAGCATATGTCCTAGGAGGTATGTATGCTTGTATATAAATGTATACTTTGGCCGACTTTGCAGTTATGTTGATCAAATGGGAGGTTTTTCTAAGTTCATCACTGTCGTACATTAGGATATTTGTAATTGTGTGATCCATTTATGAATATATGTTTGGATGTATGTAGGATGTTTTTGCCAAATATGTATGTATGTATGTTCATATACACATTTGTGCTTAACACTATACACTCAATTTAAAAGGTATGGCGGCCACTTATGGATTCAAGTTGTGGCCGCCTAAATGCACCTTATAATTAAAATTATAATCCCTATACATATATGTGGCGGCGGCGGCGTCAACAATCCCGCTTCGATTTGAATCGGTGGCCGCCTATTAGCACATTTAAGCTAACTGAGTTTATTCAAAAAAATTTCAAAATAAACTGCCTATATATTAATAGGACTTTATACAAAAAACTACACCACACCACTAGAGACATGCAGTCTCACCACCCACTGTATTGCAATTAAAATGCATTGCGTTTCTTTTGTCAAAAAAAAAACTACCAACAAAAAAAAAACCACTACCTACTCTCTTTTGCCCAGATCACCCGATTCTGCACAGATTTTCTCCTAAAATTGGTAATTTCATTCCTTAGCCTGGTTTCTGTCCTTGGATTGGGAACAGAAATATCCCGTATTGCAGCTACCAACCACTAGATGGATTTTCTGGAGTTTTTACCACAGGTTGAAATGACAGCTCAAATCAGCTGTAGCAATTGTTTGGATATGTTTATTTCCAAAATCCAAACTTTAATAATTTTTATTTAAATTACAGGTGGACGTAACAAAACTCCGGATTTGTTGGAGTACATCGGACAACAGGGACGGAGGAAGCGGACACTTATACAAAATGGTACGTAAGTCTGATTTGTATGCTTGGTGGAGTGCAACAGCATATCAATACTTGCACGACTAAATTATATGCTATAAAAATTTTTAATTGTTGGTTCTATGGCGAGACACGAACGTGGGGAAGAACCCACTTCCTTGGGATCGTCTTATGCTCTTGACTGAGCTAGACGGGCAAAATTAATGTTCGGCTCAAGGAGATGGACGGTAAGTAAATGTAATTTTTGGTGGTCTAGTGTTTTATCTATTCATATGTTCACAGGTGGCGGGAACATTTTCCGGCGCATCTGCAGTCTACCGGATGAAACATGTATGTGAGTACTGAATTTTATACTTAACTTAAATTTGAGCCACAACTGTATAAACATATCTTTATTTTTATAACTACATAACTCTGCAAGCGACCTAGTATACATGTAATATATATATAAATGCATACTTAAATTGATAACTAAGTCTAATCGATAGCCTACAGGACAAACTGATACCTACACAAATCAGTCTTAATAAATAGATTGATAAATAACATAACTAAATATAATAAACAAGGCATTACTTCACTGGAATATATGTATACATATACACAAATATATCACAGCTGAACTTATGAATCTATCTTACATAACTTAAATGAATAAATAAATAAATTATTAGCATAAAGCTACAAATGAATATAAGTGACTGTACAAGAAATAAATAAATATCCAATAACTAAATACTTATTTTTGATTCTTAGATTCAATGGCAATACCACATAGTGGGGAAGAACCCACTTGATGGTAACATACTAGCCGGGCAAACAAAGATTGTTTACAGTTCCAGACGTTTAGATTTTGTGTTAAATTTCACATGCTGTGACCGGATCGGTAGGTTGTTTCGATTCTTGATGGCTTAGTATTTTAGTTTATCCTCTCTTTCACAGGAGACTGATGGGCATTGGTTGGTCAACTTACAGTCGCTACCATTTATGTGGCATGTAAGTCTTATCTTTCTTTCTAATATAAATACCTAACTAAATATACATAACTTATACTAACTAAACAAAGCATGCCAATTTATATCATAATAAGTTAGGACTAGCTAATACTTAAATAAATTGCAAAGTTATACCAAATTACATAAAGAATAAATAAATACATATATAGGTCAAGTTAACTGAATAAATAAATTAATAAATAACATCAAAATCACTAAAGCTCTAAACGTCACTGAGATATATACATACATATATATCACAACTGGGTTTCTAAATCTATTATACTTAAACTACATGAATCAAATAAGTAAATAAATTGATAGGTTACGATAATACATATACGTGAATAAATAAATAGAAATAAATAACATCAAATACGTAATACATAATTAAATAACAAGAAGTGTGCATGACTAGTAAATAAATAATTGAATACGAGGTAATAACTTACTCTATATTAGATGCACAACTACATATGTATATAATAAATAACAAGAAAATCATAAATAAGTGGTATGTTGATAACTAAATAAATATATAATAAATAAATCTCTATGAACTAAATACGTAAATATCAAATAAATAATATGTGGCACAACCTACGAAACTACAATAATGCTAAATGCTTCCTGCATTTAATAAATAAATTGCGTTACTGGGATATACACACATATATGTACATGTATATCACAGTTGTAATTCTTAATCTAAAGTACATAATCTACCTAGCTAAAATAAACGAATAAATAAATAAATAAATAGACTAGCTAACATTGGATACATAACTACATATACCTATAGCTATAGTAAATAACTAAAATAAATAAACTAAATAAATAAATAAATATGTAATAAATAATTCACTATGAGCTACATACCTAAAACCAAATAAATAATCGATCATATTGTAATAAATAAATAGTGACGAATAAATAATAACAAATAACATCTAAGGGTTCAAGACCTATAGAAAGTAAATAGATAAATAAACTATGTGGTAAATAAATAAATAATACATAGGAATTGAATACATACATAGAATTATATAAATAACATATCACATAAACTAAGAGACTAAACTAATGATGTACATATGCACTCGGACCTCGGATTCGTTTTGTCCGTTTATTATTCATATGCGTGCATTTGAGTATGTACATAATGTGCGTTCAAAAGAGAAACACCTATATAATTTTTTTTTTCTTTTTGTTTCCGCTGTAGCTGATTCCCCACTTGTTAATTTTCTTTCGCCCACAAATCCCAAGATGAAAAGGCGCTGCGAGAGTACTGTTTGCAGTTGTTAGCTGGAATGCCCTCAAGGCTGAATTTGCCTGATGGTATGGTTTCCGATAATCTAGGTAAGTATTTACCACTATTATCTCAATATTTTGCCTAAAATCTAAATTATTACCTCTCTTAGCAGGTACACACAGCTTCGGTGCTCGATCGGGCTGAGGTTGAAAATTGCTGGCTGAATTCAGCCGAGGAATTTGTGTCGGTTTCGCAACGGCATTTGGACTTGCTTTTTCCGGCCTAGTGACTTCGTGAGTTATGTTATTTATTTCTCTCATAAACTCTAAGAGACTATTTCTCATTTCCCTTTTCAGGCTCTCAGAAATATTTTCCCTGAGGGAGTCAGTGTAGGACGAAAAAGCATTAACCACGGCCAGGTTGATGTACGCCTTGAGGTCGTTTGGGAAGTTATAAGTACCTATGTCATCGCCTGTTTTTATATGTTCCTCTCTTTCCAGTGGGATTCCACTTTTGGCGGAGCTATTTGTCTGACTTCCAGGTAACGGATGTACTGGACAAAGAGAGCGTTCGTTGGTGGTGTATGGTGCTGCTTGTGAGTTTTTGCAGCAAGTGGATGGAGGATTATGTTTAACGGAGGACATTGTGGTGTTGTTTCCTACGCTATTTATGAGGTGAGTGAATTTCCTATTACTAACAAATCGTGTTTCCCTTTTAATATTTTGATTTCTCCTCTCTTTTTCAGCAGAATTTATCATATTCGCAAAAAGGAAGAAAAAGCTGAAGGCGAAACTATAAATGGTAATATTACGTATTATAAGTAAACTAAATTAAACTAAGATTAATTACGACTATAAAACGAAATATTGATTCGTATATAATAGGTATTATACTAACAAAAAATAAATAAATGTAATAAATTAAATAAATATGAATACGAACTAAAACTAAGCAAATAGATTAACGCAAAAAAAAATATACCAATGAAATGATGTGTGAAACAAAAAAAACTATCCACTAACAAAAAAAAACCAAAGTGTAAATAAAGAACTATATATATGTAAACAACAATTAAATAAACCTGTAAATGTAAAACGAAAAGTGATTAAAACAACAAACGAAGTGGTAGATAAATAAATAAATATGTAAATACGATGAAAAGAGAGCAGAATTTAATCAAAACAAAAAAATGTAACTAAATGTGTGCGTGTGTACACGCAAGAAAACGTGTAACGTATGGACCGCCAAATAAAATGTGACTAGAAAAATTGCAAATAAATAGGTATATCACTAAACTACTAACGAAGGTGCAGGAACAATGTAATAATAATAAATAAATAAATAAATAATAATAATAAATAATATAGGCGAATAAAGGAAACGAAAGTTATGTGCAAAAAATAGTGTTTCTTATTTGTATAATATACAAAGGTGTTTGTATATTATCTGTGTTTTCGTCGTTGCGATGATGTGTGCGGGGGTGTTTTAGGTGGCTTCTTCGGCTATTTGTTGGCGATGTTGATAGGCTTGAGCTGTTTTCGGCATCCAAATTTTTCGCGTGATGTGTTGACTGCGGACGGACTTAAATTTTTTTTATTTTTTTATTTTTTTTTTGTAAATCCCTCAACGTGGTATGTGGTTAACTATACTAAACACAAAACTAAAATTAAACAAGGACACACACCGTTGTTTTTGTCTCCGGCCCGCAATACCACTCTGTCCCATAATGGACTTATGGTGGCAGACTTGGCTCGGAGACGGTTACAACACATAAAACAAACCCCAGAAGAAACTAATACTAAACTTACTAAACTAAACTAAACACCCACGAAACCCATATACTAAAACTAAACTAAACTAAGAACCCCACAGAACCCATACAAGCTAATACACAAGACGATGGAAAATGAAAATTGAAGATAGGAAAGAATAAAGAACATAAAGAAGAATGAGAAAATAGAGAAGACGAAGACAAAACAGGTTCCAATTGTTGTCGTTGCCACCACCAATTATACTCGTCGCAATTCAAATCTGGCAATTCAACGGACTTTCCTGACGAAGACTTACGAGTTTTCTGGTGGTGGCAACAAGAACAATTGTTGGACATATGACTACATAGAGGACGAAAACGGACGCCCCACGTTGGGCGCCATTGTTATATGCAGGAGTGGAGTGGGAGGAGTTAGGGATTTGAAAGTTGACAGGAAATGAGGATGTGGATGGGACCTAAGGGTAGGATGTGACGGGAAAAGGAAAGAGGGTTGTCCACGGGGAGCGCGGCACGCTTGCGATGCGCGGCTCCGCTCGCCGGAAATGGGGTGGTTCTTGCCCCCGTAAACAACTACCCTACACAAACAAAACATAAATCGTGCCAAGGACAAAACTTCTACTTTTACTTACTTTAGCGGACGGACGGTGGGATACCACATTGAGGGGCGCTGTCGGTGTTGTTCAGCGCGGCCATGTTTCTTTACCCTCCCATCCTGGAAATCCGGGCGGCCATTTTGGATTTCCCCGAACGAATGCCTCAGCAACTCAATCCATTTACCAGAAGAATAGCATCTCCTCCACACCCCCTGAAAATTTAAACTTAGCGACTCATCCTAACTGAATAAAACAACAACTTTCCGCCATAGGACGTAATTGCACAATTTGATTTGCCTTTATTTTGCAGAAGAATTCTGACTTCATCAAATAAAAGTTTAACCAAAAATTACGTAAAACAACCAAACACAAAAAGACAAAAAAATTGTTCCGTACCCTATTTTGTACCTTTTTATACACGCACTAATGATGGGTTTCCTACCTAAATCGAGCTCGGTTTAGGAGACAAAAGAGACGTAAAACAAAAATTTGATTATCCGCGACAGACTTCACGCGATGGGGGAACAAAATTTCACAGAAAGGAAACTGAAAAAAAAATTAACCTAAAATCACGCCTTAATATAAACAAAAAAAATGTATAGCATAAAAAAATTAAATCTATGATTAATATGGCCATAATATTCTTTCGACCACTGTAAGAATTATGAATATCCGTATATCTGCGTATATTCTCATATAAATAATTCCATATTAGCTGCTTGCATCTATGATGTACTATATGTTGTACTTTCTTAAGCATATGTCCTAGGAGGTATGTATGCTTGTATATAAATGTATACTTTGGCCGACTTTGCAGTTATGTTGATCAAATGGGAGGTTTTTCTAAGTTCATCACTGTCGTGCATTAGGATATTTGTAATTGTGTGATCCATTTATGAATATATGTTTGGATGTATGTAGGATGTTTTTGCCAAATATGTATGTATGTATGTTCATATACACATTTGTGCTTAACACTATACACTCAATTTAAAAGGTATGGCGGCCACTTATGGATTCAAGTTGTGGCCGCCTAAATGCACCTTATAATTAAAATTATAATCCCTATACATATATGTGGCGGCGGCGGCGTCAACAATCCCGCTTCGATTTGAATCGGTGGCCGCCTATTAGCACATTTAAGCTAACTGAGTTTATTCAAAAAAATTTCAAAATAAACTGCCTATATATTAATAGGACTTTATACAAAAAACTACACCACACCACTAGAGACATGCAGTCTCACCACCCACTGTATTGCAATTAAAATGCATTGCGTTTCTTTTGTCAAAAAAAAAACTACCAACAAAAAAAAAACCACTACCTACTCTCTTTTGCCCAGATCACCCGATTCTGCACAGATTTTCTCCTAAAATTGGTAATTTCATTCCTTAGCCTGGTTTCTGTCCTTGGATTGGGAACAGAAATATCCCGTATTGCAGCTACCAACCACTAGATGGATTTTCTGGAGTTTTTACCACAGGTTGAAATGACAGCTCAAATCAGCTGTAGCAATTGTTTGGATATGTTTATTTCCAAAATCCAAACTTTAATAATTTTTATTTAAATTACAGGTGGACGTAACAATATACCGGAAAGAAATTTCTTGGACTAAAATTCGTAGCATGGGGAAATTTCTTACTCTCTTCATGAGAGCACTCTCTTCATGAGAGCACTCTCTTCTACGAAAAACTACGAAATTTTTGCGTACGCGAACGCATTTTCGTGGATTTTCGTTGTTTTGGGAGGGTACGCGAACGGACCTTATATCTTATGATGAGAGAATTTTACCCCCACTCTTCGAGATTTGACAGAAAAGCCATATTTAGTGCAAAAAGTACGCGAACGGATCTATTGGGTCCTACCTTCCATATTTATAGTTGATCAATAATTGTATGTATGTATGATGGTCTAGGTATAGAAGAGAATCGGTTACAGATTTGCCTTTTTTGAAACCAGTTTGATGACTGCAGAGAAGTTTATTGTGCCAAACAACCCACCAGAGTCTATTGGCTATTATTTTTTTGTCTTTCCGTCCAGATGGAGGTTAGAGGAATGAATTGGTTTGTTAAGTTATCGGTACTACATTTGTCTATAAGTTTTTAATAGATATACAGTTAGCTACTAATAAAGCACGGCAGTTAGGTGCACCGTAGCGCAAGTGGTTAGTGCGTCGGACTACTGAGCCAGCGGTCTTGGGTTCGAATCCCGCCGCAAACACATAAAAAGTTGTTCACAGTGCCCACCTCTTTCGGATGTCTGACAAGCATCAAAGAGTATCATTTGTCACGATTGAGCTTCTCAACTCGCCGTTCGGAGTCGGCAAAAAAATGTAGGTCCCTTCCATTCGTGCAAAAATATAGCACGCACACACAAATGGTTGCGAGAAGCAGGCCCAGGTTCACCTCGAGCTGTAGCGCCAACTAAGTAAGTAAGTTAGGTGCATGCTCAGAACTTGTGTAATTGGGTATAGTTCTCACCACTTAGAATTCTAAGGCAATGTCGAGTTCATCATTTCCGATAAATTGTCTGCTTTGAATATAGGGATGGTTTTTTTTATTATTATTATCTGAAGGTCGTCACAAATATGATCTTGAAAGACAAAACGACAAAATGAATTCTTCGTTCTTCATCTTTCTTTAGGTGACGAAGGCCTGCTTCTCGTAACTACAAATGGAAGGACCGTGAAAAGACTTTTGGGTGGGTGTTTGCTGGGGTTGAACTCGGGCAGTATTACGTGGAGGCAATTACTCATTGTTTTGCTTCGAATTTACATATTTGTAGATATGTAGGCTTACGAATACAAATGTGAGTAAGTGTACATTCATCCTATGAAGTTTTAAAAAAAAGGATCAGTTATCCTATCTGTTGCAAAGGTATATCTATAGGTTGGTCAAACAAGGACACTTATTAATTATTAATAATTAATAATTATTATTGCCACAATTCTGGCGTTGACGATCTGAGCTCTTTTGTGTTATCGGTCTAAATCATTCTGAATATGAGGTCATTTTTAGCTTGGCCTACCTATGACTGGCTAGTCGTAAAAATTGTACATAAATATACATTACATATGAATATTTCCTCTAACAGCGCATTTAGGAATGTAAAATTTTCCCGCCAACGAGCTGTTAAGGGTTGAGCTCTGTCTGGCTTGTTTTTCATTCGCTCATCCCCATCTATGGCCGTGTACCCGGCGTAGAGTGACATGGTTACCGGAACCATGACCAGTTAAGGCAACGATGCGTCGTCCTGCTGAAACTTTTTGTCTTTCTTAATTTTATCAATGTAGTATTTTTTTATCTTTAATCAGCCCTTTAAAATCGTGGGTCATAGGTGTACGACAGCCAATTTTTATCGAAGGTTCTATTGCAGGCGTAGAAGGAATGAAAATGCAAATAAAAATAAAGGATTCAAGGATTTTCCACCCGTCACTTGCTTTTAAAAGTGTTCTTTTCTCAATTTTTTGGTTGATAGCGCAGAGTGAGGTATGAAGGATCGACTTGATCTATGCCCAATGTGGATACTGCGCAGACAATTGCATCAGCTCTGACATTACCCTGTACACCCTGGTGACCAGAACCCCAGCATAGTTTTACTTGGTGCTGCGTGTCAACGACATGTGGTTCTTTGCGACAGTAACGTACAAGCTTTGATTTTATTTCAGTGGCAGAAATAGCGTTTAGTGCCACCTGAATGTAAATCTGCGCTTGGAAAACACAGCTATAATTTGGAAATCTTACCGACTTAGATAATTTTTTATAGCTTCAGAGACGATTCCCGCTCATACTGTGTCCATCTTAGAGCGAATTGTGCAGTTGGAAGTGGATTTCAACAAATTTAAATTTTATTAGTTTGTAGCGAGTGAGAGAGATATTAACTGACTGTGTATAGGTAGAACGGGCAGATGTAGAAAGGTTACGTTGAATTGGCATCACGGATAGATCGAGAACGAAGACGCATACTATGAACGTTGAAAAACTAGTGTAAGTGAATACGTTTATGAGTAAAAGTTAATGTTTTATTTCAGCGGTTATAAGCTTAAAAATAAAAAAAGAAATATATATGTGAATGTATGACATGCTTTAAAATCATTGCCATTGAATCGATTCCATTGCCTTATTTAGTGACTCTAATTGCTGTAGTGCCATTACCATTTCTGGTCTGTGTTCTGGTTTTTCTGCTATACACATTCGTCCTAAATTGATCACCCGCTTACACATCTCCAGCACATCTTCATTGATGCGCAAACTTTTATCAACTAAATCATCCACTGGGTCATCCGTCACACAGACCGTCAAAATGTGTCTGGTCAAAAGAGGTTGAGCCCTTGACTTATCGTAGACACGCAGACCTGTAAACATCTCTAAGAGCACAACTCCAAAGCTGTACGTGTCAACTTTTGTGCTCAATAATTTAGAACTCATAAATTCGAATGGTAAATATGGTTTTGTTCCATAAACTCTGGAAACTTCCATAGAAGAATTCAATGCGTTGGGACCTTCTCGAGCCAATCCAAAGTCGCCGATTTTTGGCTGATTGCAGGGGTCCAAAAGGATGTTAGCGGGTTTTATGTCACCATGGATGAGTGGTTTCTTGCGAATTGTGTGAAGGTATTGTAAACCTCTGAAAAAACAAACCATTAATTATTATTGACCATCATTTAGGAATCGTACATACTTAGCTATACCACAGGCAATATTTAGTCGCTGATTCCACGTAAGTGGTTTTTTCTTCGGATTTAAAGATTTCTCCAACGATCCACCTGACATCAGCTGATAAACCAAACATGGTTCAGCTCCATTTATGCTGTAGCCATAAAGAGGCAGAATATTATCATGTCGACATGAGTTCAGATGCTTTAGTTCGTTCAAACTTTGCTGAATTTGAACTTTGCCATCACCATCAGCGCTTCGATAAGTGATTCGTTTAATAGCTACAGCCGTGTGTTTCCAATGTCCACGAAAAACTGTAGCGAAACCACCTCTGCCTAGAACATTTGAATCACACCAGAAGTTGGTCGCCTGTAGTAACTCTTCGTAGTCAATTTGAGGGATTGTGCTGGCGTACTCGTTTACATTGCGGAGATTCAAGCCGTTAGAGGTACTTTCATCACTCGTTGACATATAACTATCGGTTGGTGAACTTTGATTGTTGGAATTACTCACCCCCGACGATGAGTTGCAATTAAGAATTTTCTCAGACTTGGAGTTTTTAGACTTATGCATCAAGTCACTCAGATCGGGCTGATCGAGTTTAATCAGTGTGTGGTATTTTCGATCAACAAATGGTTTTATCACATCCATTGCATTGTATTGCTGCATTCTGAAATAAAAAGGAAGAATGATTAAGGGAGTTGTTCCATTTATATATAGTTTAAGTTAATTTGTTAATAATTGGTATTGCTGGTACAAACTGTGCGAGGCATTTCATTCAATGCAATAGACAGTGGTTAAAACCGGTAACCATTACTGTCGAATATACTAATTGAAACAAGTGCAAGCTTACTTTTTTTTTCATATGCCTTGAGCATAATTTTAATCGATTAAATTGTTACACCCCAAACGCTAAATACAGTGTTTTTCATACGCAAAGTTTGCTTTCCAATCGATTGCATTATACTGACGCAGATTTGCGCTTTACGAAACTCTGCTTTGCAACACTTACCTACTTCAAAAATGCTACCCAATTAAGTCAATCAATAAAATATCTTCGGTATTTGAAGTATTTACTTTCTTTACTGTAAGAGTAAACTGGTTGGGTTGGTTGGCTTTCATTACCTGTATAAGAGGATGAACAGTTCAGTGACCGTATGGTTTAAATCCCCCCACATATTCAGAAGCTCGTTTGATGGTGAGTCGCCCAGTGATAGATCTCTTTTTATGTTCTAGAAGAAAATGCTAAGAATATCAAGAATATCACTTTGGTATTTCATTCATTTACCTGTAATTCTGCTTTGGAATACATCATATGATTTATGGCCAAATCTGACCATACATCCATATCGTCCAATATAGTGCACAAGTCTCGTCGTTCCACAGGCGGCAGATTGTATATGTAAAGAACATTGTGATTGCTACTACTTGCTGATAGCCTTATATTCGTGGAAATTGATGAACTCATTCCGAATTTAAGGGCACTTGTTTTTTGTTTACTGCGTTCTATAACGAATCTTTCTTTTTCTTTGTAAGATTAATTGCACTTTAAAGGGTTGAGTTGTTTGTCTGACATCAATAAGCGCATTGCCAAAAGTTGAATTATTAAATTGAAAGAACAAATAAAACAAAATAAAACCATATAACCACTGCAGAGATGTGTTCCAGTTCGAGATACAACACCGAGCAAATTTAATAATTTGACAGCAACAGGTGGAAGGTTTGCAAAAAAGTGTTGTCGTGGTAGCATAATGAGAAAGGTTAAATTCAATATTTGTTATTTATTTTCTCATAGAAAACGTACAAAGATGAAAATAGGTGTTCTTTGGTGAGTATTGTATAAAGCAAGGTGGTTAAAAAATGAATCAGATTCAATCCGGTCTATAGCTTTTTTGATATAACGATTGATGGTGAAAAAAACGGAACGATATGGAATCATCGCAACACCCTTTTGATTTAAGATTAAAGCTTATATAATTGTCAGTCATTTTTTATAACTGTACTACTTAGAAGCGACGATTCACCAAAACACACCTAATACATATCAGTAAAGATTTGCATCTGAAATCTGCATTACATTTTGCGTACTACAAAAATAAACTTTGAAAATTTTGTTTTTTGTACAAAAAAAAAAGGCGTAAGTACCAGGTACTCGTGAAATTTGATGGCAATCATTGGTGTATGATGGCGGATAAACAGAAAATGCAACTAATACTAAGTTTGGTTACGCGTGACGGACGACGGTGAAAGATTTGCCCATACCGAGAGCTAAGATATTTACACATCAAAAATCCTATAAGTAGATATTTTGTTTAACTTGCTTTTATAAGCACATATGGTTATGGACGTTTACACAACTGAACATTATTTAATATATGTATCGCGTACGCTCCCAATTTTAGTACAAGAAATTTCTTTGGGGTATTATGTATAAGAAAACGGTCAAAGCTGTCAAATCACATACATTTTTTATTTTTTGTTGTTCAACGCGTTCGTTTACTTTTTCGTAATTTTTACCTTTGAAAGCATTTCGTCCCCACTCTTCGAAATTGGATGGCAAACACATATTTGGTGCAAAAAGTACGCGAACGGACCTAACTTTAAATACACTTCTCTTTCATTTTTTTCTTTCGCTTTTGAAATGCTTACAGCTCTGTATTTATTAGTTTCTATGAAGATATATTGCCTACATTTTGTAATTTTCCTAAAATGGTAGCTATGGAGGCTATGTACTATGTGTTATACAAATTTGGATGTATTTCATATATGCATAATTATTTAAAACATCAATTGTTGTTCGTCAAATTAAATTCTTTCGTAATTTTTAAGACAATTGCGCTCTACGCGCAACGAAAAGAAATGAAGCGAAATAACGAACTAGAAAAGGAGAAACGTCAAAAAGCGTCTCGGACTCCCGCGACTCACCGGGCAGCTTGTTTTCTATCTATCGTTCTTTCTCTTTCGTACTCGTGTGAGTCGCGACCAGAGATGGCAGAGTAAATTACGTGAGGTAATCTACTCGATTAATTACGCGTAGTAATTCGAATATTATTGACATCTCAACTACATTTTGACACTTAGTGATACGTCTACTACATTTTGTTACGTCTACTACATTAACTACCTCAATGATGTAGTAGACGAAACAAATGTAGTTATTCGAAGAAAGTGTCATTTTCGCCATCACTGGTCGCGACTCATGAGTCAATGTGTGGATTGCGACTAATGGAGACGGCAAATAGCAAGATAATTGAGCTAGCAAGCTATCAATAGCAGGATATCTAGCAGGCTAAGGATATCTTGCTAATTTTTGACATTTGAGTGAAATTGGTTGCGTTCGTTGCGTTTGAATAAAAAAATGATAATTATGGCCGACTGGAAGATGTCACAAGAAGAGATAATCAAATTAATAAACAATTTTCGGCAGTTTCCATGTTTGTGCTATTATAGAAGTGCTGAGTACAAGCGGTTGGATCTAAAAAACATTAAAATATCATGCTATAATTTGTCCACACACAAATGTGACAGTTCTCTTTTTTATAGCTTGCTATGAAATCCTGCTATCTGAAATAGCACGTGGAGACGCGGTGTTAAACATATATACCCACACACCTTCTGAACACGTCCCCAAGTACTATTAAATTGTGCGTACAAGTACACTCCACGGCATTTCCCCTTTTTAATTTTATCCGTAATCAACGTAAACTCATCAACAGTAAACAAAAACATATTTCACTCACTTGTTATGCACTCAACACAAAGCAAACAAGAAAAAAACGTGAATCACTATAAAATAAAGAAGCGGAACTATTCCCATTACCATATCTCCCCGATTAATCAATCTGCCTGAGCGTTATTGTGAGCGCAAAAAATAAACTTATCCACTATCTTATCACTAAACCATCTGAATCTGAATATTCTTATCTATCTAGTGCAGATATCTTGTCATCTCATTTCGTTATGTGTTTTAGGAGCTGATACTTCTGAGTGCTCTTACGAAAAAGTGAGTACAAAAGTAACCCAGTTTCGCTGGAAAAGTGAATTAAATTATAAATTTTACGTTAGAAAGGTCATGAGTTCAACAATGATAGACTCCGTGGGCAGTGGTGATGGCGCCAAAATAATCGCCATGGCCTCCCTAGGATTAGGCAGCTTCGTCTCTGGTATCCTACCGGCAACAATATCGGACAGAAACCGTAGACGTTTCCCATTGTCAACTTCACTGATGCTTTGCTTTGGAGCTGGTATTTTGCTCGCCACAGCATTGGTTCATATGCTGCCCGATGTAAGAGAAAAAATCAACAGATGCACTTCAGTGCAAGTTCTTAGCATTTCTCATCTATTAGGTCCGTAAGACAATGCCAAACAATGCGGAGGTGTACTTTTGTGGTGGATTTTTCATTGTGTACTTCATCGATGAATTCATACATTATTTTTTCGGAGAAGCTATTCAACATTCCCATAGCGAAGTGCCATCACCATTAAACAACAGCGGATCGCAGCATAGTCACCATAATCATAATAATAGTCATTACGGTTCTAATGTTGAGTCAGAACCTCTGATACGAACTAGGTAAGTTGAACCCAAAAAAAGGGTAAAGAAATGTCATAATTATTGATTTACCTTCTCCTAGCGCAAATTCAAATTGGCACGAAGTACAGCAAAATTGTGAAACCGTTGTTCGCCAAGCGAATGAACGCATTTGTCACACCAGTCATAGAGAACCATGCTCACAGAGTATGACTGGGACTTTTGGTCTATTCGTTGCACTATCATTGCATTCCTTTGTCGAAGGACTCGCCATAGGTGTCCAGAATTCCAGTGCAAAAGTAGACAATTCTTATTCCTATTAGCAAAAATACATAAAAACTAACAAATCGTTATTGCAGGTTCTATTTTTGCTTGGCGCAGTTGCGTGTCACAAGTTCGTGATGGGTTTCTGCTTGGGTCTAGAATTCCGTTCAAATGCAGGCGCAACATTTCGATCCCAGCTGCTGGCTATTCTAACATTCTCCATGGGCTCAGTGATTGGCATCGGTGTCGGCATGACAATTGTAGATGTACCCTCTAGTTGGTCAAACAATACACTGCCAATAATCCAAGCATTAGCTGGGGGAACTTTGTTTTATGTAACTGTGTGTGAGGTGATGCCACGCGAAAAAGCTCGCTGGCATCAGAATAGGCAAAGGAGATCGGCCGGGCTAGCTCAATTTTTAGCTGTGAGCATAGGATTTGCAGTTATGACGATAATTAACTACTTTATTGGTAGATTTAAATATACTTGAATTGTCAAAAGGGGAGGTTTTTATTTAGTCTCTTTTTTTTCGAATTCCTTTTAGCTGATGAATAATGAGCAAGTGGACAACCCATGTGCAAGCTTATCCAAATGCGGTAAAAAAGGACACAAATGATATCAAAGATAATATTTAAACGTAAATGTTAAATAATTTTTATAAAAATTATAGACTAAGTTGCTAAAGACAACCAAATAAAAAAATTAAATATTTTAGTAAGATTAATGAAATCAGCGTTTTTTTTTATATCTGACAAGCGCGATTATTTATCAAACGAGTATGAAAATACGTTAGAAATCGGCAGTCGTTGATAACCAATGCCAAGCTGGCTGGGGCATTATTGACCGATTGTTAGATGTGGTCGACCCAATGTAACCGACGTATTTTAACATTTATCCCCATTTTGAGGCAGCTCATAAAGTTCCGCGTTCCATTCCCCCTTCTCAAATATTCCAAATATTCGACGAAGAATTTTGCTCTCGAAAGTGCTCAATATTTGCTGTTTAATTTCTTATCGTCTCAAATTGGGCTATTTTATAGTGTATTTAATTTTCCAAGTTAGTTTGGATCACTTTGGAACCCATTTGTTTCGCCCAAATGAAATACTTACCAATGTTTTCCCGGGGAAACCCTTTGTAGAATCTTCACTAAGGTGTCATTCGTGAAATTGATCCAATTCTGATGACCTCCTTAACCATTTGCAAGTACAGTAGAACCTCGATTATCAGTGTTCCGATAATCCGTGTTTCTCGCTAATCCGTGCGTACCAGGTATTTCGCTAATCCGTGTAAAATCTTCTCATTGTAACTCGATTATCCGGGCCGAGTATGTATTTTGCATGCAATAGTCGGGGCAACCGAATTTGTAACAAACAGTATTTCCTAGTAACATGCGCTTTTGAGTTTGCTTTTGAATGTTGTTTTACCAGTTATATAACTATATTTGTGTAGCAGGTAATATTGTAGAAAGACTAAAGGACGGTGCACATAAAGGGTGATTTTTTAAGAGGTTGAGAACTTTTTTTTAAAAAAAAACACAAAAAATTCGAAAAAATGAATGAAATATTTATTTGAATCGATAGTTTGAACCTTGCAATTTAATGTTTAAAGATAATTTCATGCAAATGTTGACCGCGGCTGCGTCTCAGGTAGCCCATCCGCTGAGTCCAATTTTGGCATACTCTTTCACACATATCGGTCGGTATCTCACGAATGAATGCATGGATGTTGGCTTCCAGTGCGTCAATCGAAGCGGGCTTGTCCCTATAGACATTAGCCTTGACATACCCCCACAAAAAATAATCTAATGGTGTCAAATCGCACGATCTAGGCGGCCAATTGATCGGCCCGAAACGTGAAATTAACTGTTCACCAAACTCGCCTCGCAATTGCGCCATTGTTTCGCGTGCTGTGTGGCATGTGGCACCGTCTTGTTGAAACCACATATCATGCAAGTCAAGAACTTCCATTTCGGGCAAAAAAAAGTTTGTTATCATCGCTCGGTAGCGTTCACCATTGACAGTAACGCTGCGATTCGCATCATCTTTGAAGAAATATGGCCCAATAATGCCGCCGGCCCATAAACCGCACCAAACAGTGGCTTTTTCGGGATGCATTGGTAGCTGTTGCAATGCTTCTGGCTGATCTTCACTCCAAATGCGGCAATTTTGCTTATTTACGTACCCATTCAACCAAAAATGAGCCTCATCGCTGAACAAAATTTTTCGATAAAAAAGCGGATCCTCACATTTCGAACCGAGCACGAATTTTGATAGTAAAATTCAATAATTTGCAAGCGTTGTTCATTTGTAAGACGATCCATGGTTAAATTGCAAACCAAACTGAAGCTGTTTGACAGTGACACAAGGTACTAAACACACGTCAGCTGTCAAAACCAGTGTTGCCAAAACCAAACCAGCTAAAAAATCACCCTTTACAATAACCTTCATGGATACGAAACGTAAAAGAATTGTTTTGACCATTGAAAATAAACTTAAATTAACTTAAAGATATTATAACCGCTTCTTATTAATTATAAATATTTGATCGTATTCAATCTCTCGCGTTCAAACGCGCGTCTGCATCCTCTGAATGCCTATCACGATCTGTCTTAGTTGCCAGTGCAACCTTGTTGCTGACGCTTAATAATATGATAATTTCTGAACGCTGCCTGTTGCTGATGATCATTTTCTGAACGCAGCGATTCGTGGTGAACGAGACAATATTGAGATGTCAAACGAATTTTAAATCAAGCAGTTGGTGGCAGAAGATGGAGTAATAGAATTTAATTTTAGTTTCTTTCTTTTTTCCTTTTTTACATTTATTTTTTGCCTTTTATGGTTTATCAGTTAATCTTAAAATTACATGTTTAACTATTAATGTTCATTTGTTACTTAAAATAAAATAGAAAATACTTAAAGTTGCGTTTTTTCCACGGCCACCAACATTTCTAAAATTAAATTCTTTTAGAGCTGCCTTTTCTTGGCAATTATATTACATATATATATTGGGGAAGGCGTCAAAGAAAAAAGGCAGAATGTCCAATCCAAATCAGACGAAGAATTGCGATTGTGCCAAATGCAATAAACCGAACAGCATTGATGATATGGTGCAATGTGATGTGTGCCACAGGTGGTATCATTACAGCTGCGTGGGAGTGGATGCATCAGTTGCAGATAGAAGCTTCGAGTGTGTTACGTGTGCTGGGCTTAATGAAACGGTTCGTGGAAATGTGGCAGCTGTCGATAATATGGGCGATAGGTTGTCACACGTAGGACTAGGTGATCATCAAAGCGTTGGCGTGACGGCACATTCAGTAACAAATCTGAGTGTTGCATCATCAGGCAAAAGCAAGAAACGATTGGAATTGGAGCTGAAGTGCCTTGAAGAGCAGAAGAAGTTGGATATGCGGCTTATAGTCGAACAACAACAAAAGGAAAAGGAGTATATCATAAAGCGATACGAATTGTTGGCACAAGAAGCTGACGACTGTATTGAAGAAAGCTGTTCGGAGAGGCGCAGGACATCGGCGTGGGTGGATCAAGTGAGTGTTGAAAATGCTCCAATTGATCTCAAGACAAATCCTGTGGTTCACACTCAGCATCGGCCTCTAGAATGTGTTGCTGAAGTTCCTGAGTTTGGCTTGAGTAGGAATCAGATCTCGGCGCGTCAGGTAGTATCCAAAGAGTTGCCATTTTTCTCCGGGCGGCCAGAAGACTGGCCATTATTCATCAGCAGTTTTGAGAATAGTACACGAATGTGCGGCTTCAGCAAAGAGGAGAATTTGTGGCGTCTTCAAAGGGCATTGAAAGGTAATGCGTTGGAAACAGTTAGGGCACGTCTACTACTTCCATCTATGGTAGATGAGGTGATTTCTACTCTCCGTATGCGATTTGGGCGTCCTGAGTACATTGTGCAAATGCAATTGTCTAGGATTCGGTCAGAGCCCCCACTGAAAGCTGATCGGCTAGACACTTTGGTAAACTATGCACTGTCGGTGCGCAATTTGTATGCAACAATGGAGGCATCTGGGCTGACGAGCCACCTCAATAACCCCGTTCTACTCCAGGAGCTTGTGGAGAAGCTACCAGCGTCTATTCGAATGAACTGGGCGTTGCATCGTGGTACAACGGAACCGAATTTAGTGCGCTTTGGCGAATGGCTCTACAAGATGGCAGAAGCAGCTAGTTCGGTGATGACGTTTTCTACATTTGAGAATAAAAACGAAAAGAGACAAGCGGGATTGCATGCTCACACTGAAATGCAAATGGCTGAGACAACACAACCAAAGGGGAACGGCTGTTTCATTTGTGAAGAAGATCACAAGCTGTTGGATTGTGGTAAGTTCAAAACACTTCCAATTGCAAAAAGATGTGAACTGGTGAAGGACAAGGGCATATGTGAGAGTTGTCTTGGACATCGAAAACGATTTAAATGTCGAAGTACTGCGAAGGGTTCTGTACATGTATTGTTGCAGTCGAACTCATCGGCCCCAGTGAAACCGTGCAACGCTCATCAAAGGTGTGATGGAGGAAATACAGTGTTTAGGATTATACCAGTGGTACTTCATGGCGATGGAAAGTCATTAGAAACGTACGCATTTTTAGATACCGGCTCTTCTCTGACACTTGTGGAACAGAACATAGTGAAATCTTTGGGCATCGAGGGAACAGCCAAACCATTATGTCTTAAATGGACTGCAGACACCGTTCGCTATGAGGGGTCATCTATGGTTGTACCGATGGAGATTTCTGCTGCTACAAACGATCGCGATAGAAGGTACCGGCTTCAAGATGTTCGTACAGTGCAGCGTTTGGCATTGCCGAGGCAGACTGTTCTAGCTGAGGAGGTGCAGCGTCAGTATCCACATTTGAGCGGTGTACCATTGGCCACGTTCGTGAAGGCAAAGTGTGGGATCCTGATAGGGCTGAACAACCAGAAGCTGACTTTAGCCTTGCAGACTAAGGAAGGAAAGTGGAACGACCCAATCGCAATCAAAACCAGACTAGGTTGGTGTTTGAGTGGCGGCGAGGCGAATGGAGTAAAGGATGGTGGCGTATATCACATCAAAGCCTGCAAATGCGATCAGGATTTGGAAGAGTTGTTGCGTCGACATTACACGTTAGAGGAGCAAGGGATCGAGAGTGCTTGTTGTGAGACAGCGGAGGACGTTCGCGCGAAGAAGATCTTGGAAGAAACAGTACACAGGCAAGAAGATGCTTTCGTATGCGGATTGTTGTGGCGGTACGACAATATCACCATGCCGGATAGTTTTCCAATGGCCCTCAAAAGGCTAAGGTGCCTTGAGAAAAAGTTTGTGAGAGATCCTTCTCTATTGAGGGTGGTCAACGATCAAATAAAGAATCTCGTGGATAAGGGGTACGCTCGTAAGCTGGATCAACGAGAGCTCGACACACAACATCCAAGGGTTTGGTATTTGCCCACTTTCTTAGTGAGGAATCAGAACAAGCCTGAAAAAATCCGAATGGTATGGGACGCAGCGGCTACGACACAGGGGTTTTCTTTAAACAGTGTTCTTCTAAAGGGTCCGGACGAATTAAAAGTTCTCACAGATGTTCTTTATGCCTTTCGAATTAATCGGATTGCGATAGCAGCAGATATTCAGGAAATGTTCCACCGAGTTAAAGTGTGCGAAAAGGATCAGCATTGTCAACGTTTTTTGTGGCGGGATGGTGTTTCTAGCCGGCAACCAGAAGTCTACGTAATGATGGTTCTAACATTTGGTGCTTCATGTTCGCCAAGTATTGCGCAGCATGTTAAGAACATCAACGCAAGGGACTTTGCTGAAACCTTTCCAAGAGCTGCCGACACCATCATTAATCACCATTACGTGGACGACTTGTTAGACAGTGTCGAAACAATCGAGGAAGCAATCCAGTTGGCGAAGGACGTGAAGTTCGTCCACGCAAAAGCTGGGTTTAATATTCGCAACTGGTTGTCTAACTCAAAGGACGTTCTGCGAGCAATGGAAGAACCTGACGGCAATGCAAATAAGATGCTGGAGAACCTAATAGAAGACAAATGCACGACGAAGGTCTTGGGACTTTGGTGGAACACCAGTGAAGACATTCTTGGATTCTCGCTGCAGTTCGTAAAGATGCAGGAAGACATTATGAGAGGGATCCGGATTCCAACGAAGAGAGAGCTGCTTCGAGTACTCATGTCCGTCTTCGACCCGTTGGGTTTTCTCGCCTTTTACTTGGTCAAACTGAAGGTGTTGCAGCAGGAAGCATGGAAGTCTGCAATAGGATGGGATGACGAATTACCCCCGGAACTTCATGAAAGATGGGAGAGCTGGCGCAGGCTACTGACAAAGGTGGAAGAGGTGCAAATTCCGAGGTGCTACTTTCCTGAAGGATTTAGCAAGCGAGCAAAGGTGCAACTTCACATCTTTACCGATGCTAGCGAGGACGCGATGGCTGCTGTGGCTTATTTTCGCTTCATGGAAGACGGCCGCTTCGGGTGTGCACTTGTTTGTGCTAAAAGTAAAGTAGCACCGTTAAGACCTATATCAATTCCAAGGTTAGAGCTGCAGGCTGCTTTGATGGGATCTAGGCTGGCGAATTCATTAGCAAAAGCACATGCAAATAGGTTGACTATTGAGCGGAAGTACATGTGGACCGATTCGAAGAACGTCATATGCTGGTTGCGCTCTGATGCGAAGAAATTTAAGCCATTTGTGATGTTTCGTGTGGCGGAGATATTGCAGAAGACGAGATTGGATGATTGGAATTGGATCCCAACTAAGTTGAACGTGGCCGACGAGGCGACAAAGTGGGCAAAGGTGCCTTCTTTCAATAAAGGTGCTCGATGGTTCGTAGGTCCAGACTTTCTCTACCAGTACGAAACTACATGGCCAGCACCGGAGGAGACTGAATGCTACAAAGAAGAGTTGCGCTCAAAGTATCTTCTGGCGATACATTTCCCTTTGACGGAGGAGCCCTTGTTGAACGTAGACCGGTTTTCATCATGGACACGTTTGCACCGCGCTGTGGCATGGGTGCTGCGATACGTTAATAACTTGAAGGCAAAGGTACGAGGAATCTCTACGGTTGTTGGTGTGCTGACGATGAATGAACTTCAACGAGCTGAGCTGTTGCTATTTCAGATGGTGCAATCGGAGAAATATGGCGACGAAATTGCAATATTATCTAATGGAAAAACACTGTCAAAAGGTAATTGTCTATATAAATTGTCTCCATATATAGATAAGCATAGAGTCTTGCGTATGAGAGGAAGAATCGACAGCGCCTGGTGTATCGACGAGTGCACCAAACGTCCAATCATATTACCGAGGGATCATCATATATCATATCTGATTGTAAGGATGTACCATCTCATATTTCACCATAAGTGCCAGGAAACAGTAGTCAATGAAGTGAAGCAAAGGTTTTGGATCTCTGGCCTACGTCCTCTTGTAAAATTAGTTCGTCGAAAATGCCAGCGGTGTCGTATTATTCGAGCTGAACCAGCAGTGCCCGAGATGGCGCCACTACCAGAGGCTAGGCTTGCAGCGTATACTCGACCATTCAGCTATGTCGGGGTGGACTACTTCGGTCCGATTGTGACCAGTGTTGGTAGGCGGTCAGTGAAACGTTGGGGAGTGCTTTTCACCTGCTTGACGGTGAGAGCTGTTCATTTAGAGGTGGCGCATACACTATCGACCGACTCTTGCATCATGTGTATCAGAAACTTTATGGCAAGGCGAGGGGTACCAAGAGAGATTTACTCCGACAACGGTAGTAACCTGAAAGGAGCAGAACGAGAACTCAGGGAGGCATTTCACCAAATCGACCAAAACAGGATCCAGGAGAGATTCACAACCTCAGAAACTAGATGGTATTTCAACCCCCCCGCGGCACCTCATATGGGAGGTGTTTGGGAGCGACTCGTCGGGTCAGTTAAAAACGTTTTGAAAGAAGTAATGCGGAATCAGAGGTTGACGGATGAGTCCCTGCAGTCGATGCTGATAGAGATAGAAGGTATCATCAATTCACGACCACTCACACATGTATCAGTGGATTGTGATGATGTGGAAGCGATGACACCAAACCATTTTCTGTTGGGGTCATCAAACGGAAGCAAGTCACCAGGAGCTTTCTGCGATAAGGACCTAATTCTGCGCAAGGAGTGGAGAAAGTGCCAGCAGCTGACCGACTTGTTTTGGAAGCGGTGGGTACGTGAGTACCTACCAACATTGACACGGAGGACGAAATGGTTCCAGAATGTTAAGAACGTTGAAGAAGGAGACATCGTCATAATCGTCGATGAAAATCTGCCAAGAGGTTCTTGGCCAAAAGGCTTAGTAGTTGGAGTCATCCGGGCCCATGATGGCCAAGTAAGAAGAGCTACCGTGAGGACAGCAACCGGTGTGTACGAGAGACCCGTAGCGAAGTTGGCGGTCTTGGATGTCAGTAGGTCGAAGGTTGGTAAATCAACAGCAGAAGCGGCTGATTCACCGGAGGGGGGAAATGTTGCTGACGCTTAATAATATGATAATTTCTGAACGCTGCCTGTTGCTGATGATCATTTTCTGAACGCAGCGATTCGTGGTGAACGAGACAATATTGAGATGTCAAACGAATTTTAAATCAAGCAGTTGGTGGCAGAAGATGGAGTAATAGAATTTAATTTTAGTTTCTTTCTTTTTTCCTTTTTTACATTTATTTTTTGCCTTTTATGGTTTATCAGTTAATCTTAAAATTACATGTTTAACTATTAATGTTCATTTGTTACTTAAAATAAAATAGAAAATACTTAAAGTTGCGTTTTTTCCACGGCCACCAACAAACCTAGCTTTACTATATCTGCCAGTGCTGCCAATGCAACCCAGTCAGTTAACATTTATCTCAGTCGTTACAATATGTTTTTATTAATTATTCGATTTTCCGTGTTTTTCAATTTTCCGGCAAGCCCTTGCCGGTCATTGTACCGGATAATCGAGGTTCTACTGTATGTAACTGCTGTCAATAGTAACGTTTTGTTCTAGGCTTAATGTGATCTAGGTCTTTGGTGTTTGAAAGTATCACGTATGTATAGGATCCTATCACGATTTGCTTAAAACTGGAAAGATTACACTATCACTACTGGATTTCTTACTCAAATTTATTTTTACGATGTTAAGCTATAAACAAATAGAATATTAGTCGTCAGCAGTCCTACGAAGAACCGAGCATGCCAGTTTGTGTGTTGCGTATTATTGTTCGCACCATTGCCATCTTTACACGGCGACTAGAGAAGCTTTTCACGTCAAATGATTCTCTCGAATTCTTGCCACATTGGGAAGAGGTGTCACCGTGAAAAAAGTATTTGGATGTTTGCTGGGAACCTGGACACCAACGTACTAACCACTAATGCACGGCGCTACAGTTAATAATAACAAAACAACGATTATACAATTAAATTTCCATTTGTAATTTGTTTTGATATTTGTTTTTGTAAATACATATGCAATTTAACTTAACAATGTCTGATCTTATTAAATAGGTATGGATCTCGTACTGAGCGTGCATAAGACAAGTAAGTATATATGTTGGTATATGTGTATTTTACGATATTTAAAAAACATAATTATATTTATAAAATTTGATTTTAGGCCGTATGAAGTTACTTCATAACGCCGCTTTTTTCAACCTATGATCTAAAATTGGTGTATGCTCTTCTGAGAGATTAACACACAGCATTTAAATTTTCATTTCGTCTAACTTGCAGGATGAAACAAAACAAAAAAAATAAAATAAAAACAATCAGGACAATAATTGTCTTCCATATTATAATTTAATAGATGACGACAAGCAGGTTAGATAGCGGCAATCTATATGTCATCATCGTCGTCGGCCCATTCACTCATGATACTCTTTACTTTGTCTATTGACTCCAGCGAGTCATCGCCAGGTTGTTTTGTCGGTGTGATAGAATCTTCTTCATCGGCATTTGCTTCGAGTTTTATATCAGCAGTTTCCTTATCCTCCACTGCTGCGACAGTGGCAAGGGTATTTTTTTCTTCCTCGCTTTTTTTCGGTGAAGTGGCTTTTACATTGAAGCGTTTCTCTTCAATTGCTTCACCTAAGTTTTTTTCGTCAGGTGTTTGCGCAACAGCTTCGCCTTTGATTGATGTCCGTCTTGATGTTCTTCCTTCGGTTGCAGAGGAAAGTTTTCGTTTTATTTTCGGCTCAATGATGGCGTCCGACGATATTGACTCTTTCGATTTTGTAGAATCATCTTCTAGTTTTTTTGTCAATTGCTCTGTTTCGATTTCTTCTTCATTCATCTTTTCATCCGCTACGACTGGTGTCTTAGATTGTGAAGTTTGAGACATCTCTTCTGGCAATGCAGCGACTTCAACAGGTTCCATTTCTTCTTCTTCTTCAGTGTGTGAAACATGTGCTTCTTCTGGTTGCATTTTACTTTCTGATTTTGACTTTTCTGCAATATCTGTGGATGTGGACCGTTTTGGTTGCTCATCGGTCTTGCCCTTTTCACTTTTAGTCACGGTTGGCGACTCCTGTTCGTTTCCATCTTCATCATCATCTTCGTCGATTTCATCATCTGTCCAGTCGCCAGTTAACATCTTCAGCTTTAAACTTATGTCATCTTCTTTTTTAGTGTCCTTGTTTTCTTCTTTTACACTGTCAGATGGTGATTTCGATGAAGATACCTTTAAAGAGATAATAGGACACACGTTTAGAAAACAGAATAACGCATTAGAACGAAGTCACTATTTTTATTTTGCATTACATAAACAGTAAGCCAGCGATCTTGTGACAATTACCAACTCACCTTTTCTTCCTCTTCCTTTGCATCGTCTGATTTGACCGGCGTCTTTTCAGCGCCATCTTCTTCCTCATCTTCTTCTTTAACTTCGTTATCCACCACTTCTTCGAGTTCTTCATCAGCATCATGAGCAGATATCACGTTCTCCGCCCACTCCATATGATCGTCATCATGCTCATCAGGCTCAGGTTCTTGATTTGAAGTCTCACGCTGAAGCCCTTCTTCCTCTTCTTCCTTACTTGGATCTAATGCACTCTCCGCTGTGATTGTATTACTTTCGGTTACTACAGGTTCACCCTCTTGCGGGAATTCATTGAAAATTTGATGATCATCAAGCTCTTCCATATTTTCTGCCTTTGCCGTGTCCCCAACTACCACTGTCTCTCCTGGTGGGAATGTAGTTTCATTCAATACCATCACTACACCACCGTCATGATCCTGTTCCAACTGCGACATAATCTCTTCTCTTTGCTCCGCTGTAAGTAGCATTTCATTGCCATCGGCATTGACAAACTTTGGTCCACTGTCATTTGCGAAATCCTCTTCCATCGGAGCTGGAACATCTTCAAGTTTAAGTATCGTACTTGGCAAGCTGATGTCCGAGATGATTTTTATCTTTTTGTCAAATTCTTTTACATCGTCGTCGAATTCACCCATTTCCTCATCGGAAAAGTCAATGACACCATCCTGGCGAGCACGCTTCTTATGGAAGGTCTTCATGTGGTTGTAAAGCAGCATCTCTTTGGAGAAGATCTTATTGCAGTAAATGCATTGCTGCTTATGTGAATCCGGGTGTGCTTGACTGGTATGAGCGTACAAATCATTGGCATTCAAACAAATCTTGGTGCAGTGGTCACACTTGGGGAACATAAATTTAGTGCAAGGGATTTTATGTTCAACCAACATGTGATGATTTAGAACACGATCGCTCTCCGAACGCCAACCACAGTGCTCGCATAGGGCCGAGTCGATTGTTTCTTTGTGTGTATTAATCAAATGGCGACGAAATCCACGGTAAGAGGGAATGCTTATCGGGCGGCCATTTACACCGCAGCGGAGGCAAAGCCATGGGCCTAAAAGGGAAAAGGAGATTTTTTAAATGTATTTAAGAACTATTTATAAGCTAATGTATATTTTTACCTTTGATGTTTTCAGCACCTAAAGCAATTAGCGCATGCATTGTTTTACTATCGATTCTTCGCTTCTGTGGAGCCACAGCAGCCGCATCGGGAACCGCACTGGTTGCAACACCAGAATCAGTTGTTTGAGGCTCTGCTCTCGTCGACGTCACAGTTAGATTTGACTTTGCTGCCAGTGTCTTCTGAACTTGCTGTTGCTTATGTGAAAGTTGTAATAACTGCTGTCGCGCTTGTTGAGCCCCAGGCATGGTCGTATTCTGATCCGTATCCGCTAACACACTATCAATCGTTTCCTTCTTAACAATTATCTTCTGCGATTGCCCACCAATATTTGGCATTATCTTCAACTTGATGTTCTTGTTACTTTTCACCAAATGCGGATATTGACGCAAAACTTCGCTAATGATTTTCGCATGATCCATTTTCGAGTTGGAGCTGTCTTTCACAACAATCGTTGGCTTCTCATTTGGCGACTGCTTGATTATAATTGATGCCTGCGACTCCCCAGGTTGCTGTTTAGCGGAAGTTGACGATGATGGACCACCAGCTGGTAGTTCATCATCATAATCATCGTTGTGGAATTCATCATCCATAACACCATCGTACTCGGCATCGTCTCCGTATTCGGCAGCAATTTGTTTTCTCATTCGCTGTTGCTCCGAAAACTCCTTTACGTCTTCGATATTTGGCTTTTTTGCTGGTGGTGAGGTAAATGTTGATACCGCTGGTCGCTTATTGTTATTGTAACCTTTACGCAACTGTTCGAATGGTGATGAACGGCTTTTAGTGGGCGTGGCGCGTAATTCTTCATATTCTTCTGGTTCTTCTTTGAGTGGTTTACTTTCGTATGAAATCGCATCAAATGATGACTCATAAGTCTCCACTTGCATATTCGGGTCCCCACTCTCGAAACGTGTTGGTCCTCTTTGCATTTTTGGCGCCGTTTTTAGCACCGAATTGCTAACCTGTCTGAAGACAGTAGAGCCTGGTTGTGGTTTTCCAGCTATAATTCGACGTATCGGTGTTGTTGCATTTGACGAGGTCAGCAGGCGACGCTGTGGCTGTTGTGTTGAACTAACAGTAGAGGACGATGATAGCATTTTGATAATTGACGGTGAGTTGGCAATTGATCGTCTGCCTTTAATCTTAGGGCTGCCAGGCTAATAAAGAGTTGTTTATTTTTGTTTTCATTCAAAATAAATGATCACGCTCTGCAATCTGACGACTTACCTTTTGAGCAGGCGGTCGTGTACCCTCCATTGTACGCTTGTGGGCTTCGAGTAGCTTCAAGAGTACCGTCATATTCATCTCTTTGGCTGTCTTTAACAACTTGCCATACATCTTTAACTCGAACTCTAGTGTCCCGGTGTACATAAAGTTTACAATTGGAACCACAACATCTGCTTGCAATTCAATTGGCATAACTAGTGCATCGTCCATCAATTCGCATGTCTGCTCCAGAACATTGAAAAAGTCTGTACAAGCACTCAACACCAAACGATGGACTTTCAACTGCGAATTATCGCGAAACTGTAACGTCAAGTCACAGTAATCCGTCTTGTTGAAGAAGTTCTGCAACTTCTGTAGAAAGAAAACTCCCCAATTGTCCACTTTTACTGATTTTACCTCTCCCATGTTAGTTAAGGCTGCACCTTGAAAGGAATAAATTATAGGACGAATGAAAGATCAGATTCTAGCGCGGCAAAGGCACCCAGCTAGCTGTCAAACGCAGCAGAGACGAAGAAAACTCGATGCATATGAATTCACGTAAAACAGGGATAACTTTCTGCAGGACTTACCTCGCGTTGTTTATTTACGCCTGGCAGAGCAAATGAATAAAACTTAACTAAAAATTTAAAAAAAAGTAAACCAAGCAATGCACTGTGCCCTAAATAGATGGCGGTGCTCCAAAAGCTGGATTTTGTTAAAAGATAGGTATATTCCACTGGGTTTCTATTGTTTCTTTTATACTAAAACTAAACACTATTGACGTTTTGCTTTATGTGCTATAAGCGACGATTATTAGGAGAAATATGTTTTCTTCTCTCACAACTTCGATTGTAAAATAAATTTTTTTGTATTTTTGATCGAAAACACAGGAGTCGCTTCTCTTTTCCAATTACTTCAACCCAAAATGGCGACTCAACGAATGTCATCGTTGGCGATGGAAAGAATTGAAAATGTTAACGAATACAAATGCCAAGCCATTTGCCGTGGTGGTTGGATTGAATTTATTGTATATGCAGTACCTACAGAGGTTGCGATGTATTTTAGTTCGGTTTCATTGGATGGCACTGCTGCTGCTGTAGGCTGAGTGGTGGTGTGGTGGGAATTGGATAGGAAAAGCTTTCATATGAAGCTTTCAAAATGGTTATGGGGCTTTTCGGCAAACTGGAATGCATCTGCGCATTTGTGTGGTTGGTTTTGATGGCAAACGCAAAAGTACAGTTGATTGAAAGAAACTAGCTTAATGGGATAACATAACCAGGATCAAAGTTTGGGACCTATAAAAGTTATTGATGTAGGTAATGTAGAGTTAAAATATTTTAACAAAGTAGGTAGGTACATATGTTATATAGGTGTTCAATTCCCTGGCCGTTAGATGGCGTGAAACCTTGGTCAGTCGTTGGGCCATTGATTTTTTACATGAGGCTTTTTTTTCAAATCTACATAGACTTCGAAAAAGCTTTCCAAGTAAAAATAAGACTGGATAATTATCCAGGCTAAAGTTTTGTTGTATGTACTATTTTACTTTGAAAGCTTTTGAAAGTTTTTTTTTTAATTTACAAAGGCGTGTTTTTTTTTCAAATCTATATATAGACTTCGAAAAAGCTCTCCAAAGAAAAATAAAGCCAGAACTACATCGGAACAAAAGTGATAAAAAGTACAACGAAGTCAAAACAATAGGTTGTACTCTTCCATCGCAGGCACATCTGTATCATTTCCTCTCAAATGAATAAAACTCACCGCGGCTAAAGCTAGAGCATACCCTAGCTTTCGCCGCGGTGATGTTGCACAAAAGCTTTCCAGTAGTTCTTCCAACCAAATACAAAAACCAATTCAAGTAGTTATAATTGGATTTCGTATACAATGCTCGAAAATAGATGGCGCTTATTCACTTTTTTGCATACCAGCTGATTTCCGATGAAATTAAAAGATGATTTTAGACGTATATTCACGAAAGCAAATACCGATTTTATTATTCCCGTACATTTTTTTAGAATTTTAGGCTTGAAACCAATTTTCCTTTTTATTATTCATCCACTATTAACGAATAAATGTGCATGGTTGCGGAGAAATACATTTCCTGGAGCTTTCAAATGTCAAACAAATAATAATTTCATCCGTTAATGGCGCTGTTGGTCAGTTGGAATTGAGTGAGCTTTCAGTGTGTGCACACTTCTACTTTTTATCACTTTTGTTCCGATGTATATGCTAAACATGTTTCAGCAGCATGTTGACCGATGTAAAATATAACAAGACCCATGTAAAATATAAAAAAAAGACTTCAGAAAAGATTTCCAAGTAAAAATAAGTCCTCCAGGCTAAGGCCTTGTTGTTGTTGCGGAAACATGTTTAGTCTATATCCCTCTAACCGTTTTAATGCCAAATACACAAAATACAAAGTTGACGTTCTAAACACTCAATCTGATGGCAAATTTCATATAAATGTGATGTTTTAGACTCCAGGACGCTGATTACACGACTATTTTTTTCGTCCATTTCGCCTTTCGTCTTTTTGATAGATAGGGGGAGGGGTATAGAAACGAGAGGGGAATGAAGTAACGAAAGCAGGAATGAAAATTCTGAGATTTTTTCCGGTTGATCTTTGACATTTCTCGTTTGAGAACCGAAACAAAGCAGAGAATTTTAATGATGAATTTTAAAGTTGATTTTGGAGCTGAATTTAGGGACATTTTACATTTGCTAGTAAACACGCAATTATTATCCTCCATAATAAGTAAATTTAGTGCGATTCCAACTGAAATTTTACTATTCCTTTCCTAAATATAATGTAAATTTCAATAAACGTCAGAATCACGTATGCACGCATCAACCAATTATTAGAGAATGTAGGTGTGTTTGGTATCTTTTTTGGCACACGGAATTGAGCTCTGTCAAATAGTAGAATCCTCTCAAAGAGAGAGAACTCCTCTCAACGACAGAAAACTTGCACAAAAGTAAACAAACGTTTTTCAAACAACACTTGGTCAAACCGATCAAATTGTTTTTGTTTTCCTCTAAAGCTGGAAATACACGATACAATCGTTGTACAACCGCGGGTAGTACCAATTTCGGTACAACCGTTGTAAGTAGCACACACTATACAATCTGCGTGCGATGTCCATACAACGGCGCATCCAACCGCAGGTTTTCGAATCAAAGCGTACAACCGTGCGATATCGGTACAACCGCCGTAAGCTAGCTAACACACGATACAATCGTCGCATACAACCATTGTACAACGATTGTATCGTGTATTTGCTGCTTAACAATGAAGATTATGACATTTCACAAACTGTCAGATGGCTGGTTTGACAGAGTTGGCTCGGCCCATCCCGAGGAATTGGTCTTGCAGATAATTCATCGCAAAGAGAGATCCAAATGAGAGTAAAAAAAATTGAGAGCCATGAAACTGTCAGATTCTATGTAGTTTACGTAGAACTTTCGAAAACTGGCATGTTACCAAGCAGACCTCGTGTAATCACTACCGCACGACCCTGTCAAAAAGACGAAAGACGAAACGAACGAAAAAAAGAGTCGTGTAATCAGCGTCCAGGTGTTATATTTACTTTTTGTCTCTCTTCTAGACGGTCAAAAAGGATTAATGGAAGAGTTGTTTATTTTTGTTTTCATTCAAATTAAAATTCCAAGAATTGTATTTTCTCTTCACAACAAAATAATTCGATCATTTAAAAACAGACCGTCTATAGGCATAACGGTTAGAGGGGTATAGATTTTTAAAAAAAAAAACACTCCTATAAATACAGTCGAGTTCCACTAACCTTCAGAGATTTCCCTCTGCTGCCTCAGCAGAGATTTCTCTATTAAGTGGAACAACAGAAGAGAAAATAATCTATCGAAATTAGTATTCTTCAATAACGTCGTTTTTTCAGATTCATTTACTTGAATTAAAAATGCATGAAATAAAAAACCTGAAAACAAGACAATTTTCTCAATTCACAGAATATACAACTATGGAGTACCTTCATGAAATGTTCAAAATTACCACATGTTAGGTTTCAGCAGAGTGAGGAGACGAATCAAAAAAAAAAAAAAAAATTGTCTCAGGAACTGCATAAAAATCCGGTGATATCGGGGGGATTCGTTCAAGTTTATATTTTGGATATGGGGATTGGTGGAACAAATCACAGTTTTGTACCCATTGCAATTGAAAGAGTAGGTACCTGCTAATATGTAATATATTTTAAAGTAATGTGAAATCTATCTTTTTTTTATAATCTGAACACGCTTAAGGGGATATGAATACCCTTTAGTCAAAAATGAATTACGATGATTCCACACCACCACCAATCCTCGTACCAAAAAAGCTATAAAAACCGATTGCCTGTGAATCGTTTCGTAGCTTTTAATTTGCTTTTACATAATTTTCACCAAAACCTGTTTCAATTATGAAATCCGAAAACTTTTCCATTTCTTACGACCTAGAGTAATGGCAACTCAGCCAGGGATATACTACCTACAAAAAACACAACACAGGCAGCCGCCGCAGCTGATCAAGTGAAACGGTTTCCTCTTTCCAACATTAGCATACTATGTCTATACAGCACTAGCACTACATATCATATGTATGTATGTTTGTATGAGCAAGTGAAGTTTATAAATGAGAATCTGAATTGAAATTCTATTGATTTATCCGTTACGTTGCTTTTTAGTGCTATGCACACTGATTTCAATATGAGGTCTGAACAACAAACTATCAATCAACAATCTACGAGTAGGAGTAGCAATTCCCACTTCTACATAAACAGTCCACTAGTGTTAGCGGTGGTTACACAACTCTACCTTGCTTGTGAATGTTGAACGGTTTTCCACCTGCTGGCTGCAACTACTATACTACTAGTCGCGGGAGTTTAAAATCAAATTGTGTTAACCGATTCGCGAGCAGGTAGGTACCTACGGTGAGGTGAGTTGCGATTGGCGAATTGAAGTCCTGTTGCCTTTGGTTGTGTCAAAGCAGTTATTTGAATCTCTGTGGGGTTATGTTTGCTGCTATATGCCACCATCAAAATGTCAAGCGTCGTCATCCAAACTCTGTGACAGCTACAACAACAGTCGTGGAACACACTGCTGGAGGTAAACCTCAACATCAACAAAACGGCCACAGAAACTCTTCCAAAGTAAGTAATGTCGATAATTATCCAAACAAACACAAGAAAAAAGAAACCTCCGTAATTACGATGGAGTTAAAAAAAATCAAACAGTTTCTCCACCTACCCAACCCAGTGTTAAATGAATAAATTATAGCATTGTCATTGTTAACTTTTATCATTTTTTTCTTATCTATTAAATATATGTAAGCGTATATATACTATAATATGTAATTGTTTTCTTATATCAGGAAAAATACTTTGTGAACTGTTGTAGCAGACATTCTGATTTCTTTAGTAATTTGTCTTCGGACGAGTACCATTGCTACATGACACACCGTCGACAAACATTGAGTGAAAGTTCTGATGATAGTCCAACGAACGAGGCTGCATTGATTGGTAATTGTAGTGAACATCTAATAAAATCTTCATATACTTGTGCTGCAACGATGAGACCGAACGATCTCCAGCGACAGGCGTCGATATCGCAAATGAATGGTGAGGTTGGCATATCTCCAAGTTGCAATAGGTCACGGGCCTTTAAACTGTTTGTGGAAGTTGCTATTCGGGTGATGCTGTTCGCCAGTTTTATGTGAGTATTTATGAAAAGTCTTAAATAACTGAGGTAATACCCATATGTTTTGTTTAGAAATATTGTTTTTGGATAATAAAAGTAGCTTCTTATTGTGTGTTTTTTATAGCACTATCAGATCTGTATCGTGGGTGCTTAATACAAGCATTACCCATAACTAGGAATTTGCCCGGGCAAAGTGCGCATCAACAAGCTCATCAGTTAGTGCTGGTGTTAGTGGTTTGTAACTGCTTTAAAACAGAATTATGGTATATGGACGAATATATTTCAATACAGTTTCATTCAGTTTAATTAAAAAATGAAACATGCCACCCATCGTTAAGTGTATAAAAGATTTCAATCAAACTGATACAATATTTAAATGGCAGTGATTAATTCACTCTAAAAATGTAGTGGTATACGAATATATATTTACAGTATAAGGAACCCTTAAATCAAAACCACTCTTATTAGGTTAACGCAACCGATATTGTCAATAGACGATTTTATAATCCTTCCGATTTTAAAGGAAATCATTTAAGGTTAGCTAATACGTATATGATTTTCTAAAATCGACATTCAGTTAACAAAGTAAAGTTTGTTTTGCGGCCGTTAGCAGTTTTAAGAACAGAACAATTATTGTACGATGGGAAGTTTTTTCGGTTCTAAAGCTATCGCTTCTAAATTCCATTGAGAGTGCCAGTTAGCGCAAGTTATAATTTAGTTGAAGATATTTATCTACCTGTTTTTCACTTTATGTGCGTCAGATTGGTCGTCAATTTACTATTCCCTACCTTTGTCGTTGTAATGTGCAAACAATATGACAAGTAAATATTTATCTATTAAAATGTCAACAGTGTACTTGTTAACAAATCCCTACAGCACTCATAAAAACATGTAATTACTCGATTCATGTTTTAATTTTGCCTCTTATGTTGAAAGACAAATTCAAACACAGTTACATAAATGGCATTTTAATTGCTTTCACAATAAACAATGGGGTTTTTTCCTTTAATAAATAATATTTATTTTTCGTACAAGAAAAGTATCATTACCTCTTCCCATTACAGCCGTATGGAACGAACGACGCCATTCAAACGAATAATTCATCCTGAAGAAGTATGGCTATACAAGAATCCAATATCAGAGGAATATGTTCCGGCTTCAGTTATCATTCTAGGCGTGATTTTCGCTCCGCTTTTGCTAATTATAGGCAGTTATATATTTTCACGCGATAGGAAGGATTTCGCTCAAGCAAATTTTGCGTTCACCCTGGGTCTTGGTCTCACTGGATTTATGACCAGTCTCATTAAGATAAGCGTTGGACGTCCACGGCCGGATTTTTTCTATCGGTGTTACCCCGATGGAGTAATGCTTAACAATTTCGAGCACTGTACTGGTGACCCGCTGCTAGTCAACGAAGGCAGGAAAAGTTTCCCCAGCGGTCATTCTTCAAGTAAGGCCATTATAGTACCAGTACATTCATGTTTAATAACTTTTTTTTTCTTTTTATAATAGTGGCATTTTCGGCATTTGGTTTTATGTTCTTCTATTTAGCATCAAAGCTGCACATTTTCAATGAGCGTGGTCGTGGACACGCGTGGCGTCTGTGTATTGCAATCGTACCACTTATTGTTGCTACAGAGGTGGCGATAAGTCGCACTTGTGACTATCGTCATCATTGGCAAGACGTAGTCATTGGCTCACTGATTGGCATTTGTATATCTTATCTCTGCTATCGACAATATTTTCCATCGATTTTTTCCCGAAATTGCCACCGATCGTATCCGCGTAATGCGAGAATAACGACAAATCAGGTGAATTGCTATGTGCCCGCGAATGAGACAGAAGAAATAGACGAGAATCAGCCACTTATTAGTGCTGAAAAAGACAACAAATGGATTTAATGGTTATATTTACAATATATAAATCATTTGCCTATTTAGATAAATTATTTTGAATATTATTTATTTGTATTTTTTTTTTTAATTTGATGTTATTTTGTTTGCATGTATCGTATGATATACATAAATATGTAGTTATTAATATTACTGTGATTATGGGCTTCACTTATTATTCATTCCTTATTAAATTAAAATGATAGGGTTATTAAAAGAAACTGTATTAGGAAGGAATGCTAATGGCTTTGAAATTTATTGATGGTATTTGAAACAATCACCCTGTAAAATAGTTTTCTAAGATAATAAAATACACATTTTATGTAGTTATAGTCTTATTTCTTTTATTTGAGACCCTTTTGCAGAAAATTCTATACACATAAATCAGCAGTTGTGTAAACACTTTGTACACATACTTGTCGCAAATAAAGTTGGTAACTTTTGTTTTCCGTGTTTCAGACTAATGTAGGTACAGTGGACTCTCGGTAACTTGAACATCCAATAGCTTGAACAATCCAATAACTTGAATATGCTATTTTTCCCCTATGGGTATTCTTTAACTTGAACGGACAGTTTTTAAGGCTCGATACCTTGAATTTTTACATTGAGAACTCTATAAGTTGAACAATTAAAAAATTAAAACCTCTTTAACTTGAACAAATTTTATGTGACAACCAAAACCGTTTTAAATTCGATTCTTCGCTTTACACCTATTTCATAAAGGGAAATCCCATAGAATTTCTTTTGTATCTCAGTTTAAAGATCTAAATCATTTTCTAAGCGATTTTCACTGTGACAAGCTAGTGCGGCTTGAATCAAAAAGTTTTATCTTGTTGATGTCGTTATCGTGCCAAATTGTGCTACAAATAAGGAGTCAGTTGAACTATTCAATAAAACCAAAACCAACGAATTCTCGGAACTGACAGTTGTCCAGAGTTTTCCAGAATTTACTTTGCAAAACGTACTGCATAAGGCCAAACAATTTAAGATAACAATTAATTTTTCAAAGTTGTCTTAAAAACAAATGTATGCCTTATTATTTATTAAAAAGAAACATTATTAAACTGAATTTGTTTTGATCCAGTATCTTGAACAATCCAATAACTTGAACGGCCCTGGTTTCGTACGTGTTCAAGTTAACGAGAGTCCACTGTACTATTCAAATACTGTCGGCAATGCATGTACAATAGGGTGAAAGAGACTGAATTCGCCAAACCATAAGTTAGGTGCCGGTAAGAATTTTGACACAAAGCTCCTACAACGACACGGAAGGTCTGTTCCCGTACTGTTGCAAACAGCCGAAAACAGCCGAAAACTACACTCTCTTCTGTCAAAACATATGAAAAGTCATCGTACGGGAACAGGATTTGACTGATTTCGGCTGTTTTCGGCTGTTTTGGACAGGTACGGGAACAGACCTGGAGTTAGTTGGGTGATGCAGTAAATAACAAACCCGTATGTGGCCTTCTTTCCATACTGACAGTTGACAGCAAATGTAATTACAGCCATGTGATAGCCAACCAAAAATGTGATTAATCGAACTAAAAATACTAAACAATTATAGCTGAGATAGTTTTTAGATTGTTTAGGCGTACGAAATTTTATGTACGTTTTAAATGTAAATTTTTGAAAATCTTATTTAAACATTTGAACATTTGCATTCAAAACTTATTTACTTACACATATGTATATACATATAAAACTTACGTATTCATGTGCCACCATTCGATTGCGTTTCCACCTTTTCTTGTCACTAGCTTAATTCACTCTCTCCCATGCCCATTCATAGTTCACCATTTTCGTCCTTCTCTCTCGTGCTTTATGATCAAGAAAAGAAAATGAAAAAATGACAATTCAGTGCGAGCAGTGGAAAAAATTCTCAACAATTATTCTCGTCGCTATTTCCCATAGTTAAATAAATAAAATTTGTTTGAAAATTATTGCAAATTACTCTTGAACAATTGCGCTCCATCAGAATGAATAAATTTATTGTGTTAACATTGTTTTTCATTAAAAACTTTCGAGGTAAAATTTTCTTAATGTGAACTTTTTCCAGTGCTTTGCTTTGCTCTCCATCTCCTGTATTCCTTGGCCCAAATTTGTATCACAATAGTGAAATTGATTTCCAAAAAAAGGAATTTAAAAAAATTATTACTCAGGTGTTTACCAAATCAATTTAGTAGAAAAAAGAAAATAATTAATCGCTTTCGTTTAAATATTGGAATTCATTAGTGACATGTTGCGAAATGGTGATGTAGAACAGGGTGCAAAAAAACACTGACCTCTTTTCCTATTTGTTGTTGCATTTTCAATTGGATAAGAAATATTGTGAATTTTGTAGAGGTGCTTTAATAGTTTTTTTTTCTTTTTTTATTCACTTTTCGTTTTACCAGCCATCCTTGCAGCGAGTTCAAGTGTGGCTGCGAGTAGTCACTGCCGTGATTATAATGGGAAAATATACGAGAGTGGTATGCACTACATGCCCGGACCAGATTCTTGTCGTTTGTGCATTTGCGATAGTGGCCTTCCGAAGGCGTGCAAAATGGTTCTATGCGAAGCGTTTACAAAGTGTAAATCATTTCAGACAGTTGGCAATGGAAACAATTGTTGTGAGGTGATCTGTTTGGATGATCAATTCACTGATGGGAGCACGGATTTCGGAATATGACTTGTGGCCAGTGGCATAACTGCCACTTTGTCATTGTCCTTGTTATTCTTTTTGGTGAATAGACTGCGACAGAGGAAGATAAGAGCCAGAGAGAGTCGTCAGAATGCCGAAGATCAAAGGAGTATTGTTGGAAGTATTGGGTAAGTCTGCACAACTAGACGTTGAACAAGTTTTATTCATTCCTAATAAAACATTTGCATCCCAGCTCAGTTCGGTCGGGTATTGAACGTTTTTAACATACAAAAAATCTCTAAAAACTGTCCATAATGGGACTATAGCTCTGAGTATCAATGTATTTAAGCCATATTTCAGTCGTTTATGGATTGGTTTTGCCTCGTTTCGGAATGTTTTAATCATTAAAAACATATATCATTTAATTGTTTAATTGTTTATCTTTTTGATTTACATTTCTTAAAAATGGATAATCTCCTTTCAGCTACATTGCTGGCAACATGGGCTACATGGAGGGTAACCTTAGTGGTATGGACTACTCGTATGGCGGAGCATCTACACACTACCCACTGTGGAAACCACCAAGTGGTTATTTTCCTAGAGGAGAAGCGCCACCCCCATACGAAGAGGCTGTTGCAATATCGCAAGCAGAAGCTTTGAGTGCCCAATGCACTGTAAGCGTTGCCACAACTACCCATCGATCACTTCCCGTCGGGATTAATCCGGTTGATATATCAAGTGATGTAGTACGTCGTGGCCAGCTGGCTCAACCGCAACAACAGCATCAAACGCAAACAGCTATAGCTCAAATGCAACCCCAACAGCTAGCACAGCATCATCAGCATAGTGTTACGCAAAGTACCACCAATTTGATAAATATTAACATCAATAGCGGTGGCAATCTAACAACGATTGCAACTGGCGAGAGTCATCAGCCTCCGTATAGGTATGTTCAATAATTTTTTTTATCAATATTTCGGTAAATTAAATTGCATTTTCTACATTTATTTAGCTGCATTACATCAGTAAACCAACCGTGTTCCACCCAAACCCCATCAAATTGCTCATCAGCGCTAAGTAGCCTGGGTGATGTTGCAGCAGTCGCTGCCGCTGCTAATAATGCCCGCTTACACATGCCTAACAATTCAATTTGTGTCCAAACAACAGCGCCTCTACTGCCCAGCAATGCAGCAATTCATAGTGCTCAACATCAACAGCATTATCAACAAGCGCAACAGCACATACAATTTCAGCAGCGGACTCAACAGCAACAACAGCTTCATCTACATCAACAACAGCAGCAACAGCAACAGCAGCAACAGCAACAGCAGCAACAACAACTGCAGCAGCAACATCAACAATCACAATCCCTACAGCAAACAAATTGTATTCAAATCACTGAATGCACCTACAAGAACTGCCATTTGAACAGCTCGAATCGTCGCATTCAAAAACAACATCCTACGCAGGAAATGATTCACTATGTCAGCAATGCTAGTACAGGCGTCAGTTTTCAAGCGATCACAAACGAACGAAGTGACCCGGAGCATATGGCAAACAAACCCGAATTGCTGAACTCACCAGAATACTCCACCGGGGAGTGCAACGGAAGAATTCAAGAGATAAGCACGATAACTAGCAGTGAGACCATCGCAGCACAAACGTCATCTCTCAAAGCTGCCAATAAAACGCCATCGTCGTCAAGGCGTTACCACCGAACAATACCAAGATATTTTGCCGTGGTTGATCCTTTGGGGCAGACAACTCAGCAGATTTTGAAGCCGGTATCGTCAACGGCTGCCTCCTCAAAATCATCTTCGACAAATAATGGTAGTAGTAGCCATGGCACCAATAACAACAAAAAACCAACTTGTCAGTGCCCAGTGCAGCATGTGCCCATGTCCTACATGGGTACAAACCAAATAAACAATTCTCAAACCAACAATGTGTTTCTTTCGGCTCTTAGCACAAAGCTGGTTACAAATCGCTCGAGTTTTGGAACGAAATGTATGCCACCAAACACACCAACCGTTTCATCAAAGTCCACACATCAGAATTCATCACACGAACTGACATCGAATGTAAACGTTGGTGGCACCATGAAAAGGGGCACTAACGGTGGTAGTAACAATCACCAGTCAAATCTATATTGTCAGCAAGATGCAAAGATAGCCACAATTTCCAAGCAGGTTGGTGATTTGAAAACCGATACACCCACCTTTGAGACACACGCAATGCTGCAGTCATACGGAGTAGTAGGAGGTGGTGGAGCAGACGATAAAGTGCATTCTTCACATAGAGGAAAGATTAGCAGCAGTGGTAAAGTAACAAGCTCACCGAAGCTTCTACCGGAAAGTACATCTTTGTACTCCACCGGGAATTTAAACACCGTGCCTCTTAGTTATCCAGAGGCCAATCCCGCGTTACCACCAAAAATGTATAAAAGTCAAACCAATCTTAAATCGCCCAGTTCTACAGCAGCCGCCCAGTTGCTGTTTCCAAAAGCACCCAATCACGGTGGTGGTCTAATTTCAAGCGACGCTGTAATTCCAACCATTTCTCATCAGAAATCTCAATTTACTAAATCCCTCCCCCGAAAGGAAGATAAAAACACTCCACCAGCGCTGACACTCCCCTCTGGTCAGCTGAGCACAGAAAAATCCCAAAGCTTGGGTAAAATTAATTCATCCACCTTTTATCCTCTGCAAAACAATCATGTAACATATACGCTCCCCAAACACACATCGGGCAAAATGTCACTCAATAGCACAATAGCCAGTGTCGTTAGTAAGGTACCGTCAGTGATAAGTATACCAGCGACCGATGAGTCGAATACACCACGAATGAAATCTCAACCGCAGAGTCCAAATCACAAAGTAGCCGTTGCCTCACAAGGCACAAAATGCACAACTTTGCCGAAAACGTTGCGCTCCGCAACAAAAAAGACCGATACAGCAATGATAACCACAACCACCGCCCCCACACCAGTTACACCGTCATCGTCGTGCAGCAATACAAAACCGCTTGATAGCGAAAAACCACTGCCGATCTGTACGACTTCAAAAAATTGCTTAAATCCAAAGGAACATTTCTTGCCCAACGACACAAGCCTAGACGATGACTACTTGAGTGAATGCGAGAATTGTAAAATTGCGCACAGCTCCAAATATTACTTGGACGAAGAGATAGCCGATTCGCCACAAGAGACAATGACATTGCAGCGAAAGATGGACGATAAGGAGGAGCAGGAACAGGCCTACTACAGGATATCACATACACTGCCAACAAATCCGAAGAAGAATCCGTAAGTTTAAATTCAAAAGGAAATTGCATGTCAATCAGTACTATTATGTGTATATAGTAGTAACCCCGAACTCTTTCGAAACTTGCGAAGAGTAAAGTGAATTTCTCACAGAGATAGGTAAAATTGCAATACGAAAAATTAAACGAACGTTGAGCAACAAAACAAAACAAAAAACCAAAAATGTATGGGTGGCCGTGACGTAGTGGTAGTCGTCGTCGCTTGTCACGCTGAAGGTTCACGGTTCAAATCCAGATGTCGTCGAAACATTTATTTCTCACGAAATAAAAATAAGTTGGTCAGTTTCAGAAGCTAATATCAAAACCAACTGCGAAGGCATAACACTGGCAGTAGGTTGGTGGTATGGCTGAAGAAATTGATCGCACAAACTATAATAGGAAACATCTGGAAAAAACTTCTGTGAATCATAAGCAAGCTTTCAATAATACACAACTTTCTAATTATCCTGGACACCACCCATAGAGTTCGTTGAAACCTAACATCTGAGTTTCCTATCCACTACGTGGATGTGTCTGTCTCTCGTTCTTGTTCTTCATGTGCTCGCGCTGTGTGTTAGCATTATAAGGGTATTCATATTCATATCCCCTTTAGCGTGTGTAGATTATAAATAAATACAAAGATAAAAAAAATATTTTTAAAAACAAGCTTTAATGAACTAAAAAGTAAAAAAATAATTTTTTCCGAGCCACCAATGTGTGACTATAAATTAAAGCTTGGGGCGCTTGCCAGCGGTCTTGGGTTCGAATCCCCTAAAAAGTTTTTCACAGTGCCCACCTCTTTCGAATGCCTGACAAGCATTCAAGAGTATCATTTGTCATGTAAAGCTTCCCAACTCGCCGTTCGGAGGAGGCAGAAAACTGTAGGTCCCTTCCATTCGTGCAAAAATATAACCCGCACACACAAATGGTTGCGGGAAGCTAGGCTTGGTTCTACCTAGGACTGCTGAAGCCAAATATTATTATTATCAAAGCTTGTTTTTAAAAATATTTTTTTTATCTTTGTATTTATTTTCAACTTTTTAGTATCTGAATTTTTTTTTTACAAATTTACGTCTATATGTATATTAGCTTGGGTGGGTTGGATATGAGAAAGTTTACTCAATATGTTTGAGATTCTACTCGCTCTTTCATTTGATACCCATGCCATGGTGGTTGTGAAGAAAAACGTAATTCGCCATCTTGGGGCACGCACCATATTGAATTTAGAATGATGTCACTTGGCTAGTCTAATTCTGCTTGTCAATCCCTTTAAGTTGATACCCATATTAAAGAGGTCGTGAAGTAAACGGCAATCCTCCATCTTATGGCATCCGCCATATTAGATTTACAACGTCATAAAATATACTATATTGCATGAGATTCTATTCGTCAAACCCTTCTATTTGATATCCAGGTCATGCGGGTTGTGAAGAAAAAAGTAATCCGCCATCTTATGGCATCCACCATATTGAATTTAGAATCACATCACTTAGCTAATCGCATTCTACTTGTCAAACCCTTTCATTTGATACCCATATTAAGATGGTAGCAAAGATAACGGTTATCCGCCATCTTGTGGGGTCCGCCATATTGAATTTTTAATGACGTTATAGCGTATTGTATTCTTCTTGCCAAGCCCTTTCATTTGATATCCATATTTAGGAGGTTGGGAAGATAACGGTAGTCCACCATCTTGGGGCGTCCGCCATATTAGATTTACAAGATCATGAAATATACTATATTGAGTTGTTACCGGATACGCAAAATTTCATTATAATCGGATATCTGGAAGTGGGTGTAAAATCGAATCCTAGATTCCGCCCTCACAGAAATTGAAGTTAAAAAAGCCTCCGCGATATTGGATTTACAACGTCACCGAATAACCCATATTGTATTGTCTCCGGAACTATATACGTGTTCAAAATTTTAGGATAATCGGATATCTGGAAGTGGGTGTAAAATCGACTCCCAGATTCCGCCCTCACAGAAATGGAAAAGTTAAAAAAGCGTCCGCCATATTGGATTTACAACGTCATCAAATAGCACATATTGAATTGTCTCCGGAACTATATACTTGTGCAAAATTTCAGGATGATCGGATATGGGTGTAAAATCGATTCCCAGATTCCGCCCTCACAGAAAGTGAAGTTAATATAAAGCTTGTAAAAACAAAAAAAATGGACAGATTTCTTATATCTGCCCAATGAAATTTCTTGGGCTAAAAAGCATGAGAAAATGTCTTGCTCTCGTGGGCAAGTATTTTCAAGTATTTAACTATGTACATATGTATGTATGTATGTATCATAAAAATTCGTTATTTTGGGAGAGCACGTGAACAGACCTCTTATGCCTTTCACATAAATCTAAAACAACATGGTGGTTGCGCTCTGAAGATTTATTAGGCAGCTATTCTATAGTTTTATTTTCTAAATATACATAATGTAGCTTGAACTGCTGCTCGATATGTCCGAATACGTTATTCCATATTTCCTTGTTCTGGTTTTTGAACCTGTCGAAAAAGAATGATTATAACACTGCCAGTTTTTCTACTTATTTGTTTGAATTAGGTACATTTTGAATCACAGGCTTCAAAGTTCATTAATTTGCTCTTAAGTCTAAATCGAGTTTTGGAATTTTTAAAAAGTAGAACAGTTTTACATACTTCACCCAATTTTGTCAACAACGCACTTAGGTCGTTCTGACTGAACTTCATAATATGTATATTCATAATATATAATGTACGAGTATACTTTTAAAGGCCAGCTGCCTTTAAGCTACATATTATAGCTGTTGGTCGCGCCCAAAAACTATCGCGTTACCTATACAATAGGAAGGAGGTAGTAGGAATCAATCATTGCTCTTTTACTTTTATTTATTACAAGCTTTGTACATATGAGGCTATGAGAGCAAAAGTGGCGTAACCCACAATTTTTTTTAGAATTGAGTTTTTGTGTAAGCTAATATGCTTCCTAAGATTATCATTATCTACATTGACAGTCAGGCCGCACTCAGAGCACTAGAATCGTGTATCGTCAAATCGGCAATCGTAGAGCGATGTCGCTCTGTGCTCAGATCACTAAGCAGACACAACATGGTAAAGCTCTGCTGGGTGCCTGGATACTCAGGCGTAGAGGGAAATGAAGTTGCGGATGAGCTAGCAAGGAAAGGAGCGGCACTGCCTTTAACCGAAACGGTGATGAACATAGCAACGCCATCATGCGGCGTTAGGGCAAATCTGAACAGCATGATCATAAGTTTGGCGGACCAAAGATGGTCAAAAATAGAGGGGCACAGGTTATCCAAGGCTCTCTGACCGGCCATAGACCGTAAAAGAACCAAGGTAATCCTTGGACTGAATAGGGCAAAGCTGAGAACTTTAATAGGAATACTCTCCGGGCACTGCCTCTTAAGGAAACATGCCAAGAGAATGGGTCTTTCAAACACAGACGAATGCAGATACTGCAACGACATAGGAACATCGGAGGATATCGAACATATCCTCTGGCTATAGCCCGCTTTCGTAAGAAATTCCTAGGGAATTAGTTCTTTAATACACTGGAGGAGGCTGGCCAAACTGGCCACAATAGAATTCTAAAATTCTGTAGGGAAATTAAATGTTTTAATGGAAGTGTTTCGGTTAATGTACCATCATACGATGGTCCCATTATGGTGCCTAGTGTTTTTGTCATGGCTCAGCCTCACAATCCCTTTCTAACCTAACCTAACCTAGCCTAATATGCCTCTTATACAAACTTAGTACGCTTAAGTGATCTAACCCATTTTCTTACATTTTGAAGCAGCTGTCATGACAAAAGTTATTTTTGCACTAAGATTTATGAGCAAATACGTCAATGCAATGCAAAAGTGGCCCGCTTATAAGTTTCTTCTCAGTGGGCATTCATACTTACCCTGCGATCAAGACTTTGGCCTGATAGAAAAGTATGTTCCAGAGGACTGGCAGGAAGTAATTGCTTCTGCAAGAAAGAGGAACACTTTCAACCAAGTCCCTGGAGAAAAACATAACAAACAGAAAAATTTCCATTTCTGGTCAAAAGTCGAGTGGCTCAAAATTCAGTGGCTGAATTTCAAAAAAAGTAACCCTTTTATATTTTTCTTCAAGTATTCCAACGCAGTTGATGTTCCGTTTGATGAAGTCAATGTCAGATAGAGACGAACGCAGAGTTTTATTGAATTGAATATGCTAAAAACCCCTAACAATAAGTGAAAAAAAGAAGAACGATTTGATAGAATTGTTGCAGGTTATGCCACCAGTGCATCATAGCTTCTACAACAACTGCAACTTAGAGATGATCAAAAAATCGCAATCTGCTATTCATTCACTGCTAATGAAAATTCACATTCGCAACCTGCTAATGACTTATAAATAAACTGCTATTGCTGAAACTGCTATTCCATATAATAATTTTGTCTCGCTTCTATACATTACATACACAGAGTCATAATTTCATTTTTCATACACAACACACAAAATGTGTGTTTGCCTCATACGAAACACGTAGAAAAGAACAAAACTAAAAAAATAAATTACCCTTTTTACACGTCATCTGCCGAACGTCTCATCCAATTTTCAACATGTGTCTGCGAAACAGGCGCCAAACCAATTCTCAAAGTTGCATATCGCAATCGCAGCTGGTTGAAAGCATTTTTGGTTGGTATGTAGCAGTAACATGTAAGGTAGCAGTAGCATGATAGATAGCAGTAGCATGTAAGGTAGCAGTAGCATGTTAAATAGCAGTAGCATGTAAGCAGTAGCAGGTAAGGTAGCAGTAGCAGCACAAGTTATACTTGCTATTGAGTTGCGAATGCGATTTGCTATCGCCAACGGAGATCTTACTTGCTATTGGTGCTATTGCTGCTATCAAAATCGCAGTCGCAGCTGGTTGAAACTTGAAAGTATGTAGGGTTGGTTGGGATTGGGAGCAGTAGCAGGTCCAGAGGTAGCAGCAGAGGTTATACATTATACTTGCAATCGCTGCTATTCTTATGCGAATGCGATTTTCTATCAGTAGAGTAATATCACTGACTGGGCCCAAAATTGCTATTTACTATTTTTTACAGAAGTGGACGAAATATTCGCAAAATGTAATTTGTGTCGGTCGAAATTTTCGTACAGAACCAGTACAACGAATTTAAAGAAGCACATAGAAATAAAGCATCCTACTATATCTTTAGTTTCAGCAAGATCATCGGCGCCAGGTATGCAAGTAAGTTTTTTTTTTATCAGAGGATATTACGTACATACATACCAGTACATACATCTCGTCAGGGTGTGCAAGGTACGTGTCAAAAACATACTCAATCCATACAAATATTTTTTAATGTTTTTCTCCGCAACACCCTTCCGACAAAATATACATATGCACATATGTAATATATAATACTTGCATCATAACTTTGGCATATGATTGATTCTGTTCGTTGAATGAGATCAAACCAAAAACAACCCTTGATTTCCTTGTGCCGATCTTCACTCGCACGACATAGACATTGAAAAATTTGAACGTAAGCTCATGCGAAACGGAACTGTGCACTTCATGTGTTGTATTCGTCCGATACACAAAAAGTTCACAGGCGTGTTTTGTTTGCAAGCCTATATATATATTAAAAAAAGGTTTCAATGTAGTTATAAATACAACAAAACCTTAGACTGGATAAATATCCATTTTACGTGGAAAACATGTTGCTGAAACATGTTTACAGGCTACAAATAAAACACGTCTATTGTATGCATCGTTTTGTTCAGTTTTAGATGCTAAGAAAAAAAGGGAATTAATGGTTTATTTGAGCACAGACAAGAGAAACAGATTTTTCTTGTTTGTGATTTGAGGTAGATCGATCGAATTTGAAATTAAAATAAATTTTAACATTTTCGCGAATGCATAATAGGACTTCATTGCGAATTCGCATTAGCAGTTTACATTAGCAGTTTATATTCACTGTGAATAAGAAATCGCATTAGCAGTTATAACTGCGAATGAAAATTCACAACTTAGCCCATCTCTAACTGCAACCGCTATGAATGAAGCCGCAGATCTATCTGAAACTGAATTATTTTTGTACGTTTTTCCTGAAATTTCATTAATTATATTTTAAAAAATGAAAAATGCATTTTAACATAATGAAATCGTATAAAAATATGAGTGTTTTACTTTTGGCCTACCCTTAATTTTTAAAATATTTTATTATATGTGTGGATGCAAGAGTGGCATAAACCACAAAAAAATCGTAGTTATGATTTGTTTGCTTCAAATGACAACAACTGAAAACTAACTAGGTGTTAACAAATTGAATCAAGTAGATTATACAAACAAAAATGTGATAAGTTCAAACAAAAATAAAAAAACAAAATTCGTTTTTATAAATTCATTAATAACTCCTATGGGTCCTCGTGAGGGTTATGGATATCAAATGAAAGGGATTGACAAGTAGAATTCGATTAGCTAAATGACATCATTCTGAACGCCCAAAATATGGCGTACTTACTTTTTTCTTCACAATACTCATGACAGAGTTATCAAATGAAAGGGTTTGACGAGTATAATTTCAATACATTCTGAATAAACTTTCTCATATCAAACCCAGCTAAGCCAATACATATAATGGTGCATACGTCTACGTACATACCGACGTAAATTTGCAAAAAAAATGTCAGATACATACTAAAAAGTAGAAAATAAATACATATACGATATACCCACGGTACACATATATAAGGTAGTATACTCAGAGTGTTCATTTTAGATCAAGTTCGCGCACCCGTCAAAAATTCGAAAAGATGGCCGCCATACGTGGCCTGCGAATATTTGTTTACAATCAAAAACAAAAACAAATGACTGAATTAAACGCCAAACTCACAAATGAATTTTACTTTTAAACGCCAAACTCAGTACAATTATAGAAAAGGCACGAATTGCGGCCATTTTTCCTACGCAATATATTGCCTGTATTACGTGTACTGTGCGATATACCTATATAGATAACTAAAAAAGGAAAAAATGTTTTTTTTACCAGATCAACCAGCCCAACAGTGTTGCCGCTGAGAGAAATAAAAATCCGGTAGACCACAACCTACAATCCGCTAGAAATATTCATTTCTGTAACGCAAAAATCCGCTAGAAATCGCTAAAAGTTCAAACTTAACAATGTTTTCAAAAAATTAAATTTTAGTTCAAACAAAAAATTTATAAAAAAAAAAAGTATGCTATATTCGTTTATTTCTTGGCTGGCTTCAAAGTATAGACTGAAGAAGTAGAGGCGTTGGAAATATTTATGGAATCAGTTTGCGCCTTTCTTGGCTTTCCGATATCGTAATTACTGAATTTATTTAATGTTATTTGTTTCAATGTTCAATATACTAAAATTTCTTGCGACTTCAGCATCTGACTGGAAAAGAGACAGCACAATAATTCCCAAATCAGCTAATTCTTTGAAATGTTAAATATCTGCAGAATTTTTATATTTCCCAACTTGGGTCCGAAACTAAGCAATATGTATGTATTCCTTGTAGTGTTCTAACGAAGTTAATGGTTTACCATTGATGCAAAATAATGTCTTTTAGGTCATCGTCAAATCAAAATTCGTTGGTCAGCTCAGTAATTGAATTATCTTTGTCCTGTTTTAGAGTATACTTTTCTTTTGAAATTTACAAAACTATTCAACTACTCCAAACAACCAAGCATTGCAATCGTAGTTTTTGTATGTTCTCATTTATGATATTCATACCCACAGTTAATGTTTTCAAACAGGAAGGAGCTGCATTTTGTAGCACCAGGTGTGGAAGTGAAAAGTCGCTAGAATTCACTAGATTTTATTTTAGCGACAAAATTTTATTAAAAATCGTCGAGAGTTTTAAAATTCCGCTAGATCTAGCGACAAAATCGCTAGAACGGCAACAGTGCAGCCCAAGCTTTTTCTTACATTTAGTTGACAAACAAAAAAAAAGTTTTTTCTGCATTTATGTAAAATTAATTGAAACATAATTGTTACAATATATTTGTGGACAATGTGGCATATACGTAATTTTTTCATTGTTCGCCCTTTCTCTAGTCATTTTTACGTTTTTGAGGTCCTGGATGCAGTTTTTTGGATCTGTTTGTTTTGCACTTTTTTCTCCTGATCAATACCTATAACTTTGCTGAAGACAGAAAAAAAAATGCTACGGTTAACAAAGATATAGCCATGAGAAAAAACCCAAAAAGTGCTCAATATAAGGTTTGAGCCAAAATATTCATGAGGCTATAAAATACGCTAGGCAGCCAATCTGGCAAAACGAATGATGCAGAGTTTCTAGTTTTGGTAAGCACTTTCAGTTAATAGTTACATATTGTTGATCTGGAAATTGATCTTTTGATCTTTTTACTTTTTTAGTTATCTATATAGGTACATATAATGTAATAATACCAACTATACTGGATTTTCCAGTACCATACTGGATCCGAGGTCCAGATACTGAATGAATTTTCATACTGAATTTTATACTGGAATTTCATAAATTTTATCAGTTTGTGCGTACTACGAATATTAAACAAGCTCTTTCAAAAATCAAGACTCGTGTGCATGTCGAACGCACTCTTTTACCGTACACAAGACACTAGATGTCTATTTGGTAACTTGTTTGGGTCAAGTGGGCCGGCCAACGCTGTCAAATAATTTGAAAAGTGGGGAAAAAATCCTCTTAGAGAGTGGAAAATTCATAAGAAAGTAATCAATTGCGTTGAACCATATGTTTGTTTTCCACTATACAATGAATTTATGAAAGAAATTCACTGACAGAAACTGTCAAATGGCTGGTTTGATAGCGTAAGCCCAGTTCACCCAAAGAAAAAGTTGGTGTAAGAATTCGTAAGGCTCTTGGTTGAGGGGACATTTTTGACACTCTCATTTGGCTCTCTCTTTTACGAATTGTTACGAATCTTTTGGGTTAACAAACAGGGATTTGTCAGAATTCATACAAATTCTAATGTTACCAAACAGACCTAAGATATCAAATAAAGCTGTACTCACATGTGATTTCTTTGCTCTCTTTGCGCACATATTCTTATCCACCGTGATTTGGAACGAACTATATAATACAAATTCCTTGTGTTCGCACAGTTACTTTCGTCGACGTTAAGTATTCAACCCACTCTGTCGCTGGTTTTTTAAAGTCAAAGCTTTATACAGTTTAGCTTTTACTTTTCTAAAGTTTTAAATACTTATTCACTCTCAAAGCATTCCCAATGTTGTCTGACAAATTGTTTTAGTGACTACTTCACTTCAGTGCACGTCTGCGTACTGTTTTTACCCGTGGAATAAAGGTAACCCTTTACGTTTACATGAACTATTTCTGAATTAATGGATAATAGTGATGATTACTTTCAAAAACCAATGAAAAATCATAGTCTTAAGAGTCTACTTTGGCCGCTTTTTCAAACGAAAAAGCTCTTTAAGAAGAGCTGCAACATAATTGGCAGCACAATTTATTATCGTTTGAAAATAAAATCAATGTTTCTCGACCACAACTCCTTTTTACACTGATATCATTTATTTTTTCCAGAACCATCAAAAACAACACCCGCGAGCCATGGTTCTCCACAATTCCGGCCAGCTCATCGTCAGAAGAGGAAATAAATGAATGAGATTTGTCGCACTTTCTTTAAATATCTCAAATGTTTTTTCCAACAAAATATTTAATATATTTAAAGAAACCAAATTTTATTTTAAGAAAAAATTAAATAAAAAATAAAAATGTAAGTATATCTTCCGTGTAAAAGATATTTAAAACAAAAGATTAAACTTAACAGCGAAAATATCGTTAATCTCCTGATCACCCCACATTATTTTGTAGTGAAAACAAAAAAGGAATACTCTATATATACAAACATCTGCATAATTTAATTAGAAAACGTAACTCCAAGTAAAACAAATTGAAACAGAACCAAATACCACGTCAAAAAATTCAACAAAAAAAAAAAACATGCATCGTAGTGTTTATTATTATACTTAATAAAATATGTTTTACCAAAACTGTCTGAAAAATATATTACCAATATTTAAAGTTAAACTTCATATACATATGTACATTCATATAGGTATAATTTATGATTTAAAAAAAGGAAGAGGAATTCAACCAGAAAATTAAAAAGAATTAAATAAAACCCTAAAACAAAGATGTACAAAGCCAAAGTAGCAATATTAGTGTATGTATTTGAAAAGTACTCGTGCTCTATTATCTCGTGTTGTATTTTGTTCTCTTGCATTTATTTAAAAACAATATGAAATCAATCAATCGTATGAAAATAGGACACCTTTTATGGAAAAATGCATTTAATTTACTGTACTAAAAAAAACTACATACAAACAATATATTATTATTATATAAACATTCATACAAACATACATCACATTATATGTTTGATTAGATTTACTATGTACTTATCAAAAAACAAAGAAAAAACCAAAGAACAACCGTTATCGACGGCGTTATAAAAGACACCAAAAAACACAATCTTATACACTAGATTATAATTTGATTTAAAAAGAAAATTATTATTAACATTTATTATACGTATCACGTATGTATAGATATTTACATGCAAATAATAATTATATTATTTTGTTGATTTACAAGACGACAGTCGGTGTCAGAAGTGAGTCAGTGGTGAGCCTGTAGGGATTGCCAAAGATAATAATTATTCTTTATCTGTATAAATACAGTACGACCTCAATAAAAGCAACTGATAGAAATTCGGGCAGTTGCTTTTACTGAGGTTGTTGCAATAACCGAGTCAAACAACTATTGGCATCAGAAGTGGAACAAAATGTTAAAAGGGGGTGTTCTTCAACTGCATTTCGCCAGCACTTTCGATTTTTTCGGCTTCCAGATTGCTGCCAATCCTTAATTAATGCAATCATTATTTCGTCTTTGTCATGGTCAGTATTTGGATACTAGCGCTAGACTGCACCTTGACCCATGCAATAGCCCAGAGGCATATGGTATGCCTTAATTTTTCTTTCCAAATCTGACCGTTCGCTGCCGACTTTTAGAGTTTAGTCAAGTCGATCATATTTTGATCCATTGGCTGGAGAATTCCGATGCAGTTTGTAAACTAAAAATAAGTGAACGAGAAAGACGAGATACAAATAAGGAAAGATTTAAGAAGTTATGAAACAAAAGTTGCGTTTATCGAGTCACTTTTTTTGTTGAACAGTTGCAATATTACTGAGTCTACAATGTTAAGATTTTAAGTGTTGCTTTTATTGCTAATGCTAAAAATCACTCTAAATCTCGAAAAGCTTGTAAGACCATTTTCACATTATTCTTATCAAATAGGTTACGTATGTAAGTACCAAGTCATTTCGAAAAAGTTAGGTAAATAATTCTGTTTGCCTTCGTTGCTAATAAGTTTTGGGGCGATGCACAGTGTTAGATTTTCTCGTCCTAGGATTAAGAGGATTTTGCTAAAATGCTGTTTTTATCCATCTACAATGTTTTACAGCCGTTTCCCATTTTCGAGTAAGATAAAAATAATCATGAAGTTAGTAGCATTTTTCAGTTTTAAATATCTTACAGATTAGCCGACCTGATAGCAGGGTTGCCGTTTGGGACGCTTTTGCGTCATTTTGACGCTTTTTCGGCGATGGGACCCGGGACCCCACTTTTCAAAAAAAACTGCGATTTTGACGCATTTTGAAAATATAGGACCCTTATTTCAATTTATTTTCATTTCATGTCTCTTTTACTTTTAAAACATAGTACTTCACTCACCCAATGTGTTCAACCAGTGATAAAATCAAGAAAGTATTTTTGTTAGTCAGAATTTCCTTCCTAAAAAGTCGTTCTGCATACATGCTTTTTTGTCTTTGTTATTTTTTTCCCAATACTGATGTTATTTTAAGCTCAGCAATGAAATACAGTTTTTCGAAAAATTGCATTTTTTCATACAAATACAATTGGGCCCCTTTTTTTTGTTTCTGGACCGCTGTTTTGGACGCTTTTTGAATTTTGCTCGCGGCAACGCTGCCTGACAGAATGATCGGCCCTAAACATTACTTAATAGGTCTGTTTCTGTACTTTCTGTACCAAAATTCACAGATGTCATATTTCAAGGAGTGGGGGTACAAATCTTAGAGAGATTTAAAAGATTGCAAAAGTACAGTAACGCATTGAACAACAAAAAATGGAAAATATATGCCATTTGACAGATTTGACAGTTTTCGTAAGGTGCCCGAAGATATTTCTTGGGCTCAAATTCGCAGCATGGGGAAATTTCTTACTCTCTTGTTAGCGCTCTCTTCTGTAAAATAAAAACTGCGAAAAAACTTCGTTCGGAAACAAGATTTGACTAATCTTCGTAGTTTTTCGTTTTTTTGGACAGGTACGGGAGCAGACCTGATTTATATTAAAGCATTGCTTTCTTTATAACTAAGTGCCCGTACTATATATGTATGTATATCAAAAAAACTGATTAATGTCTTGCCATTTACGAGTATGACGAGCCTGGCAATTGCGTCACTTGACAGTTTTCGATGTCTCGGATGACATGGCGGTCATTGGGAAGTTTTTTGTGGACAATGTAATCTCCTTTAAATTTAGCTACGAAGTTTTTTTTGTTAGAAAATCTCCATCCCATATTTTGCTGGCTATAAAGTGCCTTAATGAATCTAAAGACCTCGACCTACCTAATATAAAAATGATTGGTCATATCT